>CM038144.1:457790150-458390150 GCA_021437245.1 Aegilops speltoides
TTGTGAATCCATCCCAATGTAGCCCTTTTCGCCACTACTTCATGCCGGGTTAGAGAGAGAGCCCTTGTCGGCGGGATCGCCTAGATCTCGAGACCCGGCAAGAAGGCGTATCTGGAGGGCTCTGCAGCAAATGGGAGGAGTGGAGAGCGGAGTGGTGCTGGATCGTCGAGGAGAACCCGCAGCCGTTCACCACCCTGTGCCAAACCGCAGCAGTGTGCGGCGGCGATTGGAGCGCCCTGGCCGCGGACGACGACAAGCTGAAGATCGCCACCACCCGGATCTTGCGCCTCAGGCTTGCCGGGCTCACTGTAGGTGCCATAGGCGCGGATTTTCTTCGCCGCCGGATCGCCCCCTTGCAAGAGAGGAAAAGACCCGCCTGGGAATTTGGGGGTCTGGCGGACATCATGAGGCTGCATCCGGGCCTCAACTTCAATTTCACCATCATGGAGTTGGACGCGATGCTTAAGGAGCTGTTCAAGCATGACTCTCAGCATCCTGAGTGGTTTAGGGTGCCGGCGGGTGTCGTCCAGCTGTGCAACAATTCTTCGCTCGACCGCATCCGTGCAATGATGCGCGGTCGACTCGCATGGAATCGTCCCCACTTGGCAAGAAACCTACGGACGATGTTGTGCAGCGATTCTTCGGCGGCTTTGGTGGAGGTGGCTGTCACGCCCGTGGCGAGGCTCCTCACCGCGACACCACCGGCGGAGATCTGGCGCCTCGCCACCAGGCGGAAGAAGCGGCGGCGGCGCAGCCCAGGTGAGTTCGGGTTCACCGTGGAGGAGGTAAGCGGCAAGTCTTGCGGCGAGAATAAGCAGCGGCGAGGAGCTTGCCGTGCAGAGCCTTGAGTCGAGCAGCCCGCCCGAGGTGCGAGTGGCCCGCCGTCTCGAGCACCTTGCGCCCGTGAGCCCAGCGCAGCCCCCAGCTCCACCAAGAAGGCATCTCCGCAAAGCCGTTGCGTCATGCGACACGCTCCGCCGCGACAAGCAATGTTGCCGTGGGAGCGCCTCGCACCGCCGGCAAGCTGGGCGAGGTCGTCCGGACCACATTGCTGCCCCCGCCAAGCGGCCAAGGGCACCTACTCCTCCGCCTCGTCGCGCCGAAGGTGGGCCTGACTTCGACCTCTCGCACTCAGCTCGGCGAGGAAGAAGGCGAGTAAGAAACCTTGTTGTACTTGTAGTTCTTCAATTTTTGCTGTTTTTGTCTTGTATCGACCTGCTTTACTCGAACCTTGTCCCTTTTCGGGACCACAGCCCGGAGGCGGCGAAGAGCCAAGGTTCGGTGGTTATCATCGAGGCGAGCCCTTTGTGATGGCGAAGTGCGCCGAGACCACCTGCGGACTCGGCAACCACTCTCGAAGCAGCCCCAGCGGAGCCCCAGTAAGTACACAATTTACTTCCCGCTGTCGGGCGCGCATGGGTGCTCTTTTCTTCTTGACATCATGCGTGAGTTTGTTTGTGTAGGGCGAGAACAGCTTCACCGGGAGGGCTCGAAGCGCCTCCGGCGTGCCTTACCTTCAACTACGCCGCCAAGGGAGGATTCCCCGGCAAGGGAGCGATCTCCGGCAAGGGAGAAATCTCCGGCAAGGGAGGGTTCTCCGGCAAGGGGTAGCACTAGCAAACCCCCGGTGGTGGAGCCCATGACCATGGATCCCAGCACAGGTAACCCTCTTGCCTGAAACTTCCCTTGTGTTCTTCTTCTGATTTTCTTTTTGATTATTTGTTTGACTTTTCTCCCTCTTCTGGCCTTCAGATCCACCTTCCACGGAGCCGATGGAAACCGAGGCCACCGGCGAGAAAACAGCAGCAACAGCAACGCCGCCGCCCTTTGAAGAAGAGGCCGATCTTGATGATCCCGCCAAGCGAAGAGGCCGCCAAGGCTCTTTGGCGCGGAGCTGGCGAGGTCGGTGATCCTGCCCAGCGACCACGAGGAGCATGGCGCAAGCGCTTCGCCGACCGCCGACCCCGCCCCGTGATGCAGCGCCCGGGCTCGAAGAGCCCGGCCGATGCCTACTTGAAGGCGGCGGCGGTGTCTTCATCAAGCTCCTTTGGGCTTCAAGCTCGAGCGCCGGTTGAAGAAACTTTGTGAGGAGGTGCTGCGCCTCATTGGTGACAACTTGGTCGTCGGCCAAGCGGCGGCGGCGGCAAGTCGTCGAGGAGGCAGGCTGCTTTCGAGGCTGGGTGTCGCTCTACGCGCCCGACAAGCCAAGGTGGAGTCGGGAAGCGCTTGTCGGCGGGCGGGAAGCGAACATTGAAGCGTGTAGAGGAGCTCGGGGCGCAATCAGGAAGATCTCGGTCCATTGGAAGGAAAGCGGGCGCAGCTTCGTCGGCCGCGAAGGCATTCATTCTTGAAAGGCCAAAGCGAAGAAACAGCGGCTTGCATTGAGGAGGTGTTCTTGTGGGAAGGCGGTATCGCGATGGAAGGTTAACCTCGACAGCCACGAGGAGGATCTTGCGCAGCAACAAGCGCTGGCGGGGCTCTCAAGGAAGCAAGGGCGGGCGCGGCTGCCGAGCCATGAAAGAAAGAAGCTGGAGACAAAGGTGGCGCGGGTGGAGGCCGATCTCAAGGCGAGGATGAAGAGCTTGCCACGCTCCGGCGTGGCGTGAAAAACGCCCTCGCCCATGGTGAGCTGCGAGGTCGACTCGTCGAGAAGAACAAGAGCTGGCGCCGCCAAGGACTCAACGCTGATCTGGTTGGTGGCCACCACGAGCGAGGCAGCTAGACAGCGCCAAGGAGGCGGGAGGTGGCCTGAAAAAGAGATCAAGAAGGCAGCAGCGCTGGCGATGAGGGCCGCGAAACCAGAACACCTTGAGGGAGGCGGTGGAGCTTTGGACGGAAGGGCCTCGTGAACATCGCTGCGATCATCGACAAGGAGCTGGTGCGAGTTGGGGTGGAGGATCTCGGGTACTCCTCGGCGAGAACCTCGAGCCTAGCGCCAAGCTCACTCTGTTCTTCAAGGCGTGGCGGCGGCTCTCCAGTGACTCGAGAGAAGATCCCAAAGCAGCTAGCCGGCAGTCATGCCGATCTGCGCCCGAGTTACGAGAGAGGTGTTGGTGAAGGTGGCCTTCCGCAACCCAGGCCTCAACCTCACCAACATCCTCAAGAAGCTGCCGGCGGACGCTGATCTAGAAGCGCTCAAAGTCCTTGTCGCACCCATTGTGGACAAGGTGAATGAGGTCAGGAGGGTTGACGGTGGCCGCGTAGATTAGGCCGCCCGTTTTCTTCTTTTCTTGCCGCTGCTAGACATGTTACGATAACAACCCGTTAGAGCTGCGGCAAGCTATCTTGTAATATAGCTTTATTTTGGGGTATCTACTGTTATGTTATTTCCTCTACTTGATTCCTTCCTTTGTATGTTTTTGCCCTACGCTTTTAGGGAACTTGCCGGCATAGGCACCCTTACCCATGACAGCGAGTCTTGAACATCAGACAACTTCTTGGCGGTGCCACTACCGACAAGAAACCTTATGCATAACTAATCATGTTGAAAGCACATTTGCTCCACTGGTGGTTTTGTAATTAATGACAACATACTTTGTGGTTGGACTAATGCTTTTATCAAGTATGTTTAGGAAATTCAATCACATTGGGATGGCAAAAGGATGAAGAGGTGGACCCTCAAAATGCTAAGGCAAGCATTGGCAAAAGCTCAAGACTCCATTTTTGGTTTAGTGATCCAAGATCACATTGAGTCCATAGGAAAGCCAATACTATTAAAGGGGATGAGGTTATGATGATGATCTGGTTGCTCAAGTGCTTTGTGATACATCTCCTAAACTATCGGCAACTCTCACGCCATATACACTCATAAGTAATCTCGGTCCCACCGATATTCGAACTTCAGTCACACGAGATGAACCACCTCAGCCATAAAGCCAAACCCTAGAAATCTCGGATTTTCCGATTGAACTCTGTCTCACGAAACTTGAGTGCCAAGCTTACGTAACCTTACGTCATCAAATCGGTGTCACCGAGATGATGAAATCAGTCCACCGAGATTGGCAAGCTCTTGTCTTTGCGAATCGGACTAACAGAGTTTGTATTTTGGTCCCACGAAAATCCCAACGTTCACATGATTTGAACTTTCGGTCTCACCGAGTTGTCAACCGGTCCCACGAGATTGGTCAAATGTGTGTAATGGTTGGATTTTGTGTGGAGGCTATAAATACCCTCCACCCCTCTTCATTAGTGGAGAGAGCCATCGAAAGAACTACCACTCCTACCTTACATTTACGAGAAGAACTACCTACCCTTGTGTTGAGATCAAGTTGCTCCACCCACCATATGAAGCTTGATCTCTAGCCTTCCCAAGTTGCTTTCCACTCAATCCTTTCTTCCACCACAGCCAAATCGGTGAGGAGAGTTGAGTGTTGGGGAGATTATCATTTGAAGCACAAGAGCAAGGTTCATCATCATCAACACCATCTATTACCTTTTGGAGTGTGGTGCCTCCTAGATTGGTTAGGTGTCGCTTGGGAGCCTCCGTCAAGATGTGGAGTTGAACCAAGAAGTTTGTAAGGGCAAGGAGATCGCCTACTTCGTGAAGATCTACCCAGTAAGGCTAGCCCTCCGTGGGCGTGAGCCATGATGGAATAGACAAGGTTGCTTCTTCGTGGACCCTTAGTGGGTGGAGCCCTCCGTGGACTCTCATGGCCGTTACCCTCAGTGGGTTGAAGTCTCCATCAACGTGGAAGTACAATAGCACCACCTATCGGAACCACGAGAAAAATTACCGCGTCTCCAAATTGCGTTTGATCTTCTCCACTTCTCTTTACTACTTGTGCAATTTACTTTCCGCTGCCCATACTCTAGAATTGCATGTGTAGTATGCTACTTGACTTGTGTGTTATGCAAAATCTGCCAAAATCTGTCCTTGACAAAAGACGGAATTTTTATCTTGTCGAATAGTCTAATCACCCCCCCTCTAGACACTCTCACCTTCTTCGATCCTACAATTGGTATCAGAGCATTGGTCTCCATTGCTTTGGTTTACACACCATTGGAGGAAGATGGACGTGTCTACGTTTGGGAGTGTTAGCCATAGAGTGCCTATTCTTAATGGAGTGTCCTATAACTCGTGGAGGATTGAAATGCTTATTATCTTTAAGACATACAATTTGCAAAAATATGTTGAGACCCCATATGTGCCTCCATTTGACCCCTTGCACCCTACCATGGATGAAGAGCTTGATTTGCTTAAACCTTAGAACTGTAAATCTTATCATTAGAGGTTACCCGATAACTTGTAAGCTCGTTACAAACTTTGAGTGCGCCTATGCTTTGTGGAAGTTCTTGGAAGAACTTTATCAGGACTACTCTTTGAGAGGTCTTGATGAAATTCTATACAAGACTATTGAATTTGATATGATCGCCCCAATGATCCCAACTTTGATAAATGCTTCTTTGAGCTTCGTGATCTTATGAAAAAGAAGGGTGATCGGTCTTGTCAATGTTCGATTAGAAATGCTCTTGTATTGCATTAGATGATTATTGTCACATTGACAAAACTAATGCAAGTAGTTGTCAAATTGACCTAGGTGTTGATGATGAACAATCTATGGGTCAATATGATGATGAGCATGAGCATGATGATGATTACTCCGATTCGGACACCGAGCTAGACAAGATAATGAAGAGTCTCAATCTTATGGCAAATCGAGAGACTACATATCTGGTGGAAAAGAGTGGATTCTTGATAGCGGATGCACCGATCACATGACGGAGACAAAGACATGTTTGAGAGCTTGCAAAAGCGATGGTCCACATAAGTATGTGACTTTTGGAGACAACTCCAAGGGTAAGGTACTTGGCCTTGGTAAGGTGGCCATATCTCATGATAGCTCTATTCAAAATGTCATGCTTGTAGAATCACTTGGATACAATTTACTTTCCATGTCTAGATTAGCTGATTTTGGATTCAATGTGCTATTCACCGAAGTAGATTGCCAAGTCTTTCGTCATGACAATCATAACATGGCATTTACCGGTATCCGTAGAGGTGATCTATATATTGTTGATTTCACTAAGAAAGCCCAACCTAGAGCTTGCTTCATTGCTAAATCCGCTAAAGGTTGGTTATGGCATAGAAGGCTTGGACATGTTGGTATGCGTAATTTAGACAAGCTAATCAAAGGTGATCATATTCTTGGTGTTAAAGATGTTCTCTTTGACAAAGATAGACTTTGTAGTGCTTGTCGAGGCGGGAAAACAAGTAGGTGGAAGTCATCCGTGAAGAACATCATGACCACAAGGAGACCGCTTGAGCTTCTTCATATGGATCTCTTGGTCCCAATGCTTACAAAAGCCTTGGTGGTAACTCCTTTGGTCTAGTTATAGTTGATGATTATTCAGATTTACGTGGGTATTTTTCCTTGATGACAAATCACAGGTTGGAGAATCTTCAAAACCTTTGCGAAAAGGCCCAAAATCAATTTGAGGTGAAGATCAAGAAAGTTCGGAGTGACAATGGAGCGGAGTTCAAAACGCCAATGTAGACTCTTTTCTCGATGAGGAAGGATTCTACATGAGTTCTCGACTAAATACACTCCTCGACAAAATGGAGTTGTTGAGAGGAAGAACGAGCAGCTCATAGAGATGGCGAGAGCGATGCTTGATGAATACAAGACACGAAGCACTTTTGGGGAAGCCATCGAGACAGCTTGTCATGCTATCAACAGGCTTTATCTTCATAAGCTCCTCGGCAAGACATCATCTGAGCTCCTCACGGTAACAAACCCCAAGTGGGATACTTTCGTGTCTTTGGTTGAAATGCTATATCCTTGATAAGCATCGTCGGTCTAAATTTGCTCCTAAAACTCATGAAGGCTTTTTCTTGGTTATGGATCAAACTCCCACACCTACCGTGTCTACAATAATTTCACCGAAAGGTTGAAGAGGCGGTAGATGTGAAGTTGATGAATCTAATAGCTCATAAGTAGAGCAAATGCCTATTGATGTAGGAGACAAGGACCCATCGGAAGCAATCCAAGATTTATCTATTGGAAAGATCCGTCCCATGGAAGTGAAGGAGAGTACCTCATCTACATATATGGAGCCCCCTACCTCACGGCAAGATGAACCTCAAGGCAACATGGAGGCCTCCACAAGTGGAACTCACCAAGATGAGGAAGTGCAACAAGAAGATCCACCACAACCTCCTTCTCCACCGCCTCAAGACAACACCAACAACAATGAAGAAGAAGAGGAAGATGAGGATGATGAGGAAGCTCAGCCACAACCACAACAAAAGCTATCCAGTCGAGCAAGAGTCAAGAAAAATCATCCGTGGAACAAATGATGAGCGACATCGACTCGGAGAATTACTCGCTCTAAAACTAAGCAGCTAACTTTTGTGAGCATTACTCATTCATCTCTAGTATTGAACCTATGAAGGTAGAAGAAGCACTTGAAGACCGGATTGGGTGAGCGCTATGCACAAAGAGCTACACAACTTTGAGAGGAACAATGTATGGACTTTGGTAGAAAGCCCAAGGATGATCAAAGCGTCATTGGAACCAAATGGTTGTTTGGAACAAGCAAGATGAAGATGGACAAGTCATCCATGACAAGGCTCGTCTCGTAGCTCAAGGTTACACACAAGTCGAAGGTATGGACTATGGTGAGACCTATGCCCCGTTGCTAGACTTGAGTCCATTCGCATTCTTCTTGCTTATGCCAATCACCATGACATTACTCTCTATCAAATGGATATTAAAGTGCTTTCCTAAATGGTGAAATAGAGGAGGGCGTATTTGTGAAACAACCTCCGGTTGTGAATCCCAAAAAGCCTAATCATGTTTACAAGTTGCACAAAGCTCTTTATGGTCTTAAACAAGCTCCTAGAGCTTGGTACAAATCTTGACTAGCTTTCTTCTTGAAAAAGGCTTTGAGATTGGAAAAATAGACTCAACGCTATTCACGAAAAGGGTTGATGGTGAACTATTTGTGTGCCAAATATATGTTGATGATATTATCTTTGGTTCAACTAACCCTCATTTTAGCGAAAGTTTGGAAAGCTCATGTCGGAGAATGAGAGATGTCCATGATGAGTGAACTCAAATTCTTCCTTGGGTTGCAAATCAAGCAATCTAAGGAGGGTACCTTTGTCTCACAAACAAAGTACACCAAGGATCTCTTCAAGAAGTTCAACATGCAAGAAAGTAGAGGTATGAGAACCCCATGCCTACAAGTGGACATAATGACTTGACAAAGATGGAGAACCCGTTGATCAAAGGTTTACCGATCTATGATTGGTTCTCTACTATATCTTTGTGCTTCTCGTCGACATAATGTTGAGTGTATGCATGTGTGCTCGATATCAAGCAGCCCTAAAGAATGTCATCTTAAAGCTGTTAAAAGTTGTGAGATATTTGATACACACACCAAACTTTGGCATTTGGTATCCTAAGAGGCCTCTTCGATCTTGTTGGCTATTACGACTCGGACTATGCGGTGGCAGGGTTGATAGAAAGTCAACTTGAGTGCGTGTCAATTTCTTGGTCGATCCTTGTATCTTGGTCCTCCAAGAAACAAAATTGATATCATTATCCTTTTGAAGCAGAATATATTCTGCTGGTTCATGTTGTGCTCAATTGCTATGGATGACACAAGCGCTTAAGGATTATGGGATACATGTG
Source organism: Aegilops speltoides (assembly GCA_021437245.1). Classification (NCBI taxonomy): domain Eukaryota; kingdom Viridiplantae; phylum Streptophyta; class Magnoliopsida; order Poales; family Poaceae; genus Aegilops; species Aegilops speltoides. The sequence goes on from CM038144.1 coordinate 457,798,787, forward strand.
AGACATGTTCCTTGCTTTGTGACAATGAGAGTGCGATTAAGATTGGACACAATCCGTGCAACACTCTCGAGCGAAACATATTGAAGTTCGTCACCATTTTATCGTGATCACATTGCCAAGGTGACATCAATCTTAAGCATGTTCATCTTGACAAACAACTTCGTTGATATCTTTACAAAACCTCTTGATGAGAAGGTGTTTTGTCGCAAGGAGTGAGTTGAACATCATTGATGCTTCAAACTTGGAGTGAAAACTCCATTGATGCATGCAAGGCATGAGCCTACTTGACTAATCCTTGATATTTCTCTTATGATAATGATCATATGTCTTGGACACATTTGCCCCCTTGTATTGCATCTAACTCCTTGCAGGTACTTGGATGATCTACATTCCACAAGATTACCACACACTCAAATCTTGAGTAATCTTGTCATTAACCAAGTATCTAGCCCTTTGCGATGTTGAGTTCAAGGAACACAATTCCACATATCCTTTATGACATCTTATACATCTAGTATTTCACTCTTGTCATCTTGGATATCCTTGAGTATTTCCTTGCTTGCCTAACCCATGTAGGAAGATGAACTACACAAGTGGAAATGGCACTCTAACTTCACATTCAATGAGCACCTACATCAAGTTCACCTACATGAGCAAAGCAACAACAAGCCCAAGGTATGTTCTTCACATCTTTAAGGAGCTTTGCTCAAAGTCATGAGTACAAGCAGCTTCATAAGATGTGATCACATCAAATGTTAATCGAAAATGGCAACCCCATTTTGAGCTTAAGCGATAGTATGACCTATGATCAAATGTTCTCATTTGACTCCTAAGTCAATATACTCAAACATAGGTGACCTTGTGCGACCCTATCTAGATGAAGTACATATGTTTTGGAGTCTTTCTATTTTCTCTTATGTTCTCTCATAGAGTTTTCATTAAAAAAACTTCATCTAGGAATCTTTTTCATTTCTATTCTTACATCTTTGTGAATATCCTTTTGGCTCTGATCAATTCCTCGAAAATCATTTACAAATTCATTGCAAATCCTTTGAAACATTCCTTGCAAAGTGAGCTGAATTATTTACGTATTTCCTTGGAATTAAACTTCGGCGTCACCGATTCCAATATTTGGTCTAACGAAAAGGATCGCCCTAAGTCCACGACTTTCGGACCCACGATCCTTCTTAATTGGTGTCACCGATTTATTTCTTCGAGGATATCATCTTCTGCAGCTCCACTCAATGATTCTCTATGCATGTTCCGTTTGGCCTGTTGTGATTCTTAAGGATCCCTTCTTTCTTTCCATCTTCCTGCCCTTCCTAGTTTGCTACCCTTTTGGCACTTGATGTCAAGGGGAGAAGACTTAGGGGAGAAAGAAGATTTAGGGGAGAAGAAGAGCAATCTTACCTTAAGGGAGAGAATCACATCAAAGCTTTGCCGTGTTCCACATTGGATATTACATTTGGCATCATTCTTTTGATTTTGCTCTTTCCATCAAACCCTTGATCTGAGACAACTCCAAGGAAGAACCTTCACAATTGATATCTTATGGAAAGCAAAATCTCTTAGAATTCATTGAAAATCTTTTTAGTTTGGAGACATGTTTGCTGATTCAAGCTTGTGCTCAATATGAGACACTCTTTATACATGTCATCCTGGCTTGGTACTCTTGATGTTCTTGCGGTTGGTTGAAGAAATACTCTTGTGTTATCTAACCTTGTTTTCCCAAGTTTATCTCTTGGTACAATGCCAAGGAACCTCAAAGGTAAATATACACTTTGCAGAATGTGCATGATGGTGACTTGCTTGTGAATACTTGTTTGCAAGAAATCACCATGCACATATGCATTATCACTCACTTCTTTTCATCTGCTCGATGCATATAGCCAAGCTGCATGTAGCACATCTTGCTTTTCTCTCTTGTGTGCTTGTGGTAGTCCAAAACCATTTTATGAAAATCTTGCACACTTGTAGGGGAGCACATGTACTACATGTTTGTCAAAGCTTTCGTGATAATTCTGTCTTTCTTTCAATAAGCTTTGATGTCTTGTTTTGTGTGTTGCCATCAATTACCAAAAGGGAGATTGAAAGCACATTTGCTCACAGGTGGTTTTGGTAATTAATGACAACATACTTTGTGGTTGGACTAATGCTTTTATCAAGTATGTTTGAGAAAATTCAATCACATTGGCATGGCAAAAGGACTGAAGAGGTGGACCCTCAAAATGCTAAGGCAAGCATTGGCAAAAGCTCAAGACTCCATTTTGGTTTAGTGATCCAAGATCACATTGAGTCCATAGGAAAGCCAATACTATTAAAGGGGATGAGGTTATGATGATGATCTGGTTGCTCAAGTGCTTAGTGATACATCTCCTAAACTATCGGCAACTCTCACGCCATATACACTCATAAGTAATCTCGGTCCCACCGATATTCCAAACTTCAGTCACACGAGATGAACCACCTCAGCCATAAGCCAAACCCTAGAAATCTCGGATTTTCGATTGAACTTCGGTCTCACGAAACTTGAGTCGCCAAGCACGTAACATACGTCATCAAATCGGTGTCACGAGATGATGAAGTCGTCCACCGAGATTGGCAAGCTCTTGTCTTTGCGAATCGGACTAACAGAGTTTGTATTTTCGGTCCCACGAAAATCCCAACGTTCACATGATTTGAACTTTCGGTCTCACCGGTTGTCAACCGGTCCCACCGAGATTGGTCAAATGTGTGTAGCAGTTGGATTTTGTGGAGGCTATAAATACCCTCCACCCCTCTTCATTAGTGGAAGAGCCATCGAGAAAGAACTACCACTCCTACCTTACATTTACGAGAGAACTACCTACCCTTGTGTTGAGATCAAGTTGCTCCACTCCCACCATATGAAGCTTGATCTCTAGCCTTCCCAAGTTGCTTTCCACTCAATCCTTTCTTCCACCACAGCCAAATCGGTGAGGAGAGTTGAGTGTTGGGGAGATTATCATTTGAAGCACAAGAGCAAGGAGTTCATCATCATCAACACCATCTATTACCTTTTGGAGGTGGTGCCTCCTAGATTAGTTAGGTGTCGCTTGGGAGCCTCCGTCGAGATGTGGAGTTGAACCAAGAAGTTTGTAAGGGCAAGGAGATCGCCTACTTGTGAAGATCTACCCAGTAAGGCTAGCCCTCGTGGGCGTGAGCCATGATGGAATAGACAAGGTTGCTTCTTCGTGGAACCTTCGTGGGTGGAGCCCTCCATGGACTCTCGCAGCCGTTACCCTCAGTGGGTTGAAGTCTCCATCAGCGTGGAAATGCGATAGCACCACCTACTCGGAACCATGAGAAAATCACCGCGTCTCCAAATTGCGTTTGATCTTCTCCACTTCTCTTTACTACTTGTGCAATTTACTTTCCGCTGCCCATACTCTAGAATTGCATGTGTAGTATGCTACTTGACTTGTGTGTTATGCAAAATCTGCCAAAATCTGTCCTTGACAAAAGGCAAATTTTTATCTTGTCGAATAGTCTAATCACCCCCCTCTAGACACTCTCACCTTCTTTGATCCTCTGACACACACTTAAATTGTTGGCGAACTTCGAAACAAAGTAAGGCGCAACTAACTCTGAGTTGGTTCCCCCTTTGAGGTTTTCCATACAAAACGCACGGTCGTTCAATGAAGATAACTTAAAAATTAAAAACTGATTGCTCAAACTTTGGCAACTTAGCTTTTATGTAAATGCACTTCGATGTAAGCGAAACTTGCTTGAGCGATGCTGGTCCACACCATTATCTTCCTCTCCTTCCCCCCAGCAAACTTGTGCGAGGAACCTTTCCCTTTCTTTGAGAAAAAAAGAAGAAGAAAATAAAGATATGGAGCCTTATGGCTCGTTATTGCTACCGGGGTAGGTGCTGCACAAAGTGTCGGAAAATACATGCAAAAACAACAAGCATGAAATTGACAAGATGTGCGGAACACGAACTTTATTATGCAGAGTGCATGCGGCTTTGTACAAAGGGTTACATGCAACAGCGGCAAGGCTTGTACAAAAGGTGGTTGCGGAACAGGTTCCGGCAACCCGCCTCTGAGTAAAACTTACGAAGATGGTCGATGTTCGGGGAGTTGCTCACGGAAAGCCATCTTTGGTCTCAAGGCGGACAGCGCCAGGCCTAGTGACTCATTTCACCCGGTAAGGTCCTTCCCACTTCGGCGTCAACTTGTTGGAATTCTTGGCGGACTGAACATGCCGAAGAATAAGGTCGCCTTCCTCAAGACTTTTGGCATTGACTTTGCGGCTATGGTAGCGGCGCAAAGCTTGCTGGTATCGAGCAGCTCGCATAGCAGCCTGAAGACGGTCTTCCTCAAGGAGTAGTGCGTCATCTTGTCGCAGCTGCCCTTTCTCAAACTCGTCATAAGTGAGCACTCGAGGCGACCCATATACGAGTTCCGTGGGGAGAACTGCCTCTGCTCCGTAGACGAGAGCGAAAGGTGTCTGGCCAGTGGCTCGATTTGGCGTCGTCCTGATCGACCAAGGAACCACCGGCAGCTCCTCAATCCAGTTCTTTCCGCACTTGTGCAGCCTGTCGAAAGTTCTTGTCTTGAGCCGTGCGACACTTCAGCATTACCCTCTCGCTTGACCGTTGCTTCTCGGATGAGCAGCGAAGCCAGCGGAACACTAGTGCTTGAACCGGGCATTTGCACGGTTCGTAAAACCCTATAGTTCGGTTACATAACCGGCACTAATTTAATGGTCACTAAAGGCCCGCCCCTTTAGTACGGGTTCATACGAACCGGTGCTAAAGAAGCGACCACGTAACGCGAGCCAGCTCGAGGGCACAGAGCCCTTTAGTACCGGTTGGTAAGACCAACCGGTACTATAAATTTCGAGGTTTTAGTTTTATGATTTCTTTTCATTTAATTTTGTGTTTCCATTTTAATTCTTTTTCGTTTCTTTGGTATTTTACGATACTACACATTGTACCGTTATGCATCATACATCATGCATGCTTTGTTTATCAACGCTGCTGCTATGTTCATTGCACCGCTTGAATATAACATGCTCATGCATGCTTTGCATCATTACATCATCATATATATAATAACAAGTCCTACTAATCATGCATCATCATACAACTTCTACTCGTTATTAATAATAAGTCATCGATCATCATCCTCATATATAGTCATCGAACCCAACCCTACATAATTGTTCTTAGCACATGATCATCGATGTCGGTGGGACCTAACACCCTTAAGGTAAAATAGCATAAAACAATATAGACCACGACTCTCCATTATGAAGAATGGCGATCATCACATCTCCAATTCTTGCCTTTAGCTGCTTATTGCTTCCAAAGCTCCTTCATTATCCATACATTTTTTCCATTCTTTGATTGTTATGTCTCCACTTCTTTTAGAAACCGGTATGGACGGTTGAGATTAGTAGGATGACCTAGTTGTATGTTCAAAACATGAAGGCTACCCAGCGTATACATCGGATGAGGCACACAATCATTGGGATTATCTGTTGAAAAACATAATAATAACTTTGTAGTTAGCAATGATGTACTAGTTTTAGAAGTGTGCAAAAGATGCGGATGTTGTAATACTAAAAATAATCTTACGAGGGTATCTCCATGGTAGTTACCGTAGTTCAACCGTGCACTAGTAGCGCGTATTGACCATAATGTTGAGGAGTTTGATTGTAGATATTGTAATTCTCAAGATCGATACAAAATCTGACCGGATGACTTTTCTCTGATAAGTTAATTTGGAGCCTTGATGTAATCTGCGAGGCTGGTTCTACCGGCGTGCCGCTACCTGGTGGTGGCGGATGTCGGTTTACGCAACTTTAGTTGAATCGGTATAGCTCGCTTTGGTCCTTGTGAAGGTTAAAACAGCACATACTTGATGAAAAATCATTGTGGTTTTGATGCGTAGGTAAGACTTGCAACAACAAAGTAGCGGACGTGTAACTTGCTTGTCACATCCCTGGTCCTGGTATGCAGTAGGCTAGCTTTTCATGTGTGCATCATGTTTAACTTTTCAAATGAACTTGAAATGGGGACTGATCAAACCCTAGCACCAGATCAAATAAAATAGGTTCAACATAAAATCATTTTCAATGAACACGAAGTGCCCTTCTAAAATGTTCATCATACTTGCCTTGGTCTTAAACCTCGACAAAAATGGTGCACAATTTTCTAGGTCATCCTAAGGTCCTTGAATTAAATCATAAGTATTTGAATTTGGACATTTAAATTCTATAAATTATTTTAAATGTCAAATATTCCTAAACTGAAATGTTCCATTTTGGATATATTCTATCTGATGGGCATGTGCAGTTTGGTGATTTTTGAAAGTGCCTAAGTATTTTTAGAAAAGCCACAAAGTTACAGAAAAATATAAAAACAGAAACAGAAGAAAAGGGAAAATCTTACCTAGCGCCTACTAACCGGCCCACCTGCCGGCCCGGCCATTGCTTGGCTGGCGGCTGCTTAGCTCGGCGAGCAGGCGACAAAGCGCTTCGATGGCAGCACCGCATGGGTGCCACGCACCTGGTCGCCGCCTCGCCGCTCCCCTCGTCCATTGCGGCGTGGATCGCTCCCCTCTCTCCCGAACCCCTCGAGACACCTCCTCCCTCTCCAGCTCCTCCCCCTCGCGCTCCCTAGCCATGGCCGACGCCACCGCCGCCGCTCCGTCACCGTAACCGCGCTCCCCGCCGTCCGTGCTCCGTCTCGCCATGTCTAGGAGCTCCGCCGCCCTCCTCTTCGTCGAGCTAACCGAGCCCCGCGTGCTCGTGAGGCCCGAGTCCACCGCACAGACCTCGCCCGAGTCCGCTGTCGCCGGAGATCCCCTTCAACGCCGTCGCCGCGTCAGCTCGTCCCCGACCCCGCCGGTGGCCTCTACGAGTGCTCTGTGAGCCTAGCTACCCCTCCTACCCTTCCTCTCTCGCCCCCGAGCCGTGTAGCCACCGCACGAAGATCACCCTTACGCACGCCCGCGGATCTCGTCGCGGGCGTGCTCCGGCCATCCTCCGACCACCTCTCGGTGTCCATCGCACTCCTGCGCTGCGTTGAGTCTAACCATGCACTCCCGCACCTCACCGCACACCTAACCGAGTTCGCATCCACCGGCGCGGCCGACTTTGACTGACCACGGGTGGGCCTGGTTGACTCCGTTGAGTCGATGACGGTGGGGCCCGACCATTAACTAATCGGTTTAGTTTTTATTAAATTTCAACTAAACTAATCGCCTTGACACCACGGACCCGCATCGAGTCGACTGGCCGCCCCATTGACGTGACATCACGGTGGCGTCATCTTGGCGCAATAAGTTATTTTCTGGATTTATTCTTATATAGGAAATTCCAGAAAATAGCCAAAACTTCTAAAATCCATATAAATTGAACCGCAGCTCCAAATCAAACAAGTTGTATATGAAAAATGATCAGAAAAACCTAATCTATCCATCTGCACTGGTTTCATGCATGTTTAAACAACTTAACCTTGCTGTTTAGTGCAAAATATGATAAGGCACTATTTGAATTCATAATTTGAATTTGGGGTTGAACCTTTGGCTCAATATGACCCAAATCCATCTGGTTGTAGTTGCATTAGCCCAAAACACATTCATATTGCCATGTCATAGCATGCATCATATTGTGCATTGCATTGATCGTGTTTCTTCTCTGTTTGCGAATTGTTCCCCCTCGGTGAGCGTTGTACCGGCGTTGTGATCATTGACAGCGATGAAGACTCAATGCTATCTTGAAGTGTCGAGGCAAGCAAAACCCCTTGTTCATTCGATACAATCCCACTCTCTCGCCTGCTCTCTTTTCTTGCATTAGGACAACAACGATTCATTTGTTACTTGCTGCGGTAGCAACCTTTATCCTTTGCATGACTGTCATTCCACGGTAAATAGATGAAACCCACTAGCATGAGTAGGAGTTGTTTGAGCCTGTTGTGCCTACTCATTCATGCTTGGTTGTCATGCACCTCTCTTGCATAGAGTTGAGTAAGGTCGATTCATCGAGGAAGAATCGGAGGTGTGTGAACATGTCCTCTTGTGTGTGAGCTAAGTGTGTGAACACGATTTGGTAAAGGTATCGGTGAGAGGCCATGTAGGAGTACATGGTGGGTTGTCTCATTGAAGCCGTCCTTAGGAACTGAGTTACGTGTTTGTGATCCATGATTCAGCTACTACCATGCATTGGGCCTGAAATATGACCCTTCGACTTCTTATTCACCCTTGTCCTCTGTCCGGGGAGTTGCAAGTAGTTTACGGTGTTTGTAGTATCTTTGGAGGCCGTCTTGCGATCTTGGCCGTAGGGTTGGGCTGTGATCACGGTAGGCACGTGGCGGAGTAAACCGGGTGCCGTTTGGCGTCCGGAACCTGTTCACATCATTTGGGGCTGTGGCGAAACTTGCCAGATCTCCTCATGGATGGAACCGAATAGGTGATAAACTGGACTAGAGACTTGAGTGTTTAGGTAGGTCGTGGTCTACACCCACGTCGGCTTTAAGCTTGAAGTCTGCCGAGCACATGTCGTGTCTGCAGAGCGTTAAGTGGTGAAACATGTATGAAGAAGTACACCCTGCGGGGTTAACATCATCTATTGAATAGCCGTGTCATGCGTAAGGACTTGGGTTGCCTATAACGGTTCATAGACAAGTGAAAGTGGATACTTTAAAATCACAAGATAAGCGTGAGTGCTATGGATGGCGTTCTCGTGAGGGAGGCGGGGGCGGATCCATAGTGGTGTATTGTTGGTGAATATGTGGACTCGTGTGCATCACCTCAAAAGAGTTACTTGCGATTAAGTAGTTTAGGATAGCCAGAGTCAAAGCTGGCTTCTTTGCGGTTAAACCCCACCATCCCTTTGTTGATAATGATGCATATGTAGTTAGTTACGATGTAAGTCTTCTTTGGGTACATTTGTACTCACGTTTGCCTATTTTATGTTTTTGCGAGAGACTTGGTCTCGCTAGTAGTTCGCTTGGACTTGACGTTTAGCTTGTTACCTCAGCTACGATCTTGTGCCCTCGGCGGAGATCACAGTAGATAGTCGAGGCTTCTAAGCCTTTTTCATTTGTAGATATACGTACTCGGACATGTTAAGCTTCGCATGTCTTTTGATTTGTATGCTCTGAATGTCGGGTCGTGAGACCCATGTTTGTAATATCTCGCTCCTCGGAGCCTAATGAATAAATACTTGAGTCGTAGAGTCATGTTGTGATGCCATGTTGTATTTGCACATATCGAGCATATTGTGTGCATGTTATTGAAATGCTTGGTATGTGTGGGATCTGACTATCTAGTTGTTTATTCTTAGTAGCCTCTCTTACCGGGAAATGTCTCCTAGTGTTTCCACGAGCCATGGTAGCTTGCTCTTGCTCCGGAACACTTAGGCTGGCGGCATGTGTCCTTCGTTCACGTATGCATCCCTTGAGAAATGTCCAGCGATGAATACTGGAGTCTGTTAGTCCGCTCTGCCAGTTCACGGAGTCTGCTAGCCAGTGCTCTGACTGGATTCACTCGTGATGACCGAAACATGTTCGATCTTTGGGTCATGGATGCTGTCCTGTAAGTTTGTGCCACTTTGGGTTTCTGACTAGCCATGTCAGCCGGGCTCCTTATCATATGGATGCTAGCGACACTATCATATCGTGTGCCAAAAGCATAAGCGGTCCCGGGCAAAATGGCGACACCGGTAGAATACCGTGCGTGAGGCGCAAAGTGATATGAGGTGTTACATGCTAGATTGATGTGGCATTGAGTCGGACTCTGACAGCTTTGGTATCGAGCTTTGTTGCTGTAGGATACCAAGCCAAAGCTGGTGAAGTTGTGTCTAGAAATGCTTTAGTTATGTAAGGGAATTGATTGTGGGATGGAACGTAAGGCTCTTTTTACTCCTTATACCTCATGGCCTTCTGATCTGAGTCATCCTCTTCTCTTCTACGGGGGATTAAGAACTAGGCCTTCTCATCTATCTATCAGGATCACGTATTACTAATCCATAGACTTATAGGATTGTTGGTTTCAAGCCAGTTCAGTTCCTACTACTTCCGTGTGTTGTTAGTTGACATCAGAACCTTGTTATTGTGATGTTGAGTGGTCATGCCACTAATTTGCAGGATGTCTCAAATCATTTTAAGCATTTACAGCCATTATCTGTCAAGAGTCATCCAGTGTCGGGGCGGAGCAGCGTATCCGTGACCTCGAACACCTATAGAACACTCAGGGCCTCTGAGTTCGGCGGGAGGCGGGACCGTGTCAGAGCAGATCGAGGTCGGCGTCTGGAGAGGGACGATTTTACCCAACCGGGGCTCTCCGGAGATAAGACCCTCTGCTGCCTTTTGTGTGTTATTTGATCTTGCTCGGCGGCGGCTTGAGCTAATGGTATCGAATGGCCCGAACCCCTTCTCGTCGCATGGGCCTCCTTTTATAGTCTGAAGGGGTACCCACAGGTGGCGGCGTAGGAAGAGGGGTAGAAATGTAAAATCGCAGGTAGGTGCAACGATTGCTGTGATGTCCCTACCTAACTCGGCGGCGGGGACAAGGGCATTAAATGCCCGTCCGGTCGCTCCAACAGTGCAGGAGGAGTGACCGTTAAGTGCGCCTCCGATTGCCACGATGGCGCCTCTGTCAGCTTCGTTTGCCACCTCGCTCCGCATGGTTGCGTAGTGCCTCACCATGTGTCCTTGAAATGGCCTGGTGACGACGCGTCACTAGGTGCGCTGGAGATGGGTGGCAGCCTTGTCGCGGCAAGTGCCTTGCCGCGGTCCTTTCGTTGTCTTGGCAAGCTTGCGACCATTGGCTGCTGCCGGGCGCCTTGGCGCCCGCGGCAAGTCTTCTGGTGATGCCCTGGTTAGCCTTCCTGGCAAGCTCCTCTTGCTGGGGCCTTCGTTTTCCTGGTTAGCGCTTCGTTCTTTAAATGGCAGTGCTAAAGAGTGGCGGTGGAGGGCCTTGGCGGGCGCCCGGCAAGCCTCGCCGTGGAGTGTTGCGACTGCCCGTGCACAAGTTCGGGGTACTAATGTACCCCCTACTTTAATATACCGGCAGAGAGCCCGGGCTGGGCCATACAGGTGCGGCGTTGTTGGGCGAGGCCCAAAAGCGATCTGCGAACGCGCGTGGCTGGTCCGCACACAGCAGCCGCCCCACCGCGCTCTCCGCAGCGGCGCAGCGTCGATTGCGGCGTCGTGGGAGGCGTGGGTGGCGTTTAATTCGAGAAAATGTGTAGCGTTCGCATCTCCTATTTATAAGCGGAGGAGCAGGGTCGTTCCCCACTTTTGCCACTGCGGTTCCTTCCTCAAAGCTCAGGCGCTCTCCCGCCTCTGAGCAGAGAAGCGGAGAGGATTATGGGCATCTTATCTTCCAATTTGTAAGCCCTTGGGCCTTAGTTGTATTTAAAATCTGTAATCCTCTCTATCATGTTTTCATCCTCCATGGACTTGTACTAAACTAGGATGTTTTTAATGAAAAGAGGCGGCTTGTCGGACTAGGTCCTTTACTTGATCTCGTGCCTTGTATGCTCCCATTCTATGCTTCTAGGGGACTTGCGGAGGCGAACACACTTCTTGAGTCGGGGACATCAACAGCCCGTGGCGGTGTTGCTTCGACAACAACCTTGCCGGGCGATTCAGCGCACTTGTGTTCGTCGGCGGACTAAATAAACAAATCAAAGGCGCATGGCGGGCCACGACTCAGCTCCTCCGCGCATGGGTTTTACAAGACCGCTCGTTCAGGGCCGGTCCGCCTTCCCGGCCCATAAGAGGATGCATGACGAGGATGAAAAACTTATCGACTCCTGACCACCCGGCGACATTAACTTTGTCGGGGAGGAATCTTGGCCCGCAACCACCGGCAACTCTGGCTCCGCCAAAATCGAGTGTTGGTGTGCTCTCTTTGCCCTTATCGTGGCCTTGTGACAGCCGGGGAGCCCGGCCCGTCGCGAAGGGTCTCTGGTACTTGCAGCCCCCAGCGAGGTTGGCTTGCCGGGGCCGGTGCGCTCTTCTGGTTTCTCCTCGTCACTGTAATTACAGCCATGAAAACAGCTGAGACAGCACTGCAATAATTTCATTATCTATATTTTTTTTATGTGCGACTTTGCAAAACGATGCCATGCTTTGCCCTTCGTATGTTTATACTCTACGCTGCTGGGGAACTTGCCGGTGCTAACACAATTGCTGAGTATGGGACATCAGCAGCCCGCTGCCAGTGTTGTCTCCGGCAAGAAACCTTCTCGGGCCAGTTGCAGTGCACTTGAATTGCTGAGCGGACTCGGAAGCAAATCAAGGACGCAACTCAGCCGTGAGTTGGTTCCTCCGCGCACAAGTTTCTCATGCTAAGGGCGCCTTACGGCAAGGCTTGCTATGTTATGCCCTCTACTTTGTTACATCCTTTGTGCGTTTTTACCCTACGCTTCTAGGGAACTTGAAGGCGCTAACACACTTACTGAGTACAGGACATCAGCATCCCGCTGGCGGTGTTGTTTCCGGCAAGAAACCTTCTCGGGCCAGTTGCAGTGCACTTGTATTGTTGAGCGGACTCGGAAACAAAGCAAGGACGCAACTTAACCACGAGTTGGCTCCTCGGCGCACAGGTATTGCGTACAAAGACGAGCGAGAGGCATAACATAAAAAGCATGGAACTAAGGAGTGTTACGTACAAAAACTTCGGATGACTTAGCTTTTTTGTCTCCAACGATCTGTCGAGGCCGTACTTCTTCCCGATCCTTCCCCTTGTATGTTTCGTCCCTCGCTTTGGGGAACCCACGGCGAACACGCTTCTGGCGCGAGGCATCAGCGGCTTCGTGGCGGTGTTGCCTCGGCGAAGAACTGTCGGGCTGGTTGCGGCGTGCTTTTATCGTCGGCGGACTCAAGGCGAATCGGCGGCGCAACCTAACCACGATTCGACCCTTCGCGCGGGTTCCTCATACAAGGTATGGATTTTGGGAGTACAACTCAAAAGTCGAAGCTTGGCAACTTTCTTTGCCCTCTTGGCTGGTGGACTGGTCGGCGGGGCTCGATGGCGCGTCCTCGGCGGCGTAGCGCTCGGGGAGATCGCTTTGCGGAGTCGCTGAGCCGTCCTTGCGGGCTTAGTCTTTGGCTGGTCATCTTCGCCTTCTCGCACTTGTCGGTGGAGCTCGATGGCGCGTCCTCGGCGGCAGCGGCGCTCCGGGGAATCGCTTGCAGATAAAGCGCGGAGCTGTCGCTTGCGGACTTGGCTTTCCTCTTTCTCGGGGAGCTTGGCGGACACGTAGCTTCGCGCTTCTGCCGCAGCGGTTGCTTCGGTAGATCTTGTCGGCGCGAGATGAGTGCATCTTTCTTGTCGCCTTGGACGAAATGACACTCATCGGGCCAGTATCTTGAGCACATTATGCGCATGGTGAGAGCTGCCATGAACTTGGCGAGTGCGGGTCGGCGAGTATCCCATTGTAGGGTAAAGGATATCACCCGTCGAATGTGACCCTCTCGATCTGAAGTTCACCTCGCTGCGAGCGTCACGGCAATGTGATCTTCCCCTTAGGCTGGCTCCTTCCGGATCTATTCCTTGAAAGGTGCGGTCTCTTCAACTTCGCTGTCGGGGATCTGGAGCTTCTTGAGCCTGCGGAGAAATCAAGTTCAGGCCGGCCCGCCGTCAGCCAACATCTTCGTGACCTTGAGGTTGCGGATCGTTAGTGAGACCAATAGCGGCAAGCACCCGACCGCGATGATCGATCGGGGTGATCCTCAACGTCGAAGGCGATGGGCGTCTGGACCACTTGAGAGGCCAGCGCCGCGGCGAAACAGCTCCGATGCATTCACTTCTCGCACCCACTATTTGAGTTGGCGGTGCGAGGTGTGCAGGGAGGCGCCATCGTCGACGCATAATACTTCTGTTGCCTTCTGAAACTCTTGATCCTCAGTCTCATCTTCCTCCATCTCATCATCTTCATCTTCATCCTCGTCCTTATCGCGGCCCGCGAGGCCTGTCTCCTTGCCGCGTCTTGGCCTTGCCGCGGTTCCCTCCCCGGGCGGGAAGCTTCTTGCCGGATCCTCCGCCACCTCCCTGGGCTCTCTCCTTATCGTGGCGCTCGTATTCAGCTTTCTGCAGTTCCGCCATCTGCTCTACTTTTTTGCAGGTTTGGAGGTCATGGCCTTTGGTGCGGTGGATCTTGCAATAACGCTTGTCGAGCCATCACCTTGTCGTGCGCCGCTCTGACCGCGGAGTCATCGGTCTTGGCCTTGTCGGAGCCACCTCCGTCGCCGGAACGCTCAACAGCTAGCACATCCTTAGCTTTCCTCTTTCTATTGTTCCGCCTCCGGTTCTTCCTTGCCGGGGCGGCATCCTCCTTGTCGAGATCATACGCTCGGCAACCTCTCCGGGGATTTTCCACCCCTCCTCAGCCCGTGCACACTTGTCGGCGAGAGCGTTGAGCTCGCTGACATCTCTGATCTTGCTCATCGCCATCTCCTCCCTCATCCTGCGGTTACGCACGTTCTGATGGAACGCGCTAATAACCGTGGCAGGGTGGACGTCCGGAATGTTGCGTTGCACCTGGCTGAATCTTTGTATATACTTGCGTAAGGGCTCCCCTCATACGGGCGAGCAAGTGGAGTCGATTTCCTGGCCATGAGGCTTGTGGTCACCCGTGAAAGGCGCCGACAAAGCTGATGACCGGACCGCCCATGAAGATATGGAGCCGTCCGGCAAGTGCATGAGCCAAGATCGGCGTTGGGCTTGATTACCGGCGGGAAGTAGTTGGCGAGGATCTTCTCGTCGCGCCCTCGGCGCTGCACGCGATGGTGTAGATCTTTGAGGAACTCCGGCAGGTGTATCCTGCCGTCGTACTTCTCGGGCGCCGGCAAGTTCTTGGTTTTGGGCCCTTTGGACTTGCCGCGGCTCGCGGGTGAGCGCGAGCGACCTGCGCGTCTGACAAGTCGCTGGTTCCCAGTGCATGCATATTGACAGATGGGCCCGGTAGCGCTGTCAGTTGTCGCGTTTCTCTCCGGCGCTTCGATCTGGTCACGAGCATCTTCGTGTTGCCGTTCTTGGAAGCGTGGCGCTGATCCAGGCGAGTTCGCGGGTCGGCAGCGGTGGAGTCGGCGTCAAGGTTGGTCGGCTAACGGCGATCTTGGCCTTTGGGGCTGGGAATGCCGCAGGCAGCACCCAGCGGTCTGTCGGCGCTGCTGCGCGGGAGCATCTTCTTTGGGCCCTCGGCGTTCGATGCGCGGGGTTTTGTCGCCATTGGCGAAGCCGATGAGGCTGTGTATGGCCATCCTCGATCGTCGATCTTGTGTGGCGCGGAGAAATCTAAGCGGTGGGCTCGGGCCAGCGCTTCCTCTGCTATCTTAGGCGGCGGCGGCAGCGGCGGCGAGGCGAATGTGCTCGGACTCCCAACCGGGTTGGGAGGAGCAACACCCGTCGAGCGACCGCACCTCACTCGCACCGGCATGCGGGCGTGCATCTTGACCTCGGCGTCCGCGACCCACCAGCAGCCTTGCTCCAGCGAGCCGCGGTGCTAGGAAACACCGGGCGTTGTTGGCCTTGCACCTCTTGGGAAGGACGCGGCGTCTGCACCGTTGCCAACGCTTGCGGGGCCTTGTTTTTGGATCTGGTGACGACACGAGACCCTCCGGCGGCACCCGTTCCTCCGCCGGCGTCTGCTTCACCACCTGCTTGCTCCGGCGGTGGTGGTGGGATTGATGTAGACGGAGCGGCTACCTCTGAAGGTTTCTTCTTCGGTAGCATGTTGATGAGGACGCTGATGTAGCACGCGTGGAGACCGGATCAGATGCTCACAATCTCGACGCTCCCCTACCTGGCGCGCCAAAGATGTCGGGGCCGGAGCGCGTATCCGTGACCTCGAACACCTATGGGGCACTCGGGGCCCCTTACAGTTCGGCGGGGAGGCGGGACCGTCTTGTGAGCGGTCGAGTCGGCGTCTGCGAGGCAGACGATTTTACCCAACCGGGGCTCTCCGGAGATAAGACCCTCTGCTGCCTTTTGTGTGTTATTTGATCTTGCTAGGCGAGTGGCCTTGGCTGTGGGTATCGAATGGCGAACCCCTTCTCGTCGCATGGGCCTCCTTTTATAGTCTGAAGGGGTACCCACGGTGGCAGCGTAGGAAGAGGGGTAGAAATGTAAAATCGCGGTAGGTGCAACGGTGCTGCGGTGTCCCTACCTAACTCGGCGGCGGGGGACAAGGGCATTAAATGCCCGTCCGGTCGCTAGCAGTCTGAGGAGGAGTGACCGTTAAGTGCGCCTCCGGTTGCCACGATGGCGCCTCTGTCGACCGTTTGCCACCTCGCTCCGCATGGTTGCGTAGTGCCTCGCCACGTGTCCTTGAAATAACTTTGGTGATGATGGCGTCCTTTGGGTGCTTATTGGAGATGGGTGGCAGCCTTGCGCGGCAAGTGCCTTGCCGCGATCCTTCGTTGTCTTGGCAAGCTTGCGGCGGCATTTATACTTCGGTAGCGGCAGCGCGCGCGGCAAGTCTTCTGGTGATGCCCTGGTTAGCCTTCCCGGCAAGCTCCTCTGACCGGGGCCTTCGTTTTCTTGGTTAGCGCTTCGTTCTTTAAATGGCAGTGCTAAAGAGTGGCGGTGGAGGGCCTTGGCGGGCGCCCGGCAAGCCTCGCCGTGGAGTGCTGCGACTGCCCGTGCACAAGTTCGGGGTACTAATGTACCCCCTACTTTAGTACACCGACACCAGGTTTCCAAACAATTTGATGCACTTGCAAATCCTTTCCCTCTGGTGTTTATGTTCCTTTGGGCCAGGTTAATCACACTAATTGCTGAGTTGAGGTATTCTATTGCCTCGATGTATATGTTGGAATCATTATTATGACCCTAGGTGTTTTAGGGAGTCACCTAGTAATCTAGCAATGTTTAGTGTTCCCAGTGTGAAGATTCTGGCCATCATTCTCGAAAGCATCTCGTGATGCTACTCAGGAGTAGGTATTCTATTCCTGGGTTCTTGAACCCGAGATTCACCCTACTCACTTCATGTTGATAGTGTTTGCTCGTTCCTTTAGAATATTAGTAACCTTTGCGATAGTTCCCGAGGTTCGTGGTATATCATTCTTCCAAATACCATGAACTACTTATGGCAGCAGTTCCTCGTTGAACCAAAAGATCGCAACAAAAGTGCTCTCGATGAATTATCGATTCTATGTAGTGACCCTGCCAGTCCTACCTCTCTGCATGAATTGTCTGGAAGAAATATGTTGAACTTGTTCGACATTCTAATCCATGCATCCACAACTCAGGAAATCATATGTTCTTTCCCTCTTAGTTGTCTTCTGACCCTCGTCTATCAATTGATAGACAAGAGTAGTTGTGCACTCAAGCTCATCGATGCTTATTATTGTTGTGGTCCGTCAAGCCATTCTATTCGGAATGACTAGGAGAAAGCGAACTCGATACCTTGTCCATTTCGAGTTGGGTCAAAGCGATCGTACTCCGCAGATCAAATACTAATCAACTTTTGTTACATTTCTACCTTGGAGTAATACCATCTTTATATCAAGAATGTCATGGGAATTGCACACCATCCTATGAATTCTTGATGTAGTATTACTCCTCGCCATCATTACTCATTCCTCGGTTCCGTGTTGTCGCAACCGGAATGCCGACAAGTGAATCGTGATGTGTGAAATCTATACTCCCAGCAACTCCGTTGCTTAGTAGTTAATGGACAATGTTGTCACTCTTAGCGTGTTGGCTTTTGAACCATCATTCTAAGATAGACTGTGCTACCTAGCCCTTATTCTGGTGCACTCTTTGATCAATGAGTTAGGATTGTGCCAATCCCTCGCTCTTGTGATCATATCGTCTTGCCCTGAAAAGCAAGATTGTTCTCGATCTTAGTAAACATAGCGGTGGTTCGTGATTTTCCGAATATCTTCTTGGAAGTATTACCAGGTTGTCACCTGACCGCTATGTTGAGCTCGTGATCAGGTTTGTTTTCGAAACCACCCCTTCTCCAAGAATCTGTGTGGGATACCCTTGAGCTAGTTGGTCAAGCTAAACAATAACTTGGAGAGTTGGAAGATAAAAGCTAGTCCGATTTAGTTCATTTTAAGGGATATCTTGAATGTATGTTGAAGAAAGATGATATTGTCGGGGCTCGGCTTGTATCTCCGTGGCCTCGAACACCTATGGGGCACTTAGGGCCCTTACGGTTCGACAAGGGGCGGGGGAGTCGTCTTGAGAGCAGATCGAGGTCGGACCTTGCGGAGGCAGGCGATCTTTACCCGGCCGGGGCTCTCGGAGATAATACCCCTCTTGCTGCTTTGTGTCGTTTATTTGATCTAGCTCGGCCTTGGCGTATAGTGGTCTTGTGGGTGTCGAATGGACCGAACCCCTTCTCGTGCGCATGGGCCTCCTTTTATACTACGAAGGGGATCCACGGTGGCGGCGTAGGAAGAGGGGGTAGAAAGGTAAAATCACAGGTTGGTGCAACGGTGCTGTGATGCCCCTACCTAACTCGGGCGGGGACAAGGGCATTAAATGCCCGTCCGGTCATAACAGTCACGGGAGGTGACCGTTAAGTGAACCTCCGGTTGCCACGATGGCGCCTCTGTCGACTCCGTTTGCCACCTCGCTCTGTATGGCTGCGTAGTGCCTGCCACGTGCCCTTGGGATGGCACGGTGGTGGGCGTCCTTTGGGTGCTTGTTGGAGTTGGGTGGCAGCCTCGCGCGGCAAGTACCTTGCAGCGGTCCCTTTAATGTCTTGGCAAGCTTGCCGACCTTTGGGCTGCCGCGCGCCAGGAGCGCGGCAGGTTTTCAGTGATGCCTTGATTGGCCTTCGGGCAAGCTCCTCTTCTTGGGGCCGCCGTTTTCTTAGTTAGTGCTTTGTTCTTGAATGGCGGTAATAAAAAGTGGCGGAGGAGCCTTGCGAGCGCCGGCAAGCCTCGCCCGCGGTGCTGCGACTTCCGTGCACAAGTTCGGGTACTAAGGTACCCCCTACTTTCAATACACCGGCAGAGCCGGGCCTGGGCCATACCTGCGGTGCGGCGTTGTTGGGCGGGCCCAAAAGCGTCTGCGAACGCAGCGTGGCACGAATGCGCCTGCAACAGCGGGCTCCGCGCCGCGCGCTCTCCCGCAGCAGCGCGCGTCGATTGCGGCGTCGTGGGAAGGCGTGGGTGGCGCATGCGCCCTTTAAGGCATCCACACCCGTGATCGTGGTGCAGGGCGGGGTCATTTCACCCGTCGCTCCGGCCCTGCTCCTCTGCCCTTCTCGCTCTCTGATTGGCTGGGCTGGGCGGCTGAGCCCCCACCTCGCCCTTTAAAAAGGCGGAAGGGGAGCACAATAGTCTCGCACTTCCTCTCTTCCCTTCGTCTTCAACTTCCGTTACTCTTCCTCCCATCTGCCATGGAGAGAGAATCCATCCTTCCACGGTGGCAGCGAGGTGCGCCTCGAGCAGCGCACCTCTCCTATCCCTTTCTTGCGGCGGGGAACCGGCCACGAGGGAGAGGAGGGGCAGACAGCGGGCGGGGCGGCGTGGTCGGCGCTCGGGGAGGCGGCGAGGCGTCGCCTCCCGTCTCCGCCGGCGCTCCTTTCCTCGGCGGTCCACGGAGGCGATCCACAGGAGTTCTTCATCAAGCTGCGCCGAGCACCTCGTCGCCGCCTCCATTGCCCGGCCCGTTCGCGGCCGCGATGGGCCGTATCCGCCGAGATGTTGGAGTTGCGCATGAGGGCTGCGGGATCAGCGGCTTTTCGAGTTAGTGTCGTGTCCCCAGCCCCGGCGTGATGTGCCGACCAGGGTGGAAGACGATTCGCCGCATCCACAGCTCGGCGGCGGGGTTTACCCTCCATTTTAAGTTAATGGAGGCGACCTTCGCCGTCAAGGTCTTGAGGACTCGGGACCGGGCGAGATCTTGTGTGGACAGCTCCTCCGATAGCGAAGGTCCCTCCTCGAGTGAGTAGCGAGGAGGGCGGCAGCGGCGGCAGCGAGATGGCGGGTCCGACTAGGCGTCGGGCTGCCTCGCGCCCACCGGCGACCCCATCATCGGGTCGCCCGACCTTCCGAACTCCCAGGGCCGTCTCCTTGGGCGGTGGCGTAGGAAGGCTGCGGAAGAGGAAGAGGGGTGGCGGCAAGGCCGTCAAATCGAATCTGAGGCGAGAGCCCTCGGCAGCGTCTTGGCGTTCCACCACCCCGTCTTCAAGCTCTGGCTCCGGCGCCTCCGTCTCTGCCAAGCTCCTGGCCGGCCCCCGGGAAGTTCTCTTGGTGTCTTCTGGCGCCCGTAGCTCTCCTAGGCGCCCCTTTTGCCCTTCCTGGCAAGCTTCTCTTGCCGGGGCCTCCTTGACCTACCTCCTGAACAGAGAAACAGGAGAGGGATTACGGGCATCTTATCTTTCAATTTGTAAGCCTATGGGCCTTAATTTGTATTCAAAATCTGTAATCCTCTCTATCATGTTTTTCATCCTCCATGGACTAGTACTAAACTAGGATGTTTTTAATGAAAAGAGGCAGCTTGCCGGATTAGGTCCTTTACTTGATCTCGTGCCTTGTATGCTCCCATTCTCGCTTCTAGAGGACTTGCGGGCGAACACATTTCTTGAGTCGGGGACATCAGCAGCCCGCTGGCGGTGTTGCTTCGGCAAGCAACCTTGCGGGCGATTCTGCGCCACTTGTGTTTGTTGGCGGACTGGAAACAAACCAAAGGCGCAAGCTGGCCCGACTCGGCTCCTCGCGCATGGGTTTTACAAGACCGCGCTTTCGTTCAGGGCCGGTCCCGCCTTCCCGGCCCGTAGAGGATGCATGACGAGGATGAAAAACTTATCGACTCTGACCACCGGCGACATTAGCTGTTGGCGAAGAATCTCGACGCCGCGACCCGCGCAACTCTGGCTCCGCCAACATCCAGTCTTTGGCGTGCTCTCTTTTGCCCTTATCGCCCGGCCTTGCGGCGCCGGGGAGCCACAGCCCGTCGCGAAGGGTCTCTGGTACTCGCAGCCCCCAGTGAGGTTGGCTTGCCGGGGCCGGTGCGCTCTTCTGGTTTCTCCTTGTCACTGTAATTACAGCCATGAAAACAGCTGAGACAGCACTACAATAATTTCATTATCTATTTTTTTTTATTTGCGAATTTGCAAAACGATGCCATGCTTTGCCCTTCGTATGTTTATACTCTATGCTGCTAGGGAACTTGCCGGCACTAACACGCTTGCTGAGTACGGGACATCAGCAGCCCGCTGGCGGTGTTGTCCCCGGCAAGAAACCTTCTCGGGCCAGTTGCAGTGCACTTGAATTGTTGGCGGACTCGGAAACAAATCAAGGGCCTTAACAACGTGAGTTAGTTCCTCGCGCACAAGTTTCTCATCTGAAGGCGCCTTCGGCAAGGCTTGCTATATTCGCCCTCTACTTTGTTACATCCTTGTGCGTTTTACCCTCGCTTCTAGGGAACTTGCGGTAGCTAACACACTTCTTGAGTGCAGGACATCAGCAGCCCATTGGCGGTGTTGTTTCGGCAAGAAACCTTCTCGGGCGATTGCGGTGCACTTGTATTGTTGGCGGACTCGGAAACAAAGCAAGGACACAACTTAACCAGAGTTGGCTCCTCTGCGCCAGGTATTGCGTACAAAGGGGCGAGCAGCGAGGACATAACATAAAAAAGCATGGAACTAAGGAGTGTTCTGTACAAAAACTCGGACGACTTAGCTCTTCTGTCTCCGACGATCCGTTGAGGCCGTACTTCTTCCCCGATCCTTCCCCCTTGTATGTTCTCGTCCCTACGCTTTCGGGGAACCCACCGGCGCAAACACGCTTGCTGAGCGCAGGGCATCAGCGGCTCGCTGGCGGTGTTGCCTCCGGTAGGAAGAACTTATCGGGCTGGTTGCGGCGCGCTTTTATCGTCGAGCGGACTGAAGACGGATCGACGACGCAACCTAACCACGATTCGACCCTTCCGCGCCCGGGTTCTTCATACAAGGTATGGATTTTCGGGAGCACAACTCAAAGTTGAAGCTTAGCAACTTTCTTTGCCCTCTTGGCTGGTGGACTGGCGGCGGGCTCGATGGTGCATCCTCGGCAATGCGGCACTCCGGAGAGCAGGCTTGCGGGCGAACACGAGCCGTTCTTGCGGGCCTAGTCTTTGGCTGATGCATCTTCGCTTTCTCGCACTTGCGGTGGAGCTCGATGGCGTCCTCGGCGGCGCGCTCGGTCGGAGATCGCTTGCCGAGTCGCGCTGAGCTGTCCTTGCGGACTTGGTCTTCTTCTTCCCGGGGAGCTTGGTGACAAGTGGCTCGCTTCTGCGCGCTTGCTTCTCGGTAGATCTTGTCGGCGCAGATGGCGCATCCTTCTTGTCGCCTTGGACAGAAATGACACTCATCGGGCCAGGCATTTTGAGCACATTGTATGTGTGGTGAGAGGCCACCATGAACTTGGCGAGTGCGGGTCGGTCGAGTATCCCATTGTAGGGTAAGGGGATATCAGCCACGTCGAATGTGACCCTCTCAGTCCTGAAGTTCAGCTCGCTGCCGAACGTCACCGGCAATGTGATCTTCCCCTTAGGCTGGCTCCTTCCCGGTTTATTCCTTGAAAGGTGCGGTCTCTTCAAGCTTCATTGTCGGGGATCTGGAGCTTCTTGAAACGCTGCGGAGGAAATCAAGTTCAGGCGGCCCGCCGTCGGCGAAATCTTCGTGACCTTGAGGTTGCGGATTGTTGAGTGAGACCAACATCGGCAAGCACCGACGCGATGATGCGATCGGGGTGATCCTCAGCGTCGAAGGCGATGGGCGTCTTGGACCACTTGAGAGGCCAGCGGCGCCTCGGCGGACAACTCATTGCATTCACTTCGTACCTTTGTTTGAGTTGGTGGTGCGAGGGTGCGAGGCGCCGCCGTCGGCGCCTCTACACTCTGTTGCCTTCTGAAACTCTTGATCCTCAGTCTCATCTTCCTCCATCTCATCATCTTCATCTTCGTCTTCGTCCTTGTCGCGGCCACGGGGAGGCCTGTCTCCTTGCCGCGTCTTGGCCTTGACGCGGTTCCCTCCTCGGGCGGGAAGCTTCTTGCCGGATCCTCTGCCACCTCCCTGGGCTCTCTCCTTATCGCAGCGCTCGTATTCAGCTCTCTGCAGCTCCGCCATCTGCTCCACTTTCTTGCAGGTTTGGAGATCATGGCCCTTGGTGCGGTGGATCTTGCAATACCGTTTGCCGGAGCTGTCACCTTGTCGGCGGCTACCACAGCCTCGCCGAGGTCGTCGGTCTTGGCCTTGTCGGAGCCGCCTCCGTTGCCAGAATGCTCAACAGCTAGCACATCCTTAGCTTTCCTCTTCCTATTGTTCCGCCTCCGGTTCTTCCTTGCGGGCGGCATCCTCTTGTCGAGATCATACGCTCCGGCAACCTCTCGGGATTTTCCTCCCTTCCTCGGCCCGTGCACACTTGTCGGCGAGGCGTAGAGCTTCGTGACATCTCGATCTTGATCGCCGCCATCTCCTCCCTCATCCTGCGATTCGCGCGTTCGATGGCAGCGATAACGCGGCGGGGTGGAGCGTCAGGATGTTGCGTTGCACTGGCTGAATCTTTGTATATACTTGCGGGGGCTCCCCTCTTTACGGGCGAGCAAGTGGAGGTCACTCTCTGGCCATGAGGCTTGTGGCCACCGTGAAAGCGCCGAAACAAGCGATGACACGAATGCGCCCATGAAGAGATGGAGCTGTCCGGCAAGTGCATGAGCCAAGATCGGCGTTGGGCTTGAGTACGGCGGGAAGTAGTTGGCGAGGATCTTCTCGTCGCGCCCTCGGCCTTTGCACGCGATGGTGTAGATCTTGAGGAACTCCGGCAGGTGTATCCTGCCGTCGTACTTCTCGAACACGTCGGCAAAGTTCTTGGTTTTGGGCCCTTTGGACTTGCCGCAGCTCACGGGTGAGCAGCAGGCAACCTGCAGCGTCTGACAAGTCGCTGGTTCTCCGGTGCGTCTTGGCGTCGGCAATGAGCCAGCCGGCTGGTCAGATTACGTCGCGCTTCTCTCCGGCGCTTCGATCTGAGTCTGGCGTCTTCATGTTGCCGTTCTTGGAAGCGTGGCGCGATCCGCAGCGAGTTCGCGGGTCCGGCAACGCGGTGGAGTCGGCGTCAAGGTTGGTCCGGCGGTGGCGATCTTAGCCTTTGGGGCTGGGGCGCCGCAGCGGCACCCAGCGGTCTTATCGGCACCGTCTGCCGGCGTCTTGCGAGCCCTCGGCGTTCGATCGCGGGGCTTATCGCCGTTAAGCGAAGCCGATGAGGCTGTGTATGGCCATCCTCGATCGTCGATCTTGTGTGGCGCGGAGAAATCTATAACAGCCTGGCTCGGCGGCGCTTCTCTACTGTCTTAGGTGGCGGCGGCGGCGGCGGCGCGAGGCGGGATGTGCTCGGACTCCCAACGGGTGGGGAGGAGCAACACCTCGTCGGCGACCGCACCTCACTTGCGCCCGGCATGCGGGCGTGCATCTCTGACCTCGAGCGTCCGCGACCCACCAGCAGCCTTGCTCCAGCCGAGCACGGTGCTAGGAACACCGGGCGTTATTGACCTTGCACTTCTTGGGAAGGGCACGGCGTCTGCACGTTATCGGCGCTTGTGGGGCCTTGTTCTTGGATCTGGTGACGACCACGAGACCCACCGCGGCACCCGCTCCTCGCGGCGTCCACTTCACCGCTTGCTTGCTCGGCGGTGGTGGTGGGATTGATGTAAACGGGCGGCCACCTCGAAGCTTCTTCTTGGTGGCATGTTGACGATATGGCGCCGATGTAGCAGCGTGGAGACGGATCGGATGCTCACGACCTCGGCGCCCCTACAGCGCGCCAAAGATGTCGGGGCTCGGCTCGTATCTCCGTGGCCTCGAACACCTATGGGGCACTTGGGGGCCCCTTCTGGTTCGGCAAGGGGCGGTGTCGTCGCGAGAGCGGTCGAGGTCGGACGCCTTGGGAGAGGCGGGCGATCTTTACCCGGCTTCGGGCTCTTGAGATAATACCCCTCTGCTGCTTTGTGTTGTTTATTTGATCTAGCTCGGCCTTGGCGTATAGTGGTGCTGTGGGTGTCGAATGGACCGAACCCCTTCTCGTGCGCATGGGCCTCCTTTTATACTCGAAGGGGGATCCACGGTGGCGGCGTGGGAAGAGGGGGTAGAAAGGTAAAATCACAGGTTGGTGCAGCGATTACTGCAAGGTGCCCCTACCTAACTCGGCGGCGGGGGACAAGGGCATTAAATGCCCGTCCGGTCGCTAACGGTCTGGGAGGAGGAGACCGTTAAGTGAACCTCTGGTTGCCACGATGGCGCCTCTGTCGACTCCGTTTGCCACCTCGCTCTGTATGGCTGCGTGGTGCCTCGCGCCGCGTGCCCTTGGGATAACTTTGGTAGTGATCGTCCTTTGGGTGCGCTTGGAGTTGGGTGGCAGCCTCGCGCGGCAAGTACCTTGCAGCGGTCCCTTTGTTGTCTTGACAAGCTTGCGGCGGCCCAGGCTTCTGCTGCGGCGGGCGCCAGCGCAAGTTTTCTGGTGATGCCTTGATTGGCCTTCCCGGCAAGCTCCTCTTGCCGGGGCCTTCGTTTTCTTGGTTAGTGCTTTGTTCTTGAATGGTAGTAATAAAGAGTGGCGGAGGGCCTTGCCGGGCGCCCGGCAAGCCTCGCCGCGGGGTGCTGCGACTGCCCGTGCACAAGTTCGGGGTACTAAGGTACCCCCCTACTTTAGTACACCGACAGATATCTTCATTGATTGATCCTCATGGACAATTGATGGATCTATTATCTTATCTAAACTTTGACTTGAGTATGGGCCATCGTCAAGTCACATCAGAACCAACGATGTTCGTAATGTCGTCTTACTCGTGGTTGATTCCTCGAGCATACACCATTATATCTTTTGGGTCTGACCAATACTATCACCTTGTTCACATAATTATGGAATTCCAACTCCATGGGAATCTGGATGAATTGTTGTTGAGCCCATCGACAACACCCTTGTCTCCTCCATGATTTTGTTGAACATTAAGCTAGTGTTGGAAACTTCTATAAGCATTATCTTCAAGTCCCGTTCATGAAGCTTATGCTTGGATGAAAGAAGTGACTTCCTCCAAGTTCACATGCATTAAGTGTAAGTTTCCGCCATGAATTTGAGAAAGGTTTGTTTTGTTTCCCTTGGAATCATCCCAAGTCAGGTCATGCATCGTCATTTAAGTATTCTATGGTTTGGTAGATTAATTACCTCCACTCCATATGTGTTCCTAGCACACCAAGCCAGCGATTGATTTGTTCAAGGAGAAGAAGTTCCTTCGTAGGCTCGAGACTTATGCCAGGACTTGATATCCTCGATGATGGTTTCCCTCACGAACTTCGGTAGTGTTTTATTATAAGACTACTGTGTGGTCATGCTTGTCTCGGACAACGTGTTCACATGTTATAGCAGAACCAACTCATGTTTTGGAGCTTACTACCATAGTCCATTTCGAGAATCTCGCATAGCGTCGTGTAAATCGATTTGTGTTGCAAACTTTCATTCTTCTTTCTAGACTTGATGAGTCTGGAATATTCTAACACCAACCAGATCTGAATCTCAGGCAGAGATGATGGTTGGGACATTTCCCAAGAACTATAATATTGGTCTCTCGATAACCGGTAAAGTGGATGTCGTGGCCAACACACCCAGCCGGAAGACCTATTATTGTAGTATCTTGATTGAAGAAGTTGGCCACCTCCCCATAAGGACTTCGTAGAATTTACCCCCTATCCGTGCCTTATGATTTTTGTGCTCCCGAAGTCCGACCTTTACTTGATGTTCTAGATACCAAACCATATCTATGAATGGGATACGCTAGTACATCAAGGAGAACATTAGAAGCGGAGTGCTAAATGTCTCTCGGTCGATCATCCAGATTTTGTTCCCTTGGCCCCGCTAAGGTGAAATCTGAGAAGGTTATCTTCCTTTGCATCTGCATCGTCCATCGCTATTCATCATGATAGTATGTTGTGTTGTCAGCACCCTTGACACGGTTGTTGATAAAACCTTGATGATTGTGGAAATGCTCAAGTTCTTGAGAGCACGCACAAGCACTAAGTATTATCACCAGCACTAACTGGGATTGCTCCTAGTCTTTTCAGTTATGCTATAACCACTCCAACAGTGGAATCAGTCTCTACCGCTGAGCTTCTCCCCAGTTACTAAAATAATTCCTTGTGTTGTTTTCAACAAGGTAATCCACATCATCCATTCTAATCCGAGTATGACATTCTACCGAACCCCTCTAAACGATCGCTCGAGAATTGCCTTAGGCTGGTATAAAGAATATGATCTCTGAATCAAAGGTAATTCTTTTTGCCACTTAAGGGGATATTCAACGAGTCACCTTCCCTAAGGTGCCCCGTTATGGTATCATGGCAATTCTTTTCCCCGCTACTTGAAACCCTTGTCAAATTGTTTCTTCCGTCCCTCCTGATGCATGTTTTGCCTCCCAGCTCAGGAGATGTGTCTACGTCTAATTCTGTGAGATGATCTTGGGATCATTAAGATGATCCATCATTGTAGAGTTGTCTCGGAACTCGTGTTTGATTAAGATCTCGAAAGCAGAGTTATCAAGACCAAGATGATGCAAGGAATCGATGTTCCTATGATGTGCAAGTTGGATGATGAAGATCATGCTAGTTTCGAGTCCCTTGTGTCTTACCTCGCGTCCTGAATCTCGGGACGAGATTCTTGTTTAGTGGGGGTGAGTTGTCACATCCCTGGTCCTGGTATGCAGTAGGCTAGCTTTTCATGTGTGCATCATTTTTAACTTTTCAAATGAACTTGAAATGGGGACTGATGAAACCCTAGCACCAGATCAAATCAAATAGGTTCAACATAAAATCATTTTCAATGAACCTGAAGTGCCCTTCTAAAAATGTTCATCATACTTGCCTTGGTCTTAAACCTCTGACAAAAATGGTGCACAATTTTCTAGGTCATCCTAAGGTCACTGAATTAAATCATAAGTATTTGAATTTGGACATTTAAATTCTATAAAATATTTTAAATGTCCAAATATTCCTAAACTGAAATGTTCCATGTTGGATATATTCTATACAGTGGGCATATGCAGTTTGGTGATTTTTGAAAGTGCCTAAGTATTTTTAGAAAAGCCACAAAGTTACAGAAAAATATAAAAACAGAAACAGAAGAAAAGGGAAAATCTTACCTGGTGCCTACTAACTGCCCGGCCAATTGCCAGCGCCAAACACCTTAGCTCGGCCGAGCCAGTAAACAAGGTGCTCGATGGCGAGCACCGCATGGGTCTGACACACTGTCGCCGCCTCGCCCGCCCCTCGTCCGGCTGCGGCGTGGATCGCTCCCCTCTCTCCCCGAACCCCTCGGACACCTCCTCCCTCTCCGGCTCCTCCCCCTCGCGCTCCCCAGCCATGGCCGACGCCACCGCCGCCGCTCCGTCACCGTAACCGCGCTCCCCGCCGTCCGTGCTCCGTCTCGCCGTGTCCAGGAGCTCCGCCTCCGTCCTCTTCGTCGAGCTAACCGAGCCCCGCGTGCTCGTGAGGCCTGAGTCCACCGCACCGACCTCGCCCGAGTCCGCTGTCGCCGGAGATCCCCTTCAACGCCGTCGCCGCGTTAGCTCGTCCCCGACCCCGCCCGTGGCCTCTACGAGTGCTCTGTGAGCCTAGCTACCCCTCCTACCCTTCCTCTCTCGCCCCCGAGCCATGTAGCCACCGCACGAAGATCACCCGCACGCACCGCCGCGGATCTCATCGCCGACGTGCTCCCGGCCATCCTCCGGCCACCTCTCGGTGTCCATCGCACTCACCACGCTGCGTTGAGTCTAACCATGCACTCCCCGCACCTCACCGCACACCCTAGCTTCGAGTTCGCATCCACCCGAACTCCGGCGGCCGCCTAGGTCGTCGCCGGCGCCAACTCCGGCAACCCCGACCCCAACTAACTCCACCAAGAGCCGCGGCTCGTCCCCAGCTTCACCTAGATGCCTTCCGCGACCCATTTGGTGGCCGGAACGGCCAAAATCACTTCCGCCGCCACGTCGGGCTCGCCGGCGGCTGAACGCCGGCGCAGCCGTCTTTGACTTTGACCACGGGTGGGCCCTGGTTGACTCCGTTGAGTCAATGACAGGTGGGGCCCAGCCCTGTTAACTAATCCAATTTAGTTTTAATTAAATTTCAACTAAACTAATCGCACTGACACCCTGGACCCACGCGTCAGGTTTGACCTGGCCTCCCCGTTGACCGCTGACATCACAGTGACGTCATGCTGACGCAATAACTTATTTTCTGGATTTATTCTTATATAGGAAATTCCAAAAAATAGCCAAAACTTCTAAAATTCATATAAATTCAACCGTAGCTCCAAATCAAACAAGTTATATATGAAAAATGATCAGAAAAACCTAATCTATCCATCTGCACTGGTTTCATGCATGTTTAAACAACTTAACCTTGCTGTTTAGTGCAAAACATGATAAGGCACTATTTGAATTCATAATTTGAATTTGGGGTTGAACCTTTGGCTCAATATGACCCAAATCCATCTGGTTGTAGTTGCATTAGCCCAAAACACATTCATATTGCCATGTCATAGCATGCATCATATTGTGCATTGCATTGATCGTGTTTCTTCTCTGTTTGCCGGTATTGTTCCCCCTCGATAGACGTTGTACCGACGTTGTGATCGTTGACACTGATGAAGACTCAATGCTATCTTCAGAAGTGCGAGGCAAGCAAAACCCCCTTGTTCATTCGATACAATCCCACTCTCTCGCCTGCTCTCTTTTCTTGCATTAGGACAACAACAATTCATCTGTTACTTGTTGCGTAGCTGAACCCCTTTATCCTTTGCATGACTGTCATTCCACGAAGAATAGATGAAACCCACTAGCATGAGTAGGAGTTGTTTGAGCCTGTTGTGCCTACTCATTCATGCTTGGTTGTCATGCACTCTCTGCTTAGAGTTGAGTAAGGTCGATTCATCGAGGATGAATCGGAGGTGTGTGAACATGTCCTCTACTGTGTGTGAGCTAATTGTGTGAACACGATTTGGTAAAGGTATCGGTGAGAGGCCATGTAGGAGTACATGGTGGGTTGTCTCATTGAAGCCGTCCTTAGGAACTGAGTTACGTGTTTGTGATCCATGATTCAGCTACTACCATGCATTGGGCCTGAAATATGACCCCGCCGACTTCTTATTCACCCTTGTCCTCTGTCCGGGAGTTGCAAGTAGTTTCGTGTTTGTAGTATCTTTGGAGGCCGTGCGCAGTCTTGACCGTAGGGGTGGGCTGTGATCACGGTAGGCACGCGTGGCGGATAAACCGGCGCTTTGTTTGGCGTCCACGGAACCTGTTCACATCGTTTGGGGCTGTGAGTGAAACTTGGCCAGATCTCCTCATGGATGGAACCGAATAGGCGATAAACCTGGACTAGAGACTTGAGTGTTTAGGTAGGTCGTGGTCTACACCCACGTCGGCTTTAAGCTGAAGTCTGCCGAGCACATGTCGTGTCTGCACGCTAAGTAGTGGAAACATGTATGAAGAAGTACACCCCTGCAGGGTTAACATCATCTATTCGAATAGCCGTGTCCACGGTAAAGGACTTCTGGGTTGTCTATAACAATTCATAGACAAGTGAAAGTGGATACTTTAAAATACGCAAGATAAGTGTGAGTGCTATGGATGGCGTTCTCGTAGGGAGACGGGAGCGGGTCCATAGTGGTGTATTGGTTGGTGAATATGTAGACTCGTGTGCGCCACCTCAAAAGAGTTACTTGCAGTCGTAGTTTAGGATAGCCACTGAGTCAAAGCTGGCTTGCTGCGCTTAAACCCCACCATCCCTTTGTTGATAATGATGCATATGTAGTTAGTTACGATGTAAGTCTTCTTGGGTACATTTGTACTCACGTTTGTCTATTTTATGTTTTTGCAGAGACTTGGTCTCCCTAGTAGTTCGCTTGGACTTGACGTTTAGCTTGTTACCTCAGCTACGATCTTGTGCCCTCGGCGGATCTCGGTAGATAGTCGGGGCTTCTAAGCCTTTTTCATTTGTAGATGTCTGTACTCAGACATGTTAAGCTTCCGCATGTGTTTTGATTTGTATGCTCTGAATGTCGGGTCGTGAGACCCATGTTTGTAATATCTCGCTCCTCGGAGCCTAATGAATAAATACTTGAGTCGTAGAGTCATGTAGTGATGCCATGTTGTATTTGCACATATCGAACATATTGTGTGTATGTTATTGAAATGCTTGGTATGTGTGGGATCTGACTATGTAGTTGTTTATTCTTAGTAGCCTCTCTTACCGGGAAATGTCTCCTAGTGTTTCCACCGAGCCATGGTAGCTTGCTACTGCTCCAGAAGACTTAGGCTGGCCGGCTTGTGTCCTTCTTCGTTCCTGTGTCTGTCCCTTCGGGGAAATGTCACGCGATGAATACCGGAGTCTGTTAGCCCGCTATAGCCAGTTCACCGAGTCCCTGCTAGCCCAGTGCTATAGCCTGATTCACTCGTGATGACCGACACGTTCGATCTTTGGGTGATGGATGCCTGTCCTGTAAGTTTGTGCCACTTTGGGTTTACGACTAGCCATGTCAGCCGGGCTCCTTATCATATGGATGCTAGCGACACTATCATATCGTGTGCCAAAAGGCTAAACGGTCCCGCAAAGGTAAGGCGACACCCGTGGGAATACCGTGCGTGAGGCCGCAAAGTGATATGAGGTGTTACATGCTAGATCGATGTGGCATTGAGTCGGGGTCCTGACATTGTTTTTGTAGGGCATGTTGTGATGTGATATGGTCAAGACATGATGCTAAATTTTATTGTATAAGACGATCATGTTTTGTAACGGAGTTATCGGCAACGGGCAGGAGCCATATGGTTGTCGCTTTATTGTATGAAATGAAATTGCCATATAATTGCTTTACTTTATCACTAAGCGGTAGCGATAGTCGTAGAAGCAATAGTTGTTGAGACGGCAATGATGCTACGATGGAGATCAAGGTCTCACGCCGGTGATGATGGTGATCATGACGGTGCTTTAGTGATGGAGATCAAAGGCACAAGATGATGATGGCAATATCATATCACTTATATTGATTGCATGTGATGTTTATCCTTCATGCATCTTATTTTGCTTAGTTCGGCGGTAGCATTATAAGATGATCTCTCACTAAATTTCAAGGTACAAGTGTTCTCCCTGAGTATGCACCATCGCGAAAGTTCGTCATGCCGAGACACCACATGATGATTGGTTGTGATAAGCTCTACGTTCACATTCAACATGTGCAAGCAAGTTTTGCACATGCAGAATACTCGTGTTAAACTTGACGAGCCTAGCATATGCAAATATGGCCTCGGAACACTGAGACCGAAAGGTCGAGCGTGAATCATATAGTAGATATGATCAACATAGTGATATTCACCATTGAAAACTACTCCATCTCACGTGATGATCGGACATGGTTTA
This sequence comes from Aegilops speltoides, assembly GCA_021437245.1. NCBI lineage: Eukaryota > Viridiplantae > Streptophyta > Magnoliopsida > Poales > Poaceae > Aegilops > Aegilops speltoides. Next base: position 457,831,172 of record CM038144.1, read on the forward strand.
GTTGATATGGATCACGTGATCACTCAGATGAATAGAGGAATGTCTATCTAAGTGGGAGTGCTTAAGTAATTTGATTAAGTGAACTTTAATTTATCATGAACTTAGTACCTAATAGTATTTTGCATGTCTATGTTGTTGTAGATAGATGGCCCGTGTTGTTGTTCCGTTGAATTTTAATGTGTTCCTAGAGAAAGCTAAGTTGAAAGATGATTGTAGCAACTACACGGACTGGGTCTGTAACTTGAGGATTATCCTCATTGCTGCACAGAAGAATTACGTCCTGGAAGCACCGCTAGGTGCAAAACCCGTTGCAGGAGCAACACCAGATGTTATGAACGTCTGGCAGAGCAAAGCTGATGACTACTCGATAGTTGTGCCATGCTTTACAGCTTAGAACCGGGACTTCAACGACGTTTTGAACGTCATGGAGCGTATGAGATGTTCCAAGAGTTGAAGTTAATATTTCAAGCAAATGCCCGGATTGAGAGATATGAAGTCTCCAATAAGTTCTACAGCTGCAAGATGGAGGAGAATAGTTATGTTAGTGAGCATATACTCAACATGTCAGGGTACAACAATCACTTGATTCAACTGGGAGTGTTAATCTTCCTGATGATAGTGTCATTGACAGAATTCTTCAATCACTGCCACCAAGCTACAAGAGCTTCATGATGAACTATAACATCTAAGGGATGGATAACCCGATTCCCAAGCTCTTCGCAATGCTAAAGGCTGCGGAGGTGGAAATCAATAAGGAGCATCAAGTGTTGATGGTCAACAAGACCACCAGTTTCAAGAAAAAATGGTAAACGGAAGAAGGGGAACTTCAAGAAGAACGGCAAGCAAGTTGCTGATCAAGTGAAGAAGCCCAAGTCGGGACCTAAGCACGAGGCCGAGTGCTTCTCTTTGCAAAGGACTGGTCCTTTGAAGCGGAACTGCCCCAAGTATTTGGCGGATAAGAAGGATAGCAAGGTGAACAAAGCTATATGTGATATACATGTTATTGATGTGTACCTTACTAATGCTCGCAGTAGTGCCTGGGTATTTGATACTAGTTCTATTGCTAATATTTGCAACTCGAAACAGGGACTGCGGATTAAGCAAAGATTGGCTAAGAATCAGGTGACGATGCGCGTGGGAAATGGTACCAAAGTCGATGTGATTGCGGTCGGAATGCTACCTCTACATCTACCTTCGGGATTAGTTTTAGACCTAAATAATTGTTATTTGGTGCCAGCGTTGAGCATGAACATTATATATGGATCTTGTTTGATGCGGGACGGTTATTCATTTAAATCAGAGAATAATGGTTGTTCTATTTACATGAGTAATATCTTTTATGGTCATGCACCCTTGAAGAGTGGTCTGTTTATATTGAATCTCGATAGTAGTGAGACACATATTCATAATATTGAAACCAAAAGATGCAGAGTTGATAATGATAGTGCAACTTATTTGTGGCACTGCCGTTTAGGTCATATTGGTGTAAAGCGCATGAAGAAACTCCATTTTGATGGACTTTTGGAATCACTTGATTACGAATCACTTGGTACTTGCGAACCATGCCTCATGGGCAAGATGACTAAAATGCCATTCTCCGGAACAATGGAGCGAGCAATAGATTTGTTGGAAATCATACATACTGATGTATGTGGTCCGATGAATGTTGAGGCTTGCGGCGGGTATCGTTATTTTCTCACCTTCACAGATGATTTGAGCAGATATGGGTATATCTACTTGATGAAACATAAGTGTGAAACGTTTGAAAAGTTCAAAGAATTTCAGAGTGAAGTGGAAAATCATCGTAACAAGAAAAAAAAAGTTTCTATGATCTGATCATGGAGGACAATATTTGAGTTATGAGTTTGGTCTTTATTTGAAACAATGTGGAATAGTTTCATAACTCACGCCACCCAGAACACCACAGCGTAATGGTGTGTCCGAACATCGTAATCGTACTTTACTAGATATGGTGCGATCTATGATGTCTCTTACTGATTTACCGCTATCATTTTGGGGTTATGCTTTAGAGACGGTTGCATTCATGTTAAATAGGGCACCATCTAAATCCGTTGAGATGACACCTTATGAACTGTGGTTTGGCAAGAAACCAAAGTTGTCGTTTCTTAAAGTTTGGGGCTGCGATGCTTATGTGAAAAAGCTTCAACCTGATAAGCTCGAACCCAAATCGGAGAAATGTGTCTTCATAGGATACCCAAACGAGACTGTTGGGTACATCTTCTATCACAGATCCGAAGGCAAGACATTCGTTGCTAAGAATGGATCCTTTCTAGAGAAGGAGTTTCTTTTGAAAGAAGTGAGTGGGAGGAAAGTGGAACTTGATGAGGTAACTGTACCTACTCCCTTATTGGAAAGTAGTTCGTCACATAAATCTGTTCCTCTGACTCCTACACCAATTAGTGAGGAAGCTAATGATGATGATCATGTAACTTCAGATCAAGTTACTACCGAACCTTGTAGGTCAACCAGAGTAAGATCCGCACCAGAGTGGTACGGTAATCCTGTTCTGGAGGTCATGTTACTTGACCATGACAAACCTACGAACTATGAGGAAGCGATGATGCGCCCAGATTCCGCAAAATAGCTTGAGGCCATGAAATCTGAGATGGGATCTGTCGGTGTCAAAACCGGCGGATCTCGGGTAGGGGGTCCCGAACTGTGCGTCTAGGCGGATGGTAACAGGAGACAAGGGACACGATGTTTTTACCCAGGTTCGGGCCCTCTCGATGGAGGTAAAACCCTACTCCTCCTTGATTGATATTGATGATATGGGTAGTACAAGAGTAGATCTACCACGAGATCAAGGAGGCTAAACCCTAGAAGCTAGCCTATGGTATGATTGTTATTCGTCCTACGGACTAAAACCATCCGGTTTATATAGACACCGGAGAGGGCTAGGGTTACACAGAGTAGGTTACAATGGTAGGAGATCTACATATCCGTATTGCCAAGCTTGCCTTCCACGCCAAGGAAAGTCCCATCCGGACACGAGACGAAGTCTTTAATATTGTATCTTCACAGTCTTGGAGTCCGGCCAATGATGATAGTTCGGCTATCCGGACACCCCCTTGTCCAGGACTCCCTCAGTATCCCCAAACCAGGCTTCAATGACGACGAGCCCGGCGCGCATATTGTCTTCAGCATTGCAAGGCGGGTTCTCCTCCAAATTCCATGTGCTTGCCGAATGGTGTCCGGCTTCTTATAAATGCTGCGCTTCTTGGCTTCCACGTCCAATAATGGCCCTCCTCCACGTGTCGTACGAGTGTGAAAAGCCAGGGTATTTTTACACTTTACCTCCTAGCTGCGTGAATAAGCTGCCTATAAGAGAGGCGAGGATTTAGATCCGAATCACACCATCCTCCTTCCGCGAATATTCATCAAAGCGCCTCTGACAAAAATCCACTCCACCATGGACAGTCGACGCGGCTCCTCCTCTCGCGCTCCCAGCCCTCAGCCAGGAGATTGGGGGAGATGTTCAGTCCCGCATAGCGAGCTAGTGACGCTCCAAGCAGAGGGATTTCTTCCCCCGACCTTCCTGGTTCCGGTTCGAGCCGGACTTGCCACCTACAAGGGCGGAAAGCAGACGGAGAGCATCCCCAATCCCTCCAAAGGAGAGCGGGTATGCTTCGTCCCTTATCTAATAAGGGGACTCGGATTTCCCATACATCCATTTCTCTGGGGGCTCCTGGAGTTCTATGGGCTCCAGCTTCAGCACCTTACGCCTGCCTCCATCCTACACATCGCGGGCTTCGTGGCCCTTTGCGAGCTGTTCTCGGGCGTCGAGGCCCATTTTGCGCTGTGGAAGAGATTGTTTTGCCTCGTACCCCGTTCACATGAGGGGTCGATATATCAAGTGGGCGGAGCCGAAATATGGCGCATCACCGGGACCGGATATCTATCTAGAACCCCGAAGAAGGTGTCCGAAGACTGGCCTTCGGAATGGTTTTATATGGAGGATGCCCGCTCTGGGACCCGATCGGACTGGCCTCCGGAGTTCAAAGAACGCCCTCAAAGAAATGCCTGAGTTGGCGCCCGTGGAGCCCTCAACGAGAGAATGATAGGGACGTCCAATATCTGATGGGCCGAATAAGGTTATTGGCTCATTCCGGATTGACCATGATTGGGGTCATGGCCACATGCATTATGCGGGGGGTGCAGCCGCTCCAGTATAGGGGCCACCCATGTGGGATTTCAACGGGGAGGATCATGCCACCCGCCATGGCCGCAAGGGGCCGGGATCGGTCGCCGATCTGGTGAAGATCCTGTCCGGCCTATACAAAGGGCAGAAGGAAGACTTCCTCCGTGCTAGTCCATTGAATGGATTTTCCATGAACAACCCTCGGAGCTGGGTAAGCAGACGTTTATCTATCCGATCCATATTCCCAAAGTTAAGTGCCTCATTTTGTGATTTTGACGCAGGAACTGCGACGGGCCATAGAGGACATACACAGCCTGGCTCCACCGCCCAAGGATCCGGAGCGATCCCTTGATCCGGCCTCCGAAGAGGATCCGGACATAAAGGTGGAGCTGATCGATGGGGTGTTCCACCAACTTAGCATTGACAATGCTTTGGTCCCCATTACGGCTGACTACCTCGGAATATCTCTGGTTTCCCAGGTAACTGTGACCGGAGTCCTGATAACATTACTCATCCATGCTTATCTCTGACCACCGTATAGCAATGGTGTTCCGCAGGAGGTGCCTTCGAGGCAGGAAGCCGAACCTGCGGCGGCTGGCCAACAAGGGGCAGCTCGGCCTAGCAAGCGGAAAAGAAGTGCGGCGCGAATCGAGACGTCGCCGCAAAGGTATGACGCGCCACCATATTTTCGGGAAAGATTCCGAGAAGGCATATTAACGCTCGTGGTTTTTTCAGGAGAAAGAGCGCTCGCCGGACTGTGTCCGAAGAGATTGCCGATCAAGCCTCCGCTGGCCAGGCTCCAACGCCAGGTCGGGTGCTCCTCCAATGGAGGACGCCGATAGGTTGTCCGCCACCCGATCTGAGGTGGAGAGCGCCATGAATCACAGGCGCCACCGGACAGTTTTTCGTGATGCATGCTTCTCCCTGGAGGCATTAAATGCCTTTAATTCGGGAGATGCGCACCTCCGTGCTGCTCGAGATGGTCTAGCCAGAGCCACGGAGCAGCATGTAAAAGAGATACGGGTGAGGAATTTTGACAGTTATATATGCCAGTAGCCCCCGAGACGTAAAATAGTTAGAATAACTGATTTAGGGATCATTTGTTATGCAGGATCTTACGGAGAAGAATACCCACCTGTCCCAGGTGCTCCAAGAGTGCAAGGCCCAACTTGAGGCCGCACTAGCCGCCACAGGGGGAGCCACAGAGACCCCCTCTGGTAATATATACTTCGAAAGATAAGTAGTTTTTGAAGTGCGGCGTGTATATAAGTGTTACAATAATATTGCAGATGGCGCTGGACTAGATCCGGACAAGCAACAGCTACTGCGCCAGCTGAAGACCGGCGAGAAGGTGCTTACGAGGGTGTGGCAAGAGAGGACTAAGCTCCAAGATGCCAACACCCAGCTGGGCAAGGAGCTAAAAGATGTGCGGGCCCAGTTGTCGGACTCCGTGAAGGAGAATCGGCGGCTTCGTTGCGGCATTTATAGTAAGTGCTTGAGCGAACTTTTTGAAAAGAAGAGTTCGGCGAGGAAGTCGATTTGACAGAAATATGTCTGCAGGCGTGCTCACAGGTCGTCGTGCGGAGGAAATGCCCGGTTCAACGGGTGACCAACTTCCCGAGCTGCTGCGACTGCACGAACGAGTTCGGCAGGTGATGAGCGGAGTCGCCCAGGCCTTGTGGCCATCCATGTCCCTACCCGAAGGTCTTGGAGAGCTTGTGGAGATGCGCTAGGGAGCATGGCGGCGCTTCCGGTTGTGGAAGATATCGGCCTGTCATCAAGGCGCCAGGGAGGCCTGGGCCATGGTGAAGACACAGTATGCGAAGGCTGACCCAAACCACATGGCCGAGGTCAGACCTGTGGGGCCCGATGGGAAGGAGATCCCTGTGAGCTTAGTGTATGACCAAGTAGAGTTGGCCGCAAAGTATTCACAGCGGGACTGTAAACTAGACAGTTTATTAGATGGTATCGAAGAGGAATACCATCAGTCAGCTTGACTGTGTAATTAAAATGACATAGAAAATGCCTTCTAGCCGGATTGTAGATCGTTTGTCATTGCGGACCTTTTCGCTTCAACCTCGGGACCCGACAGTCCGGAGTGTGTCCGAATACCCTCACGGTTATGTAAGAAACTGGGGCATGCATGGAGACCAGGCGTAGGGGTCATTAGTGCCTTATCAGACAAGTGCCCAACTAGTTATGTTATATTACATGGTTAGTAAGAAACATCTTCGGGGAGAATAGTTCCGTTAGGGGTTCCTTTCCCTAGGAGGCATGCCCTAAAGTGCATGTCCCGATTGCTAAAAAGCAGAAAGCATGTGGGGCAGATAAATAAATAGGTAAGAAATCATCTTTCAATTCACCGGCGAATATTCCCTTAAGAATGTGCTAGCTTTCGGCTTCACCCAGATCTAAGGTACACATCCGTGACCCGGCAAGAATAATCGCAGAGGTGCTCCCTTTACCTCCTAGCCGAACAATCGGGACCGTAGGGGTAAGCACAGGAGCCAGGCAACCCAGCTTGGCCCAAACTTAAGTCATATTGATGCATATAATGGTGAATAAAAGGTACATGCGGAAGTGTGACACATGTATTGGGTATAAAGCCCGTATAAATAAGCTTCTGTGAAAGAAGCCCCCAGGTATAATGAGTGTGAATAGCACGTCAAGTGTGTGCGAACAATGCGTAGGCGAGCCACCGAAGGCCCGTGAGAGAAGAAGGAAAAAAAGAAAAAGGGGGCGAGAAAAATAAAAGACACTTAAAGTATAAAATATGGACGGGGAGAGGGAGACGAACTCAGAATCCGGTGCTAGGCGTAGAATCTACGGAGACCGGCTGCGTTCCATGGATTTGGCTCGAGTCGGTTATCCAATGCGTTTTGCAGACGGTACGCCCCGCCGGTCAGGACTTGGTCGATGATGAAGGGACCTTCCCATTTGGGCTTGAGCTTGTCCTTTTTCTTGTCCGGCAGGCGTAGAACTAGTTTGCCAACATTGTAAGTTTTGGCTCGTACTTCTCTGCTTTGATATCTTCGAGCCTGCTGTTGATAGAATGCGGAACGAGCTTTTGCCACGTCACGCTCCTCCTCTAAGGCGTCCAAACTGTCCTGCCGATCCAGCTTGGCCTCTCTTTCTTCATACATGCGCACGCGAGGTGAGTCATGAATTATGTCGCAGGGCAAAACTGCCTCTGTGCCGTATACCATAAAAAATGGTGTGAATCCGGCAGTGCGGTTTGGCGTGGTCCGCAGCCCCTAGAGTACGGAGTCAAGCTCCTCTACCCAGTGCGTGTTGGATTCCTTAAGGGACCGCACTAGTCTGGGTTTGATGCCGCTCATGATTAGACCATTTGCTCGTTCGACTTGACCGTTAGTTTGAGGGTGATAGACTGAAGCGTAATCGAGCTTGATGCCCATGTTTTTGCACCAGAGTTTGACCTTGTCGGCCGTGAAGTTCATGCCGTTATCAGTGATGATGCTATGGGGGATGCCGTAACGGTGTACTACCCCTGATATGAAATCTATCACGGGTCTGGATTCGGCCGTCTTAACTGGCTTGGCCTCTATCCATTTGGTGAATTTATCCACCATGACCAATAGGTATTTTTGCTTGTGGGTTCCTCCTTTAAGGGCTCCAACCATATCAAGCCCCCAAACCGCGAATGGTCAGGTGATGGGTATAGTTTTCAGGGCGGTGGGAGGCATGTGGCTTTGATTAGCAAAGAGCTGGCAACCGACGCATTGTTGGACTAAATCCTGAGCGTTTGCCCGGGCCGTTGGCCAATAAAATCTTGTACAGAAGGCCTTGCTTACAAGGGCCCGGGCTACGGCGTGGTGCCCACCGAGTCTGGCATGAATTTCAGCCAGAAGATTTCGCCCTTCCTCTTCGGAGATACACCTTTGAAGGACTCCAGTTATGCTTTTCTTATAGAGCTCTCCCTCATGGACCTTATAGGCTTTAGATCGCCGTACTATGCAGCGGGCCTTGTTTTGGTCCTCGGGAAGTTCCTTCCTAGTTAAGTAAGCTAGGAACGGCTCGGTCCACGGGGCAATGACTGCCATTATTTCATGGGCTGAAGGTGTTATTTCATTGGCAGAACCACCGATTGTGTCAAAATGTGCGGTGTCGGGCGGTGCGTTTGGGTCCGAATTGTTGTTTCCGGACTCCCCTTCCCATAGTACGGATGGCTTGAAAAGCCGTTCCAGGAAGATGTTGGGAGGGACGGCATCGCGCTTTGCGCCGATGCGTGCCAATACGTCCGCCTCCTGATTATTATCCCGGGCTATATGGTGAAATTCGAGCCCTTCAAATCGAGCTAACATTTTCAGAATGGCGTTACAGTAAGCTGCCATTTTTGGATCCTTGGCGTCAAAGTCTCCATTTATTAGGGATATCGCGAGGTTCGAATCCCCCCGCACCTCTAGGCATTTAATGCCCATGGAGACCGCCATCCGGGGGCCATGTAGAAGGGCCTCGTATTCGGCTGCGTTATTGGAGTCCGTGTACATTATCTGGAGTACGTATTGGACTGTGTCTCCAATTGGGGATGTCAGGATGACGCCTGCCCCCAGGCCAGCCAACATTTTGGAGCCGTCGAAGTGCATGATCCAATTGGAGTATGCGCCGTACTCTTTAGGGAGTTCGGCTTCTGTCCATTCAGCGATGAGGTCGGCCAACACTTGCGACTTGATAGCTCGTCGTGGTTTATAGGTTATGTCGAATGGTAGGAGCTCGATGGCCCATTTTGCAATCCTGCCAGTCGCGTCGCGGTTGTTTATAATGTCGTTAAGAGGTACTTCGGAGGCTACTGTTATCGAACACTCGTGCAAGTAGTGTCGCAGCTTCCGGGATGCCATGAACACCGCGTACGCTATCTTTTGATAATGTGGATACTGGGACTTGCATGGAGTTAGGACAGTGGATACGTAGTACACTGGTTTTTGAAGAGGGAATTTGTGTCCTTCCGTTTCTCGTTCGATGACGAGCACCGCGCTTACAACTTGATGTGTTGCCGCGATATATAATAACATTGGTTCGCCCAAGTTGGACGCGGCCAGGACCGGATTTGTTGCCAATATGGCCTTTATTTCTTCGAGTCCGGTCGTTGCGGCATCCGTCCATTCAAGTGTTGGTCTTGGAGGAGGCGATAAAGGGTAATCCTTTTCTCCCAAGCGGGAGATGAAGCGGCTTAGAGCCGCCACGCATCGATCAATTTTGTATTTGCTTGAGGTCTTTTGGGATGTCAATTGTGACAGCTTCGGATCTTGGCTGGGTTTGCTTCAATTCCTCTACGGATACAATGAAGCCCAAGAGCTTTCCGGTGATGCGCAAACGCATTTTCGGGTTGAGCTTAATGTCATATGCTCGGAGGTTGTCGAATGTGAGCCTCAAATCGTCTACTAGAGTTTCGGCGTGTTTAGACTTGGCGACCACATCGCCTACATATGCCTCCACCGCTTGCCGATCTGGGTTGCGGACATGTACGAATCATGCACTGATATGTTGCGCCGGCATTTTTGAGCCCGAAGGGCATTGTGTTGAAGCAGAATGGTCCATATGGAGTAATGAATGTCGTTGCGGCTTGGTCTGGCTCTGCCATCTTGATTTGATGGTAGCCGGAGTATGCGTCGAGGAAGCACAATGAATCGTGTCCTGCGGTAGCATCGATAATTTGATCGATGCGGGGAAGGGGGAAAGGATCCTTTGGACAAGCCTTGTTAAGGTCCTTGAAATTGACACACAGGCGCCAGGATTTGTCCTTCTTTGGTACCATTACCAGGTTTGCTAGCCAGTCCGGATGTTTTATGTCTCTGATGAATTCGGCTTCTAATAGTTTGGCTAGCTCCTCTCCCATTGCCTGTCTTTTGGGTTCGGAAAATCGCCGAAGAGCTTGTTTGACTGGCTTGAATCCTTTTAGGATATTTAGGCTGTACTCTGCCAATCGGCGTGGGATTCCTGGCATGTCTGAAGGGTGCCAGGCAAAGATGACCCAATTTTCCCGAAGGAATTCTCATAGTGCGGCGTCTACATCAGGGTTTAATTGTGCCCCAATGGAGGCCGTCTTTGTAGGGTCCGTTGGATGGACTTGGAATTTGACTATTTCGTCCGCTGGCTTAAAAGAGGTGGACTTGGATCTTTTGTCAAGTATCACGTCATCCCTGTTCACCGTGGAGTGCAGCGCTGTGAGTTCCTCGGACGCTAGGGCTTCAGATAGCGCCTCTAGGGCTAGTGCGGCTGTCTTATTTTCGGCACGGAGCGCTACGCCCGGATCACTGGCGAGGGTAATGATTCCATTGGGCCCGTGCATTTTGAGCTTCATGTACCCGTAATGGGGTATAGCTTGAAAAATTGTGAATGCCTCTCGTCCCAATAAAGCGTGATATCCGTTGCTGAACGGGGCCACATGGAACGTGATCTCCTCGGACTTGTAGTTGTCCGGCGATCCGAATACTACATCCAGTGTTATTTTTCCTGTGCAGCATGCTTCCCGACTAGGGATTATTCCTCTGAAGGTTGTGTTGCTTCGCTCAATGCGGTTCCAGTCTACTTCCATTTTTCGAAGGGTTTCCTCGTAGATGAGGTTTAATCCGCTGCCACCATCCATGAGTACCTTAGTAACGCGAAAGCCGTCCACTATTGGACTGAGGACCAATGCGGCTGGTGCTCGGGTTGTTCGGAATTTAGGTTCGTCACTGGTGTTTAAGGTAATAGCCGTGTCGCTCCATGGATTTATTGTTGCTACTTGGTAGACTTGGCAGGCGGCGGAGTGTTCGTTTCGCATATTATTTGATCACGAAAGTCTCAAGATCTATTAATACCGTCTTTGTATCTTGTTGTCACGACCGGTTTTCCGGGTAATAAATATCCAGAAAAGACCGTCGTGCTCATCAGCCCAAGGGTTACTGTTAGCTGATGAGGCTCCAACTTGATACAGAAATTCCAAGCAAAAAAATACAAAACATGTAGTACAAGACCATTCTGGCCTGTGAGTACAACAAATGGTTTCTAGTGGTTGAGGGCAGAAGCGGTTTGAGGATCATCAGGGTCTATGGGACTCCATTTCCCAACAGGAACAACTGACCAGGTTAACTCCTATCTTCACGAGGCTGCTATCACTGTTGCTTAGGTTCCAGGGCTGTCATCGCGTCGCTCCTCTCCGTGCAAGAAATCTGGCCAAGACAATAGCCAGGGACAAGCCAGTGAGTACTTTGAATGTACTTGGAAACATTATGAATACAGGTATAACATAACGATGGTGTGCTGAAAATATTTTCTGCTCATGACATCAGTCAAAAAAAAGGTAAATAAATTCTGATGCGTGCAAGCGGTTATTTATGAATATGCAATAACATAGTAGTATAAAAATTTATGAAATAAATAACAAGCAATGCCACAGTCGGGCGTCTTAGCGACACCACATAAAGGGCTTTAAAAGAAATGCCACGGTCGAAGGCCCGGCGACACCACATAAAGGGCTTTAAAAGAAATGCCACAGTCGGGCGTCTAAGCGACACCACATAAAGGGCTTTAAAAGAAATGCCACAGTCGGGCGTGTGAGCGACACCACATAAAGGGCTCTAAAAGAAACAATCAAAGTGAATATCCCGGAGGTAGAACCATCCCAGAGATACTCGATAATAACAATAATATCACGGGTTAGTCAACAATAATAATAATCATAATTATCACAAGTCACAAGTAGTAATTCTAGTTCTGGTTTAATAGTTTCACCTCCGAAGACCGACACTAGGACCGACACTTGACCCATCCCAAACTGTAGTCCTTAACCATGGACACGGCTATTCGAATAGGTTTAATCTCTGCAGAGGGTGTACTCTTTACCCACGAGTAACGGATTTCTTTAGTCCATCGGGACTAATTCCGTCTACGGTCTTTTTGTTGAAAACACACCTAACTTGCACACACCAGCTTATCTCACACGTGTCTGGAATCACCCACGACACCCGCAGCGAACTCTAAGTGGGAGGCTACAACCTCGCGTAGCATGGGATCAAATTTATATCGGGCGCTCTAAGGGTGGCCTCCTCTCGGTCCCAACCGAAACACCCATGCCCCGGACCGTGGCTCGCCTACCAGCTACAACCAAGATCTTCCACCATGGCCTCTCATGCGGTGTGTGCTAGAAAGACGTTGACAACTTCTTGGACCGTACTCTACTTGTTGTAGAGGCAGTTGGTAGTCTGAAGCAAGTATGGGGTTCTTGGCACAAGACTCGATCTACTACGACTCGGAGATTTAAGTATTTCCCTGCATGATTAGAATAACGAAATATAACTCAACCAACAGAGTCACCGCTCATTATACCTTACCATGCCATACCGGACATAACCGTCCCGACAGAGACCGGCGACAAACTCATGCCTACCCAAGGCAGAGGTTTTCCCGGATTCCTTCTGGTATGCATGCAAGGCACATGAGGATGATTATCATCACAATTGTATTCATTTCCAACAGCATGGAAATCACTAACATGCACCCATCCATTTGATCATATCACATGAAATAACAATCTTCTCCAAAGTGAGGTGATGTTATAAACGTGTCATCGAACACAAAAAAAAAATATTATGCCGGGGTTCAGAATGCTTGCCTTCAGATCATGGGAAAACAGGGTGCAATCCAAAACATCTTGAAATCTTCAAAAATCCTATTAAAAAAATATATTTGAATTAACACACAAAATCAAAACAGCATGAAAAAGTTGTTTGAAAATTTTTCAAATAAATCTTAAAATAAGCTAGACCACATTTGAAAGAGGTAGGAGAAAGAATTAATTTATTTGGAGTTGTATTTAAAAAGTCACAGCCGGTCAAAGTTTTGGTCAAATCTGTTATTAAAAAAATACAGAAAAGAAAACGTTTCAATTAATCCTGTACAGGTCGAAAGCGTATTCTGGGTTTACGCTTCCAATTACTCCGCGTGGACCGAGCGGGGGGGTCACTGACAGTGGGTCCTAGGTGGCCCGCTAGTCAGGTTTGACTAGTCCGCCTTCCTTCTTCTCCCTCTGTCCCGAGCGGAGGCGGGACTCCGGCGACCGTCGCCGGCGAACGGCGGGTCCTTGTGGGGAGCTGAGGGTGGGGATGGATACGCGGGTCGAGGGTGATCTTTCCGTTGGTTGCAGGGTTGTCAGAGTTGGAGGGATTCACCGGCGGCGAGCTCCGCGGCGGAGGAAGGCTTCGGTGGCGAAGTGATTTTGTGGCGGCGATGGCTCCCGATCAAAATCAAGCAGGGGAAAAGGCTCACGGGAGGATGTGGGGGTTCCTGGTGGAGAGAGTGGAGAGGGGGAGGCACTGGTGGCGATGGAATCGACCGGGGCTTGGCGGCGACCGAACCGGCGGACTCGGGGAAGAAGGCCTTCCCTCTCTCGGCTGCTGGCCAAGGCAGCACTAGGAGGATCATATGAGGTTGCTCGAGGTCTCGTTTGAGCTCCGGGGTCCTTATATACGCGGTGAAGGTCGGTCCTGAGGCAGCCGGCGATAAGGACGACGGCGAACCGCCTCCCTGTAGCGTCAGGGCGTCGTGGCGATGACGGGAGCTAGCCGACGAGCGAGGGGATAAGCTTGCGCTGTTCCCAGGGGCAGGTGGCGAGCCGGGGTGGCTTTGGCGGCGCCGGCCGTGGCAGAGGCATGCTGCGGACGCTGGTGTGCCGCTAAAAGCTCTGTCGGCGGCGCTGTGAGGGGGAGAGCATGTGGCGCGCAAGGGACACGCGTCTTGGCTGCTTGTCGGTCCGCGGGCTGGAGTGAGTCTTGCGGGCGTGACGCTGGCTCGGCGCCGCGGCTCGTGCAATAAGCCGCTCTGGCCACGTCCAGTGCACGCACGAAAGGTGTTCGATGAAATGCCAGGGTGGCCTAGAGGTCGCGGTTGAGGCTGGCAAGAACTAGGGCTAGTCTAGGTTTTGTAAGGGTAACAAGGGACATGGTCGTTTGGTCAGGAGACCAAGTTCACAATGGCAACAGCAACTCATGTCAAATCTGGTCATGCTCTCAAGGTGTTTGACAAAATGCCACAGGCACCTAGGCATTTCTTGGAGTGACCAATCCTTCCAGATCAGTGTCTCTTTGGATGAACAAGAGGGTGGTGAGGTTAGTTGGCGAAAAGCATAAACTTGCTAGTGCAAGTTTTGCAGAACTTCAAATCTGGACAGGAGGTGAATGGCATTATTTCATGAAGCAGAAATGATCCAATGAGTGCATGTTCCTGGATTTAGGGGTTTAGCATGGAGGACTACAAGTAGGGAAAAGAATCTAGGGCCAAAGAGTAAGCAAGAATATGGTTGTTGTACAAACCATCATGTTGGACCAGAATGAAGATGAGGTTGTTTTACTCAAAAATTTCAAAGAACAACCCTGGATTTTTGCATATAATGGAATTATATGCTCCTACTGACATCCCATAATTTTGGTGGAAACTAGGAAGAAATATATAATGGGGTTGTAGTGCAACATTGCCCACTGGACCAGAGAAGAAAAATAGGTGTAGCACTCAAAATATGCAATAAATGAAATATATTTTTGCACAAAAGTGATCTAAAGACATCACATGACATCTCCAAATTTTGGTTGGATTTTTAGTTAAATCTATCAACTGGTTGTAGTACAAAAAGAGCTCCAAAACTTAAAACAAGTCATTTTAATGAATAAAGCTCAGGGTGAAATAATTAAATAAATAAATCTACTGATTGAGAGATGTTTTTAAAGAGAGGGCATATAAGTCCAATATGTTTTGGAAGGATCCACTTGGGAAAAATTTCTTAATATTAAAGGAAAAGTTTTGAAATCAACAGGGATATACTTGCGGGCAAAAAAAATTTAAACTCTTGGCAAAATTTTAATAACTAAAACCTGGTTAAATTTTTGGGGTGTTACAATTACTACCCCCCTTAATAAAAATCTCATCCTCGAGATTTGCTAAGAGCCGTTGTGAAAAACAAATACTCCATATGTGTTCGAGCGGTTGTGAGTCTGTTGCCGTGGTGCTGCGGGAAATAAAAATAATCCATGTAGTGTCGGGATAATTGATGCAGCAATCCAGTAAAAAGAAAACTCATACTAGGATCTTTCGCGGTTACACAAGTTAATCACGAAGAAAACTACTCATACTAGTAGAAAGTAAATACATGACTCATCGCACACATTCGAGGTACCATGCATAAGTTACAACGTAATAATAAATGCTGAAATAACAAACACAGTAGTGACATCGAAAATGTGAAAGGTAACTGGACAGGGTCTTGAGAAAAAGTCTCTGGCAATGGAATACACTCCTCTTCTATCGGAGGAAGTGGATTGACCAGTCGATGTATGCGTCTCTCCGGGTCGGGTCTCAGTGGTCTGCCGATGGAAATCTAAGGATTTAAATCAGCGAGACTCTGGAGATAATCCATCACTCGCTGGTTCGAATGCTCTTGAGCGATGATGTACTGGATAAGGTTGGCTAGTACTGGGTCTCTCTCAATCCGTCCACCGGGAAAAGATGTTACTCCTCCGGGCGTTGCATGACTCGGAAAGTAATAATATCCTCGTTCGCGGGCATAGGGTACTGCGGATCGAAGGCGAGCAACCGCTTCTTTCGCAGCAGCTTCTATGGCCAAGCGTGGGGTTGGCATAGATTCGCCCACGAAGGAAACTTCCGTTGGATCTTGGTTGGGGTCTACGGGAGGAATGTGTACTGCTGCCCAATATTCCGAGGTGGAAGGGGTGATTCTTGATTTGAACAGCTCGTACTGGGGTGGCTGGGTAGAACCCATGGTACTGCGGGTAAATCCCACAATATTTTGACAAAGCTACCTGGGGTTGCATCTGGGGTTCTCAGATAAATATTGGGGCTCAGCATGACAGGAAAAAGTTGTGAGTGTGGTGCACAAGGTGTGGGGTGCTTGGTAAGGTCACGAGGTGGCCTTTATATAGCAATGGAGCTGGATCATTTTACCGTGGTGAAAGGTAATAAATTTGCCAGCTTAGATCCAAAGTTCGGGTCAGTGTCAGAGATACACATATCTCATAAAGAGACGTGTTACTGTGGTTGTCGTCAAGGTTGGTTTTGGTAGCTGTGCCCGGAAAATATGCAACTATGCGCTGACCAAATATGCAAGGCTACTATTAAAAAAAATAGAGGCACGACAACAGGCTGCGTTTTATGTACAAGGTTACGTGATTACGAAACGAGGATACACTGAGACTCGGTACTACTCGTACGGCTTAGTCTACCTCGTTTATGTCTAAACGGGCGTGCCTGGTGGATGTCGAGGCTTCTCCACGTGTCTCACTGTCGGGATTAGTCGGAGATGGCGGAGGAACTGCAGGGTCGGGGTAGCGATGATGACCATCGCGGGGATTGTTGGCCACAATCCCGTTGGAGTGTGCTCCCAAAAGGTGACGAAGCACTTCTGGGGTCATCAAAGCATCTCGGTTGATGGCTGAAGCTGACCTCAGGGTCTCGATCGGTTGTCCGAACAGTACGACTGGGTTGTCAACGTCGGGCTCGTCTTCCCTGCTTGCTGGGTCTCGACGAACCAGCTCTCCTCGAGCTGCGATCAGATCAATGGTGATCTGGTCGAACAGTGCCTCTAGTGCACTTACATAGCGCACTAGGTGCAACAATGCGGGATCTGTCTCATGATCTCCGTTGGCAACTTGGGGTGGTCTACCATACCCTTCACGCCTGGGGTAGTAGTAGAACGAGCGACAGTTAACTCTAGGCGACAACTGCCGAAGTTGAACTATAGCCTCTCGAGCAGCTAGCTGGATGGCTTGTGGCTCGAAGGAAGTTATTCTTCCGGTGAACCTGTAGGGGCGTTCGGGCGCTAGACCCCTACCGCAGATGTGTACAGTGGCCCAGAATTGACGGTCCTCACCGCTCATGGGTCCTTGGTACACAACATATTCTGGTGGCTCCTCTAACGCATAGGCACGACGGGTGAGGTTTGCGAGGATGGTCACAAAGCCTCCAAGGTTGGTTGTTGTGGTCTCGTTGTGCACTATGGGGCCAGGCATTGTGGCTCGGTTTGGGGTAGAGGCTGTGCTGTGCTGGTTTGGGGCTAGCGTGCCCTTTTTATAGTAAAAGGGAACGGAGTCTTCCTCCGCACGCTTGCGAATGAGACACCTTGGGTGCTGGCCACTAGTGCATGATTGTGTTCGGAGCCGGATTGTCCCAAAATTTGGTTTCGGTTTTCCAGGCACTCTCCATCGCACGGTACTTTCGTACTATGGATGCCAAGTCGGTGAAGCGTGTAATTTCACGACGACTTTTGGCGTTCATGATTCCCTTGTCCATGCAATTATTGCAGAAGATTGAGATTGCGCTTTCCTCACGACAGTCCTTTATCCTGTCCATAACCAGGAGGAATCTGGCCCAGTAATGGTGTACTGTTTCAGCAGGCTCTTGCCGGATTCGAGATAGATCGCTTGTGTTCGGGTGGGTGGGTGGAATTAAATTCAGAACCCCGTCCAATCTAAGACTCAAGGGCCGAAAAGTTTCCGAACTTGGAAGCTTGGGTTGTTGGATGTTGTCTGACAAATCTGGCCCGCTGCCTGACATTAGGTTCAGTGCTTGGTTGACGTCCGTCCCTCCGCGGGAATCCGGCATGGAGGGGTCGGGAGTTCGGACATAGCTTGTCCTTAATGTAGGAGGAGAGTCGCCGTGTTGTTCCTCCACCACAGCAACATGGTGGGAAGCCTGGGGAGAGTTAATCTCTCTCAGATCGGTTTTAAGCCCAATTTGATCATAGTCTGTAGCAACTCCCAGGGCGGCGATGCGATCCAAGATCTCGTTTAAGGAGGAGAGCTCCATCGGATCTAGCTGCTCGGCGAGTTCCGAGTTAACGTGAAGATTGCTTTTGATGACCCGAGAGGTCATCGTCGGCGAGGCGGCCGAACAGGCGGTCATAAGAAAACCGCCTAGCCGGATAGTTTGGCCGATGGCCAAAGCTCCTTCGGCAACGGTGCCGTCTTTAAAGACGGGACGAGGCATCCTTCCTGATCGCGACAGCACAGAGGAATTCTCAATGAAAGCACCAATGTCGGTGTCAAAACCGGCGGATCTCGGGTAGGGGGTCCCGAACTGTGCGTCTAGGCGGATGGTAACAGGAGACAAGGGACATGATGTTTTTACCCAGGTTCGGGCCCTCTCGATGGAGATAAAACCCTACTCCTGCTTGATTGATATTGATGATATGGGTAGTACAAGAGTAGATCTACCACGAGATCAAGGAGGCTAAACCCTAGAAGCTAGCCTATGGTATGATTGTTGTTCGTCCTACGGACTAAAACCCTCCGGTTTATATAGACACCGGAGAGGGCTAGGGTTACACAGAGTCGGTTACAATGGTAGGAGATCTACATATCCGTATCGCCAAGCTTGCCTTCCACGCCAAGGAAAGTCCCATCCGGACACGAGACGAAGTCTTTAATCTTGTATCTTCATAGTCTTGGAGTCCGGCCAATGATCATAGTTCGGCTATCCGGACACCCCCTAGTCCAGGACTCCCTCAGGATCCATGTATGAGAACAAAGTGTGTACTTTGGTTGACTTGCCCGTTGATCGGCAAGCCATTGAGAATAAATGGATCTTCAATAAGAAGACAGACGCTGATGGTAATGTTACTGTCTACAAAGCTTGACTTGTTGCGAAAGGCTTTCAACAAGTTCAAGGAGTTGACTACGATGAGACCTTCTCACCTGTAGTGATGCTTAAGTCCGTCCGAATCATGTTAGCAATTGCTGCATTTTATGATTATGAAATTTGGCAAATGGATGTAAAGACTGCATTCTTGAATGGATTTCTGGAAGAAGCACTGTTCAAGATATCTTCTGATATTCCGATAAATCGGCTGATTTATCGCTTACCGTTATCTGGCCGATAAGATAAATCAGCCGATATGGCGATAAATCGGCTGACATGCCGATAAACTGGCCGATTTACCCCTTATCATGGGTCGACCGATAAGTTCCCGATAAGCGATATCCCCAACATTGGGAAGAAGAGTTGTAGATGATGCAACCTGAAGGTTTTATCGACCCTAAGGATACTAACAAAGTGTGCAAGCTCCAGCGATCCATTTAGGGACTGGTGCAAGCATCTCGGAGTTAGAATAAACGTTTTGATAGTGTGATCAAAGCATATAGTTTTATACAGACTTTTGGAGAAGCCTATATTTACAGGAAAGTGAGTGGGAGCTCTGTAGCATTTCTAATATTATATGTGGATGACATATTGTTGATTGGAAATGATATAGAATTTCTGGATTGCATAAAAGGATACTTGAATAAGTGTTTTTCAATGAAAGACCTCAGTGAAGCTGCTTATATATTGGGCATGAAGATCTATAGAGATAGATCAAGACGCTTAATTGGACTTTCACAAAGCACATACCTTGATAAAGTTTTGAGGAAGTTCAAAATGGATCAAGCAAAGAAAGGGTTCTTGCCTGTGTTACAAGGTGTGAAGTTGAGCCATACTCAATGCCCGACGACTGCAGAAGATAGAGAGAAAATGAAAGGTGTTCCCTATGCTTCAGCAATAGGCTCTATCATGTATGCAATGCTATGTACAAGACCTGATGTGTGCCTTGATATTAGTTTAGCATTGAGGTACCAAAGTAATCCAGGAGTGGATCACTCGACAACGGTCAAGAACATCCTGAAATACTTGAAAAGGACTAAGGATATGTTCCTCGTTTATGGAGGTGACAAAGAGCTCGTATTAAATGTTTACGTCGATGCAAGCTTTGACACTAATCTGGATGACTCTAAGTCACAAACCAGATACGTGTTTATATTGAACGGTGGAGCTGTCAGTTGGTGCAGTTCTTCGCAAAGCGTCGTGGCGGGATCTACGTGTGAAGCGGAGTACATAGTTGTTTCATAAGCAGCAAATGAAGGAGTCTGGATGAAGGAGTTCATATCCGATCTAGGTGTCATACCTAGTGCATCGGGTCCAATGAAATCTTTTGTGACAATACTAGTGCAATTGCCTTGGCAAAGGAGTCCAGATTTCACAAGAGAACCAAGCACATCAAGAGATGCTTCAATTCCATCCGCGATCAAGTCAAGGAGGGAGACATAGAGATTTGCAAGATACATACGGATCTGAATGTTGCAGACCCATTGACTAAGCCTCTCTCATGAGCAAAACATGATCAGCACCAAGACTCCATGGGTGTTAAAATCATTACTGTGTAATATAGATTATTGACTCTAGTGCAAGTGGGAGACTGAAGGAAATATGCCCTAGAGGCAATAATAAAGTTGTTATTTATATTTCCTTATATCATGATAAATGTTTATTATTCATGCTAGAATTGTATTAACCGGAAACTTAGTACATGTGTGAATACATAGACAAACAGAGTGTCACTAGTTTGCCTCTACTTGACTAGCTCGTTGAATCAAAGATGGTTATGTTTCCTAGCCATAGACATGAGTTGTCATTTGATTAACGGGATCACATCATTAGAGAATGATGTGATTGACTTGACCCATTCCATTAGCTTAGCGCACTTGATCGTTTAGTATGTTGCTATTGCTTTCTTCATGACTTATTCATGTTCCTATGACTATGAGGTTATGCAACTCCTGAATACCGGAGGAACACATTATCTGCTACCAAACGTCAAAACGTAACTGGGTGATTATAAAGGTGCTCTACAGCTGTCTCCAATGGTACTTGTTGAGTTGGCATAGATCAAGATTAGGATTTTTCACTCCGATTGTCGGAGAGGTGCTCTGGGCCCTCTCGGTAATGCACATCACTATTAGCCTTGCAAGCAATGTGACTAATGAGTTAGTTGCGGGATGATGCATTACGGAACGAGTAAAGAGACTTGCCAGTAACGAGATTGAACTAGGTATTGAGATACCGATGGTTCAATCTCGGGCAAGTAACATACCGATGACAGAGGAACAATGTATGTTGTTATGCGGTTTGACCGATAAAGATCTTCGTAGAATATGTAGGAACCAATATGAGCATCCAGGTTCTGCTATTGGATATTGACCGGAGATGAGTCTCGATCATGTCTACATAGTTCTCGAACCCGTAGGGTCCGCACGCTTAACGTTAGCTGACGATCAGTATTATGAGTTTATGTGTTTTGATGTACCGAAGGTAGATCGGAGTCCCAGATATGATCACGGACATGACGAGGAGTCTCGAAATGGTCGAGACATAAAGATTGATATATTGGACAACTATATTTGGACATTGGAATGGTTCCGGGTGAGATCGGGCATATACCGGAGTACCGGGAGGTTACCGGAACCCCCCGGAAGGTATATGGGCCTTATTGGGCCATAATGGGAGAGAGGAGAAGGGAGAAAAGGAGCGCCCCCAAGCCCAATCCGAATTGGGAGGAGGGCCGCCCCCCCCCCCTTCCTTCCTCCTTCCTCCTCCTTCCTTCTCTCCTAATCCAACTAGGGAAAGGGGGGAATCCTACTCCCGGTGGGAGTAGGACTTCCCTTGGGGCGCGCCTAGGAGGCCGGCCTCCTCCCCCTCCTCCACTCCTTTATATACGGGGAAGGGGAGCACCCCATAGACACACAAGTTCATCATTGATCTCTTAGCCGTGTGCGGTTCCCCCCTCCACCATAATCCACCTCGGTCATATCGTTGTAGTGCTTAGGCGAAGCCCTGCGCCGGTAGCTTCATCATCACCGTCATCATGTCGTCGTGCTGACGAAACTCTTCCCCGACACTCTACTGGATCGTGAGTTCGTGGGACGTCACCGAGCCGAATGTGTGCAGATCGCGGAGGTGCCGTACCTTCGGTGCTAGGATCGGTCGATCGTGAAGACGTACGACTACATCAACCGCGTTGTCATAACGCTTCCGCTTATGGTCTACGAGGGTACGTAGACAACACGTACTCTCCCCTCTTGTTGCTATGCACCACCATGATCTTGCATGTGCGTAGGATTTTTTTTGAAATTACTACGTTCCCCAACAGGTTGACGCAATGAAAGCTCAATCTTATTGAGCTTGTGCTTGAACTCCTGGATATACATGTCATGCTCTCGATCCCGTTTTTTATACTCTTCTGCTTCATCTTGTTAAGACTGCACAACATTTGACAAATGCATTTTCGTTACTATCTTGAAAACAATGGAGAAAGCATTTGAAGTGCTAAGCACTTACCTATGCAAATGTAGCAAAGTGTCCTTGTACTTCAGCGGGGTCTCTTGAAATAAGACAAACTATGTCATAACTCGTTGTGGCTGATAAAACTCAACAACATAATAACAAATCAACGGGCAACGCATCCGCCATAAGTGTGCTTCGTATAGACACTTTGGTTTAAGTCTAGAAGTAATAAAACCAGCTCCCCTACCAATGTTGCCCTCCATTCCATACGGTTCCCACGTAACCTGTAAACAAAGATTAAGGAAAAACTACATTGTTAATATGATTTTTGGAAAACCGAAGAAACCGAAGAGACAAAGCAAGAAGCTACTAAGATAACCTGCTCTGGGGTCATGATGTCAAGCTCGTTGCAGTAGTGCAACTACATGGTCTTTGAATTGCCAACAAAACCTTCAACCTTGTCCCACTTATCTTTGATGACTGGTTTTGGCCCTTTCTTTTTCTTTTGTTTGTCCGAGGTTTTTGCCTTAGTCTTCTTTTTCCGTGGCTATGTGGTCAGGAAAATAAAGAAGATGACCTCTTCTTTGTTTCCAGAGTGGCTTGTCATTCCCAAATCTTTCCCTAGATCCTAACATTTCCATCCTAGCCCAAATCCCAATATTCTTTTTTATTGGGAATATTCCTTTTCTATTAAAGGAATAACTCAAATTGTCGTAGGTTGTGAAGCAACCTATATTTCTCTCACTCCAAAAATTCCCAAATAATTCTCATAAATTGTTTGGGTCATATCTTGATCAAATATGGCAAAAATTTCCATTGCCATGTTCAAAAAAATCCTCCAATAATTCATTTCCTATTCTGCCCTGAATGGCACTTTGTGAAGGAAGTGTCATTTATACTTCTCCTATTGACTCCCAACCTTTTTGGGCATGTTTATATGTCCAAATAATTGCCTCCTCAGGTTCAAATTTATTTGATTAGCCAATCTTCCTCAGTGAATTTTCAAAGTTTCTGTCAGATAGAAGACTTTGTGAAGGAAGTACTAGCTAGGAGTACCCAAATGAGTTGAAATTTTGCACACTCCTTAACGTGCTCATATTAATCCCCTCCACCAATTTGCAGCCCCATCCAATCATCTATGTGAGCACAGGAGCAAATCTTTGTTCCAGGCAAAATTTTCAGGTTGTGAAGTAAGTATATTTTATATTGCTTCAAATATCCTGATAAATTACCAGATCATTATTATACCCATAAAATATCTCTCCAACCATTTTGGCATCATTTCATTGAGCCATTTGACCACCATAATTATTCCACCTTATATCATGATAAATGTTTATTATTCATGCTAGAATTGTATTAACCGGAAACTTAGTACATGTGTGAATACATAGACAAACAGAGTGCCACTAGTTTGCCTCTACTTGACTAGCTCGTTGAATCAAAGATGGTTATGTTTCCTAGCCATAGACATGAGTTGTCATTTGATTAACGAGATCACATCATTAGAGAATGATGTGATTGACTTGACCCATTCCATTAGCTTAGCGCACTTGATCGTTTAGTATGTTGCTATTGCTTTCTTCATGACTTATTCATGTTCCTATGACTATGAGGTTATGCAACTCCTGAATACCGGAGGAACACATTGTCTGCTACCAAACATTACAACGTAACTGGGTAATTATAAAGGTGCTCTATAGGTGTCTCCAATGGTACTTGTTGAGTTGGCATAGATCGAGATTAGGATTTGTCACTCCGATGGTCGGAGAGGTATCTCTGGGCCCTCTCGATAATGCACATCACTATTAGCCTTGCCAGCAATGTGACTAATGAGTTAGTTGCGGGATGATGCATTACGGAACGAGTAAAGAGACTTGCCAGTAACGAGATTGAACTAGGTATTGCGATACCGACGGTTCAATCTCGGGCAAGTAACATACCGATGACAAAGGAACAATGTATGTTGTTATGCGGTTTGACCGATAAAGATCTTCGTAGAATATGTAGGAACCAATATGAGCATCCAGGTTCTGCTATTGGTTATTGACCGGAGATGAGTCTCGGTCATGTCTACATAGTTCTCGAACCCGTCGGGTCCGCACGCTTAACGTTAGGTGACGATCGGTATTATGAGTTTATGTGTTTTGATGTACCGAAGGTAGATCGGAGTCCCGGATATGATCACGGACATGACGAGGAATCTCGAAATGGTCGAGACATAACGATCGATATATGGACAACTATATTTGGACATTGGAATGGTTCTGGGTGAGATCGGGCATATACCGGAGTACCGGGAGGTTACCAGAACCCCCCGGGAGGTATATGGGCCTTATTGGGCCATAATGGGAGAGATGAGAAGGAAGCAAAGGAGGCCCCCCCAAGCCCAATCCGAATTGGGAGGAGGGCCGCCCCCCTCCCTTTCCTTCCTCCTTCCTCCTCCTTCCTTCTCTCCTAATCCAACTAGGGAAAGGAGGGGAATCCTACTCCCAGTGGGAGTAGGACTCCCCATGGGGCGCGCCTAGGAGGCCGGCCTCCTCCCCCTCCTCCACTCCTTTATATACGGGGGAGGGGAGCACCCCATAGACACACAAGTTCATCATTGATCTCTTAGCCGTGTGCGGTTCCCCCCTCCACCATAATCCACCTCGGTCATATTGTTGTAGTGCTTAGGCAAAGCCCTGCGCCGGTAGCTTCATCATCACCGTAATCATGTCGTCGTGCTGACGAAACTCTTCCCCGACACTCTACTGGATCGTGAGTTCGTGGGACGTCACCGACCCGAATGTGTGCAGATCACGGAGGTGTCGTACCTTCGGTGCTAGGATCGGTTGACCGTGAAGACGTACGACTACATCAACCGCGTTGTCATAATGCTTCCGCTTATGGTCTACGAGGGTACATAGACAACACGTACTCTCCCCTCTCGTTGCTATGCACCACCATGATCTTGCATGTGCGTAGGATTTTTTTTTGAAATTACTACGTTCCCCAACAGGTTGACGTAATGAAAGCTCAATCTTATTGAGCTTGTGCTTGAACTCCTGGATATACATGTCATGCTCTCGATCCCGTTTTTTATACTCTTCTGCTTCATCTTGTTAAGACTGCACAACATTTGACAAATGCATTTTCGTTACTATCTTGAAAACAATGGAGAAAGCATTTGAAGTGCTAAGCACTTACCTATGCAAATGTAGCAAAGTGTCCATGTACTTCAGCGGGGTCTCTTGAAATAAGCCAAACTATGTCATAACTCGTTGTGGCTGATAAAACTCAACAACATAATAACAAATCAACGGGCAGCGCATCCGCCATAAGTGTGCTTCGTATAGACACTTTGGTTTAAGTCTAAAAGTAATAAAACCAGCTCCCCTACCAATGTTGCCCTCCATTCCATACGGTTCCCACGTAACCTGTAAACAAAGATTAAGGAAAAACTACATTGTTAGTATGATTTTTGGAAAACCGAAGAAACGGAAGAGACAAAGCAAGAAGCTACTAAGATAACCTGCTCTGGGGTCATGATGTCAAGCTCGTTGCACTAGTGCAACTACATTGTCTTTGAATTGCCAACAAAACCTTCAACCTTGTCCCACTTATACTGTGACAGCCTGGTTTTTGGCCCTTTCTTTTTCTTTTGTTTGTCTGAGGTTTTTGCCTTAGTCTTCTTTTTCCGTGGCTATGTGGTCAGGAAAATAAAGAAGATGACCTCTTCTTTGTTTCCAGAGTGGCTTGTCATTCCCAAAACTTTCCCTAGATCCTAACATTTCCGTCCTGGCCCAAATCCCAATATTCTTTTTTGTTGGGAATATTCCTTTTCTATTAAAGGAATAACTCAAATTATCATAGGTTGTGAAGCAACCTATATTTCTCTCACTCCAACAATTCCCAAATAATTCTCATAAATTTTTTGGGTCATATATTGATCAAATAAGGCAAAAAATTCCATTGCCATGTTCAAACATAATCCTCCAATAATTCATTTCCTATTCGGCCCTGAATGGCACTTTGTGAAGGAAGTGTCATTTATATTTCTCCTATTGACTCCCAACCTTTTTGGAAATGTTTTTATATGTCCAAATAATTGCCTCATGCTCCGGTTCAAATTTATTTGCCTAGCCAATCTTTCTCAGTGAATTTTCAAAGTTTCTATCAGACAGAAGACTTTGTGAAGGAAGTACTAGCTAGGAGTACCCAAATGAGTTGAAATTTTTCACACTCCTTTACGTGCTCATATTAATACCCTCCACCAATTTTCAGCCCCATCCAATCATCTATGTGAGCACAGGAGCAAATCTTTGTTCCTGGCAAAATTTTCAGGTTGTGAAGCAAGTATATTTTATATTGCTTAAAATATCCTGATAAATTACTAGATCGTTATTATACCCTTAAAATATCTCTCCAACCATTTTGGCATCATTTCATTGAGCCAT
This sequence comes from Aegilops speltoides, assembly GCA_021437245.1. Taxonomy (NCBI): domain Eukaryota; kingdom Viridiplantae; phylum Streptophyta; class Magnoliopsida; order Poales; family Poaceae; genus Aegilops; species Aegilops speltoides. Next base: position 457,857,866 of record CM038144.1, read on the forward strand.
TTGACCACCATAATTATTCCAAGTTTCTGGTCAGTAGAGATGTTTGTGAAGCAAGTGCTATTTTGGTTTGTCCATTTGGCATGAGCTTTTTACATCATCATCATATGACCATATGACTAAGCCTTGCCCAATTTGAGCTCAAGTGAACACTCCATGTGAGTGCATCTTGATGATCTTCATTTCTAGACCAAGTATGTAGTTGTGAAGCAACTGCAGTAAATATTGATCATTTTACGCTCATACTCCCCAGGACTGTAGTCCTTCCTATCCTAAACAACCCAGACGTCTTGTTTGGTCTCAAGCAGTTCCCTGTTGACCTCATTGAGCTGATGAACTTTACTGCAGTAAACTTCAGAGGGTTATTTCTATTTGAGCATAGCAGATTTCACCAAGTTACCACCTCAGATCAAACCTAATCTGGAATTACTTACCACTAGACACCGGTTTGGGTGCTATAGAGCATATAATGCGCCATGGCTCGTGGTGACCACGCAGCTGGCATGTCTGTTGGCACGCTCTGTGAGCTGTGGCATACTGTTTGTGCTGGACCCCTCCTCCTCTCGTCGTCTTAGAGCCCGTGAGCATGTCCGTTGGCTTCCCCTCCTCGTCGTTGTTCTTCTGGACCCCTCTCCCCCGTCGTCCTATTCCTCACTGACGCTCGCCGACGAGCGCCCATGAGAGCGCAGTGCTACGGCCGTCATTTTCCTCCTCGGCCGCGTCCTCCCTGAGCTCCTTGGCCTCCTCTGCCCCGTGAGAGCTTCCCCCTGTGCCCTCCCCGTCGTTTTCCCCGAGCACATGCGTGCGGGCACGCGTCCGTGGCGCTGGACACGCGTCGCCGGCGGTGCCAGCTCGGCATCCCTCTCGCCCGCCTATATATAGCCATCCCCGGCCTCGTCCGAGCTCACCTCGAGCCCGGCCTCGCCCCTCTAGCCCTCCCCAACCACTCGCTCGAACTCCAGAGCCCTCCCTGCCCGCCATCGTCTCCATGGCCGTCGCGATGCCCGGCTAGATTAGCCCGAGCCCGAGCTCCTCCCCTCCTTCTTCCACCTCTAGAAGCCCCCTGGACCACCCGAGAAGCTTCCCGCCGCGGCTCTCCTCCTCTGTTGGACTCTGGACACCGTCCCCAATCGCGCCCGATGCCGCCGTCCGCCATGCTCGAGGCAGCCGCTGTTCTGGTCATCCTCGGCGTGCGCAAAGCCCCTAGTTGGATGCGCGGTTGAGCACTGAATCCATCCATAGCCGGAGCGTCGCCGGAGGCCCTCTGTGGCGCCGGCTATCACCGCCCGACGCCGGCGGCCTCCCTCTGCCTGGCGGGTGAGCGACAAGAAGAAGACGGCGACCCCGCTGGCCGCGGGCCCCGCCAGTCAGTGGCTGGGCGTTGATCAGCCCAGCGCCAGGTGGATAGGTGACGGGCCCCAACCGTGGGGCCCGCACGAGTCAGCCCCGCCACTATTCCAATGGATAAGGTGAAAACGTATTTTTCAGATTACGTTTTCTGATTTTTTGTTCGTTAGAAAATATTTTCATTACAGATAGGTCCTTGGCAGTAAAACCCTTATATCTTTTTATCCGTAACTCCGTTTCCAGTGAAACCAACGCTCACTTCTTCGCTTCGTCGAGCCCGTTCTGTTGGCCACACTTTCACTATGGTTTGTCACTATGAAAATGACCATTATGCCCTTGCCCTTATTCAGCCCCCTCCGAGAGAGAACGTTTTCCGGCGAATCTTCCCGCGGCTTCACCGCACTTTTCCCTGGTGCCTTCTTCACCCCCAGGCAAGCCACAATTCCCACTTGCATGATAGTCATGAAGTAGCCATGGTTTTCAACTTGAATCTTTATTAAATATTTGCTTGTTGAAAAGATGGTTATCGTTATTCCGGTAATGTTCAGATTTGCATGTTCACTTTTGTGCTATGTTGTTTTGTACTCTGTGATCATGTTATACCTGCTAGTATTACCTTTCATATGTTTATGCTTGCTAGTAGTACATGTTGATGTTGGAGATGGTCATGCTAGTTAGTATGCCATGTTCAGTGGATATGAGTTATTGTTGGTATGGTGGAAAGTTATGTGATACTCTCATGATGATGTTGATATCATGTTCATGTATTATAGTTGGCATCATGTTATTTTATCATGGCTCAGCATATTTCCATTCAAGTTAACTGGATTAAATTGAACTTGAACACCTGTTGGCTGAGTCATGGTGCCGCTGAATCGATGCTGACCAGTGCAACCACGCTTACTGGTATGGGACGGTCCTAACTGGGTCTATGTTGTGCCTCTCGTCGGTGCCTCCAACGAGGGAAGGTTATGGGCGTGTGCTACCCTCATCAGGTAGGCGGAGCATAACCTTGTGAGCCCGTTGTTAAGTTAATTTTGGTACCGGATCCCAGTGTGGATCGTGGCCACGACGGTGGTCGAGGTGTCTGGAGGTAGACACGGGGCCACCTAGGACTAGCCCGGTGGGGTCTCAGTCGGAAGGGCCGGGAGAGTGTCATGGCAGTAGATCGGTTTTGTCGGAACACTGTTGGTCCACCCGAATGGGAGTGCGAGGCCATGGGTTCTGTAGTATGGGTACAGTGTACTAACCTCTGTAGAGCGTATATTAATCTATCGTTAGCCGCGCCCGCAGATAAGGGCCCAAGTCGAGAGAAGGTCACACCATGAGTCAACAGTAATAAGAATAATGTGCTTAATAATAGTGAGATGAGTTGGCCAAGTGTTGGTCGGGTTGTGATCGTCGTAAGGATCACGGGCCATGTAGTGGTCGGGTTGTGATCGCCGTAAGGATCACGGGCCAAGTGTTGGTCGGGTGGTGATCGCCGTAAGGATCACAATGGTATCGAGGATATCGAGTTGTTGTATATTCGTGATGTTGTACGAGAGTCGTGGGTAAAGGTCAAGCTCCTTGTGGTCATTTACTGATTACTACGGTATTGTTTATACCAAGCTTGATTTGATTCTGAGATGATCATGTGATGTCCGAGGTTGGTAAGTGATGCATATGTTGGTTACGAGGTAACCTAAGCAGTATAAATGGTGCATGAAGTGTCATCATGTTGCATGCTAGTATTGTCGGATTAATATGTTCATGTTGTGATAGTTGTATCGTGTTTATGTTGGTCATGCCATGTTATATTGTTCTGATGATATCATGATAATTCCTGTTTAACCTGTAATTGCCATGCCGTTGTTTGTCTTGAATGCTTCTGGTTATTGTGACCTTGCAAGTACATTCAATGTACTGACTTGGCGTGTCATGCCAGTTTGCAGGTCATGCTGAATTTGATTGCTTGCTTGTCGTGGTTTCTGTCCGTGCAAGCTAGGATAAGCGTTCCAGCCAGAGTCCCTGCAGAGTGGAGTTCATCACCGTCGTTGTTGTTCCGCTGCTAGAGTTATTCCGCTGCTTCGAGTTGTTCTGCTGCTTGCATAGAGCAACTTAGGATGGCGTAGTGTCGCCGTACCGTTGTTATTCATTGTAATATCGGAGACCTTGTATTCATATTCGTGTAATAATAGAAAGCTGGTTTGCTCTATGCTAAGCAGTGCTGTATTCCAGAAGGCTTCTCCTCGATCTCTGGGCTGGGATACGGGGCGTTCCGGTTTTCTCTGTGCCGGGGTGCCACAGGCTTGGTATCAGAGCAGGTCTGGCTGTAGGACGCCCTAGACCGCTCGAACGTTAGAAAACGGTAGTATAGACCCCAGTTGGTTTGTTGCACTTGATTGCTGCATTTGTTTTTCGCATAGCATGCATATAGATTATTATTTAGTCGCTAACGGTTTGTCTAGTGTGTGTAGCTGGCATCGGTTTGGATCCACTACAGCTCAACCTTTGCATTTCTCCAGTTCCCTTTTTCTTTCGGTGTTTGGTGTCATATCTGTCCCAGCAGAGTGATGCCAAGTGATCTTGACACTGTTTGCAAAAATGGTGCTCATGTATCGCACTGGTGTCTTTCTTTCTGTCCCGTCTATCGTTTCGGTGATGGACATGTTTCTATCCCGGATCATTCTTTTATCGTGTTGGCAACCCTTAATGATAGCAGTTATCAAGAAAGGGCAATGTCAGCAGCCTCACCTTCTCCCCGCTATCCTATTTCTTGGATGAGTACGGATTTTCTTTTTCCGTCCGCTTGATAATGATGTGGTTGCGACATTCGTGTCCCACTACATGATTACCGAGTACGTCCTCGCCTCCGAGCTAGTCCAGGTTGCTATCTTGCTCAGCTAGCACTTGGTGTAGCGGTGTTTACACCAACTCTTCCACACATTTATTTGTCCTCGTGCACATCGTCACAGCATGCTAGATCGTAATACCGGAGTTTCCGTGAGATTTGTGTGCTTCGGTGCGCATGCATATTATTGTGTGAGTAGTAGTAATATGTGATGATTGCTTGATTAATTATATTAGTAGAATGCTTGTGTGCTTTTGTTTTAGTCGTTTCTGTTGTTCCTTTCTTTGGGCCTTCGGTGTTACAAAGTTTTCCCCTATTAAAGTTGGTCGTCAACCAACACCAGACCCGAAGAGTCAGCAAGAAATGCATATATTAGGAAACTCAGCTAAACAAAATGGAATTATCAGCTGACTGTAGTGAAATTGGGAATATCTTCTCTGGATGCAAAATAAATCCTGGATGGACCGTCAGTATCAAGTTTGCATTAGCGTGCACTCATCACCACAAAATGATTAAATCAGCAAGAAGATAAATTGTGTGCAGGGCTGGCAGAAGATTATCAAAGGTATGGCTCAGATACAAGGTTAATTTTTCGTTGAGGATGATTTTTGGAACTCGATGTTGGAAGCAAACAAAAATATGGCATGTACTCAGAAAGAAGGATAGTCCTGCAAAACCCCGTTTCATACGAGAAATCAACATCAGAAATATTAAGATGGTATGTATATGTGCAAATCGGTCCGCATATCACAATAAGAAACTTCTGGTGTAAGCAACCCAATCTTCCCTCGCAAAATACCAGAGAAGTTTGCAAGGCAAGATTCATCTATCTTCCTCAGAATGATACGTGGATGATTCCCCGTGCAAGGTACTCTGCCTTCTTCAGTAAGCAACCGCAAAAGCTTCCAGCATAAGGAACTGAGTTTTCCCCCAGCAAAGTCTTTAAGGGAGCAAGCTTCTGAAGCACGATATTTAGTCTTCTTCAGCAAGTTGTCCGATGAAAGTTTCGAGCACAAGCCAGCAAATATTCCTCAGTAAGACATTGGTACAAGGTAGTACACTGTGAATTGGCAGCATATGACAGTGAATCCCAAGAATCAGATCTGCAACAGTTTGGTCAGAATCAAGAATCAATCAGAATACACGTCTGTCTCGGAATCAGGTCCTCATATATATGCAATGAGCATACCATCAAGACCTTACAAGTCACTCAGATGAGGATCTGACAGCCACGTGAGGATGGTTACGAGAATAAAGCCAGTATACACCACAGTGTGACAAAGGACTATGAGGATTGACGACATCAATGAGCTCGGTACAAGTACCCGTGAACCTGGAAAATGATCCTGATGAGCCTTTGTTCCCTTTTTTCTCCAATGACGGCACCATGCCTGTGATCTGAGCTGTTTCTAGCTATCCAGGGTGGATGCCGATTTTTGTTTCTCTCTTCAACGACTGTCACGAGTTCTGACCTGCTTTTCGGCCGTCTCGTACAGCTGTTGAGTTTCTTTTTGTGACAGTAGCCCTATAGCTGCTTTTTGGCTATTTTAGGGAGCTGCCACCTTCTTCTTATCGACCCGGTCTCATGCTCTGAGCTGTTTTTCGGCCGTCCTAAGTTGTGGTTTAGTTATTTCAGTAATGTCCCAGATCTAAGTTGTAAAGACCGTCCTGGTGGCTACTGATTTATTTGCTGATTTCTTGCAAGGGTTTCGGATGATCATTTCCCAACGATCAGAACTTGAGAGGTGTTGAACCTTCCATTTAATGGGTTACCTTATCATAAAAATGAGGATAAGCTACAAGTGCCGAAAAATTGCACCAACAATACCTATGGTCATACGAGGAAACAATATGGCCCAGCTCTTTTAGCCAAGGTCCATACCAAGAAAACAATAATGAAAGAGCAAGACCAGTGATGCAGGTATGAAAATTTTACACGACCCCCATGGTGCAGATCCCCGGACAGTCTAAGTCAGTATTGATCCACATGGATATGCCTACAGCATGCGTAATCGGCATAAGGAATAACAGCTGGAAGCCTGAGTCCTCACTTATATGAATCATCAGGGATAGCCTGTCGTGAACAAAAAAATTCCGTCAAAACCACCGTCAGTCAAGTCTGCGGATATTATCATGCAGGCCAAACCCTTTATGCTGGCCGCAACAGGAGACAATCAAATAGTTGGTACGGATCCGATACTCACGGCAGTGGAACCGATTAAGATGATTCAGAAACTTCTGCGATGAGTCAGAATCTGTCGGGAAACGGTTATGTTTTAACTCACTGTTTGGAACCCGAAGGACTTGCATTTGGTGGAGAAACCCAATGCAATGAGTCAGAGCTTGAGTTTTCATCAGAAAATTCTGATCATTATTACATGAAAGTTTGTCAGTGCCGGGTGGCACACCCAGCGGAAATCACTTTTGTATTTGTGAGACGGACATATATTTTAGTCGTGATAATCAAATCACACTCAGCTAGTCAGCAGATCTAAACAGAAATTGGAGCCTATATAAGCATGAACAAGCAACGTAAGATCTGTCAGAAGGAGGATACTATGAATCAAACTACCTGAGGGCCAGTCGGATAAAAATTTAGTGGGGACAACAATAAAGGAAAAAGAATACCCGAGTTGGAAACGGTTTCCTTAAGTCAGAATATTCATACTTGTTCCCTGAGCAACCAAATCTCGAGGACGAGATTTCTTTAAGGGGTTAAGGTTTGTGACAGCCTGGTTTTTGGCCCTTTCTTTTTCTTTTGTTTTTCCGAGGTTTTTGCCTGAGTCTTCTTTTTCCGTGGCTATGTGGTCTGGAAAATAAAGAAGATGACCTCTTCTTTCTTTCCAGAGTGGCTTGTCATTCCCAAATCTTTCCCTAGATCCTGTCATTTCCATCCTAGCCCAAATCCCAATATTCTTTTTTATTAGGAATATTCCTTTTCTATTAAAGGAATAACTCAAATTTCCCTAGGTTGTGAAGCAACCTATATTTCCCTCACTCCAAAAATTCCCAAATAATTCTCATAAATTGTTTGGGTCATCCCAATAATTCATTTCCTATTCTGCCCTAAATGGCACTTTGTGAAGGAAGTGTCATTTATATTTCTCCTATTGACTCCCAACATTTTTGGGCATGTTTATATGTCCAAATAATTGCCTCATGCACAAGTTCAAATTTATTTGCCTAGCCAATCTTCCTCAGTGAATTTTCAAAGTTTCTGTCAGATAGAAGACTTTGTGAAGGAAGTACTAGCTAGGGGTACCCAAATGAGTTGAAATTTTGCACAATCCTCAATGTGCTCATATTAATCCCCTCCACCCATTTGCAGCCCCAGCCAATCATCTATGTGAGCACAGGAGCAAATCTTTGTTTATGGCAAAAAATTTAGGTTGTGAAGCAAGTATATTTTATATTGCTTCAAAAATCCTGATAAATTACCAGATCATTCTTATACCCATAAAACATCTCTCCAACCATTTTGGAATCATTTCATTGAGCCATTTGACCACCATAATTATTCCAAGTTTCTTGTCAGCAGAGATGTTTGTGAAGCAAATGCTATTTTTGTTTCTCCATTTGGCATTAGCTTTTTACAGCATCATCATATGACCATATGACTATGACTTGCCCAATTTGAGCTCAAGTGAACACTCCATGTGAGTGCATCTTGATGATCTTCATTTCTGGACCAAGTATGTAGTTGTGAAGCAACTGCAGTAAATCTTGATCATTTTACCCTCATACTCCCCAGGACTGTAGTCCTTCCTATCCTAAACACCCCAGACATCTTATTTGGCCTCAAGCAGTTCCCTATTGACCTCATTGAGCTGCTGAAGTTTACTGCAGTAAACTTCAGAGGGTTATTTCCATTTGACCATAGCAGATTTCACCAAGTTACCACCTCAGATCAAACCTACTTTGGAAGGACTTACCACTAGACACCGTTTTGGGTGCTGTAGAGCATTTAATGCGCCATGTCTCGTGGTGACCACGCAGCTGGCATGTCTGTTGGCACGCTCTATGAGCTGTGGCATACTGTTTGTGTTGGACCCCCTCCTCCTCTCGTCATCTTAGAGCCCGTGAGCATGTCCATTGGCTTCCTCTCCTCGTTGCCGTTCTCCTGGACCACTCTCTCCCTCCGTCCTCTTCCTCACCGATGCTTGCCGACGAGCGCCCACGAGAGCACAGTGCTTCGGCCGTCGTTTTCCTCCTCGGCCGCGTCCTCCCTGAGCCCCTTGGCCTCCTCTGCCCCATGAGAGCTTCCTCCTGTGCCCTCCCGTCGTTTGCCCCGAGCACATGCGCGCGAGCACGCATCCGTGGCGCCGGACACGCGTCGCCGGCGGTGCCAGCTCGGCATCCCTCTCGCCCGCCTATATATAGCCATCCCCGGCCTTGTGCGAGCTCACCTCGAGCCTTGCCTCACCCCTCTAGCCCTTCCCAACCACTCGCTCCTGTTGACGCTGGAACGCGTCACACGAACACGTCGATATGTACCCGCGGCGCCGAGGGAGATGCTCCGCAACTCACACCGCGGGAGGCTGACTTCCAGCGCGATACGCAAGACAGCAAGCCGGCGCTTTTGGGACCCGAAACCCCACACGCCCGGGAGGGACCCCGTCTGGGCGCGCGGCAGCTATGGGCTGCCCTAGGTCGACCTGATCGCCCCTAGGGCCTCGAGGTTCTCCGCCCTGCAATGAAGAAGAACGAACGAAGAATGAGGAAGAAAGATACAAGGGGAGAGATAAAAGTAGATGAACACGGAAAAATAGTAGATGATTTGTTCGATTGTGTGTTGTTGTTCAATCGGCCATCACCTCTTGTCTATATAAGAGGCGGGTGGACTTCCCGTACAAGAAAAGGACTTGCCTAGCCGTCCAAATCATCAAACCCTAATAAAACACGGACTATTCACGACCCCCGGCCCGGATGTCCGGCTCATGGCCCGGATGATCCGGCCTAGCCCAGTTTTTTGACAGCAGCTCACTGTTTTGGCTCTAGAATCCTCATACGACCTCGTATTTGGATGTTATTTATATCCAAATCAACCGTCTCGACGAGACGCACAACTTTCGTGTTGAACACTTTTTCATCCGAGGGCATCTTGAGGGCGTTTCGGGCCGTTTTCTAAAGTCTGCAGCAGAAAAACGTGTCCGGATACCCGGACGATTGCCCGGATTGTCCGGCCTTTACCCGAATCATCCGGGAGTTGATCCAGATCATCCAGCTTCAACTTTTAGCTTCTGTTGTTTTGGTCAATTTTTCGGCCCTCGGCCGGATGATCTGGACCCCGGTCTGGATGATCTGGCCATACAGTGCTGCAGCGCATAGTTTTGGCTGTAACTTTTGCATACGAACTCGGATGGGGACGATCTTTATATCAAAATCGTCCGTCTTGACGAGACGAAGAACTTTTCAGTTGTAACTTTTCCCATCCGAGGTCTTCTTAATTAGGTTTCATGCCATTCTTTAATTAGGTGTCAACACGGGTATCTCCGAAATTGTCATATCTTTTGCACTTGAGCTTCTTTTTGGTCCATCTTCATATTTATTTCGATCATCTTGACGAAGGCCATCAAATGGTGACATAAACTCATAATTTTAACCTCATTCAATTATAGACTCAAGTCACTCTTTCCGATCATGCCATTTTTGAGCGTCAACACATGCCCCCCTGTTTTTCGGCAAAGGTAGTATGCCGAAAAATAACTTGTACCGTGTTGGTTCTAAGGACGATGTCAACACTCCATCGGCCACTTCGCATGTGCTTAGAGCGATAAATATATACCAGCCATTTATTTGAGGCAGATTCTTGATGCAAACTTGGGTGAAACCTTCTCAACTTCATTAACAATCCCATAGATATGTATCTCAAGGTCATCCTCCAAACCATATTGCTCACCCTTTTGCTAGGATTTTGTAAATAATCAATAATAAACTTTCTTCAATCCTTACTTTTTGCCTGCATAAAAAAATCATTAGTGGCCGAAGCGATGGACTTCGATTCAGCCTTACCTAGACGAGACTAAGCATCGGCTATTGAATGAAATACAATACACCATGATTAACATAGTAGCCGGATGCTTGTTGTGCCAACTCTTTTGAATTTTTATGCCTATAAATATGAACAGTTTTAAAGCAACCAAGGTAAATTTTGCATCTAGGCATACCTCAAGATAAACTACAAGTGATTCGTCAAAACATTCATAACCCTTGGATATTTGTTGCACTACTCATAACGAGTCCCCAAAAGCCTCAATATGTTTAGCACATATGGCAAAAGTTCCAAACCGAATAACATTGCATATTCGGCTTTGATTATTGTGCAATAAATATTTTAAGAGGCATGAGGCTTCACATAACAGCACCATATGGAGATATCTAAACAACACCAACACCATGGCCATTGTTATGAATTCAACCATCGAAACATAATCTCCATAGAACTAGAGAGACAAGGTTAATATCACTTAACATGTACCTTGTCTCGGTTCTAATTGAACTAAGGACGATGTTAGAACACTACACCGGCCATGCATTGACATAATCTTAGGACGATAGATAACTATCGGCCATTATCATGAGGTCCATGTAGAATTCATCCATTAAAGCATGTATAGCCGAAATAAACAAATAAAATAGCAATAAAATATTTTGGCCCCTTTGTCTTAGCAACAAAAATGTAACTAACCAAATGTATAGTGATTTGGTAATACTCTGTCACGATATGGAAAATTATGTTGCATCCATGGATCAAAATAAGTCCATGGAGGGTAACTGATCATACCTATGGATGAATTCCATGGCAAAGGCATCAATGGCATTGTTGAAGAAAATGGATGATGTGCTAACCAAGATTTTTATGTTGTGATCGCACCTTGCTTAATTGTTTGTGGCTTTCCTTATTTTCCTTCTTCACTTTTATTGTACTTGTTGCAATGTAGCATGCACATCATTTTGTCTTGATTGATCTTCTAGGAACCCATGCCATGTTCTTCTTTTTCAGCTCTTGTGCACTAAGATTTTGTAATTTCTTCTTTTGCCAATATGATAAGCCGAGTGGGCATCTCGGCTGTGATTCTGTTTTGACCAATGGCAATTTTTTTTGGCTTTGTGCACTCTCAACTTCTTTTCTTCAGATTTGGCACTTTGAGTCTTAACAATTGATTGCTTCATCTCATTGTCTGTAGTAGCCAATGTCAACACTTTCATTGGCTCTTTTTCATTTGAGATCAAATCTAAAGCAGCACACTTACGACCATCTCTTTTCACGCGGTAAACTTGCTTTACCACTTCTTTCTTCTTCCTTGAGCTCTGGACCGATTCCTTATGATTGAAATGGTCTTTAACATGTGATTGTTCAAATGTTGATCTCCTTGGAGCTGCATAGTATTGGTGAGATGGTCTAGAATAAGATGGAGAATGTGCCCTTGTATTATACATGTCCCATGATGAATATGTATCTATATGAGCATAGGGAGGCATCCACGGCATTGGCATTGGCGGCCCAAAATAAGGATATGAATATGTTGCATCAAAATTATCACTTTGCCAATACCAATCCTCATATTTGCGCCTTGGGGTTGATCTTGGTTTCTTTGCATGATTTGGCCGATAAGCATTCTTCTCTTCACTCTTCTTTTGATATTTATCCAATAGTTCAGCAAAGGTGATTTTTAATCTCTTACACTTGCGCTTATTCCGGCCTTTGTTTTCTTTTGGTTTGCTATCATCGATCATTAGATTTGCTTGCGGCCCCCCAGTCCTTGACGTCTCCATTGTAGCTTCGATGGAACTCCCGCCCTCAAGATTATGCTCGTTATGCTCTTCAACAACTTCTTTACTTGAAAGCTTGATCCCATCACCTGCAGCTTTTACATTCTCTTTAAATGGATTGGCTTGAAGTAGCCGATGCAAAAACTTTTTGCCATCGGGATCAATCGGAATAGACTGGTCATCTCTTGGTGTTTCAACAAACTTCAATCATCCTTTTTCAATAGCCGATTTAACTATTTGACGAAACATGTTGCAATCCTCAAAATTATGCTTGGACGAATCATGCAACTTACAATACATTCGTCCTTGGATTGATGGCTTAACATGGTGATCAAGAATTGTAATGTAATTATTTTTCAGCAACAAATCAAATATTTTATCACACATGCTTGAATTGAAGGTATACTTCTTGTTTCCTAGCCGATCTTGCTGTTTGAACGTCTTTGGAGATAAGCAAACGAATGGTTCAGATTTGTAATCTCCCCATTCGGCTATGCATTTTGTTTTCCACTCTATCTCCGATGTCTTTGGATAAGATATTATATTAGCATCAGTTTTCTCAATAGAATTTAACCTTGGCTTTAAATTTCTGAAACGAAGATATTTAGAACATACATGTCTCAGTTGAGACCAAGTGCAAGCCAAGTACGAAATAAGCAAAGCTACCCAACTAGATGTGAACTTTAGATAAAGCAACGGGGAAAGCTGTGGCTGTAAGTCAATATCGGTCTTTATAAATGGCGTAATGGGTTGACCGATATGTTCCATAACAAGTTTATTGCTAACAAGTAAATTACCCTTCTTCATTGGTCTTTCAAAATTACTTATGAGGATTTTTCTAATAGATGTATCAACAATAAAGTTCTGACCAAATCTGAAAATAGGTAAATTACTTGCTAAACATACCTCTTCAAATATGCTGGGAGAGCATGATGGTGGTGCCACTTGAAGAACATCTTGCTCCGTCTTTGGATGGCTCCCCAACACCTTGTCATTATCTTTTTCTTGATTCCGTGCATCATTACCTTGAAGATCCATGTCAGCTGAACTTTGTTCGGCTGCTTGTTCTTGTCCTTGAGGCTTGTCAATTTCTATGGCACGAAACTCATAGGGCAGGAAGTAGGTTCCATTGACCTCGAAAAAAATCAAGTATGGCTGTTTTGCTATGCTTTCCATGCCCTTTCTCAATAATTCTTGCCTCGTTGGATTTGATGGATTCAGAATATATACTACTTGATTCGGCTTTTTCAACCGAAGCACTTTCATATTCCGAATCATCCTTCTTTTCATTGATACTACCAATTGGCAATGCTTCTTTTATCTGAGCCAATTCTTTTTCTATTTGTTTCTGACGACGAGCGGCAAAATTAGCTTTAAGCTTTTTCTCAATTTCAGCCCACTCCGGATATGATTGCCCCCAATGCTTTTAGATTCTTTTGGCAATGACACACGGTGTTGCGAAATTTTGTAATTGTGTAGGGGTGTATAATATGATGTAGTACTAGGTGAAGGCATATGCATTGTTGTAAGACCATACTTTTGCTCGCCAATTTTATCAATTGGCAAAGATTCATCTTCTTGCAAAACTCTAGCTTTTATTGCGGCATAATCAGAAATAGCCCTTTTCATGTTGTTCAAGGCAAAGAACACTAATTCTCTTATTTTGGGCTAAACTCTTCAATGCAGCCACCACTATCTCATCTTCTACAATGTTTGGCTGCAACGGCTCCTGTAAAATTTACATTTATTCGGCTATGACCAGAAAGGTGTGAAGCCGAATTATGAGCATCTACAGTTGTGTATGGTGCCGAAAAATTACTAACATGAGGTGTAGCATATGATGGTTGAGAGTAACTGGCCGAATAGCTAGTAGTAGCATGGCCAATTCTCTCATTCATCGGCATGGTTGGATTCACATATTGCAAATTAGTTGCCGATGAATAAAAAGGTGAAACACTTTCTTGCATGCTATTGGAAATTTTAACATGAGGTTCATCGGCATATGGACTTGTGGGGTTGCCGATGCATGAGAGTTTGGATACATATGTCGTATGTTGCTAAAATCATTAGAATTTGAAGCATGAAAATTGTTTTGCATCGGCCCTTGCGCATAATTAGATGCATGATTGATAAAACTAGGGCTAGCCGATACATTATGCTCATTAGGTGATCTAGCAACAACATATGGATTATTTGCATCTACAAAGGGGGATTGGGTATTCATATTACCTTTGTAGATTGCGGCAACTTGATGACGATCTCTTCGTAGCAAGAACGGGCTGGAGACCGTTCAAAGCTTCGTCCCCAGCGGAGTCGCCAAAAGTGTGTTGATCTTTGGACAGCGTCACACGAACACGTCGATGTGTACCAGCGGCGCCGAGGAGATGCTCCGCAACTCACACATGGAGGCCGACTTCCAGGTAGCGATCGCAAGACAACAAGCCAGCGTTTTGGGACCGAAACCCCTGCGCCGGGAGGGACCCGTCTGGCGCCAGCGGGCTATGGGCTGCCCTAGGTCGACCTGATCGCCCCTAGGGCCTCGAGGTTCTCCGCCCTGCAATGAAGAAGAACGAACGAAGAACGAGGAAGAAAGATACAAGGGGAGAGATAAAAGTAGATGAACACGGAAAAATAGTAGATGATTTGTTCGATTGTGTGTTGTTGTTCAATCGGCCATCACCTCTTGTCTATATAAGAGGCGGGTGGACTTCCCGTACAAGAAAAGGACTTGCCTAGCCATCCAAATCATCAAACCCTAATAAAACACGGACTATTCACGACCCCCGGCCCGGATGTCCGGCTCAAGGCCCGGATGATCCGGCCTAGCCCAGTTTTTTGACAGCAGCTCACTGTTTTGGCTCTAGAATCCTCATACGACCTCGGATTTGGACGTTATTTATATCCAAATCAACCGTCTCGACGAGACGCACAACTTTCATGTTGAACATTTTTTCATCCGAGGGCATCTTGAGGGTGTTTCGGGCCGTTTTCTAAAGTCTGCAGCAGAAAAACGTGTCCGGATACCCGGACGATTGCCCGGATTGTCCGGCCTTTACCCGGATCATCCGGGAGTTGATCCAGATCATCCGGCTTCAACTTTTAGCTTCTGTTGTTTTGGTCAATTTTTCGGCCCTCGGCCGGATGATCTGGACCCCGGTCCGGATGATCCGGCCATACAGTGCTGCAGCGCATAGTTTTGGCCGTAACTTTTGCGTACGAACTCGGATGAGGACGATCTTTATATCAAAATCGTCCGTCTTGACGAGACGAAGAACTTCGCAGTTGTAACTTTTCCCATCCGAGGTCTTCTTAATTAGGTTTCATGCCATTCTTTAATTAGGTGTCAACACAGGTATCTCCGAAATTGTCATATCTTTTGCACTTGAGCTCCTTTTTGGTCCATCTTCATATTTATTTCGATCATCTTGACGAAGGCCATCAAATGGTGACATAAACTCATAATTTTAACCTCATTCAATTATAGACTCAAGTCACTCTTTCCGATCATGCCATTTTGAGCGTCGACACATGTTCCCTCGTTTTTCGGCAAAGGTAGTATGCGAAAAATAACTTGTACCGTGTTGGTTCTAAGGATCGATGTCAACACTCCATCGGCCACTTCGCATGTGCTTAGAGCGATAAATATATACCGGCCATTTATTTGAGGCGGATTCTTGATGCAAACTTGGGTGAAACCTTCTCAACTTCATTAACAATCCCATAGATATGTATCTCAAGGTCATCCTCCAAACCATATTGCTCACCCTTTTGCTAGGATTTTGTAAATAATCAATAATAAACTTTCTTCAATCCTTACTTTTTGCCTGCATAAAAAAATCATTAGTGGCCGAAGCGATGGACTTCGATTCAGCCTTACCTAGACGAGACTAAGCATCGGCTATTGAATGAAATACAATACACCATGATTAACATAGTAGCGGATGCTTGTTTGTGCAACTCTTTTGAATTTTTATGCCTATAAATATGAACAGTTTTAAAGCAACCAAGTTAAATTTTGCATCTAGGCATACCTCAAGATAAACTACAAGTGATTCGTCAAAACATTCATAACCCTTGGATATTTGTTGCACTACTCATAACGAATCACCAAAAGCCTCAATATGTTTAGCACATATGGCAAAAGTTCCATACCGAATAACATTGCATATTCGGCTTTGATTATTGTGCAATAAATATTCTAAGAGGCATGAGGCTTCACATAACAGCACCATATGGAGATATCTAAACAACACCAACACGATGGCCATTGTTATGAATTCAACCATCGAAACATAATCTCCATAGCACTAGAGAGACAAGGTTAATATCACTTAACATGTACGAGATGAAGAACTTTGCAGTTGTAACTTTTCCCATCTGAGGTATTCTTAATTAGGTTTCATGCCATTCTTTAATCAGGTGTCAACACGGGTATCTCCGAAATTGTCATATCTTTTGCACTTGAGCTCCTTTTTGGTCCATCTTCATATTTATTTCGATCATCTTGACGAAGGCCATCAAATGGTGACATAAACTCATAATTTTAACCTCATTCAATTATAGACTCAAGTCACTCTTTCCGATCATGCCATTTTTGAGCGTTAACAGCTCCAGCTCCAGAGCCCCTCCCTGCCCGCCATCGTCTCCATGGCCGTCGCGGTGCCCCGGCTAGATTGGCCCGAGCCCGAGCTCCTCCCCACCTTCTTCCACCTCTAGAAGCCCCCTGGACCACCCTAGAAGCCTCCCCATCGCGGCTCTCCTCCTCTATTGGCTTCTGGCCACCGTCCCCAATCACGCCCGACGCCGCCGTCCGCCATGCTCGAGGCAGCCGCCGTTCTGGTCGTCCTCGGTGTGCGCAAAGCCCCTGGTTGGATGCGTGGTTGAGCGCTGAATCCATCCATAGCCGGAGCGTCGCCGGAGGCCCTTTCTGGTGCCGGCTATCGCTGCCCGACGCCGGCGGCCTCCCTCTGCCTCGCGAGCGAGCGAGAAGAAGAAGACGACGACCCAGCTGTCCGCGGGCCCCGCCAGTTAGTTGTTGGGCGTTGACCAGCCCAGCGCCAGGTGGATAAGTGACGGGCCCCACCCATGGGACCCGCACGCGTCAGCCCCGCCACTATTCCAACGGATAAGGTGAAAACGTATTTCCCAGATTACGTTTTCTGTTTTTCTGTTCAGGCCCATGTTAGAAAATCTTTTCATTACAGATAGGTCCCTGGCAGTAAAACCCTTATATCTTTTTATCCGTAACTCCGTTTCTAGTGAAACCAACGCTCACTTCTTCGTTTTGCCGAGACTGTTCTGTTGGTCACACTTTCACTATGGTTTGACACTGTGAAAATGACCATTATGACCTTGCCCTTATTCAGCCCCCTCCGAGAGAGAACGTTTTCCGACGAATCTTTCCGCGGCTTCACCGCACTTCTCCCCGATGCCTTCTTCACCCCCCAGGCAAACCAAAATACCCACTTGCATGATAGTCATGCAGTAGCCATGGTTTTCAACTCGAATCTTTATTAAATATTTGCTTGTTGAAAAGATGGTTATCGTTGTTCTGGTAATGTTCAGATTTGCATGTTCACTTTTGTGCTATGTTGTTTTGTACTCTGTGATCATGTTATACCTGCTAGTATTACCTTTCATATGTTTAGGCTTGCTAGTAGTACATGTTGATGTTGGAGATGGTCATGCTAGTCAGTATGCCATGTTCAGTGGATATGAGTTATTGTTGGTATGGTGGAAAGTTATGTGATACTCTCATGATGATGTTGATATCATGTTCATGTATTGTAGTTGGCATCATGTTATTTTATCATGGCTCAGCATATTTGCATTCAAGTTTACCGGATTAAATTGAAGTTGAACACCTGTTGGTTGAGTCATGGTGCCGCTGAATCGATGCTGACCAGTGCAACCACGCTTACCGGTATGGGACGGTCCTAACTGGGCCTATGTTGTGCCTCTCGCCGGTTCCTCCAACGAGGGAAGGTTATGGGCGCGTGCTACCCTGATCAGGTAGGCGGAGCATAACCTTGTGAGCCCGTTGTTAAGTTAATTTTGGTACCGGATCCCAGTGTGGATCGTGGCCACGATGGTGGTCGAGGTGTCTGGAGGTAGACACGGGGCCACCCAGGACTAGCCCGGTGGGGTCCGAGTCAGAAGGGCCGAGAGAGTGTCATGGTAGTAGATCGGTTTTGTCGGAACGCCGTTGGTCCACCCGAATGGGAGTGCGAGGCCATGGGTTCTGTAGTGTGGGTACAGTGTACTAACCTCTACAGAGTGTATATTAATCTATCGATAGCCGTGCCCGGGGATAAGGGCCCAGGTCGAGAGAAGGTCACACCATGAGTCAAAAGTAATAAGAATGATGTGCTTAATAACAGTGAGATGAGTTGGCCAAGTGTTGGTTGGGTTGTGATCACCGTAAGGATCACGAGCCATGTAGTGGTCGGGTTGTGATCGCCGTAAGGATCACGGGCCAAGTGTTGGTCGGGTGGTGATCGCCATAAGGATCACAATGGTATCGAGGATACCGAGTTGTTGTATATTCGTGATGTTGTACGAGAGTCGTGGGTAAAGGTCAAGCTCCTTGTGGTCATTTACTAATTACTACAGTATTGTTTATACCAAGCTTGATTTGATCCTCAGATAATCGTGTGATGTCCGAGGTTGGTAAGTGATGCATATGTTGGTTACGAGGTAACCTAAGCAGTATAAATGGTGCATGAAGTGTCATCATGTTGCATGCTAGTATTGTCGGATTAATATGTTCATGTTGTGATAGTTGTATCGTGTTTATGTTGGTCATGCCATGTTATATTATTCTAATGATATCATGATAATTCCTGTTTAACCTGTAATTGCCATGTTGTTGTTTGTCTTGAATGCTTCTGGTTATTGTGAGCTTGCAAGTACATTCAATGTACTGACCTAGTGTGTCGTGCCAGTTTGCAGGTCATGCCGGATTTGATTGCTTGCTTGTCGTGGCTTCCGTCCATGCGAGCTAGGATAAGCGTTCCAACCAGAGTCCCTGCGGAGTGGAGTTCACCACCGTCGTCATTGTTCCGCTGCTAGAGTTATTCCGCTGCTTCGAGTTGTTCTGCTGCTTGCATAGAGCAACTGAAGATGGCGTAGTGTCGCCGTACCGATGTTATTCATTGTAATATCGGAGACCTTGTATTCATATTCGTGTAATAATAGAAAGCTGGTTTGTTCTATGCTAAGTAGTGCCGTATTCCAGAAGACTTCTCCTCGATCTCTGTGCTGGGATAAGGGGCGTTCCGGTTTTCTCTGAGCCGGGGTGCCACATATACGCCCATGTAGGCATACGGTCCGGGCATCATGATCATCCCACGGGTCGTAACCCTTTGGTGTCAGCCGCCCCATTGGCAAGTGCTCCCAACTCCAAATCGATAATAGAAGCATCGGACCACCGATGTTGGCTTCCTTTGACTCTACGACGTTTCTTGGATTCGCACCCCTACGGCACGCCTCGTCTAGCAACACACAAACAAGAAATATGCCATTACAAACTAGAGAAAATTTCTACATGGTGAACACACTATTATAAGCAAAACTACTTACCTGACGATACAAATAGGACAACACCGCCGTACCCCAACTGAGTCCATGCTCCCACCCAGCAAACAGCTTAAGCCACATAAAGGAAGCGTTCAAGCCAGTGCCGTCGGAGAAAAGAGTCCGGCTAACTACATAGCACAAGTATGCCCTGGTATACCGCTGCACTGTTTCATCGTCCGCATCAGCCGGGCATTCCCCAAAGTGTTCAACAATCCAATGATAACTTGCACCGGCAGACTTCCCTTGTACCCCTGTCTCCCTCCCTATGAGTCCAACCATAATCTCACGCCATCCATCAGAATCTGTGCAGAAACAAATAGGCTCTCTTTTGATGGGAAGTCCAGTGATCAGAGAAACATCCCGCAAAGTGACCATCATCTCCCCAGCATAGAAGTGAAAATTATGTGTCTCAGGGCACCATCAGTCAACAAGTGCCGTGATCGCACAAGGGTTCATCTTCGGCATCGAACGAGACACGAGTGAGATGAAAGGGAGAAGCTCAATGTTCCGGATATACTCCGTGTATCGCTAGTCATACTTCATCTTTTCATGAACCAAACCGGACCTCAGGTGAAGCTTGTCAAAACCCCTTCCTTCATCTGCCATGAACCATCCACGATGAAATTGATCGTACGATGGATGGATAAGAGAAGCCATCCTGCAAATTACAAATTTATATGGTAAGCCCCGTTGTCATTTGCAAATATCCGCACTAGTGCAAAAACATACATACATGTGCAAAATTTCTACACTAATTCTTCTTCCATACAACATATATGTGCATATAATTTTCTACAATATCATACACCATATATTTGCAAATATTCATCCATCCGCCTTCTAATTTTACATTAATTCTTCCATACACCATATATGTGCATACATATCCTAACCAAATTCATAGCACTTCCATAAAAATCCTATATAATACATATCCTAACCAAATTCATAATCTCCAGGCCAGTACATTGAATGTACTTGCAAGCTCACAACAACCAAGAGCAATCAAGCCAGACAATAACATGGCAATTATAGGTTAACAAGGATTAACATGATACTAACAGATCAATCATAGCATGAACAAGATGGAAATGATACATCTAGAACAATATGAGCATGGCATGAGCATATGAATATGATGATACTAGCATGCAACATGATGACACTATCATGCACCAACTTACTCTGCTTGGGTTACCTCGTAACCATCACCTTCATAAGCTTACCATCACTGACATCACACGATCATCTCAGGATCCAATCAACCTTGGTATTACAATACCGTAGTAATCATTAATGACCACAAGGAGCTTAACCTTTACCCGTGATTCTCGCACAACATCACAAATGTCCATCAACTCGGTATCCACGATACCTCCGTGATCATCTCGCGATCACAACCAATCTCTTTCTTATCCTTGAACCAGGATAGTTATTAAGCACATTATCATTATTACTGTTGACACATAGTGTGACCAACTACGAACTGGGCCCATATCCGCGGGCGCGGCCATCGATAGATTAAACACACACTCTGCAGAGGTTAGCACATTGTACCCACACCACGGAACCCATGACCTGGCACTCCCATTCGGGTGGACCAACGGCATTCCGACAAAACCGATTGTCGGTGTCAAAACCGGCGGATCTCGGGTAGGGGGTCCCGAACTGTGCGTCTAGGCGGATGGTAACAGGAGATGAGGGACACGATGTTTTTACCCAGGTTCGGGCCCTCTCGATGGAGGTAAAACCCTACGTCCTGCTTGATTAATATTGATGATATGGGTAGTACAAGAGTGGATCTACCACGAGATCAAGGAGGCTAAACCCTAAAGCTAGCCTATGGTATGATTGTTGTAATGTATGTTGTCCTACGGACTAAAGCCCTCCGGTTTATATAGACCTTTGGAGGAGGCTAGGGTTACAGTAGTCGGTTACAATGGTAGGAGATCTACATATCCGTATTGCCAAGCTTGCCTTCCACGCCAAGGAAAGTCCCATCCGGACACGGGGCGGAGTCTTCAATCTTGTATCTTCGTAGTCTTGGAGTCCGGCGGACGATGATAGTCCGGCTGTCCGGACACCCCTAGTCGAGACTCCCTCGGTAGCCTGAACCGGGCTTCAATGGCGATAAGTCCGGCAAGCATAATGTTCGGCATTGCAAGGCGGGTTCCTCCTTGAATAATCCAGAAGATCATGAACACCGGGATAGTGTCCGCTCGCAAAATAAATTCCACATTCCACCGTAGAGAGAATAAAATGTACACTAGTCCAATCTGGCGACATATTATGCGGCGTGACATCACACCACTACCAAGCCTTTGTTTGAATCGTTTTTACTATACCACCTCAAACGCTTAGCGGCGGTTTCTTGGCACGTCTTGTCGAGCGGATCGTGTGCCCTTATTCCGGATTCTCATCAATACGGACGTGGGTAACCCAACCGCGCCATTGATGGTGGCGCTTGGGAGATAAGCGAGTTTTACCAGGCCGGTGGGGGACGCATAGTTTCCGTCCGCCTATATATAAGGGATAAGGATTTACCTTCTCACCTACGCCTTCTTCCTCCTTTGCTTATCCATCTCCGCGCACTCAAGCTCCAATGCCCAAGCTCGAGCATCTCGCCTCGACCTTCTCCGAATATGTCCGGAGCGGGAGGCAAATGGTTGGCTTCCTTCGTTAAGGAGGAGCACATCACCAAGCTGCGTAGCACTAGATACCTCTCCGGTGATATCGCGCATCGGCTGCCCGACGAGGGGCAGCTCATGCCTACCCCTGGGCCTCATGAGAGGGTCGTCTTCCTTCCCCACTTCCTCCGCGGACTGGGCTTTCCACTCCATCCATTAAATGCAGGGGCTCATGTTCTACTACGGCCCGATTTCCACGATCTGGCGCGAACTTCATCCTCAACATCTCGGCGTTTATCGTCATGTGCGAGGCCTTCCTCTGCATCCGCCCCACTTTGGCTCAGGGCTCAAGACCTTCAACGTCAAGCGAAGGTTGTGAAGAACACATAAGCGGAATCGGGGCGCCATGTTGGGTAAGTTGCCCAACGTCCTTTGGCTCGAAGGGGCCTTCGTGGACTCCGTCAAGGGGTGGCAATTGGGGTGGTTCTACATCACCGAGACGCGCAAGCCCACATGGGCGGCGGCCCCCGAGTTTAGATCTGGCGTCCCCACGCAGCTCACCTCCTGGAAAGAGAAGGGCTTGCTGTGGGGCAATCCGAAGGAGGTGACGGACTCGAGCCCGCATCCAAGCTGGTGAGAAATAAGCTCGGGCTCGTCGGCGTGGTCCAAGTCATGCTCATCCGCGGATTCTCCCATGCCAAACAGGCATTCAATCTGTGGGAGTTCAATCCGGACACAGCACCAGCGCCGAGTGGGCTCTTCAATACAACATCTGAAGGCGCTGGAGAGTCTTTGTTTAAGGCGCTGAAGCCCCGATCCGCGACGGAAGATCATGGTTTCGCTCGCAGATCCGGTGACGAGGTAAGTGATTCAACCCCATTACGGGACACTTGTGGTAATCGAATTCATTCTAAGAGGGTTTCATTCTTTCTTTTCCTTTGACAGAATGGATGGAGAAGGCCAAGCAGCTTATCAGCCCGGCTCCCATGCGGAAGACCAGTGGGCGCCTGCTTTAGCGAGTTTCTTGGTTCCGCACCGCATGTGGTGCCGGAGAAGAAAACCAAGAAGGTGGCGGGGACTCGAAAGAGTTCCCTAATCGCATCCGACGACGAGGCGGACTCCTCCCGAAGACGAGGAGGAGGAGGAGGACTCTCTCCGGAGGAGGAGAGAAGAAGAGGAAGGCTTCCCGATAGGGGAGGCGAAGGGTCAGAGGGGAGGACTATCCCGGACGGTTCGCCAACACCACCGTTGGCGAGGATGAGTGGCCTCAAGGGCGAGCGTCCGCAAGATCGTAAGTATCCGGATCCTTGATATGCAATTTCTTTAGTGTCGTGTAGTGTCCTTCTAACGCTGCATTACATGCGTAGTCCGGTGATGATGATCTCCCGCTTCATCAAGCGGGTCATTAGCCCTGTCGGATGTGGATGATCGAGAGGGACCCATCGGAGAGGAGGCTCCGGGGCGCCGTCATCTTGCCTCCGGACTTTGTGCCGGACTCTACATCGGAACTGCGGTGGTTCGAGTCCGTGGTGGCCCTTCGAAAGAAGGGCAAGACCGTGACACCGCGATCTCCGCCCAACCGGGGCGCCGGATAACTTGTTGGAGGCGCTTAAAGGCGCTTCCATCGAGGAAGAACACCGCACTATCATGAGTGCGGTGATTCAGAAGGTTCAGCTCGCTAAGAGTGGGCTGCCGAAGCCTGCAGCAGCCTTCTAATAGGCTTTGAGGTAAGAAGTTTGAAATTATGTAATGTAATACCGCATAGACAGTAGCCCCTGATGCTCAGTTCGGTGTTCGGAAAGAAAAGCCGGACTGAGGATCTAACAAGATATCTGTGAGGTTGCTTAAAATATGTCAATATGGATTTGCAGTGCTGCGCTTGACCTCTGCCGACTTGATCATGCGAGGTCGATGTCTTTGAAGCAAGATCTCGAGCGGTCCGAGCAAGAGCTCGGCCATGCGAAGAAGCAGCTCGAGGACAAAGAAGGTGAGTAACACCACTTTGAATAGTTACCTTACAGAAAAGGGTTTTGGTTGCAAATAAAGTTAACAAGGATAATATGGGTATTGCAGGGCCCACGAGCGAGGTGGCAGCCACAGTAGAGAGGTTGTGTCCGCGACGAGCAGCGATCTTGAATGGGCAGAGCGAGAAAAAAGCAGGAGGCACGGTGGCGGAAGTTCGGCAAGAGCTCTGTGCTCTCATGGAGAAGCATGAGAGTTTGGGCGTGACTCGAGACTCGAGAGTCCGAGCTTGCCTCGGCTCGAAAGTGCCAAGTCCGCCAAGGCCGAGGCCCATAAGGCCCTTCAGAGGTTGAAGATGTAAAGAAGATAGCGGCGGGTAAGGCATTTTTCATGCAAAGCGTGCATGTTAATGTAAACTACGACACTTACCCGCATTCGGAGCTCTCCAGGGGCGTTTGCAGATCTGCCGCGTAGTGCGTCCGATGCCGCCGCATTCTATCGTGGCAAGGAGGGTAGCTCGACGAAGAAGGTCTTCTGGTCTCAGTACGCTGAGGTCGGCCATCCGGTGCCTCCAAGCGACCAGCTGAAGTAGTTGGTCGAACTCCACAAGGTAGCTGAGGAGGCCATGAAGGGCCTTATAGTCCGGTTGTGGCCTGAACAGGCCATGCCCGGGAGCTATTTCGGCCTCGTGCGGCGGCTGGTGGATGCATGCCCCTGGGTGGAGGTCATCAAGCGCTCCGCCTGTATTGAAGGTGCTCGCCGGGCCCTCGCCCGCACCAAGGTGCATTGGGGCAGGTTGGATGCGGAGAAGCTTCTCACGGACCCACCGCCACCGGGCAAGGAGTATTGCACGCCCGAGATGTATTATAAAACTGTCCTGAAGGGAGCCCGCGATATTGCGGATGAGTGCCCCAGAAATGTAATCTTTGAGTAAACTCGTTATGTATTATCCTGTGTGCTGAAACATTGTTCATGTGCGCATTAAGCAACGCTTGTCTAATTTAAAATATTACCTTCTGTGCGGCCGTTTATAAAATCTGAGAGATGGCAAGTCATTGGCTTCAGCCCCCAAGCCACGAGTGCTAGGGTGTTCGGGATAAACTTGAGCACTCTTGTTCCCATTTTGGGTCCATCTAGGGGCGCTCAACACAACGAACAAGGCAACCGGACTTATAATGCTTGAACACTCTCACTTAGCCATAGAATTCTATAATTTTAAATTTGGTGAAGCCCCGGTATTCGAAGACCGAATCCGGGCGCTATCCACGCCTTCGCTCGGACATGGTCCTAACTTCGCTCGAAGCGGCGTGAGTCTTTATGACCGAAGGACCTCTCGAACAGCGACCGTCTCGCCTTATCATGCCGGTCGGTTTAGCTTTCTCCTTTGAGGCGCCGCCTGGCTCAACCGGGCGCAATCGCGATGGTTCTCTCGGTGCCACCTTAGCCGACGAGCGGGCGTAAGGCACCAAAACATGGGGCCCGCAAACCCAACTATTGACCCAAGACATGATTCGAGCCGATTCATATAATGCTATAAGTTCGGGTGCCGCACTTATGAAAGTGTTGGACTTATCACACCATAGTGTGGGGAACATATGCCCCTGGCGTATTAGGCCGTACCAAAATATACGGGTGCAAGATGTCATATAATGAGCATATATATATAAAAGGTAATGCAATTGCAGTAAAAAAATGTGCTGCATTATTTATGAAAAGAAAGTCTGCTATGAGTGCGGACTGATACAAATAGTGCGGTAAGCAAGGGATTTGGACTAATTAAACATGTCGCCCCTCCAGGGGTGAGCTGCGGACTTGGTGTATATAATCGAATTTAATGCTCATAATTGAGACCACCGAGTGTTAAATGCAGCCTTCTTTCGTCCCTCGATTGTTGCATCATGAGTTCGGCCGGTTCATCGCGGACAGGGCCTCTGATTACGGAGTCCTGTGTACACAAAGAAGGAAAATAAAAATAAAAGGGGCACACTTGCAGCCCTGGTGTGGTCGAACCGCACTGGGTCCATTGCGATCGTGCCCTTCCCTGCACATGGTATCTCCAAAGCGTAATGATGTACGCGAGTGTTATTCTTGCGATCATGCTTGTGCGGGGTTGGGGCCGCATTACTCTGCGATGCTCGATCGCGCCAGTGGTCTTGGTTGGTATTGCTTGGTAGCGCGTTTCTTGTATCCGGCCATTTAACGGCGGACTCGAGAATTTCCTTAAGAGGCTGCTCAGACTTACGCGCGAGAGCCGCTATATGTTCCTCCGTTCGGAGGGCGTTCCGTATTCCGTTGACCGTGATGACTCCACGAGGGCCCGCATCTTGAGCTTGAGGTATGCATAATGCGGCACCGCGTTGAATTTTACAAACGCGTTCGTCTGAAAGCGAGCGTGATAGCCGCGAAATGGGACTATGTCCAATATTAACTCCTCGCTCGGAAATTATCCGGGATCCGAAGACCACTTCGGTGTGGTGAGCTGTCATAGTTGGCTTCCACTCTGGTATGACACCTTTAAAGGTTGTCTTTGTAGGTTTAATCCTTGAGGGTCTATGCCCATTTTGCGCCCGTATCCCGATAAAGCGGTTCGGGCTACTACCACCGTCCATCAGGACTCTCGTGAGGTGAAATCCATCGACGATTGGGTCTAAAACCAATGCGGCGAATCCGCCATGGCGTATGCTGGTCGGATGGTCTCTTCGATCGAAAGTGATCGGACAAGAGGACCATGGGTTGAACTTTGGGGCGACTGGCTCCATCGCGTAGGCATCCCTTAGTGCGCGCTTCCTCTCCCTCTTGGGTATATGGGTCGCGTAAATCATGTTCACCGTCCGCACTTGTGGGGGAAAACCCTTCTGTCCTCTATTGTTCGGCGGTCGGGTCTCTTCCTCGTCGTCGCTGTTTAGCCCCTTGTCATTGTTTTCGGCAATTAACTTGCATGCCTGCTTGAACACCCAGCAATCTCTATTAGTGTGATTAGCTGGTTTTTCAGGGGTGCCATGTATCTGGCATAAGCGGTCGAGTATTCGGTCCAAATTGGACGGACCGGAGTGGTTCTTTTGAATTGCTTCTTCCACGACCGGGTTTAGAGCCTCGGAATCCGGCGTTGACCGCCGTATCCTCCTTATCGCCGCCGTTAATCGGCGTTTGTTTTGTTTCGACGTGACCAGCCGTTGTTGTCCTTAGTATCCGGACCGCCGAATTTTTACGGAGATTGTTCTTGCGAGCTAGCGGTTGTCCTCTCCGTGCAAAAGCGGGTCATTAATGATGTGAGGCCTCGCCATGGATTTGGCTTTTCTGCCCGGTGCGGGCTAGCCATTCGTCCGGATGTTATGTTTGAAGGCTGCGAGGGCCTCTGCATCCGAGACGGTCGGCGATTTGGTTTTCTTTGTCAAGAACCGTGTCCAAAATTGTCCGGCGATTCATCCGGCTGCTGAATAATGTGGCTTAGGTCATCGGCGTCGGGTCGCACATACGTGCCACAGAAGTTGTCGAGGAATGCGGCTTCGTGTCTTCCCAAAGACCCAATTGACTCTGCGGGCAAGCTGTTTAGCCAATGCCGAGCTGGTCCTTTAAGCTTGAGTGGGAGATACTTGATGGCATGGAGATGTCGCCGCGGGCCATATGTATGTGGAGAAGATAATCTTGATCCAAACCGCGGGTCTGTTGTGCCATCGTAGGATTCGATGTTTACGGGTTTAAACCCTTGAGGATTTGATGATCCATTACTTCGTCGATGAAGCATAAGCGGGTGTCTGGCGCCTCAGTATTGAGCAATATCGCGACGCAGCTCAAGAGAGCGCTATCTCTGCTGTGTTCGCCCGGCCGGGTTATTGTATCCGTGCGACGGTATTAAATCATGGGTTGTGGGCGCCCACGTGATCCGTAGATGGATCTGGATTGCCTTGCTTTGTCCTCAATATGTCTCGCAAGTCCGGTAGCGTTCCCTCTTGGCCGTACTTTTTGAGCGATCTTGAGTGCAGTCTTGGTGGGGGCCTGGATGCCTCTCATCACGACCACGGGGTGGTCGATCACCATATCGTCTTGTTGGTGATGGAGGTATGTATGCTTCCTCCTCTAATTGGGGAGCAGCTTGCGTCTTGGGTAGCTTTTGGAGGGTGTTCGGTTTATACTCTTGACGCGAGGACCTCGGTCCATCGATCGGCCAAGAGGCCCTGATCGACTTGAAGTCGTTGCTTTTTTTCTTTAGGCTGTTTCTTTGTGGCGATAAGCTGCGCTTGAAACGCTCTTGTTCGACGGGATCCTCGGGTATGACGAATTCGTCATCGTTGAGGCTTGCTTCGTCTTCGGAGAGAGGCATATAGTTATGATCCTCAACCTCTTAAGCTTGTCGTCCTCTCGTGAGGGCTTGCTTCGCATCCTCTGCTACTGAGTCTTCTTTGGAGCGGATTGTCTTCGGCACTCTACGGGGTATTATTATCTCTGTGTCGGAATCTCCATTCTTCTTTGTGGCGGGATTTAGAGCGGCATCACCGACGCCGGGCGTTGGGCTGCTTCTTTAAAGAGTCGCCTCCGCTTCTTCTTCGCCGTCCCGTCTTTTGGGGTGTCCACCATGTATATGTCGTATGACGAGGTGGTCTTCGGTGCCTCGTAGGCGCTGGTTCTGATAAATCTCCGGCATCGCCGTCCATAAGCGTCGATGTCGTCGAGTCGTAGTCTAGCATGTCGGTTAGATCGTCGATAGTGGCTACAAAGTGGGTGGTGGGTGGGCTTTGAATTTCTTCGTCGTCCGTACCCCAACCATCCTGGCCATAGTCCGGCTAGGACTCTCCCGATAACGAGAGGTGTTTTAGCGAATTTAGGATGTCGCCAAAGGGCGAGTGTTGGAAGATGTCCGCGGCGGTGAATTCCATAACCGGCGCCCAATCCGAATCGATTGGTAGGGGCGCGGGAGGTTTGGAGTCCGCCAAGGAGTCCTGAACCTCGGAATCACGAGTTTCGCAGGGGACAAGATTAGCGTTCGGCTCTATCGCCATGGAAGTTGGAGCCCCCAAGGCGGTGTCCATCCACCGATCCTCGGTCTGGGCGATCGGCTCCGGACTAATGGTCGAAGCGGATTCGTGTGCGGCCACCAAGGCACTGTCCGGCGGCAGAGCTAGATCATGCCCATTGTAACAGTGTGGCTCGCTTGGCTGTGGCTCGAGTCCGTCGAAGATCAAGTCTCCGCGGATATTGGCCGTGAAGTTTAGACTTCGAATCGACTGACGGCGGCGGCGAGCTTCGATTTGCTCGGATGGCTGCGAATCAGCCCGCATCTGCGGCCACCGAATCTGAAGATCTGTCCGGGAGAAAAGTCTCACCACGGACAGCGATGTTGGTTGAAGATGCCATCGGACCTATCGGTGGCGGCACGAGGAACTCTCAATGAAAGCGACAATGTAGGTGTCAAAGCCGGCGGATCTCGGGTAGGGGTCCCGAACTGTGTCTAGGCGGATGGTAACAGAGACGAGGACACGATGTTTTTACCTGTTTCGCCCTCTCGATGGAGGTAAAACCCTACGTCTGCTTGATTAATATTGATGATATGGGTAGTACAAGAGTGGATCTACCACGAGATCAAGGAGGCTAAACCCTAAAGCTAGCCTATGGTATGATTGTTGTAATGTATGTTGTCCTACGGACTAAAGCCCTCCGGTTTATATAGACACCGAGGAGGCTAGGGTTACAGTCGTCGTTACAATGGTAGGAGATCTACATATCCGTATTGCCAAGCTTGCCTTCCACGCCAAGGAAAGTCCCATCCGGACACGGGACGGAGTCTTCAATCTTGTATCTTCGTAGTCTTGGAGTCCGGCGGACGATGATAATCCAGCTGTCCGGACACCCCCTAGTCCAGGACTCCCTCACCGATCTACTGCCATGACACTCTCCCGGCCACTCCGACTAACTCCCCTCTGGGCTAAGTCATGGGTGGCCCCGTGCCTACCAAAGGCATCAACGGCCACCGTCGTGGCAAAACATAAACGGTCCCAAACGGGGACAAGGATCCTTACAACAACAACTGGCACACAAGGCTTATGTCGTCCTACCCAGCCAAGGTAGCACCTGCGCATAACCTTCCCTCGTTGGAGGCACCGGCGAGAGGCATGACAATAGACCCAGTTAGGACCCTTCCATAAAAGGCAAATGTGGTTGCACTGATTAGCCCGATGTGTTTGCACCAGGACTCTGCCAACAGTTGTTCAAGTTCACTATTATCCGGTTAAGCTTGAATGCAATGAGTTGAGCCATACTAAAAAATAACATGATGCAACTATAATGCATGAGCATGATATCAGCATAAGCATGGGGGTGCAACATAATCATCGAGCATATTAGCAGCAATAACTCATATATCCGAATGAGTAGGGCATACTGACGAGTATGAATATCACAAGCATAACACTACTCATAGCATAACATGACCACTAGCATCAACAATAAATACCAAGCAAGAACATGTCAATAATACTACCAAGTAAGCATATAAACAACTAGATGCAAAGGACATGCATATAACCGGTACTCGGTAGCAGACGATAGTCATGCACCGAGGAGCACAACAGGTACTACTACCAAGCATGACATACAACACTAATACTAGCAAGAATACATGATAACCAGGTGCATGAAAACATAGCATGAAGATGAACATGAAACTATAAGCATTACCGAAACACCGATAACAGTACCAAACCAAACCGAGGTTATTAAATGTTCAAGTAGAAAACCATGTCTACTGCATGCAATCATGCAAGTGGTTGTTGTGGCTTGCCTGGGGATGAAGAATACTCCGGGAAGAAGTGCGGAACAATGCGGAAGGAATCACCGGAAAAGGTTCTCCCTCGGAGGGGGCTGATTAGGGCAAGGGTAATAAGGTCATTTCCAGTATGTCAAACCATAGTGAAAATGGTGGGAACAGAACGGGCTCGAGGGGACGAAGACATTGGCGTTGGATTCACCTCATTCGGAGTCTCGAGCAAAAAGATATAGCCCGATGAAGTTCAGGGACCAATCTATAAAAATAACTTCTACAAACAGGCCCGTGGCTAGAAAATCAGAAATCGCACTATGGAGAAATACGCCTTCACTACGGGGAAACATATTCCCTGCAGAAAGAGAGAGAGAGAACACACTTTCGATAAAAAAAGAAAACATACTTTGGCTAAAGGAGAAGAGCAATGCGCTTACGGAAAGGGAAAACGTACGCACTCCCAGGAATTAGGCTTCCACTTATCCACGTGGGCAGTGGGGGCCCGGGCTTCGATGACGCTAACAGGTGGGGCCGGGGCTGGCTCGATCGGTCGTCCTCCTCCTCTCGACGGTGCCCGACAAAGCAGAGGAGCAGAAGCAGAGCAGGGCATCACCGGCGGCGGCCCGGGCTGCTCCGGCCGTCCCCGCCCGAGGCGAGGACACCGACAGGTTCAGGGCGGAGCACCACCCCCGTTCAGAGAGGAAACGGGCGCTGGGGAGATCTCCAGCCGTGACGGTTAGCAGAGACAGAGAGCTCGGCAGCGGCGGTTGATCTCGGGATTGCGCAGCCAAGGTGGCTCTGGCGGCTAGGTGGGGGCACGGGAAGGATCGTCGGGGTCTGGGTGATCCTCTGGTGGTGGAAAAGTGGAGGGAGAAGCTCGGCATTGGGCTAATTTAGGCCGAAGCTGAGGCGGCCATGGAGGAGGAATGGGAGTGCCTCGAGCTGGGTGGAGTGGTCGGCAGGGGCTCTGGGAGAGTGGTAAGGAGGCTGGTGAGCTCAGAGATGGTCGGGGTGAACTATATATAGCCGGGGCGACGAGAGAGGTCGAGCTTGGCCGCGTGACACGTCACCGGAGCCGCGGACGCGTGGGCACGCGAGCTTGCTCGACGGTAGGCAACGGGGGAGGCACATGGGAGAGCTCATGGGGCAGAGGGAGCCAACAGGCACGGGGAGGAAGCAGCCGAGACGCCATTAATGCCATGTCGGCACTGTGCGCCCGTGGGCGCACCTCTGTTCATGACGGGGACGGCTCATCGGGAAAGAAGACGGAGGGGGCAAGGGCTCAAGAGGGACGACGACGGCACGAGGAAGACGCTGGACATGGTCGGGCGATGAGGGGACGAGTGCATAGACGGCAAGGAAGAGGCCAAGGCGCCAGAGTGCGTGATTTGGTTGGCATGACCCGTGGTGACCGCATGAGTTGGCGCAAGCGGGGCAAATTGATCGGCCACATCATGTCTGGGGGACAAGGGAAGCAGAGCAAGATGCCAAGGAGGAAGAAACCACGCATAGTGCTCACTGGTCTGATCACAGGTAGCAAGAAAACAAGGGAACATCAAAGTGTTTGGAGTTTGCTAGGGAGCAGATACTTGGAGATGAAGGATGATCTTTGACTGGGTTTGATCACACACTAAGGTGATTAAGATGGCAAAGTTTCAGCTCATACAGAGGGGTTTAGCTAAAATACTTGTAGTGCAAACCACCAGACTGGACATAAATACAAAATAAGAAGGGGCACTCACATACTAGCTTGGATTAGGCTGAAAATGGTCAAGGCCTGATGATATGGTCATATGAGGGTGCCATAAAAATTTCATGCCATTTGGCCAAGCCAAAATGGTACTTCCTTCATACAGCACCTCTCTGGACAGAATCTTAGAAAAAATCCTAAGGGATAATGGCTAAATAAAATGAGCCCAAATCTTGTGGAGATAGGTTATATGGGTAGGAGAAGGCCTAGGAAAATTTTCAAACATAATGGAGCAAGATAAAATATACTCCCTCCATCCGGAAATACTTGTTGGGTATATGGATGAATCTAGATGTATTTTACTTATAGATACATCCAATTTTATCCATTTCTCCGACAAGTATCTTGGGACGGAGGGAGTACTTGCTTCACTAACTGAAAATTTGGACAGAAACAAAGTTTTGAAGGTATGCTCACATGGATGAATTGCATGAGCCCAAATCTTGAGGAGGGTGATGATTTGGTGATATAAAGGACCATGCAAAAATTCAACTCAATTGGATTAACCTAGCTAGTACTTCCTTCACAAACAATTCCCTCAGACAGGAACTTTGAAAAACTGCTCAGGAATATTTACTAGGCAAATTAAGATGAATTTTGGCATGAGGCAATTATATGGACATGAAAAGGTGTCCAAAAAGTTTGGGGTCAAATGGACAAAGGTAAATAGCAGTTGCTTCACAAACTACCATTCAGGACAGTATAGGAAAGGAATTAATTGAGCATGATGAGGAACATGCCAAATGAAATATTTTGCCATAGTTGAGGAAGATATAACCCAAACAATTTATGAGAATTATTTGGGAATTTTGGGAGTGAAAGAAATATCGGTTGCTTCACAGCCTAGGGCAAATTGGGTTACTCCTTTAATAGAAAAAAGAATATTCCCAAGGAAAAGAATATTGGGTTGGTCCAAGATGAATATGGCAAGGTCTTAGGAAGGATTTAAGTATGAAAAGCCACTCTGGAAAGAAAGAAGAGGCCATCTCCTTCAGTTTCCAAACCACATAGCCACAGAAAAAGAAAACTCAAGCAAAAATCTCAGAAAAAAAGGGAAGGGCCAAAAATCAGGCTGTGACAAAAGGGAGGAGAATACCTTGAGGATTCGAAGGCCAACCGGATCCACCTATCTTCGGCTCAGATCCACAGCACTTGAGTAGGGAGAGGGAGGGGCGCCATGGTGTGGGGAAAGAACAGAGAGAGGAGAGAAAGAACGAACAGAGAGCAGAGGGGCTTGGGCGGCGATATGGTGAAAGGGTATGGCGCCCCAGGCCTGGGCATCGTGGTACAACCCATGGCGCCCAGGGCCAAGGCGTCGTGGGCCTAAGGCCAGGCCGACGTGGCAGTCAGCGCCGACACCCATGGCGCCTTTGACGAGGGCGTTATGATATCTAGCATGGCGCCCCGGGCGCGGGCGTCATGCGGGTAGGGCCATATCATGATTTTTTTTAAAAGGGTCCATTTTGTGCTGAACTTTGGCCAAAGGGCCAGTTTTGTGATTTTTCACTAAAGGTTCTGTGTACATAAAAATGGAAAAACAAATCACCGTATATTCAAATAAATATTTAGTTCATATTGAAAAATATTCATTGTATCACATATTAAAGAAATTTCATCTTATACCAAAAAATATTCATTGTATATAACAAAAATGTGCAGTATGTATTCGAAACAAAATCGCATACACTGAAAATAGTTTAGCATGTATTTTAGAAATGTTCACCTTATATTGGAAAAAATATTCACCGTATACTGCAAAACTATACGAAAATATATGCAAAAAATAAAAGCCAAATCTAAAAAGGAGAAAATGAAAAAGGAAAAATGAAGAAAAACCCAAAATAGAAAACCCAAACAAAAACCCGCACATAAAAAACGAAAGGGAAAGTTGTGTGGTCGGTGCCAAATGAGTCGGCCCATCTCGCCTCTGCTTCAGCGAACCCACGTCTATATAGTGCACGCTGACATCATATAGGAGGCCATAATACACCGTCTCAAATGTGACTTTCAACCTCTGCAGCCAGCCCTTGTACGTGATATAATTATACATTTGATTAATGAAAAGGGTATTACCACATCATTTTACATTTGATTAGATACAATTTTGCTGATCAAAATGTCTGAAATATTATATTTATTATTTTATATTTTATTTCGGCTATACATGCTTTGGTAGATGAGTTACATGTTCCTTATGTAACGACCTATATTTATCTAATTGCCCGGAGAGTCAACCTACATGGCCAGTGTGCTTTTTCAACATTGTCCTTAGTCCGATTGGAGACTGAGACAAGTCAAGTATACATTGTTATTCAGATTTTGGAAGTACACTAAATCCGCTGAGAAGTACAGTAAAACATATATCAAAAAGCACACAGAGTAAATGTTCGTGGCTTCAGTTTTTGGAAGTACCATTGATCTTACATGCACGACCTCATTATTGTTTTTTGAAACGGAGGCAAAAGATTTGGTTCATCCATTACTTAAGTGGAGAATAGAGTTTGTTACATTGTTACATAAAAACAAATCAAAATAATAAAGTTCTATAAAGAAGAATGAATAAGTGACAATGGTACTACCCTTTAAGAAAAAATGAAATAAACACCAAAACAAAATCAAAAAAATATGATGTTTGATGGAAAATGAATTAGTGGCATTTATATTACCCTTTATGTAGAAAATAATAATCTAAAACAAACAATGTATAAATTTGCACACAATTTACACAAAAATTACGCATTTATATACTAGGCAAGAATAAGCATATAATAGTGGATTTTACACAAAAAGATGTTTCCAAAGAAGGGGTGAATTCGTGGAATTAGTATTATCCTTGAAAAAGAAAGAAAATGAAATATAAAGTAAAACAAAATCAAAATAAGATTTTTTTTCTAAGGAAGAATGAATTACTGGCATTTGTATTACCCTTTACAAAGAAAGGAATGAAAGAAGAACAAAAAATGAAATATAAACTAAAACAAAATCAAAGTCAAAATCAAAATATTTTACAAGGCAAAATGCAACACATCCCCATAGATATAGCACATATAAAAGAGAGATAAAGAGCACATCACACGCTGTCCAAATATTAGCCAACTACTCACCAGTTTTCTTACAACTATTATTTTAACACTGGTCGTAGTGTGCAATGATAAAGAGTCGCAAGCATCAGTATGGAATTAGTGGCGGTGTTACCAATAAAGAAGAAAGAAAATAAAAAACTAAAATAAATCAAAATAATAAAGTTCAAGAAAAATGAATAAGTGACAATGGTACTACCCTTTAAGAAAAAATGACATAAACACCAAAACAAACTCAAAATATGATGTATTCCAACGAAGAATGAATTAGTGACATTTGTATTACCCTTTATGAGGAAAAATAATAATCTAACACACAATTTACACAAAATTGCACATTTTCATGATATCCAAGAATAAGCATATAATAGTGGAATTTACACAAGAAAGAAGTTTTCAAAGAAGGGGTGAATTAGTGGAATTGGTATTATCCTTGAAAAAGAAAGAAAATTAAATATAAACTAAAACAAAATCAAAATTAGAATGTTTTCTAGGGAAGAATGAATTACTGGCATTTGTATTAGCCTTTACGAAGAAAGAGATGAAAGAAGAACAAAATATAAAATATAAATTAAAACAAAATCAAAATAAAAATATTTTCTAAGGAACAATGAAATAGTGGAGTTTGCGTTATCGACTAAGAAGAAAGAAATGCAAGAAGAAAAAAAACTGAAATATAGACTTAAACAAAATCAAAATATTAAGTTTTCTAACAAAGAATGAATTAGTGGCATTTGTATTACCCTTTACGTAGAAATAGAATGAAGAAATAATCTAAAGCAAACAATGCAAAAATTGCACATAGTTTACACTAAAATTGCACTTTTTATAATATACATGAATAAGCATATAATAGTGAGTTTATTTTGCAGAAAAAGGAATTTTCTAAGAAATAGCAGCTCTGGAGTTTTAACATCATCACTGGTTTGATTGGAGACCGAGACAAGTCTAAACATTGTTATTCAGATTGGAGTTTTGCTTGGGTGCTACACATATTGAGGCTTCCGGTGATTCATTTATAGTAGTGCAACAAATATACAGTGCTTGTCAATGTTTTGACGAATTAGTTATTGATCATCTTCACATGTGTCTAGAATTATGCTACTTTTAAATGTGAATGGATAAGCATATAATAATGGCATTGGTATTACAATTATAAAAAAAATAAAGTGAAATAATAAGCAAAATATATGAATATAATGAATTTTTATGAGAAATATTGAAGTAGTTGCATTTGTATTGCCTCTTAAGAAGAAAAAAAATGAAATTAAAAATTGATAATTTGCACACAACTTTGCACTAAAATTGTACTTTTTTTGTTCTAAGAAAAGAATAATCTTATAATCATGGAATTTCACACATATTGCATAGTATTGTGTGAATACATTCATACTCACCCAACATCGAAAAATACTCAAGAAAGGAAAATTTTAAAACCGACTAATAAAGAAAAGAAAAAACAAATGAAAAAACACATAAGAACAGAAAACAAAGACATAACAAAGGTAGAGAGGGAAGGACTGGGTCGTACATGTAATGGATCTCAACCCATTAAGCAATTGACAGACCCAAATTGGAGGTTAGTTAATTATTCCCATTACAAAATAAGACACAAAACACACAGAAAAAAAAACAGGACTAATCTCAGAGGAAAATCAGTGGTCAAGAAATTGACTGACCCAAATTTTAAAAATCAGCTGACTGACATATAGCTAAAGTGACCGAGTACACCAAGTTACAAATTGGTGATTGTTTGGCTGGACACATCAGGAATCAGGAAAAAAAAATAGACTGACACCAAAAGCAATTTCAGGCGATTAGGATATAGACGGCCCCAAATCCGTTGAGAGTAAATGTCACTAATATAGACGGCCCCAAAAACATATATAGAAAAGCACACAGAGTAAATGTTCGTGGCTTCAGTTTTTGGAAGTACACATTGATCTTACATGCACAACCCCATTGGGTAAGAACTAATTAAGAAACAACTACAACAATATACAGTAAGGTCTCTTTACGGACGGATCAAACTTTCTTTGGAGAGCATTGGGATAACGTCCATGCCATCTAAGCGTTGTCCAATGGGGCAAATGGTGGTGAGTGTCCTTGTCCTTGGGTAGTAATATCCCAACTCCCTGCCTGTGTTGAGAAATATCCAGTCACCTTGGGGATCAAGAGCCAATGGTGTAGCCTCGTCCGACGAGCACTCGTGTCCAAGCTCGATCCGATGACCCAACAACCAATCTACTCCTTCCTCCAAGGTCCATATATCCATAACGTTGGCTTTGTCGTCGGAGCAGACAACACAAATGCTGCCTAGGAGCTCAACGATGGACGTAACGCGATCATAGTCGCATCGAGGTCCCTGCAACACCTCGAATTCTTTGGTGCTAACGTCCAACGCCAACACCTCGCACCGTCCTCTTGAAGGCTCTGTGCAAATATCAGGATCCACCATCCAGTAGATTTTACCTCGAGCGTATGCCGGCTGCATGTCGGCGACCGGCCTCGGGGGAGTGCTGATCTGAGTCCAGTGACACAAGGTAGTATCAATGGGCTGGACAAAGCAGTCGAGCTGGTAGCTTCGAGTTGCGAAGTTCCTCTCTTGGTAGATGAGGAGCACCGGCACGTGCTTCTTCGACCTCGCGTCGTACCCCAACCCGATCCTTCCGGGAAAGAAGGATCCATCTTCGCCGTCGTACTCCTCAGATATGCGCTTGTAGTAGCCAACGCTTGGGTTGCAGATGAAATCCCATGAAGTGCCCTTCCAGTCGATGCAGCTGCCGACGACTAGACCGTGCACGGGTTTGGAGGAGCATACCGCTCTGAGGTTAGAAGATGGGTGTTGGTGCTCATCCATTGGCTGTAGAGGAAAGAAGACGCCATGGTAGGGCTCCAGGAGCATCACTTTCAGTGGTTTCTGATTTGCGTCGTGGAGTAGTGTGTGCTGCTGCATGAATCTGTCGCTCTTGACCACTGCGTGCCAGTCTTTGCACACATGGCTCAGTGAAGCGACGGAACGAGCCGGCAGCCACTTGAGCACATCCGACCAAGCCTTTCTCCATGGCGACGAGAAGATCATCTCCTCGTTCGTGCGGCCTACCGACACCAGGCTCTCCTCCAACAGGCCCACGGTATGGTGGGGTTCGCTTTCCATGATTGCATCGTCGACGTCGCGGCCCAGCATCGCCGGTGAGAACACAATCTCCGGGGCCGCCGCCGTGCGGCCGAGGTCCACCACAAAAACAGTCGACACGCCTGTGGCGAACATGATCTTCTTGTTGCGGCCGCCGTCGTGGTAGATTTCGAGCGGATAGACCCATTTTGACGGCGGCAGCAGTGCACGCCAAGCTTGTCGCTGGATGCAGCAGAGCTGCTCCCACTGCCCACTTGCTCTCACCAGCCGCGAGATATAGAATGGGTCGTCGCCGCTCGGAGAAAGTCCATTATAATGGGCACACAGGCATCCATCCAACACGGCCAGCCCGAATGGAACATTCTCTAGTCCCGGCGGCGCCGACAACGAGCCGAAGGACTCGTCGGAGACGTCGAAGGTGGTGATGACGCCCTGGCCCTGGCGGTGGTGCTGGAGAAAGTGCAGATGTCCATCGAAGAACACGGCTGCCTCTGGCCGCGCAACGGAGGCGTGATGACTGTCGCACGAGGCGTCCGGCTGGTGAGCGGCCGGCCTCCAGTGCACGGACACGCCGTCGAGCGGCAAGACCTCGCAACTCGCCGTTCCTTCGTCGTGCAGGGAGATGATCCGTACGACTTTATGTTGCTTCGCTTTGGAGCTGTAACCCAGGCCGTAGGCCACTAGGCTGTTGTTGCTGTGCCGCCGCTGCCGCCCGAACATGATCTTGGACGGTATCTCGCTGTCCGGGAGAAGCGAGAGCTCGCCGGTGCACGGGTTGCACAGGTAGTAGCCACGGAAGTACTTGCGGCGGAGCAGGACGAGGCCATGGCATGGCTTGGCGGTGAGCACCTCGACAGCGCAGCCGGGCTCTAGCCGTGGGAGAGGTAAGACCCCGGCGGTCAGCTGCTCCGCCGCCACAGAACCAGTGCCGTGCCGCCATGCGTGGAAGCGGTACTGCGCGGTCGTGAACAGCAGCATGGGCGGGCCTTCTCGTTGATTCGGTAGCTCGAGGTGGAGGTCGGCGAAGGAGGACGACGAGAGCGTGGCGGACCACGAACGTGACAGGCGGCGGAAGCGGCGCACCGACTTGGCCGGCAGACGAGCAAAGATCTCCACAAGCAGCTCCTCCGGCAACGCCGAATCTCCTGTCTGATGCCTCCGTTTCAGTGATGGCTGCTCCATGACGTCTCGTGATTGATTGATCAAATTGGCAGGGGACACGCTAGACTATATATATACGCTCCATGTTGGAACTCCGTCGAGTTGTCTGCTCTCACTCGGATACGGAGTGTGACCCGAGAGCTAGCTACTCGTTCCCTTTTTCGGCGGGAAAGCTAGCTGGATACAGTTCCTCTTTTTCTTCTTTTCGGTTTTGCTAATACTAGGAGTATATTACAAGGATCGGGGCCCGCTTGGCTGCGATTGGTATTGTTAGATTTAAAAAAAAAACAAATGGTTTGACGTGTGTTGAGCAGAATAGAAAATCGATCTATATGCGTGGTCCGTAAAATAGAACATTCTCCTGTGATCCCTACATGTGTTTTTTTACTCCTCCCATTTCATAGTGTAGTGCGTATAGATCTTTTTTCAAAAGTCAAACTTTAAAAACTTGATTGAGTTATTAGAGGCAACTATTTATATGTACAATACAAATATATAAAGTGTGATTGTTTTTCTTATAATGAATCTAATGATATAAGTTTAGCATTCCAGATGTAAATATTTTTCTTACAAATTTGATTAAAGTTTGTGATGTTTGACTTTAAAAAAAAATATGCACAATGTTATGGAACAGATGGAGTATGTTAAAGCGAAAAAACAATACATGATGAACATTTTCATAAATAATTTAAGATGTTCATTTGGGTACTAAGAATAATTTAAAAATGTTCATGACTTTTAAAAAACATTTTCAGGATACAAGAGAAAAACATTTTATAAAAATACATGATGAAATTTTGTTGTTAACATGCAATGAAAAAAATGAAAATAATTATTATTAAAACATGGTGAACAATTTTTAAGTCGCAAGATGGAGACAAAAAAAAACTTGTTACCGATGGAAGTTTTCACAGAAAAGTCCTCGAGCAAAATAACAAATGTGAGCAGCTAGGAGAAATAGCAAGAAAAAAGAGTTTAATAGTCTGATTTCTATAAATGTTAAGTTGTGGTACAAACAAAAAATGGTATAAATGTTAACTGGTTTAAGATTCGTCTATTTTTGCTAAACTTGTGAAATGATGGCAAACACTTGATTTGAACAAAAAAAGGTCGGTTGTGTGTCAAGGCCAAATGCATAATGAGGGTGGACTTGGAGAAAATAAAGACAAAGGGTCGGACTAGTTGTGTGTCGAACATGAGCTTGCAACTGGTGCAAAAGGGTGTAGCCATTTGTGAATAATAATGAACATGTAACTAAGCTAAGTCGTGTCGGACAAAAATGGTTGACCCCGAGTTACGTGTTGATGATGGACTTGTAAATGACACAAAATATTAGTGACCCCCTCCCACCAGTTGCATGTTGATGTTGGAATTTCAACTAAGATAAAAAAAATGTCGAACCCAATTGAGAGTTGAGAATGGACTTGCAACTGGGCCCAAAAAATGTCAGACCCGAGTGAAAGGATCGATATGGTTGACTAGAGGGGGGGTGAATAGGCAACTAACAATTTTTAACCTTTTCTTTACCAAATTAAACTTTGCAACAAAATAGGTTGTCTAGATGTGCAACTAGGTGAGCAACCTATATGATGCAATAACAACTAGTACACAAGCAAGCAAGGGATGTAACAATAAGTAAGCTTGCAAGAGTAAAGGCACGAAATAACCAAGAGTGGAGCCGGTGGAGACGAGGATGTGTTACCGGAGTTCCTTCCTTTTAAGGGGAAGTACGTCTCCGTTAAAGCGGTGTGGAGGCACAATGCTCCCAAAGAAGCCACTAGGGCCATCAGATTCTCCTCACGCCTCACACAATGCGAGATGCCGTGATTCCACTATTGGTGCCCTTGAAGGCGGCGACCGAACCTTTACAAGCAAGGTTGGGGCTATCTCCACAACAATCGGAGGCTCCCAACAACAACAACAACAACAACAACAACACGAAGCTTCACCACAATGGAGTATGGCTTCAAGGTGACCTCAACCGTCTAGGGTGCTCAACACCCAAGAGTAACAAGATCCGCAAGGGATAAGTGGGGGAATCAAATTTCTCTTGGTGGAAGTGTAGATCTGGGCCTTCTCAACCAATCCCAAGCAAATCAACAAGTTTGATTGGCTAGGGAGAGAGATCGGGCGAAAATGGAGCTTTGAGCAACAATGGAGCTTTGGGGGAAAGAGGTAGGTCAACTTGGAGGAAGAAGACACCTATTTATAGTGAGGGAACACATCCAACCGTTACCTCACTGAGCAGCCTCGCACAGAGCGGTACTACCCATGGGCAGGGCAGTATTACTGCTGGGGGCGGATACTACCGCTCCACCCCAGTGATACTACTGCTGAAGAGGAAGCCAGGCCACTGGCCCCAGAGCGGTACTACCGCGGGAGTAGGAGCGGTACTACCGCTTCTACTACCGCTTGTAGTGCCGCAAAACCCGACACGAGAAAACACCGTCTCGAATCGAGGCGGCAGTAGCGCGGTACAGCTGCGGTACTACGGCCGAAGCCCGCGAGCGGTACTACCACTCTATGGAGCGGTACTACCGCTCCAGGGAGCGGTACTACCGCTAGAGGGCTTCGGCGGTACTACCGCTGGCACAGCGTGAAGCAGGTACAGAAGAGAAGTGCAGCTCCAAAGATGCGAAAGGAAGACGATGGGTGTGGTAAGGATGTGTATGTGTTGTTTCCACCCTAAACTTACCAAAGCGGATCCCCTCTTAATAGTACGGTGACTCCTACGAAACTAGTCCACCAACAACAAAACGCAGGAGCTACACCGTCTTGAATAAAACACCGAGGGGAGGAAATCGTCTCGTGCCAATGGATGATCCTCTGAAAGAACTTAACGCACACGATTAGTCCGCAAAAGCATTGTCATCAATCACCAAAACCACTAGGGGATAAATATGCCCTTACAATCTCCCCCTTTTTGGTGGATTGATGACAATACGGGATTTGCATAAACACAATATAGAGTAAGCGTAAAACCCCACGGTCCTAATATGTAGATGGGCTCCCCCTAGATGTGTGCTATCTAGATAAATGCTTTGGACTGCACAGCACACATACTAGGATCAATGCTCCCCCTACATTTTAGAGACCAACAATCTAAGCAAGGTATATGAGAGCAGCATAGATGATATAACAAGAACAACAAGCACCTCATAAGCTAGATAGTGACATAGATAAAGATACTGGAAAGATAAGGTAGCATATGTCTCACACCATATGATTCGAACTTAGGTCTCACAGGCAAACCAACTAAAGCAAATGCGAGGAAAACACAAACAAGAGACGAAACACAAAGACACAACTCGCAAATCCCTAAACTCTCTCCCCCTTTGGCATCGAGACACCAAAAAGGAGAGGGAGTGTTGCTACGGCTCCAGGTGAGAGCAAATGAGGGACACACGCATCAGAGCCCAGCGGAATCATCGGCATCACCGTCGTCAGTCTGGAAGTGCTCGGCCTCAGAATCGGTCCACGGGCAGTGCTGCTGAATCCACTCCTCCTCCTCAGTGAGCTGGTCCTCAGATCCACTCTTGACAGTAGCACCCAACTGACGCATGAGCTCCTTGTGACGACCTCGAGCCTTCTTCTCAGCCACATGAGTCATGTACTGACCGTGAGCCTCCATGCAGAACAGCTTCTTCATCTTAGACTTGAGCTTCTTAGCCAAGAGGGCTCTGCCTCAGAAGGCATGTAGTCATCATCCTCATCATCATCAGCTGCAGGCTCCTCCTCTGTC
The DNA here is from genome assembly GCA_021437245.1 of Aegilops speltoides. Taxonomy (NCBI): domain Eukaryota; kingdom Viridiplantae; phylum Streptophyta; class Magnoliopsida; order Poales; family Poaceae; genus Aegilops; species Aegilops speltoides. The sequence continues at coordinate 457,901,606 of CM038144.1, forward strand.
TCCATGGCAGCAGTAGACGAAGGGACTCCAGTCTTAGGGGCCTGAGTGCCCCAGTTATCCTTCTTCCTTAGACGCTTGACATCATGGGAGATCAACTCTCCACACTCCAGTGGCACATTAGGATATATATGATCCCAGGCTTTCTCAATGAGCAGCATGATGAAGGGACCATAGATCGGGCACTTGCGCCGGAGATAGCGAACAACAGCTCAGACCACATCACATGAGAAATATCCAAAGACTCTCCGGTGGGATTTTCCTTCTCACGTTGGCAGAAAAAGAAGCATGTCCACAAGATAAGAGTGAACTGGTCTAGATTCCCAATGCAAGGAAAAGAGTCTCTCTGAAGATGCGGTGAAGGATATCCAGATAGACAGCAGCTCATAGGTTTCCTTCTTTGTCTCTGGTTGACCTTGAGTGCAGAGGGGCGGAGAGCTTGCTTGTGGGTGCAATGGGCGGGCGTGAGGGCGAAAGCCAACAGGAGACTCAAGTCCAAGATCTTGCACCCCAATCAACTGCATAAACGCTCTCCACTTGACGGAAAGCAACTTGCCATTGGTCATCCAGGTGAGTGTCCTGTCCTCATCAGTCCCAAGGTGAACCGTGGCATAGAATTGGGCCACAATATTAGCATCAAAGTCCTTGTTGAATTTCATGACCCCAAGAATGTTCGATTGAGTGCACATCGAAGAGCTTCACCAAAGTAGTCAGGATCTTGCTCCATATGGTCAGTGTCGATGGAGTGCACGTTGACAAAGAAATTCTTCTTGGCTTTGAGAACATCGAAGAAGATGGCAAACTGGAACTTGGTCCAGAACGGACGGTTGACCAAAGTGGGTTCTTGGTCAGCTTCATACGGGTTGTGGCGGCGCCTTGCCCAGAACTCCTTTGGCGGCATTTCTGGCACAGTCTTGCCGGGCTTGGGCTTGACCCCTGGCTTCTTCTGGAGTTGAGGTGGAGGTGGAGGTGGAGGTGCAGCACTTGAGGATCCTCCGGCAGGCTCGGTGGTACGGTAGCGCTTGGACGTGGCACGTCTGGGATTGACCCGACGAGCCTGATGCTCAAGGACCTCATCACCTGGAACCACACACAAGAACACGCAAACAACCAGAAAGCACAAGCATAAGCCACAAAACACGAGCAAAAAGATCACTGAAAGGTAGAAGTAGAGTGGAATTTGGTAAAGGGCGGTAGTACCGTGACCTGCTGGCGGTAGTACCGCCCTGAGCGGTAGTACCGCTCGACAGGGAGCGGTAGTACAGCTCCAAGCGGTAGTACCGCCCTGGAGAGGGCGGTAGTACCGCTCGGGGTGGGGAAACAACAGTTTCATACTACCGTGGTCAGATCCGGCACTACCGTCCTACCAAATTCAAAAATACTCCAACCAAACATCAATCCACACTGCCTAGAAGCATTCTCCATCCAACTCAAGCCTAGATTTGGCCAAAATCTCAGATGCAATCACATCGCCCTAAGATGCTAGATTGGAAACCTAGACAAAAAGAACAAGAGAACGGGGGCAATACCGGCATCCATGGCAAGAGGACAAGGTGGGGATCGCCTCCATCGAAGGGAATGGAGAGGGACGGCCCGGAGAGGAAGATCCGCCGGAGCCCTCCCGCGGCGCCGGTTGCTGGAGAGAGAGAGGAACAGGCGTCTGGGCGAGCGAATGGGTATGGGGAGAAGAAACTCCCCCTGCCCCCGATATAACCCCCGCCCTGCGCCTCTCGTAGTAGTACACATGTGGTGGTAGTATAGTACCGCTCGAGCGGTAGTACCGCTCACCAACAAGCAGTAGAACCGCCAAAGAACTGTAAAAACATGCTTCTAGACAAAAACTCCTTCAACGCAACCAAAAAGCAAAACAACCAAGGCGAAGACAAGAAAAGGACCAACAAGACAACTCACACACGAACACCGAACCAGAACCCACTCCTTTAAAGCAACCAATCAAAAGAAGAGCGAGCTCTGGCCTCTCTCAAGAGAGGGCGGTGGCCGGAGCCACCTATGTTTGAGCCAATTGGTATGGCACCGCGAAGAATTATCCTTGGGCCCATGACCAAAACTCGTCTTTGAAGCACAAGTACCATCAAAAATGGCTAATGTGAAAGAGTTGATCGTTTTATGCATAATGGGGGGAGGGAGAGTTCATTGAGAGAACAACACTCCCCCTATGTTCATGCCTACACCTAAACTAGACAACAAGTTGGGTGTGGTGGGGGGTGCACGGGTTCAAGTCACATTGCTCAAATCAATGATATTTAGCTCATGCCTTAACTCGCGAAATCTTGCATCGTCCAAGGGTTTCGTGAAAATATCTGCAAGGTTATCATGAGTGTTGACATACTTGAGCTCGATCTCCCCTCGCCTAATGTGATCCCGGATGAAGTGATACTGAATCTCAATGTGCTTCGTCTTGAAGTGTTGCACCGGGTTGAGAGAAATCTTGATGGCACTTTCATTATCACACCAAAGAGGCACTTTGTCACAAATGACACCGTACTCCTTTAAAGTTTGCCTCATCCATAGGAGTTGAGCACAACAACTACCAGTTGCCACATACTCCACTTCGGTGGACGAGAGAGACACACAACTTTGCTTCTTGGAAGACCAACTTACCAAAGAGCAACCAAGAAATTGGCACCCTCCGGAAGTGGACTTCCTATCCACTTTGTCTCCGCCCAATCGAATCCGTGAAACCTTCAAGCTTGAAGTTTGCTCCTCTTGGGTACCATAAGCCAAAGTTTGGGGTATGAGCCAAATATCGAAGATTCGCTGACCGCCACAAAGTGACTTTCCTTTGGTGCGGCTTGAAAACGTGCACACATCCCCACACTCAACATGATATCCGGTCTAGATGCACAAAGGTAAAGCAAGGAGCCAATCATGGAGCGATATACCTTTTGATCCACCGCTTTACCATTGGGATCGATGTCAAGTTGGCACTTGGTAGGCATTGGTGTAGAAGCCGCTTGACATCACTTAGCTTGAATCTTTTAAGCATGTCTTGAGTGTATTTGGCTTGGTTGATGAAGGTTCCTTCTCTTCTTTGTTTGATGTCAAAACCAAGGAAGAACTTCAACTCTCCCATCGAAGACATCTTAAACTTGGAGGTCATGAGAGCGGCAAATTCCTCATTGAAAGCTTTGTTAGGAGAACCAAAGATAATATCATCAACATATAGTTGGCATACAAACAACTCCCCGTTGACCTTCTTAGTAAAAAGAGTGGGATCGATTAGTCCTACTTCAAATCCACGATCTTGTAGCAACTCGGTAAGGTGGTCATACCACGCACGTGGGGCTTGTTTAAGGCCATAGAGTGTCTTATCGAGTTGATACACATGATCCGAGAAGTAGGAGTCCTCGAACCCGGGGGGTTGCTTGACATAAACCAACTCATTAATAGGACCATTAAGAAAAGCACTTTTCACATCCATTTGTTGCAACTTAAAGTTGTGATGAGAAGCATAGGCAATTAATAAACGTATGGATTCAAGATGAGCAACGGGAGCAAAGGTTTCACCGTAGTCGATACCCTCGACTTGGGAGTAGCCTTGTGCTACCAATCTTGCCTTGTTGCGAACGATGTTCCCATGAGCATCTTGCTTGTTCTTGAAGATCCACTTGGTTCCAATGACATTGTGGTTCCCCGATGGCCTTGGCACCAATCTCCATACTTTGTTGTACTCGAAGTTGTTGAGTTATTCATGCATGGCATTGAGCCAATCCGAGTCTTCGAGCGCCTCATAGACCTTTTGGGGTTCAACACAAGAGACAAACGCGTGATGTTCACAATAGTTTGCTAATTGTCTACGAGTGCTTACCCCCTTTCTTAGGCTTCCAACCACATTTTCCATAAGATGGCCTTGGGTGGTGAGCTTGGAAGCAATCTTCGCGACACGACGCTCTAATTCCTCCTCGGATGTGGAGGGAGGAGGGTTGACTTGATCATCTTGAGCGCCGTCTTGAGCTTGTTCTTGAGATTGAGTTTGCTCTTGATCTTGAACTTGCTCGAGGGGGAGAACTTGACCTTGGGCATCATTTTGAGGTTCACCACCATCTTGAAGTTGATCTTGCCCTTGGTCTTGTTCACAAGGTTGAGGGCCTTCACTTTGTTCTTCGGAAGCGTGTGGGTCTTGATGAGGTGATGGCTCTACTTGAGTAGAGCATTGTCCTTCTCCTTCGGCCACAAGGGGTTCCTCAATGGGTAGGATTTGACCAATACCCATTCTTCTTATGGCTTGGGAGGAATTTCATCACCGCATCACAAGTACCACTTTGCTCCACTTGGGAGCCGTTATTTTCATCAAACTCCACGTTACATCTCCTCAATGAGTCCGGTGGACTTGTTGAGGACACGGTAAGCATGAGAGTTTGTAGCATAACCAAAAATATGCCCTCATGAGCTCTAGCCTCAAATTTAGACAAACGAACACCTTTCTTGAGAATGAAACACTTACAACCGAACACCGGAAGTACTTGAGGTTGGGCTTGTTGCCGGTGAGAATCTCATAAGGAGTCTTGTTCAAGCCTTTGCGAAGATAGAGCCGATTGGATGCATGACATGCGGTGTTGATGGATTCGGCCCAAAAGTTGTACGGAGACTTGAACTCCGCCATCATGGTCCTTGCCGCATCCATCAACGTCCGGTTCTTCCTCTCCGCAACACCATTTTGTTGAGGGGTATAAGGTGCCGATATTGATGCTTGATCCCTCATCACTAAGAAACTCATCCAAGGTGTAGTTCTTGAACTCGGTGCCGTTGTCACTTCTTATTGTCAAGATCTTTGCATCATGTTGACGTTGAGCTTCATTTGCAAAGTCGATGACGGTTTGTTGAGTCTCACTCTTCCTCTTGAAGAAGTATACCCAAGTATACCTTGAATAATCATCCACAATCACCAAGCAATACTTTCTTCCTCCAAGACTATCAAAAGATGGAGGCCCGAAGAGATCCATGTGAAAGAGCTCCAAGGGTCTCTTCGAGTAGATGATGGTTGAAGGAGGGTGAGCCTTTTCATGAAGCTTTCCTTCGATACAAGCACTGCAAGCACGATCTTTGGCAAAACTAACATTTGTTAGTCCACGAACATGGTCCCCCTTGAGAAGACTTTGCAAAGATCTCATATTGACGTGGGCTAAACGGCGATGCCAAAGCCATCCCACGTCAACTTTAGCCATTAGGCATGTCGCGGTCTTAGTGGGTCGCTCCGAAAAGTTAATTACATAGAGACCGTTCTCGACATGCCCAACAAATGCTACTTTAAGAGTCTTGCTCCACAAGAGGGCCACGGTATCAATATCAAAGAATGTAGCAAAGCCCATGAGTGCAAGTTGACGAACGGAAAGTAAATTGAATGCAAGGGACTCAACAAGCATGACTTTCTCGATCGTTAGATCATGAGAAATGACAATCTTGCCGAGACCCAATACCTTAGAATGTGATGCATCACCCCACTCGACATTGGTGGGCATAGATGGAATCTCTTGCACGTCCACCACCAAGTCCTTGCTCCGGTCATATGATTTGTTGCTCCATCGTCGAGCAACCATGATCCCCCACCGGAAGCAAACACCTACATGAGATCAATGCTTGGTTTTAGGTACCCATTTAGTAATGGGTCCTTTGATGTTAGTAACAAGGGTCTTGGGAACCCAAATAGACCATTCAATGTACTCAAAGGAAGAACCAACAAATCTAGCATAAACATGTCCATCACTAGCACGACACAACACATATGACGGGTTAAAGTCGCCGGCTTTGTTTGAGGAAATGCTTTTGCCCTTTTGGACATCAACTCCCTTCACTTTCTCCTTCTTCTTCTTAGGAGCACCCTCTCCCTCTTTCACGAACGTTTGTTTGAGAGGAGGAGGACGATTGGTCTTGTTGTTGTTCTTCTTCTTGCTCTTGGACTTGGGTGCAAACCCAATTCCTTCTTTGGCCACAACTTCCTTTTGATTGCTCAAAAGGTCGTTGAGGTTCTTCTCACCTTGAATGCAAGTCACAAGGCCTTTCTCAAGTTGGTCCTTCAACTTGGCATTCTCCTCCACAAGATGCACATGTTCACAACATGGGTTAGTAGCACATGCATTATCAATTAATACCATATGAGGAAAGGTGGCCTTTTCCTTGATTAGCTTAACTTGGAGTTGAGCATGAGACTCCTTGAGGTTAGCATGGGTACCCTTCAAGACCTTGTGGGCCTTGTCAAGTAACTCAAACTCCTCTTTGAGTCTAGCATGATCAACCCCAAGTTTAGCCTTCTCGGAGGTTAGCACACGAGACACTACAAGAGCATGATCAAGATCTTTCTTTAACTTAGCATGGTCATCATTGTGTGACTCCTCAAGAGTCAACCGATGCACACGCTCTTCCTCAAGAGCATTAGAGAGATCCGATATCTCATCGGCATAGTCACGACTATGACCTTCCATCTTGGAGATGGTTTCTTCGTGAGCCTCGACCATGTCATTGGCCTCACCAAGTTGTTCCAAGAGAGCAACAAAGTGCTTCTTGGACTTTCCCTTGAGCTTACTCATAAAAGACTCAAATTCATTCACTTCCTCATTAGACTCAACATGTTCATCAATGCAATCCTCCAAGGAGGGATTAGTAATGATGGTGGTTGTGATGTTGGGGGTTACCTTGTTTGAAGCTTTAGCCATGAGGCATCTGGCGGTGATGTTTTCGTTGGGTGATTCGAAGAGAGACACCCGGGTAGTAGTAGCAATGGCAACGGACGCCATGGCCGTTACTTCTTCATTTTCATCATCATCGTCATCCTCTTGGTATTCTTCTTGAACCACCAACCCACGAGTAGGAGTCTTCTTGGCAAAGTTGTTCTTGTTGGGGAAGGACTTGGCTTTGTCTTTTCGGATGAACTTGCCACCATTGTCTTCCCGCTTCTCGTAAGGACAATCCGCAACGAAATGGCTCACATTGCCACAGTTGAAGCAAGTTCTCACTCGTTGCTTGCCCTTGACGCCACTTGAGTTGTTCTTGTTAAAGTTGGGTCTTGAGCTCTTCTTGCTCCAAAATTGTCTTGAAGCAAGGGCCATGTGCTCATGGTAGTCAAACTTGGTGTCTTCGGGGTTGCTTTCCTCATCTTCCACTTCTTCCTCTTCTTCCATAGTAACCTTGGCCTTCAAAGCAAGGTTAGGCTTCTTTGCTCTTTGAGAATGGAGCACCGCATTGTCGGCGGTCTTGTCCAAGATGCTCATTGCAACGAACTCATCCAACACTTCACTTGAGGTCATGGAGTGGAAGTTCGGTCGTTGACGAATGACGGAGGACATGGCCTTGTTGTAGGGCATCATGGCCTTGAGGAACTTCCGCTTGATCCAATTGTCATCCGTGTCCTTGCTTCCATGATCTCGAAGTGCGACCGCGAGTTTGGTCACTCTTCGAAAGAGCTCACGAGGTTCTTCATCTTATTTCATTGCAAACTCATCGGCTTCATCTTGCACCACTTCATAGTTGGAGCGTTGAATGCTAGCACTTCCACGATAGAGACCCTCGACACATTTCCATGCTTCTTTAGCCATGACATGGGGTCGAAGGTGAGGGAGATCTTCGGGAAGGATTGCATCTTGGATGATGAAGAGAGCACTCTCATTGAATTGATTGTCCACGGCTTCTCGAGGGGTGAAGTTGCTTGGATCATGAGGATAAAAACCTTCTTCAATGGTTCTCCAAAGGTTAGTGTTCACATGTTTCAAATGACGCTTAAAGCGATAGACCCAATTATCAAAATCTTCATGTTTCTCATATTTAGGAGGTGGACCGGCATGATTCAAATGAGTGGAGGGGATTGGCCCTCCATAAACCGGGGGTTCCACATGGGCAAAGATGCCGGTGCCATTTCTACCACTAGTAGAAGGACTCTTTTCATTGTTAGCTTCCCCCTTGTCGGAGATAGCATCCATCACCTTGTTAGTAGGATCACCCACTTTCATTGGCGCGGTAGATAGTTTAAGTCCCTCTAGAAATTCATTAAACATGCTTTTAACCTCGGCCGTCATGGAGGTTTTCAATGTGTCTAAAGCCACATTGAATTCCTCACGAGAGACCGAGGTTCCCCCTTCGGCCGAAGACGAGATGGGATTCACACCGGAGTGTTCCTCCGCACCATCGTTGGTGTCAACCATACTCTTCGGACGGCAAAGTCCTTAATAAAGAGACGAGGCTCTGATACCAATTGAAAGGATCGATATGGTTGACTAGAGGGGGGTGAATAGGCAACTAACAATTTTTAACCTTTTCTTTACCAAATTAAACTTTGCAACAAAATAGGTTGTCTAGATGTGCAACTAGGTGAGCAACCTATATGATGCAATAACAACTAATACACAAGCAAGCAAGGGATATAACAACAAGTAAGCTTGCAAGAGTAAAGGCACGAAATAACCAAGAGTGGAGCCGGTGGAGACGAGGATGTGTTACCGGAGTTCCTTCCTTTTAAGGGGAAGTACGTCTCCGTTAGAGCGGTGTGGAGGCACAATGCTCCCCAAGAAGCCACTAGGGCCATCGTATTCTCCTCACGCCCTCACACAATGCGAGATGCTGTGATTCCACTATTGGTGCCCTTGAAGGCGGCGATCGAACCTTTACAAGCAAGGTTGGGGCTATCTCCACAACAATCGGAGGCTCCCAACAACAACAACAACAACACGAAGCTTCACCACAATGGAGTATGGCTTCAAGGTGACCTCAACCGTCTAGGGTGCTCAACACCCAAGAGTAACAAGATCCGCAAGGGATAAGTGGGGGAATCAAATTTCTCTTGGTGGAAGTGTAGATCTGGGCCTTCTCAACCAATCCCGAGCAAATCAACAAGTTTGATTGGCTAGGGAGAGAGATCGGGCGAAAATGGAGCTTTGAGCAACAATGGAGCTTTGGGGGAAAGAGGTAGGTCAACTTGGAGGAAGAAGACACCTATTTATACCGAGGAACACATCCAACCGTTACCTCACCGAGCAGCCCAAGACAGAGCGGTACTACTATCATGGGGGGCGGATTACTCACTGGAGCGGTATTACCGCTCCTCGCCCAAATGATACTCTCACATGAAGAGGAAGCCAAAGCCATCGCCCCAGAGCGGTACTACCGCTTCTACTACTGCTTGTAGTGCCGCAAAACCCGACACGAGAAAACACCGTCTCGAATCGAGGCGGTAGTAGCGCAGATACAGCTGCGATTACTACGGCCGAAGCTCATGAGCGGTACTATCACTGGGCGGTACTACCACCGAGGGCTTCGACGGTACTACATCACCGAGATCGCGGTACTACCGGCCGCACAGAATGGCAGTCGAAAGAGAAGTGCAGCTCCAAAGATGCGAAAGGAAGACGACGGGTGTGGTAAGGATGTGTACGTGTTGATTCCACCCTAAACTTACCAAAGCGGATCCCCTCTTAATAGTACGGTGACTCCTACGAAACTAGTCCACCAACAACGAAACGCGGGAGCTACACCGTCTTGAATAAAACACCGAGGGGAGGAAATCGTCTCGTGCCAATGGATGATCATCTGAAAGAACTTAACGCACACGATTAGTCCGCAAAAGCATTGTCATCAATCACCAAAACAACTAGGGGATAAATATGCCCTTACACCGAGTTGCGAGTGCACCCCTCAACTCACAACTGGGGAAAAGGATAGAATGTGGTTGTGTGTCGATTGTGGACTTGCAACTGGGACAAAAGAAATGAAGTTTGGGCCTAGTTGCGAGCTGATGGTGGAGTTGAAACTAGGGCAAAAAAAGGGTAGGACTCAGTTGTGGGACAAAAGGGTGGATTTGCAACTGGACATAAAAAGGAGTGGAGGTTGAGTTGCATGTCAAGAAGAATGGACTTGCAACTGGGAGAAGGAAACATCTGGTGCCCAATTTGTGAGTTGAGGGTGGACTTGCAACTTGGAAAAAAAGTTTGATGACTGCTGCGATGGTGTGCGACGGCGGCGCTCTTTGAATGGCCACGACGATGTTGCGATGGCATGATTCAATGATCGCAACGATGCTATAGCAAAAGTCTGATTGCTTCGACGGTGTGTTTCCTTGTCGTATTTTCAACGATGCTACGACGGCAGCCTGGTTGCTCTGATGACGTTACATTGGCATATATGTTTTGACAGCCACGACGACGACTGAGGCATCAATGACGCTACTCTAAGCATTGCTATATCAGAGCAAATCATGACTTCATGTGCTTGCTAGTACAAAAATTCAATGAAAACCCACAATAAATGTCAAAATATGGTGTTCTGGAATCCTTTTTTGGTGCTTGTTATGTGCATCCTCTTGGAAATGTTTGTAGCGTCACCAACATGTAGGCACGTAGTAAGCACCACAGGTGAAGTGCAAGTAAAAAAGAAACTATTAGATATTCCCAACTTCAGGCGTCACGATAGGTGTTCACGTGGAGGGATAGGTAGACAGTGCACACACAATCCCGTGCTACCACACGCCACCGGACACGGATGACGAAGCCCAAGAATTATCAGACTTTTTTTAATTCCTAATTTTAATGTATTAAATGAGAAACATACACGGGTGAACTTCGAGCATGGGAAAGTTCAGGATCCAATTAACGATTTAAAAAATTAATACAGTACAAGAAAACTAAAGGATTTATTCAATTGAAAGATTTATAAAAAAAGTGAATAAAGTATAATATAAGAAAAGTAAATGATCCAATATAAAATGAGGTGGCGATTTAAAAAGTTAATACAGTACAAGAAACCAAAAGATTTATTCAATTGACAGATTTATAAAAAAGTAATACAGTATAATAAGAAAAGTAAAGGGTTTCTCTAATTGGAAAAAATGCGGTTTGTTATGGAGGGATAGCATTAAAAAAATGAATACAGTATTATAAAATTGATGGATTTATTTAATTGAAAGATTTTTTTGAAGTGAATACAGTATAATAAGAAAGCTAAAGGATTTTATAATTAAAAAATGTGGTTTGTTATGGAGGGATATCGATTTAAAACAATGAATACAGAAACTAAAGTATTTATTTAGTTGAAAGATTTATAGCAATTTTAAAAATGAATATAGAAACTAAAGTATTGACTTAATTGACAGATCTTTTAAAAAGTGAATACAGTATAATAAGAAAACAAAAGGATTTCTCTAATTGACAAATACAGAAACTAAAGTATTTATTTAGTTGAAAGATTTATAGCAATTTTAAAAATGAATATAGAAACTAAAGTATTGACTTAATTGACATATCTTTTAAGAAGTGAATACAGTATAATAAAAAACAAAAGGATTTCTCTAATTGAGAAATACAGAAACTAAAGTATTTATTTAGTTGAAAGACTTATAGCAATTTTAAAAATGAATACAGAAACTAAAGTATTGACTTAATTGAAAGATCTTTTAAAAAGTGAATACAATATAAGTAAACAAAAGGATTATTGACTTAATTGAAAGATCTTTTAAAAAGTGAATACAGTATAAGTAAACAAAAGGATTTCTGTAATTGAAAAAAATGGTGGTTTGTTATGGAGGGACCCTAGGCCAGAGCGGGCCCATGGTGCAGCGGCCTGTTATCCTTCCACCGTTGGAAGCGGGCAGTGAACGCTGCTCTGTGAAACCAGCCTAACGTGGTGCCTGCCGCTTCAGGGCCTGAGAGGCCGAAGCTTTCGCCCCAGCCACCCAGCCCACTACCAACTTGGAACGGGCAAGCCGGCAATGTCACAACACAGGCCCAGGCCCAGAGTCCGCACCAAACATCCACACCACCTTGATGCCCCCACATGGGTGACAAGCTCTCGTGACTGAGCTCGGCGATGCTAGCGCTCCAGCTGAGTATTTAAGCTGGTGTTTCTCTTCCTAAACTAGCGAGGTGGGACTAAAGAAAGGGGTGCGGGGTGACTGACTGAACCGTGAAACCTTTCTCGCTTCGCCCGCCCACTGCCTGCCGCGCGTCGACGTCCCCGATCCCCTCAACCTTATCCATGCACGCGCGATAGCCCCCCAAGCACCGCACCGGCGCCCCCACCTGCCGCCGGCGGCCGTGGCCCGCTCCGCCCGATGGAATGCCGCTCCTGATCTAAGCGAAGCTCCCCCAGCCAGCGCTCCGAGCCGATGCCGCTCGCAGGCATTGCCCTCGCGCCTCTCCTCGTCTGCCCGCTCGCGCCTCCCTCTCCCCGTGGCAGCGCTGCCGTGTCTGCAGAGCCCGCGAGAAGGCGCCGCGCGCTACGGCGGGTCCGGTGCTCGGCCGCAGCGGCGTCCGGCGGAGGCGAGCTTTCCCGCGCGACGCTGCTCTGGAGGGCGGCCAAGCTGCCCATCTACTCCGTGGCGCTCGTGCCGCTCACCGTGAGTTCCCTGCAACTTCAACTTCAAAAAATTCCTTGCAATTCAGAATTGTACTGTAATTCCCTACCTGTTACTGTGCTGGCATGCAAATCTATTGATCGCAGCTACGATCACCTTACGCATTTGCATTGACGGTTGCTGGCCCTTGCAGGTAGGGACTGCTGCTGCTTATAACCATGCCGGGCTGTTCTTCGCGAGGCGCTACTTCGGCCTCCTGGCTGCTGCTGTCCTTGTGATCACCTGGCTCAATCTGAGGTAAAACTCACCTACACAAATATACTCCGACAAGCAAAACGATGCTGATATCAATAGCACTCTTCAACCATTCATTCCCCTGTTCTGAACATGTTGCATTTTGACTCTACTGCAGCAATGACGTTTATGATTCAGATACTGGCGCTGATAAGAACAAGAAAGAATCTGTCGTCAACATTGTTGGCAGGTACTGCTCGTTTCCAGCACGGGTTAGTAACATTCTAGTAGTAATTAATTGCATAACTGTATTTAGAAACGAAACATTTTACAGTGTGACCTGCTGTGCAGTCGAGCATTGACACAATATGCAGCGAACCTTTCTCTTCTGCTCGGCTTTGGAGGGCTTTTTTGGGCCTTTTCAGAAGCAGGGGATGTCAGGTTCATCGTTTTGGTGCTATGTGCAATCCTCTGTGGTTATGTTTACCAGGTGAAATCTTCTGCCCCATTTTCAGGGAACCTCGTGTTTCTTTATGTTCTGTAATCTGTAACAGAATATATTTGCTTTTTATGATCTGTTATGGGTTGTCTCATCTAAAAATGGCCTGATGCATTCAGTATTTCAGTTAATTCAGCAAAAAATGTAATTGTGTGTTAATGCTTTTCATCTCATCCATGTGCAATTTTGCAGTGCCCGCCGTTCCGGTTAAGTTACCGCGGCCTAGGCGAACCATTATGTTTTGTTGCATTTGGCCCCTTGGCCACGTCAGCTTTCTACTTCTCAAACAGCAGCAGAAGCATTCCAAGGTACACTCACTCTGGAGCAACTACTGTAGTTCTCAACTATACTAAGTATAAGTACTCCCTCCGTCCCATAATATACGAACATTTTTGACACTACACTAGTGTCAAAAATGTTCTTATATTATGGGATGGAGGGAGTAGGAATCACTTTAGAGTATTGAGGGCATTAAGGTTTGACTTCAGTCTGTACACAAAATGTAAGGATCCAATCATAGCTAAGCAGTTTCTCTTGAAATGTTTGGCCTTTTGTCAGCGGGGCTGTGCTTCTCCCTCTCACCAAAACAGTCATAGCTTCATCCATTCTTGTTGGGTTGACAACCACCCTGATACTCTTCTGCAGCCACTTTCATCAGGTATGAAATGAATCCCCGCTGACATAATTGATCGACGCAGCAATTTTATCTCCATGAAATGGTCATTAGCTGATGAACTCTGATAATCTGTAGATTGACGGAGATAGGGCTGTTGGAAAGATGTCTCCCCTGGTACTCCACTCTCTCTTTTCAGCAAATCTGATTTCACTTATGTACAAATGATCAGCACTAGTATAACACAAGTTCTTCGTGTGTGAATCTGCGAACAGGTAAGAATCGGCACCAAAACAGGCGCGACACTAGTGGCGGTGGCGGTCAGCACCCTCTACACTCTCTTGACGGCTTTCGGCATAAGCGGATGTCTCCCACCATCCTGCGTTGTAAGCTACTGACCCATACTGTTCCTCTTAAGAAAACTACCTGAAAACACAGCTCCCACCTCAACCATTGCTACTGTACCATATTCTTAGGTCCTTGGCGCCCTGACTCTCCCTCTGGGCAAATGGGTTGTGGACTATGTGCAGAGAAACCATGATGTAAATGATCCTTCCTCTTTTTGCTGTGTTTTTTTCTTTTACTTTTTGATTTTCACACTAACACTGGCTGAAGTTGATGAAAAATGCAGGATGACACCAAGATCTTCATGGCCAAGTATTACTGCGTGCGGCTGCACGCCTTGCTCGGGATGGCCCTGGCCTCCGGTCTGGTGCTGGCCAGGAACGGCATACTAGCCTGACATACAGACAGACAGATGGGCCACCATTGACAGCTGATCCAGAGAAATGCTTCCTTCTTATTGCAGTCTCACTCACAGACAGAAGGAGTAAAACACACACAACTTTTACAGCCAGTGCAATGCAACGCGATGGCAGTGCATCTGCGCGGCTCTCTCGCTGAACCGAAGGCCGCCGGATTGGGCAAGCAGAGGTTCAGAGGCCAGTTGGTTTCTGGCTCCAGCTTTAGTACAGTGCAGTAGCCTCTAGCGTCCCGTGATCTATAGTACTCCAGAGTAGATTAGTAGGTTTCTTTTCTGTCCGCAAGCAAAGAGAGGGCTATCTTGTCCGTCGCAGCTACTCGCACCAGGCTAGCTAGCTAGGTCGCCGTTTGGCTTGCTCCTGCAGCAGGGTATGAATTGAATTCTGATGAGCCAGGACGGGGCGAGTCAGTCGGGACATGCTCCGGCCCGGCCCTCTACCGACGGGAGGACGGATGGACGGACTGTCATTACTGCCCTCTTTACCACCAGCAGAGGCAGAGGCTGGTGGTGGTAGACCAGCTGTTCCTGTTCGTAGTACGGCGCGCAGGCGCAGGCCAACTTGGTGCCTATCCCACCTTGCCATGCTTTGCTTTTATGTTTGTATCATTGGCTCCCACATCTTGAAATTACACTGCAGCCAGTCAGGGTTTGTAATTGCAGACTTTGCAGTATCTAGTACTGCTGCTGCAGCATATTTATCTCACTGTCCATAGCAAGTGAGAATCACATACTATTGCAGGTGTAATCTTATCAACCAAAATGAGCAAGATTGCGAGGAACTCGGACAAAATGGTCGACGCATTCCGGCGCCTTTGTTCATGTTTGCGCGGATAAAAAAGCACGGTCCAACGCGCCGACACAAACAAATAGATGCTCCTTTTCAAATCCGCTTCGACCCATTTTCAGCCCAAATTTAGACCAAGTTTGCGTCGGCGTGGACACGCCAGCGGCGCCCATTCCTGGCCCGCGTGTCGATAGCACATCATCTTCGCTCCCGCCTTTCCTCTCCCCCCCCCCCTCGCCCTAGATCCATGGTCGATGCGTCCAACCCTGCTGCCCCCCCCCACCCCCTCCTCGCCATGACCATCCCTGTCGTGCCGTTCATGCCATACCCTGAAGAAGGCGGAAAAAGAGGTCACCCCGGAGCAGACAACGAGATGACAAAGAAGGCCAACCGGAGGAGGAAGGAGAAGGCAAAAGAGGAAACCGCAACTGCCACCAAAGTCGTGGCCGCCCAGGCACGGAATGAACACCAAGGACATCGCCGCCAAAGCCGCACGAACCACCCTCCTCATGCTAGGGATCGAGCCAGCCCTTGTCGCCATCGATGCCGCCGTCGCGACGCCCAACACGGGCAGCCGCCCGCCCGCCCAGGCACGACAACACGTCCCACTTCTCCACCTCACCTTGGGATGGCTCGCCAGAAGTTGGTAATTCCATGTCGGTCGTCATTGTGGTGCCTCTCATTGATCTCCACTGGCCACCTGTTGCCAGCTAGTCTACCGGCACGCAAAGGAAGCACCCGCGAGTGGTCTCCCCGGCCATCTCCCCTGATGCCCGCAACCTGTTTGATGGAATGCCGGCCCCGACGCTAGACGACACAATGTAGTACAAGGAGTCCATGAAGAACTCCTTTGACATACAGAAGTAGAAACTCGAGATCGATGAGGCCAATGCCCGGTCAAGAGCCAAGGAAGTGGAGGCGAAGCAAAAAGAGGTAGAGCTCGCGCTAATCTCCAACTTCTGTCCGTGTGGGTCGACCAGGTGCCTTAAGCCTAAATAAGGAAGATTATTACACCAGGAACTGGTGGCGAGACTGAGACGGTGAGACCATACAGGCACGAGGCAGAGGAAAATGACAGCCAAAAAATTATTGCATCGCAGACCACCACGCCGGCATCCATCCATCCTTCCTTCTCAACGCATCACTTTCCGACTGGTCTTGTGGTACCCGTAATTATCCTCTCGAAAGCTAGCCGACGACAGAAATGGGCATCTGTGGTTTTCACTTCTTCCTTTTTCAAATCAGATCCACGCGAGGTAGAATCCCTTCATTCCTAAGTTGAGAATATCTCACCACCCATCTGAAGCAGCTGGAATATGTTCCTCCTCCACGGTCCACATCCACCAAGAAAAACCTAAAGTTCTTTCTGTTACAATGTCGACAGCCCTGATACTTGCGCACTAATTCACTGCAAGCCAGATTTTGTGAAAGTATGAATGACAGGAGGTGAAGAACCAACAACTCTGGCCAAGTCAGCAATCTATGAACCATAAAATGCTCTGCTTATTGAGGAATCAACAACTCACTTTTACTATTTGACACAGTTTCCAGTCAGATTAGGAAAGAGAGATCACAATGTGCTCGAGTAGAAAGCAACACAAGAAGCATGATTTGTGCATCACTGAGCTCACTCACTGTTGGTAGGAAATACAACGAGGGGGACCTGTCACTGCTAATAGATCATGCAATCTGTAGGGTGCGCACCCTGAAAAGCCTATACCAGCCATGATAAACTAATGAAACCCATGATTGATTAGCAAGAGAAAAGGGCAAAACCAAACGGCGATGTATCACCCAACATCCTTTACAACCCATGTGAACATAATTAGATGGCCCATGGAGTACACCACGGAACAAAAACAATGTCCACATCACACCAGAAATCCAAGCCTAATTGTATAGTATAGTAGCCGCCTACGAACAAAATGTATGTATCAACGAAATGGCAACGATCCAAATCCCAATCAGTCAACAAAGACCAGGTCCAAACCGGAATTCAGGTATGCGACCCAGGTTGTAGATTAGATAAGAAGAGCAGCTTCAAAGCCAAACACCTTGCCCTCAGTGGCACAAAGAAAGTAAAGCTCCTGATGTGCTGCTCCTACTGAACATTTCCAAGAGTGGCCAAGCAGAGCAGAAATGGCTAATAAGTAACTTTGGATATCATATCATCATAACATCATCCATAACATGTCCTGAAGAAATTTTGCATATAAAGGCTTGGGTTTGCCACTACATATTGCATAAGCTTGTTACAAAAGAATTTGGCCAAACATGAACAAGTCATATCCTTTGTCAAACACAGCATGCTCCATATACACCAAGAAAATATTAAGGTAGGTAAGGTAGAACACGCTACAAAAAAGAATTTCAGATTGGATTTTGAAGGCGAAGCTAACACATTGTAATTGTATTGCTGCTCCGTCCCCTTCCCTCGCCGCCGCCGCCGCCGCTGCCTCCCCAGATCTCCCTCCTAGGCCGGCCGTATCTACACATCGGAAGCAGCGGCGGCGGCGGCAGATGTTGTTTCTTGGTCACGGGTCGCGGACGCGGGGGCTGGTGGCCGGCATGGCCACGCCGGGGGACGTCGGCGCCCGAGGCGAGTGGAGGCACCCGAACCCGAGCGGCGATGTGGGGACGAGGATCGGCGACGGCATCCCGCGGAGCCGGCGCATGTAGGCCGAGATGGGGGACTCCGCCGACATGCAGACCGAAGGGAGCGCCGGGAGAGGGGAGAGCGTCGGCTGGGCCGGCGACGGCAGGATGGCCGCCGGGCGGGGCGGGGCCAGCGGCGGCGGCCGGATGCGGTGGAGCCGGGACGGGATGGCGGACAGCGGAGGCGGGGGTGGAGGGGCCATGATGGGGCGTGGAGGCGGAGGGGCCATGACGGGACGCGCCGGCGGCGGGGCCGCCGCGGCCTGGGGCGGCAGGAGGTGGGAGGGGGAGCCGGTGAGCTTCTGGACGACGTCGCGGAAGTCGGACTTGTCGATGTTGTAGACGGGGGGCTGGGGCGGCGGGTGGTCGGCCGGGGCGGGGGCGGACGAGGGGGGATGCGGCGGGGCGAGGAGCGGAGGGGACATGCGGGAAGGTAGCGACGGCGGCGGAGGGGAAGGGGCTTTCATGGAGGAGGAAGCGGAGGAGGAGATGGAGGACTGCTTGGAGATCTTGTAGGAGGATTTGTTGAGGGCTCGGAGGGCGGCGGTGGAGGAGGCCGCGGAAGGCGGCGGGTGGCTGGGGTTGTTGTCCATGACCGGAGGACGGCGGCGGCGGCAGGGGCGGAGACCGGGGGGGGGAGAGTGAGGTGGGGAGGAGTGGGAGATGGGGATTTGGGGGGCAGTGGGAAAGGGAGGCGAGTGGGCGATGGCCGATGGGATCTTCTCTGTCTGCCTTCTGCCCTGCCCAAGCCAAGCCAAGCCAAAGCAAAAGAGAGGCTGCCTGCCTCCGCGAGCAGACTGGCTGTGCCTGGCTGATGATGAGCGAGCTGATTGGTGACTGGCTGCTCAGCAGTCCAGCGTTTCCACCCAACGCTTTGCTTCCTTTTATTTATTTTTTCTATTTTTGGATAAAACTAAAACTTGGTAGGAGTATATACTATATATGTGCAATGCTCATCTCCAAAAACAAAATGCAGCAACCAAAGGCACATTAGTGGCTCGGCGAGGAGGTTCTTCAGGATTTGAATTGACCAGCAGAATCACATGATTTCTCGCTCACTTTGCTCATTTAATTGGCCGAGGAAGCGTTGTCGTTTTCTCGTTGATGAGCAAACTATTCGGTATACCTAAAAAGTTAACGCACTGGCGAAGAAAATCACTCGGACGTGCGCACGCCCACGTTTAGATCATTAATCAACGCTCATGCCATTCCCGCGTGGAGTCGTTCTCGCTTGTCATCTAACCGTGCATTGGTCAGTTAGGGTTTCTTCTTGAACATGACATCGCGGCACAAAAATCTCGAGGCACGATTCTGAGAATTCGTTTGTGTGCTAGGGTTTCCTCTGGAACATGACATTGCGGCACAAAACCTTCGAAGCGAAATTTGAAGAATTCGTTTGTGTGCTCTAGATTTAGACTCCAAGATTTGCAATCTCCGAAGAGAAAGTGAAGCTCAATATAATTGGTGAGGTGACATTAGTGTTAGGCGTAACTTTTCTTCTTCCTTTTGCCTCGCATGATGTTGCTTTTCAATCTCAATCTATCACTAAATTCTTTTATAACCTACTATGAGGAGAAGATCGAGCTAGCATCCATGTTTTTGAGTATCTAATTAAATTGACCAACATAATCAATCCTTCCGCGCATTTGCAAGTTCAGATCATTAGTTGTCACTCACGTCATTCCCGCATGTAGTACTCAATGCTCGCTTGCACGACATGGCCAATAGTCATTGAGGAACTAACTAGCCCATGCATTGATCAAATATGGTTTTTCTTCTGATCATTGCATAGCAGCACAATACTTCCATAGAAAAATATATCGAAGAATTTGTTCGTGCACTCTAGATTTAGATGCCAAGATTTGAAATCTCAAACAACAAGCTAAGCTCATTAGATGGTGCTAGTGCTAGAGCTAACGATTCTTCTTCCTCCTTTCTCACTCACGATGTTGCTTTTTTTAATCTCAATCTGCTGCCAAATTATTTTCTAGATTCCAATGAAGAAAAGATGAGGTCGCTGACCATGGTGACATGTCACATACAACAACAAGGGGGTTGACATGATCGTGGCATGTGGTTGTGAAAGATCAAAGGTGTCAACTATAATGGAGTGAATAGATGACTATTATTTTTAAACTTTCCTTAGTTGATTTTGGAGAATGCAAATAAACAAGTTCCCTAGAAATACAACTAATAAACACACTCTATATGATAAGCAAATATAGCAAGCCAAATTACACTATGCACAAATAAAGTGCTATGATAGATATTAGCAAAGTGGGCACAGAGACAATAATGTATCCCTAAGTTAACATCCTTCAAGGGACGCTAGACTCCATGGAGAGGTGTAGGCCAAACAAAGCACCTATCAACAAAAAAGTCTCGCCTTCTTTTTCCTTCATCCTTGGTAAAAGAAAGTTCAAGCTCAACCACTATGGGCAGGTCTTGAAGTGACCTCCAATATTCACAAACTATGGTGGTACCACAAATTAGAAGATCAACACCGACTGCCTCGAAGTCTCCGACCTCCAAGAGTAACGAGGTCAAGGGGGCTCTTTCAGTCAAAGAGAGGGGAGCAGAGATAATCAACAAATGGAGGCTTGATAGAGTGGGGAATAACAATGGAATGGGTCCCAAAGTTATCTCAAAGGGCTAACTCAACTTCGTGGGGAGAAGGGTATTTTTAAGGTAGGGGGAACTAGTTGTCTTGTGTAATAACTTCACATCTAGACGGTCCGAGTGAACATGTAACCAAGAGTCTAAACAGTCTCCGAAATGGTTTTGGAATGCACCGGAAAGTTATCGAAATACTGGAAGGTGTTCCGGAGGCACCGGGAGAGTATTGGGCCTTAATGGGCCAAGTGGAGGGGAACACACCAGCCCACATGGGCTGGTGCACCCCCCCCCCCCCTTTCCTTCTCCCTTGTGCATCTACTATATCTATGAAGGAAATATGCCCTAGAGGCAATAATAAAGTTATTATATATTTCCTCATATCATGATAAATGTTTATTATTCATGCTAGAATTGTATTAACCTAAACATAATACATGTGTGAATATATAGACAAACAGTGTCACTAGTATGCCTCTACTTGACTAGCTTGTTAATCAAAGATGGTTATGTTTCCTAACCATGAACAAGGAGTTGTTATTTGATTAACAAGATCACATCATTAGTTGAATGATCGATTGACATGACCCATTCCGTTAGCTTAGCACACGATCGCTTAGTATGTTGCTATTGCTTTCTTCATGACTTATACATGTTCCTATGACTATGAGATTATGCAACTCCGTTTACGGAGGAACACTTTGGTACTACCAAACGTCACAACGTGGCTCGGGTGATTATAAAGGAGTACTACAGTGTCTCCAAAGGCGGATGTTGGGTTGGCGTATTTCGAGATTAGGATTTGTCACTCGATTGTCGGAGAGGTATCTCTGGGCCCTCTCGGTAATGCACATCACTTAAGCCTTGCAAGCATTACAACTAATGAGTTAGTTGTGAGATGATGTATTACGAGCGAGTAAAGAGACTTGCCGTAACGAGATTGAACTAGGTATTGGATACCGACGATCGAATCTCGCAAGTAACATACCGATGACAAAGGGAACAACGTATGTTGTTATGCGGTCTCGACCGATAAAGATCTTCGTAGAATATGTAGGAGCCAATATGGGCATCCAGGTCCCGCTATTGGTTATTGACCGAGAATAGTTCTAGGTCATGTCTACATTGTTCTCGAACCGTAGGGTCCGCACGCTTAAGGTTTCGATGATGCTTTATTATGAGTTTATGAGTTTTGATGTACCGAAGGAGTTCGAGTCCCGGATGAGGTCGGGGACATGACGAGGAGTCTCGAAATGGTCGAGACGTAAAGATCGATATATTGGACGACTATATTCGGACATCGGAAAGGTTCTGAGTGATTCGGTATTTTCGAGTACCGGGAGTTACGGGATTACGGGAGAAGTAATGGGCCTTGATGGGCTTTAGTGGGAAGTGGAAAAAGGCTGTTGCGCCTCTTCCCTCTAGTCCGAATGGACTAGGAAAGGGGCCGCCACCTTCCTACTCCTCCACTTCCTTCTCCCTTCCTCCCCTCTTGGTGGACTCCTACTAGGACTTGGAGTCCTAGTAGGACTCCACATCTTGGCCGCACCAATTGGCTTGGCCGGCCTCCTCCTCCTCCATCCTTTATATACTGAGGCAAGGGGCACCCCTTGGACACACAAGTTTGATCTACGGATCGTTCCTTAGCCGTGTGCGGTGCCCCCTTCCACCATATTCCACCTCGGTCATATCGTCGCGAAGCTTAGGCGAAGCTCTGCGCCGGTAGAACATCAAGATCGTCACCACGCCGTCGTGCTGACGGAACTCTCCCTCGACACTCGGCTGGATCGGAGTACGAGGGACGTCATCGAGCTGTCGTGTGTCAAGAACTCGGGCGCCGAGTAACGGCGCCGGATCGGTCGGATCGCGAGGAGAACGTCGACTACTTCCTCTACGTTGTGATCGCTTCGCCGGGTCTCGAGAGTGCGTAGACAACACTCTCCCTCTCGTTGCTATGCATCACCATGATCTTGCGTGTACGTGGAAATTTTTTGAAATTACTACGTTCCCCAACAAAGGCATCCGAGCCTAGGTTTTATGCGTTGATGTTTTGCACGAGTAGAACACAAGTGAGTTGTGGGCGATACAAGTCATACTACCTACCAAAGATGTCATACTTTGGTTCAGCGGTATTGTGAGATGAAGCGGCCGGACCGACATTACGCGTGACGCTTACGCGAGACTGGTTTCACCGCCACGAGCACTCGTTGCTTAAAGGTGATTGGCGGGTGTCTGCTCTCTCACTTTAGTTGAACTGAGTGTGGCTACGCCCGGTCCTTGAGAAGGTTAAACGAGTCTATTTGACGAAGTATCGCTGTGGTTTTGATGCGTGGGTGAGATTGGTTCTTGCTTAAGCTCGTAGCAGCCACGTAAAATTTGCAACAACAAAGTAGAGGACGCCTAACTTGTTTTTGCAGGCATGTTGTGATGTGATATGGTCAAGACGTGATGCTATATTTTATTGTATGAGATGATCATGTTTTGTAACCGGTTATCGGCAATCGGCAGGAGCCATATGGTTGTCGCTTTATTGTATGAAATGCAATCGCTTCGTAATGCTTTACTTTATCACTAAGCGGTAGCGATAGTCGAGAAGCATAAGATTGGCGAGACGACAACGATGCTACGATGGAGATCAAGGTGTCGCGCGGTGACGATGGTGATCATGGTGGTGCTGCGGAGATGAAGATCACGAAGCACAAGATGATGATGACCATATCATATCACTTATATTGATTTGCATGTGATGTTTATCCTTTATGCATCTTATCTTGCTTTGATTGACGGTAGCATTATAAGATGATCTCTCACTAAATTATCAAGAAGTGTTCTCCCGAGTATGCACCGCTGCCAAAGTTCGTCGTGCCCGCACACCACGTGATGATCGGGTGTGATAAGCTCTCGTCCATCTACAACGGGTGCAAGCCAGTTTTGCACACGCAGAATACTCGGGTTATACTTGACGAGCCTAGCATATGCAGATATGGCCTCGAACACGGAGACCGAAAGGTCGGCGTGAATCATATAGTAGATATGATCAACATAAGATGTTCACCATTGAAAACTACTCCATCTCACGTGATGATCGGTTATGGTTTAGTTGATTTGGATCACGTGATCACTTAGATGACTAGAGAGATGTCTATCTAAGTGGGAGTTCTTAAGTAATATGATTAATTGAACTTAAATTTATCATGAACTTTGTCCTGGTAGTATTTTGCAAATCATGTTGTAGATCAATAGCTCGCGTTGTTGCTTCCTGTGTTTATTTTGATATGTTCCTAGAGAATATTATGTTGAAAAATGTTAGTAGCAATGATGCGGATTTGATCCATGATCCGAGGTTTATCCTCATTGCTTTGCATGTAAGAATTATGTCCTTAATGCACCGCTAGGTATGACATGACCTAATGCAGGAGCGGATGCGACGTTATGAACGCTTTGGCTAGCTCAATATGATGACTACTTGATAGTTTTGTGCACCATGCTTTATGGCTTAGAATCGGGACTTCAAAGATGTTTTGAACATCATGGACCATATGAGATGTTCCAGAATTGAAGTTAATATTTCAAGCAAATACCGAGTTGAGAGATATGAAGTCTCCAACAAGTTCTATAGCTAAAAGATGGAGGAGAATCGCTCAACTAGTGAGCATGTGCTCAGATTGTCCAGGTACTTCAATCGCTTGAATCAAGTGGGAGTTAATCTTCCGGATAAGATAGTGATTGATGAAATTCTCTAGTCACCATCACCAAGTTAGTAGAACTTCGTGATGAACTATAGTATGCAAGGGATGACGAAAATGATTCCCAAGCTCTTCGTGATGTTGAAATCGACGAAGGTAGAAATCAAGAAAGAGCATCAAGTGTTGATGGTTGACAAGATCACTAGTTTCAAGAAAAGGGCAAAGGGAAAGAAAGGGAACTTCAAGTAGATTGACAAGCAAGTTGTCACTCCCACGAAGAAGCCCAAAGCTGAACCAAAGCCTGGCCGAGTGCTTACACTGCAAAGGAAATGTTCACCGAAGCGGAACTGCCCTAAATATTTGGTGGATAAGAAGGATGGCAAAGTGAAAAGGGTATATTTGATATACAGGTGTTTGATGTGTGCTTTACTAGTGTTTATAGCAACCCCTCGGTATTTGGTACTGGTTCGGTTGCTAAGAGTAGTAACTCAAACGAGAGTTGCGTAATAAAATGAAACTAGTTAAGGGTGAAGTGATGATGTGTGTTGAAAATAGTTTCAAGATTGATATGATCATCATCGCACACTCCCTATACTTTCGGGATTAGTGTTGAACCTAAATAAATGTTATTTGGTGTTTGCGTTGAGCATGAATATGATTTGATCGTGTTTATTGCAAAACGGTTATTCATTTAAGTAAGAGAATAAACTGTTGTTCTCTTTTACATGAATAAAACCTTATATGGTTACACGCCCAATGAAAATGGTTCATTGGATCTCGATCGTAGTGATACACATATTCATAATATTGAAACCAAAAGATGCAAAGTTAATAATGATAGTGCAACTTATTTGTGGCACCGCCGCTTAGGTCATATTGGTGTAAAGCGCATGAAGAAACTCCATGCCGATGGGATTTTGGAATCACTTGATTATGAATCACTTGATGCTTATGAACCATGCCTCATGGGCAAGATGACTAAGACTCCGTTCTCCGAACGAAAGGAGCGAGCAACCGACTTATTGGAAATAATACATCCGATGTATGCGATCCAATGAGTGTTAAGGCTCACGGTGGATATCGTTATTTTCTGACCTTCACAGATGATTTGAGCAGATATGGGTATATCTACTTGATGAAACATAAGTCTGAAATAGTTGAAAGGTTCAAAGAATTTCAGAGTGAAGTGGAAAAATCATCGTGACAAGAAAATAAGGTTTCTACGATCGATCGCGGAGACAAATATTTGAGTTACGAGTTTGGTCTTCAATGAAAACAATGTGGAATAGTTTCACAAGTTCATGCCACCGAACACCACATCATAATGGTGTGTCCGAACGTCATAACCGTACTTTATTGGATATAGTACAATCTATGATGTTTCTTACCGATTTACCAATATCGCTTTTGGGATCATGCATTAGAGACAATTGCATTCACGTTAAATAGGGCACCATCTAAATCCATTGAGACGACACTATATGAACTGTGGTTTAGCAAGAAACCAAAGTTGTCGTTTCTTAAAGTTTGGGGTTGCGATGCTTATGTGAAAAGTTTCATCCTGATAAGCTCAAACCCAAATCGAGAAGTGCGTCTTCATAGAATACCCAAAGGAAATTGTTGGGTACACCTTCTATCACAGATCCGAAGGCAAAACATTCGTTGCTAATAAATGGATCCTTTCTAGAGAAGGAGTTTCTCTCGAAAGAAGTGAGTGGGAGGAAAGTAGAACTTGATGAGGTAATTGTACCTTCTCCCTTATTTGAAAGTAGTTTGTCGCAGAAACCGGTTTCTGAGACATCTACACCAAATAGTGAGGAAGTTGATGATGTTGATCATGAAACTTCAGATCAAGTTACTACAGAACATCGTAGATCAACCAGAGTAAGATCCGCACCAGAGTGGTACGGTAATCCTGTTCTGGAGGTTGTGTTACTTGACCATGACAAACCTACGAACTATGAAGAAGCGATGGTGAACCCAGATTCCGCAAAATGGCTTGAAGCCATGAAATCTGAGATATGATCCATGTATGAGAACAAAGTATGGACTTTGGTGGAGTTGCCCGATGATCGGCAAGCCATAGAAAATAAATGGATCTTCAAGAGGAAGACGGACGTTGATAGTAGTGTTACTATCTACAAAGCTCGACTTGTTGCAAAAAGGTTTTTCGACAAAGTTCAAGATGTTGACTACAATGAGATTTTCTCAACTGTAGCGATGCTTAAGTCTGTCCGAATCATGTTAGCAATTGCCACAATTTATGAAATTTGGCAAATGGATGTAAAACTGCATTCTGAATGGTTTTCGGAGGAAGAGTTGTATATGATGCAACCGTAAGTTTTTTTCGATCCAAAGGAGCTAACAAAGTGTGCAAGCTCCAATGATCCATCTATGGACTGGTGCAAGCATCTCGGAGTTGGAATATACGCTTTGATGAGTTGATCAAAGCATATAGTTTTGCATGCACTTATGGTGAAGCCTGTATTTACTAGAAAGTGAGTGGGAGCACTACAACATTTCGATAAGTATATGCGAATGACATATTGTAGATCGAAATAATGTAGAATTATTCGCAAAGCATAAAAGAGTGTTTGAAAGAAGTTTTTCAAAGAAAGACCTCGGTGAAGTCTGCTTACATATTGAGCATCAAGATCTATAGAGATAGATCAAGATGCTTGATAAGTTTTTCAATGAGTACATACCTTGACAAGATTTTGAAGTAGTTCAAAATGGAACACCAAAGAAAGAGTTCTTGTCTCGTGTTACAAGGTGTGAAATTGAGTAAGACTCAAAACCCGACCACGGCAGAAGATAGAAAGAGAATGAAAGTCATTCCCTATGCCTTGGCCATAGGTTCTATAAAGTATGCCATGTCAGTGTACCGATCTATTGTATACCCCTGCACCGAGTTTGGCAAGGAGTACAATAGTGATCTAGGAGTAGATCATCGGACAGCGGTCAAAATTATCCTTAGTAGAATAAGGATATGTTTCTCGATTATGGAAGTGACAAAAGGTTCGTCGTAAAGGGTTACGTCGATGCAAGTTTTGACACTGATCTGGATGACTCTAAGTCTCGTTCTAGATACATATTGAAAGTGGGAGCAATTAGCTAGAGTAGCTTTGTGCAGAACATTGTAGACATAGAAAAATTGCAAAATACATAACGGATCTGAATGTGAAAGACCCGTTGACTAAGACTCTCTCACAAGCAAAACATGATCACACCTTAGCACTCTTTGGGTGTTAATCACATAGCGATGTGAACTAGATTACTGAATCTAGTAAACCCTATGGGTGTTGGTCACATGGCGATGTGAACTATGGGTGTTAATCACATGATGATGTGAACTATCGATGTTAATCACATGGTGATGTGATCTAGATTATTGACTCTAGTGCAAGTGGGAGACTGAAGGAAATATGCCCTAGAGGCAATAATAAAGTTATTATATATTTCCTCATATCATGATAAATGTTTATTATTCATGCTAGAATTGTATTAACCGGAAACATAATACATGTGTGAATATATAGACAAACAGAGTGTCACTAGTATGCCTCTACTTGACTAGCTTGTTAATCAAAGATGGTTATGTTTCCTAACCATGAACAAGGAGTTGTTATTTGATTAACAAGATCACATCATTAGTTGAATGATCTGATTGACATGACCCATTCCGTTAGCTTAGCACACGATCGTTTAGTATGTTGCTATTGCTTTCTTCATGACTTATACATGTTCCTATGACTATGAGATTATGCAACTCCGCTTACGGAGGAACACTTTGGTACTACCAAACGTCACAACGTAATCGGGTGATTATAAAGGAGTACTACAGGTGTCTCCAAAGGCGGATGTTGGGTTGGCGATTTCGAGATTAGGATTTGTCACTCGATTGTCGGAGAGGTATCTCTGGCCCTCTCGGTAATGCACATCACTTAAGCCTTGCAAGCATTACAACTAATGAGTTAGTTGTGAGATGATGTATTACGAATCGAGTAAAGAGACTTGCGGTAAGGAGATTGAACTAGGTATTGGATACCGACGATCGAATCTCGCAAGTAACATACCGATGACAAAGGAACAACGATGTTGTTATGCGGTCCGACCGATAAAGATCTTCGTAGAATATGTAGGAGCCAATATGGGCATCCAGGTCCCGCTATTGGTTATTGACCGAGAATAGTTCTAGGTCATGTCTACATTGTTCTCGAACCGTAGGGTCCGCACGCTTAAGGTTTCGATGCGATGCTTTATTATGAGTTTATGAGTTTTGATGTACCAAGGAGTTCGAGTCCCGGATGAGGTCGGGGACATGACGAGGAGTCTCGAAATGGTCGAGACGTAAAGATCGATATATTGGACGACTATATTCGGACATCGGAAAGGTTCTGAGTGATTCGGTATTTTCGGAGTACCGGGAGTTACGGGATTACGGGAGAAGTAATGGGCCTTGATGGGCTTTAGTGGGAAGTGGAAAAAGGCTGTTGCGCCCCCCTTCCCCTCTAGTCCGAATTGGACTAGGGAAAAGGGGGCCGGCCACCTTTCCTACTCCTCCACTTCCTTCTCCCTTCCTCCCCTCTTGGTGGACTCCTACTAGGACTTGGAGTCCTAGTAGGACTCCACATCTTGGCCGCACCAATTGGCTTGGCCGGCCTCCTCCTCCTCCATCCTTTATATACTGAGGCAAGGGGCACCCCTTGGACACACAAGTTTGATCTACGGATCGTTCCTTAGCCGTGTGCGGTGCCCCCTTCCACCATATTCCACCTCGGTCATATCGTCGCTGCTTAGGCGGCTCTGCTGATAGAACATCAAGATCGTCACCACGCCGTCGTCTTGACGGAACTCTCCTCGACACTCGGCTGGATCGGAGTACGAGGGACGCCATCGAGCTGTCGTGTGTCAAGAACTCGGGCGCCGAGTAACGGCGCCGGATCGGTCGGATCGCGAGGAGAACGTCGACTACTTCCTCTACGCCAGATCGCTTCGCTTCGGTCTCACGAGGGCGTGAGACAACACTCTCCCCTCTCGTTGCTATGCATCACCATGATCTTGCGTGTACGTAGGAAATTTTTTTGAAATTACTACGTTCCCCAACAATCTAAATAGCTAGCCCCCACTACTAGGAATTTTCTCCTTTCTCCTTGAGCCACATCATTCAAATTAATTCAGCCCTTGGACATACTAGATCAGTTTACAATAACCATTGGATCTACACGTCGAGAGCAGCTCCACTAAGCACTGCAGTAATGGATGCATGCATTCTGCAAACATGCAAGCAGTAACTCACGCCACACGTGTGCTTTAATCCAAAAATAAAATTGACGCATACATGCAGCTCAAACGCCAGTTGCTCTATGAAAGAAAACTGACACGTCCAGATTTTGTGTAGAGGAAAGAATTATCTTGCTACATGAGGAACATTTTTACTAGCCAGGTTGATTAATTTGACGGAATTTTTGTTTCATACAAATTCCCGCAGCAACGCGCGGGGTATTCATCTAGTTATATGGAAGGGGGCGCATGCTACCTCTTGAGCACTGCGTTGGTTTTCCCTTGAAGAGGAAAGGGTGATGAAGCAAAGTAGCGTAAGTATTTCCCTCAGTTTTTGAGAACCAAGGTATCAATCCAGTAGGAGGCTACACGCAAGTCCCTCGTACCTACACAAACAAACAAGAACCTCGCAACCAACGTGATAAAGGGTGTCAATCCCTTCACAACCACTTGCGAAAGTGAGATCTGATAGAGATAATAAGATAAGATAAATATTTTTGATATTTTTATGATATAGATTGGAAAGTAAAGATTGCGAAATAAAGTAGATTGGAAACTTATATGATGGAGAATAGACCCGTGGGCCATAGGTTTTACTAGTGGCTTCTCTCAAGATAGCATAAGTATTACGGTGGGTGAACAAATTACTGTCGAGCAATTGATAGAAAAGTGTATAGTTATAAGAATATCTAGGCATGATCATGTATATAGGCATCACGTCCGCGACAAAGCAGATCGAAACGATTCTGCATCTACTACTATTACTCCACACATCGACCGCTATCCAGCATGCATCTAGAGTATTAAGTTCATAAGAACGGAGTAACGCATTAGGCAAGATGACATGATGTAGCTAGAGGGATAAACTCAAGCAATATGATATAAACCCCATCTTTTTATCCTCGATGGCAACAATATAATACGTGCCTTGCTGCCCCTGCTGTCACTGGGAAAGGACACATCCAGATTGGACCCAAAGCTAAGCACTTCTCCCATTGCAAGAAAGATCAATCTAGTAGTCCAAACCAAACTGATAATTCGAAGAGACTTGCAAAGATAACCAATCATACATAAAAGAATTCAGAGGGGATTCAAATATTTCTCATAGATAAGCTTGATCATAAACCCACAATTTATCGGATCTCGACAAACACACTGCAAAAAGCGTTACATCGAATAAATCTCCAAGAAGATCAAGGAGAACATTGTATTGAGATTCAAAGAGAGAGAAGAAGCCATCTAGCTAATAACTATGGACCCGAAGGTCTATGGTAAACTACTCACAACTCATCGGAGAGGCTATGGTGTTGATGTAGAAGTCCTCCGTGATCGATTCCCCCCTCCGGCGGAGCGCCGGAAAAGGCTCCAAGATGGGATCTCATGGGAACAGAAGGTTGCGGCGGTGGAAATAGGGTTTCGTGGTGCTCCTGGATGTTTTCGAGGTACGTAGATATATATAGGCGAAGGAAGTCGGTCAGGGGAGCCACGAGGGGCCCACGAGGGTGAGGGCGCCCCCACCCCCCTAGGCCGCGCCTCCCTGCCTCGTGGCTTCCTCGATTGCTTCTTGATGTCCACTCCAAGTCTCCTGGATTGCGTTTGTTCCAAAAATAACTCTCCCAAAGGTTTCATTCCGTTTGGACTCAGTTTGATACTCCTTTTCGGCAAAACACTAAAATAGGCAAAAAAACAGCAATTTGGGTTGGGCCTACGGTTAATAGGTTAGTCCCAAAAATGATATAAAAGTTTTTAGTAAAGACCATAAACATCCAAAACGGGTAATATAATGGGAAAATTTTGTTTTTGCCACTCTAGATTTTGCAAATTTTCCTTATGCCACTCCAGATTTTGACATTTCACTTTTGCCACTCTTAGTTTTTGACAATTATCACAATTGCCATTCCCGTGGCAAAAGCAAAATTTTCGGAGTGGCAATTGTGATAATTGTCAAAATCTAAGAGTGGCAAAAATAAAATAAAATTATTTTGCTTTTGCCACAAAATGGCAATTGTGATAATTGTCAAAAACTAAGAGTGGCAAAAGTGAAATGTCAAAATCTAGAGTGGCATAAAGAAAATTGGCAAAACCTAGAGTGGCAAAAACAAAATTTTCCCTAATATAATAGCATGGAACAATCAAAAATTATAGATACGTTGGAGACGTATCAAGCATCCCCAAGCTTAATTCCTGCTCGTCCTCGAGTAGGTAAATGATAAAAACAGAATTTTTGATGTGGAATGCTACCTAGCATATTTCTCAATGTAACTTTCTTTATTGTGGCATGAATGTTCAGATCCAAATGATTCAAGATAAAAGTTTAATATTGACATAAGAGTAATAATACTTCAAGCATACTAACAAAGTAATCATGTCTTCTCAAAATAACATGGCCAAAGAAAGCTATCCCTACAAAATCATATAGTCTGGCTATGCTCCATCTTCATCACACAAAATATTTAAATCATGCACAACCCCAATGACAAGGCAAGCAATTGTTTCATATTTTTTTATGTTCTCAAAAATTTTCAATTTTCATGCAATACATGAGCTTGAGCCATGGACATAGCACTATATGTGGAATAGAATGGTGGTTGTGGAGAAGACAAAAAAGGAGAAGATAGTCTCACATCAATTAGGCGTATCAACAAGCTATGGAGATGCCCATCAATAGATATCAATGTGAGTGAGTAGGGATTGCCATGCAACGGATGCACTAGAGCTATAAGTGTATGAAAGCTCAACAAAAGAAACTAAGTGGGTGTGCATCCAACTTGCTTGCTCACGAAGACCTAGGGCATTTTGAGGAAGCCCATCATTGGAATATACAAGCCAAGTTCCATAATGAAAAATTCCCACTAGTATATGAAAGTGACAACATAGGAGACTCTCTATCATGAAGATCATAGTGCTACTTTGAAGCACAAGTGTGGAAAAGGATAGTAACATTGTCCCTTCTCTCTTTTTCTCTCATTTTTTTAGTGGGCTTCTTTGGCCTCTTTTTTTTATTTGGGCTTCTTTGGCCTCTTTTATTTTTCATAAAGTCCGGAGTCTCATACTGACTTGTGGGGGAATCATAGTCTCCATCATCCTTTCCTCACATGGGACAATGCTCTAATACCGTGCTTCCTAGCAACAAAATCTCTCTTACCATAACGTTGATTCTTTGATTGTGGGTTATCAAGATCAACAGCTGTTCAATCTCTACATCATTATTATTGCTAGGTTGAGCATCAACATGAACATTATCATTAACATTATCACTAGGTTCATGTTCATCACCAGATTGTGTTTCAGCATCATAAATAGAAATATCATTGGGATTCTCAGGTGTGTCTACAACAAGTTCACTAGAAGCATGCAAAGTCCTATCATTTTTCTTTTTCTTCTTTTTAGAAGAACTAGGTGCCTCGAAATTATTTCACTGAGAATCTTGCTCAATTCTCTTACGGTGGCCTTCAGGATACAAAGGTTCCTGAGTCATTCTACCAGTTCTAGTAGCCACTCTAACAGCAAAATCATGTTTATTATTTAATTCATCAAGTAAATCACTTTGAGCTTTAAGTACTTGCGCCGCTTGAGTGGTAACCAAAGAAGCATATTTGCTAATGAGTTTAAGTTCACATTTAACTCTAGCCATATAATCACTCAAGCGTCCAATCATGTAAGCATTACTCTTTAATTCTCTACCAACATAAGCATTGAAACTTTCTTGCCTAACCATAAAATCATCAAATTCATCTAAACATTGGCTAGGAAACTGAATAGACGGGATTTCAACTTTATCATATCTATAGAGAGAATTTACCTTTACTACCTGTGTCGGATAATCAAGACCATGTGTTTCTTCAATAGGTGGTAAATTAAGACCATGTATTTCTTCAAATGGAGGTAAATTCTTAACATCTTCAGCTTTAATACCTTTCTCTTTCATTTATTTCTTTGCCTCTTGCATATCTTCAGGAATGAGAAATAGAACTCCCCTTTTCTTTAGAGTTGGTTTAGGAATAGGCTCAAGAGTTGGCTCAATTGGCTCAAGGATTGGCTCAGGAAGAGTACAATTATTTTCATTAGTCAACATATTATTCAATAGCAATTCAGCTTGGTCGACTGTTCTTTCCCTGAAAATACAACCAACACAACTATCCAAGTGGTCCTTGGAAGCATCAGCTAGTCCATTATAAAAGATATCAAGTATTTCATTTTTCTTAAGAGTATGATCGGGCAAAGCATTAATTAATCGGAGAAGCCTCCCCCAAGCTTGTGGGAGACTCTCTTCTTCGATTTGCACAAAAATATATATTTCCCGCAAGGCAGTTTGTTTCTTATGAGCAGGGAAATATTTAGCAGAGAAGTAATAAATCATATCCTGGGGACTACGCACACAACCAGGATCAAGAGAATTAAACCAAGTTTTAGCATCACCTTTTAATGAGAACAAAAATAACTTAAGGATATAATAATAGCGAGATTTCTCATCATTAGTGAATAGGGTGGCTATATCATTTAACTTAGTAAGATGTGCCACAACAGTTTTAGATTCATTGCCATAAAAAGTATCAGATTCAATCAAAGTAATTATCTCAGGATCGACAAAGAATTCATAATCCTTATCAGTAACAAAGATAGGTGAAGTAGCAAAAGCAGGGTCATATTTCATTCTAGCATTCAGAGTTTTCTGTTTAAGTTTAGCTAATAACTTCTTAAGATCATATCTATCATTGCAAGCAAAAAGATCTCTAGCAGTTTCTTCATCCATAACATAACCCTCAGGAACAATAGGCAATTCATATTTAGGGGGAGAACCTTCATCATCACTATCTTTAATAATTTCATCATCTATAATTCCATTCTCTCTAACCCTAGCAAGTTGTTCATCAAGATATTCACCTAATGGCACAGTAGTATCAAGCATAGACGTAGTTTCATCATAAGTATCATGCATAGCATAAGTGGCATCATCAATAACATGCGATATATCAGAATTCATAGCAGTAGCAGGTTTAGGCGTCGCAAGCTTACTCAAAACGGAAGGAGAATCTAATGCAGAGCTAGATGGCAGTTCCTTACCTCCCCTCGTAGTTGAGGGAAAAATCTTAGTTCTTTCGTCTTTCAAGTTCTTCATAGTGACCAGCAGATATAAATCCCAAGTGACTCAAAGAATAGAGCTATGCTCCCCGGCAACGGTGCCAGAAAATAGTCTTGATAACCCACAAGTATAGGGGATCGCAACTATTTTCAAGGGTAGGGTATTCAACCCAAATTTGTTGATTCGACACAAGGGGAGCCAAAGAATATTCTCAAGTATTAGCGGTTAAGTTGTCAATTCAACCACACCTGGATAACTTAGTATCTGCAGCAAAGTATTTAGTAGCAAAGTAGTATGGTAGTAATGGTAACAGTGGTAAAAGTAATGATAACAGTTTTGTAGTGATTGTAATAGTAACAAGGGAAAAGTAAATAAGAAAAGCACAATATATGAAAAGCTCGTAGGCATTGGATCAGTGATGGATAATTATATTGGATGCGATTCCTCGTGTAATATTTATAACATAGGGTGACACAGAACTAGCTACAGTTCATCAATGTAATGTAGGCATGTATTCCAAATATAGTCATACGTGCTTATGGAAAAGAACTTGCATGACATCTTTTGTCCTACCCCCCCCCCCCGGTGGCAGCGGGGTCCTAATGGAAACTAAGGGATATTAAGGCCTCCTTTTAATAGAGAACCGGACCAAAGCATTAGCACTTAGTGAATACATGAACTCCTCAAACTACGGTCATCACCGAGAAGTATCCCGATTATCATCACTTCGGGGTTGTCGGATCATAACACATAATAGGTGACTATAGACTTGCAAGATAGGATCAAGAACTCACATATATTCATGAAAACATAATAGGTTCAGATCTGAAATCATGGCACTCGGGCCCTAGTGACAAGCATTAAGCATAGCAAAGTCATAGCAACACCAATCTCAGAACATAGTGGATACTACGGATCAAACCCTAACAAAACTAACTTGATTACATGGTAAATCTCATCCAACCCATCACCGTCCAACAAGCCTATGATGGAATTACTCATGCACGGCGGTGAGCATCATGAAATTGGTGATGGAGGATGGTTGATGACGACGACGGCGACGAATCCCCCTCTCTGGAGCCCCGAATGGACTCTAGATCAGCCCTCCCGAGAGAACTTAGGGCCTGGCGGCGGCTCTGTATCGTAAAACATGATGAAACTTTCTCTCTGATTTTTTTTTCCGCGAAAGCAAATATATAGAGTTGGAGTTGAGGTCGGTGGAGCTCCAAGGGGCCCACGAGGCAGGGGGCACGCCCAGGAGGAGGGGGCGCGCCCCCACCCTCGTGGACAGGGTGTGGGCCCCCTGGCCTTGATTCTTTTGCCAGTATTTTTTATATTTTCCAAAAGTAATCTCCATGGATTTTCAGGTCATTCCGAGAACTTTTGTTTTCTGCACAAAAATAACACCATGGCAGTTCTGTTGAAAACAACGTCAGTCTGGGTTAGTTTCATTCAAATCATGCAAGTTAGAGTCCAAAACAAGGGCAAAAGTGTTTGGAAAAGTAGATACGTTGGAGACGTATCAGGTATCAGAGCTAGGTCTATGCGTAGATGATATGCACGAGTAGAACACAAAGAGTTATGGACGATTATCGTCATACTACTTATCATCAATGTCTTATTTTGATTCGGCGGTATTGTTGGATGAAGCGGCATGGACCAACCTTACATGACCACGTTCATGAGACCGGTTCCACCGACAAACATGCAACTAGTTTTGAATAAAGGTGGCTGACGGGTGTCTGTTTCTCCTACTTTAGTTGAATCAAATTTGACTGCGGCCAATCCTTGTTGAGGGTTAAAATAACAAACTTGATAAATCACCGTTGTGGTTTTTGTGTCGTAGGTAAGAACGGTTCTTGCTAGATGTTCGTAGCAGACACGTAAAACTTGCAACAACAAAGTAGAGGACATCTAACTTGTTTTTGTAGGACATGTTGTCATGACATGATGTGATACACGTTATTGTATGAGATGATCATGTTTTGTAGAAGTTATTGGCAATCGGCAGGAGCCTTATGGTTGTCTCTTTATTGTATGAAATGCAAATGCCATGTAATTGCTTTACTTTATCACTATGCGTTAGCGATAGTTGTAGAAGCAATAGTTGGCGAGACGACCATGACGCAGTGATGGAGATCAGGGTGTCGAGCCGGTGACGATGGAGATCATGAAAATGCTTTGGAGATGGAGATCAAAAGCACAAGATGATGATGGCTATACCATGTCACATATTTTGATTGAGATGTTTATCTTGCAACTAACTCATTAGTCTTGGCATCAATCTCGTTACTGGCAAGTCTCTTTACTCGTTCCGTAATACATCATCCTGCAACTAACTCATTAGTCACTTTACTTGTAAGGCTTCTTATGATGTGTATTACCGAGAGAGACCAGAGATACATCTCTGATACTCGGAGTGACAAATCCTAATCTTGATCTATGCCAACCCAACAAACACCTTCGGAGATACCTATAGAGCATCTTTATACTAACTCAGTTACGTTGTGACGTTTGATAGCACACAAGGCGTTCCTCCGGTATCCGGGAGTTGCATAATCTCATAGTCGAAGGAATATGTATTTGACATGAAGAAAGCAATAGCAATAAAACTGAATGATCATAATACTAAGCTAACAGATGAGTCTTGTCCATCACATCATTCTCCGAATGATGTGATCCCGTTTATCAAATGACAACACATGTCTATGGTTAGGAAACTTAACCATCTTTGATTAACGAGCTAGTCCAGTAGAGGCTTACTAGGGACACAGTGTTTTGTCTATGTATCCGCACATGTATTAAGTTTCCGGTTAATACAATTCTAGCATGAATAATAAACATTTATCATAAAATAAGGAAATATAAAATAACAACTTTATTATTGCCTCTAGGGCATATTTCCTTCAGTCTCCCACTTGCACTAGAGTCAATAACCTAGTTCACATCGTAATGTGATTTAACACCAATAGTTCACATCTTTATGTGATTAACACCCATAGTTCACATTTCCATGTGTCTAATATCCAAAGGGTTTACTAGAGTCAATAATCTAGTTCACATCGCTATGTGATTAACACCCAAAGAGTACTAAGGTGTGATCATGTTTTGCTTGTGAGAGAGGTTTAGTCAACGGGTGTGCCACATTCAGATCCGTATGTATGTCTATGTCTACAATGCTCTACAAGGAGCTACTCTAGCTAATTGCTCCCACTTTCAATACGTATCCAGATTGAGACTCAGAGCCATCTGGATCGATGAAAAAGCTTTGCATCGACGTAACTCCTTACGATGAAATCTTTATCACCTCCATAATCGAGAAATATTTCCTTAGTCCTCTAAGGATAATTTTGACTGTTGTCAAGTGACCTACTCCTGGATCACTATTGTACCCCCTTGTCAAACTCATGGCAAGGCACATAACAGGTCTGGTACACAACATGTCATTCTTTATAGAACCCGAGGCTTAGGGAATGACTTTCATTCTCTCTATCTTCTGCCGTGGTCGGGCTTTTGAGTCTTACTCAACTTCGCGCTTTACAATCCAGGCTAGAACTGAAGGAAATATGCCCTAGAGGCAATAATAAAGTTATTATTTATTTCCTCATATCATGATAAATGTTTATTATTCATGCTAGAATTGTATTAACCGGAAACATGATACATGTGTGAATACATAGACCAACATAACGTCACTAGTATGCCTCTACTTGACTAGCTCATTAATCAAAGATGGTTATGTTTCCTAACCATAGACATGTGTTGTCATTTGATTAATGGGATCACATCATTAGGAGAATGATGTGATTGACATGACCCATTCCGTTAGCCTAGCACTTGATCGCTTAGTATATTGCTATTGCTTTCTTCATGACTTATACATGTTCCTCGTAACTATGAGATTATGCAACTCCGTTCATCGGAGGAACACTTTGGTGCTACCAAACGTCACAACGAATCGGGTGATTATAAAGGAGTACTACAGTGTCTCCAAAGGTACATGTTGGGTTGGCGTATTTCGAGATTATGTTTTGTCACTCCGATTGTCGGAGAGGTATCTCTGGGCCCTCTCGGTAATGCACATCACTATAATCCTTGCAAGCAATGTAGCTAATGAGTTAGTTACGGAATGATGCATTACATAACGAGTAAAGAGACTTGCCGTAACGAGATTGAACTAGGTATTGGATACCGACGATCGAATCTCGGACAAGTAACATACCGATGACAAAGGGAACAACGTATGTTGTTATGCGGTTTGACCGATAAAGATCTTCGTAGAATATGTAGGAGCCAATATGAGCATCCAGGTTCCGCTATTGGTTATTGACCGAGAATAGTTCTAGGTCATGTCTACATAGTTCTCGAACCCGTAGGGTCCGCACGCTTAACGTTACGATGACAGTTTTATTATGAGTTTATAAGTTTAGATGTACCAAAGTTTGTTCGGAGTCCCGTATGTGATCACGGACATGACGAGGAGTCTCGAAATGGTCGAGACATAAAGATCGATATATTGGAAGCCTATATTTAGACATCAGAATCGTTCCGGGTGAAATCGGCATTTTACCGGAGTACCGGGAGGTTACCGGAACCCCCCGTGGGGTTATTGGGCCTACATGGGCCTCGAGGGAGAAGAGGGAGGAGGCAGAGGGGCGCGCACCCTCCCTTCCTAGTCCGAATAGGACAAGGGAAGAGGCGGCGCCCCTTTCCTTCCCCTCTTCCTCCTCTTTCCCCCCTTCTCCTACTCCTACTTGGAAAGAAGGGAGTCCTACTCCCGGTGGGAGTAGGACTCCCCCCTTGGCGCGCCCTCCTTGGCCGGCCGCCTCCTCCCCCCTGGCTCCTTTATATACGGGGGCGGGGGGGGCACCCCATAGACACACAAGTTGATCTACGTGATCATTCCTTAGCCGTGTGCGGTGCCCCCCTCCACCATATTCCACCTTGATCATATCGTCGCGGAGTTTAGACGAAGCCCTACGCCGGTAGAACATCAACATCGTCACCACGCCGTCGTGTTGACGGAACTCATCCCCGACACTTTGCTGGATCGGAGTCCGGGGATCGTCATCGAGCTGAACGTGTGCTGAACTCGGAGGTGCCGTATGTTCGGTACTTGGATCGGTGGGATCGTGAAGACGTACGACTACATCAACCGCATTGTCATAACGCTTCCGCTTACGGTCTACGAGGGTACGTGGACAATACTCTCCCCTCTCGTTGCTATGCCATCACCATGATCTTGCGTGTGCATAGAGTTTTTTTGAAATTACTACGTTCCCCAACAGTGGCATCCGAGTCTAGGTTTTATGCGTAGATGTTATATGCACGAGTAGAACACAAGTGAGTTGTGGGCGATACAAGTCATACTGCTTACCAGCATGTCATACTTTGGTTCAGTGGTATTGTTGGATGAAGCGGCCCGGACCGACATTACGCGTACGCTTACGCGAGACTGGTTTTACCTCCGTGCTTTGCACACAGGTGACTAGCGGGTGTCAGTTTCTCCAACTTTAGTTGAACCGAGTGTGGCTACGCTCGGTCCTTGCGAAGGTTAAAACAGCACCTACTTGACGAACTATCGTTGTGGTTTTGATGCGTAGGTAAGAACGGTTCTTGCTCAGCCCGTAGCAGCCACGTAAAACTTGCAACAACAAAGTAGAGGACGTCTAACTTGTTTTTGCAGGGCATGTTGTGATGTGATATGGTTAAGACGTGATGAGATATAAGTTGTTGTATGAGATGATCATGTTTTGTTGAAGTTATCGGCAACTGGCAGAAGCTCTGTGGTTGTCTCTTTGTTGCATAAGATGCAAGTGCCAAATAATTGATTTACTTTATCGCTATGCGATAGCAATAGTTGCAAGAGCAATAGTTGGCGAGACGACCATGTGACGACACATTGATATAGATCAAGATGATGAAGATCATGGTGTCGTGCCGTTGACGATAGAGATCATGACAGTACTTTGGAGATGGAGATCAAAGGCGCAAGATGATCATGGCCATATCATGTCACATATTTTGGTTGCATATGATGTTTATCTGTTATACATCTTATTCTGTTTTGTTTGACGGTAACATTTTAAGATGATCTCTCACTAATTATCAAGAAGTGTTCTCCCGAGTATGCACCGCTTGCGAAAGTTCTTCGTCTTTGAGACACCACGTGATGATCGGGTGTGATAGGCTCTACGTTCAAATACAACGGGTGCAAAACAGTTGCACACGCGGAATACTCAGGTTAAACTTGACGAGCCTAGCATATACATATATGGCCTCAGAACACGGAGACAGAAAGGTCAAGCGTGAATCATATAGTAGATATGATCAACATAGTGATGTTCACCATTGAAAACTACTCCATCTCACGTGATGATCGGACATGGTTTAGTTGATTTAGATCACGTGATCACTTAGATGACTAGAGAGATGTCTGTCTAAGTGGGAGTTCTTAAGTAATATGATTAATTGAACTTAAATTCATGAACTTAGTCCTGGTAGTATTTTGCAAATTATGTTGTAGATCAATAGCTCGCGTTGTTGCTTTCATATGTTTATTTTGATATGTTCCTAGAGAAAATTGTGTTGAAAAATGTTAGTAGCAATGATGCGGATTGGATCCGTGATCGAGGTTTATCCTCATTGCTTTGCACGTAAGAATTATGTCCTTAATGCACCGCTAGGTGATGACCTATTGCAAGAGCGGATCACGACGTTATGAACGTTTGGCTAGCTCAATATGATGACTACTTGATAGTTTAGTGCACCATGCTTAACGTCTTAGAATCGGGACTTCAAGGACGTTTTGAACGTCATGGACCATATGAGATGTTCCAGAAATTGAAGTTGATATTTCAAGCAAATACCCGAGTTGAGAGATATGAAGTCTTCAACAAGTTCTACAGCTAAAAGATGGAGGAGAATCGCTCAACTAGTGAGCATGTGCTCAGATTGTCTGGGTACTTCAATCGCTTGAATCAAGTGGGAGTTAATCTTCCAGATAAGATAGTGATTGACAGAATTCTCTAGCCACCATCACTAAAGTTACTAGAACTTCGTGATGAACTATAATATGCAAGGGATAACAAAAATGATTACCCGAGCTCTTCGTGATGTTGAAATCGACAAAGGTAGAAATCAAGAAGGAGCATCAAGTGTTGATGATTGACAAGACCACTAGTTTCAAGAAAAGGGCAAAGGGAAAGAAAGGGAAACTTCAAGTAGAATGGCAAACAAGTTGTCACTCCCGTGAAGAAGACCAAAGCTGGACCAAAGTCTGAAACTGAGTGCTTACACTGCAAAGGAAATGGCCACTGGAAGCGGAAATGCCCTGAATATTTGGTGGATAAGAAGGATGGCAAAGTGAACAAGGGTATATTTGATATACAGGTTATTGATGTCTGCCTTACTAGTGTTTATAGTAGCTCCTGAGTATTTGATACTTGTTCGGTTACTAAGATTAGTAACTCGAAACAGGAGTTACAGAATAAACAGAGACTAGTTGAAGGGGAAGTGATGATGAGTGTTGGAAGTAGTTCCAAGATTGATATGATCATCATCGCACACTCCCTATACTTTCGGGATTAGTGTTAAACATAAATAAATGTTATTTGGCATTTGCGTTGAGCATGAACATGATTTGATCGTGTTTATTGCGATACGGTTATTCATTTAAAGTTAGAGAATAATTGTTATTCTGTTTACATGAATAAGACCTTCGATGGTCATACACCCAATGAACATAGTTTGTTGGATCTCGATCGTAGTGATACACATATTCATAATATTGATGCCAAAAGATGCAAAGTTGATAACGATAGAGCAACTTATTTGTGGCACTACCGTTTAGGTCATATCGGTGTAAAGCGCATGAAGAAACTCCATACTGATGGGCTTTTGGAATCACTTGATTATGAATCACTTGCTACTTGCGAACCGTGCCTCATGGGCAAGATGACTAAAACGCCGTTCTCCGGAACTATGGAGCGAGCAACTGATTTGTTGGAAATCATACATACTGATGTTTGTGGTCCAATGAATGTTGAGGCTCGCGACGGGTATCGTTATTTTCTCACCTTCAAAGATGATTTGAGCAGATATGGGTATATCTACTTAATGAAACACAAGTCTGAAACATTTGAAAAGTTCAAAGAATTTCAGAGTGAAGTGGAAAATCATCGTAACAAGAAAATAAAGTTTCTACGATCGATCGTGGAGGAGAATATTTGAGTTACGAGTTTGGTCTACACTTGAAACAATGCGGAATAGTTTCAGCAACTCACGCCACCCGAACACCACAACGAAATGGTGTGTCCGAACGTCAGAATCGCACTTTACTAGATATGGTGCGATCTATGATGCCTCTTCTTGATTCTTCGCTATCGTTTTGGGGTTATGCTTTAGAGACGGCGCATTCACGTTAAATAGGGCACCATCAAAATCCGTTAAGACGACACCTTATGAACTGTGGTTTGGCAAGAAACCAAAGTTGTCGTTTCTTAAAATTTGGGGCTGTGATGCTTATGTGAAGAAACTTCAACCGATAAGCTCGAACCCAAATCGAGAAATGTGTCTTCATAGGATACCCAAAAGAAACTATTGGGTACACCTTCTATCACATCTCCAAGGCAAGATTTTCGTTGCTAAAATGGGATCCTTTCTAGAGAAGGAGTTTCTCTCGAAAGAAGTGAGTGGGAGGAAATTAGAACTTGATGAGATAACTGTATCTGCTCCCTTATTGGAAAGTAGTTCATCACAAGAACTGGTTCCTGTGACAACTACACCAATCAGTGAGGAAGCTAATGATATTGATCATGAAACTTCAGATCAAGTTTCTCTTGAACCTCGTGGGTCTACCAGAGTAAGATCCGCACTGCAGTGGTAAGGTAATCCTATTCGGAAGTCATGTTACTTGACCATGATGAACCTACGAACTATGAGGAAGCGATGATGAGCCCAGATTCCGCAAAATGGCTAGAGGCCATGAAATCTGAGATAGGATCCATGTATGAGAACAAAGTGTGGACTTTGGTGGACTTGTCCGATGATCGGCAAACCATAAGAAATAAATGGATCTTCAAGAGGAAGACGGACGTTGATAGTAGTGTTACTATCTACAAAGCTCGACTTGTCGCAAAAAGGTTTTTGACAAGTTCAAGGTGTTGACTACAATGAGATTTTCTCAACTGTAGTGATGCTTAAGTCTGTCTGAATCATGTTAGCAATTGCCACATTTTATGAAATTTGGCAAATGGATGTCAAAACTGCATTCCTTAATGGTTTTCTTAAAGAAGAGTTGTATATGATGCAACCAAAGGTTTTGTCAATCCTAAAGGTACTAACAAAATGTGCAAGCTCCATCGATCCATCTATGGACTGGTGCAAGCATCTCAGAGTTGGAATATACGCTTTGATAAGTTGATCAAAGCATATAGTTTTGTCTGGACTTACAGTGAAGCCTGTATTTACAAGAAAGTGAGTGGGAGCACTACAACATTTTTGATAAGTATATGTGAATGACATATTGTTGATCGGAAATAATGTAGAATTATTCTGCAAAGCATAAAGGAGTGTTTGAAAGGAGTTCTTTAAAAGAAAGACCTCAGTAAAGCTACTTACATATTGAGCATCAAAATCTATTCTTGAGATAGATCAAGACGCTTGATAAGATTTTCAATGAGTACATACCTTGATAAATTTTTGAAATAGTTCAAAATGGAACAGTCAAAGAAGGAGTTCTTGCCTGTGATGCAAAGGTGTGAAGTTGAGTAAGACTCAAGACCCGACCATGGCAGAAAATAGAAAGAGAATGAAAAGTCATTCCCTATGCCTCAGTCATAGGTTCTATAAAGTATGCT
Organism: Aegilops speltoides; assembly: GCA_021437245.1. Taxonomy (NCBI): domain Eukaryota; kingdom Viridiplantae; phylum Streptophyta; class Magnoliopsida; order Poales; family Poaceae; genus Aegilops; species Aegilops speltoides. The sequence goes on from CM038144.1 coordinate 457,945,968, forward strand.
ATGTTGTGAACCAGACCTATTGTATACCTTGCTCTAAGTTTGACAAAGGAATACAATGTTGATCTAAGAGTAGATCACTGGACAGCGGTCAAGAATATCCTTAGTGAGGACTAAGGACATGTTTCTCGATTATGGAAGTCATAAAAGAGCCCGTCGTAAAAAGTTACAACGATGCAAGCTTTTACACCAATCCAGATGACTCTAAGTCTCAATCTGGATACATATTGAAAATAGGAGCAATTAGCTAGAGTAGCTCCGTACAGAGCATTGTAGACATAGAATATTTGCAAAATACATACGGCTCTGAATATGGCAGACCCGTTGACTAAGCTTCTCTCACGAGCAAAACATGATCACACCTTAGTACTCTTTGGGTGTTAATCACATAGCGATGTGAACTAGATTATTGACTCTAGTAAACCCTTTGGGTGTTGGTCACATGAATATGTGAACTATGGGTGTTAATCATATACAGACATGAATATTGGTGTTAAATCACATGGCGATGTGAACTAGATTATTGACTCTAATGCAAGTGGGAGACTGAAGGAAATATGCCCTAGAGGCAATAATAAAGTTATTATTTATTTCCTCATATCATGATAAATGTTTATTATTCATGCTAGAATTGTATTAACCGGAAACATGATACATGTGTGAATACATAGACCAACATAACGTCACTAGTATGCCTCTACTTGACTAGCTCATTAATCAAAGATGGTTATGTTTCCTAACCATAGACATGTGTTGTCATTTGATTAATGGGATCACATCATTAGGAGAATGATGTGATTGACATGACCCATTCCGTTAGCCTAGCACTTGATCGTTTAGTATATTGCTATTGCTTTCTTCATGACTTATACATGTTCCTGTAACTATGAGATTATGCAACTCCCGTTTACCGGAGGAACACTTTGGGTGCTACCAAATGTCACAACGAATCGGGTGATTATAAAGGAGTACTACAGGTGTCTCCAAAGGTACATGTTGGGTTGGCGATTTGAGATTAGGTTTTGTCACTCCGATTGTCGGAGAGGTATCTCTGGGCCCTCTCGGTAATGCACATCACTATAAGCCTTGCAAGCAATGTAGCTAATGAGTTAGTTACGAATGATGCATTACATAACGAGTTAAAAGACTTGCCGGTAACGAGATTGAACTAGGTATTGGATACCGACGATCGAATCTCGGACAAGTAACATACTGATGACAAAGGGAACAACGTATGTTGTTATGCGGTTTGACCGATAAAGATCTTCGTAGAATATGTAGGAGCCAATATGAGCATCCAGGTTCCGCTATTGGTTATTGACCGAGAATAGTTCTAGGTCATGTCTACATAGTTCTCGAACCCGTAGGGTCCGCACGCTTAACGTTACGATGACAGTTTTATTATGAGTTTATAAGTTTTGATGTATCGAAGTTTGTTCAGAGTCCCGGATGTGATCACGGACATGACGAGGAGTCTCGAAATGGTCGAGACATAAAGATCGATATATTGGAAGCCTATATTTGGACATCGAATCGTTCCGGTGAAATCGGCATTTCTGCGAGTACGGAGGTTACGGAACCCCGGGGTTATTGGGCCTACATGGGCCTCAAGGGAGAAGAGGAAGGAGCAGGGAGGGGCTGCACGCCTCCCTTCCTAGTCCGAATAGGACAAGGGAAGGGCGCCCCCCTTCCTTCCCTCTTCCTCCTCTTTCCCCTTCTCCTACTCCTACTTGGAAAGAAGGAGTCCTACTCCCGGTGGGAGTAGGACTCCCCCCTTGGCGCGCCCTCCTTGGCCGGCCACCTCCTCCCCCCTGGCTCCTTTATATACGGGGGCGGGGGGGCACCCCATAGACACACAAGTTGATCTATGTGATCGTTCCTTAGCCGTGTGTGGTGCCCCCCTCCACCATATTCCACCTCGGTCATATAGTCGCGGAGTTTAGGCGAAGCCCCGCGCCGGTAGAACATCAACATCATCACCACGCCGTCGTGTTGACGGAACTCATCCCCGACACTTTGCTGGATCGGAGTCCGGGGATCGTCATCGAGCTGAACGTGTGCTGAACTCGGAGGTGTCGTACGTTCGGTACTTGGATCGGTGGGATCGTGAAGACGTATGACTACATCAACTGCATTGTCATAACGCTTCCGCTTATGGTCTACGAGGGTATGTGGACAATATTCTATCCTCTCGTTGCTATGCCATCACCATGATCTTGCGTGTGCATAGGAAATTTTTTAAATTACTACGTTCCCCAACAAGAACTCCTTCTTTGACTGATCCATTTTGAACTCCTTAAAAATCTTGTCAAGATGTGTGCTTTGTGAAAGTCCTATTAAGCATCTCGATCTATCTCTATAGATCTTGATGTCCAATACATAAGTAGCTTTATTATCAAGGTCTTTTATTGAAAATTATTATTCAAGTATACTTTTATGCTATTCAGAAATTCTATATCATTTCCAATCAATAATATGCCAACCACATACAATATCAGAAATGCTACAGACCTCCCACTTACTTTCTTGTAAATACAGGCTTCACCGTAAGTCTGTATAAAACCATATACTTTGATCACCTCATCAAAGCATATATTCCAACTCCGAGATGCTTGCACCAGTCCATATATGGATCGCTAGAGCTTGCACACTTTGTTATCACCTTTAGGATCGACAAAACCTTCTGGTTGCATAATATACAACTCTTCTTAGAGATATCCATTTAAGGAATGCAGTTTTGACGTCCATTTGCCAGATTTCATAAAATGTGGCAATTGCTAACATAAATCGGACGGACTTAAGCATCACCACGGTTGAGAAAGTCTCATTGTAGTCAACCCCTTGAACTTGTGGAAAACCTTTTGCGACAAGCCAAGCTTTGTAGATAGTAACATTACCATCAGCGTCAGTCTTCTTCTTGAAGATCCATTTATTCTCCATGGCTTGCCGATCATCGGGAAAATCCACCAAAGTCCACATTTTGTTCTCATACATGGATCCTATCTCAGATTTCATGGCCTCAAGCCATCTGCCGGAATCTGGGCTCATCATAGCTTCTTCACAGTTTGTAGGTTTGCCTTGTTCTAATAACATGACTTCCAGGACAGGATTCCGTACCACTCTGGTGTAGATCGTGCTCCGGTTGACCTACGAAGTTCAGTAGTAACTTGATCCGAAGTTTCATGATCATTATCATTTGCTTCCTCTCTAGTTGATATAGGCACCTCGGAAACGGTTTTCTGAGATGTACTATTCTCAATTTCGAGAGAAGGTACAATTACCTCATCAAGTTCTACTTTCCTCCCACTCACTTCTTTCGAGAGAAACTTCTTCTCTAGAAAGGACCCATTCTCAGCAACAAAGATCTTGCCATTGGATCTGTGTTGGAAGGTGTACCCAATTGTTTCCTTAGGGTATCCTATGAAAACGCACTTCTCCGATGTGGGTTCGATCTTATCACGCTGAAGCCTTTTGACATAAGTGTCGCAACCCCAATATTTAAGAAACGACAACTTAGGTTTGTTGCCAAACCACAGTTCATACAGTGTCGTCTCAACGGATTTAGATGGTGCCCTATTTAACATGAATGCAGTTGTCTCTAATGCGTAACCCAAAAACGATAGTGGTAAATCGGTAAGAGACATCATATATCGCACCATATCTAATAAAGTATGGTTACGATGTTCAGACGCACCATTACACTGTGGTTTTCCAGGTGGCGTGAGTTGTCAAACAATTCCACATTGTTTAAATGAAGGCCAAGCTCGTAACTCAAATATTCGCATCTGTGATCAGATCGTAGAAACTTTATTTTCTTGTTACGATGATTCTCCACTTTACTCTGAAATTCTTTAAACTTTTCAAATGTTTCAGACTTGTGTTTTATCAAGTAGACATACCCATATCTACTTAAATCATCAGTGAAGGTGAGAAAATGACGATACCTACTGCGTGCCTCAACACTCATCGGACCGCATACATCGGGATGTATTATTTCCAATAAGTTATTAGCTCGCTTCATTGTTCCAAAGAACGGAGTTTTAGTCATCTTGCTCATGAGGCATGGTTCGCAAGTATCAAATGATTTATAATTAAGTGATTCAAAACGTCCATCCATATGGAGTTTCTTCATGCGCTTTACACCAATATGACCTAAACAGCACTGCCACAAGTATGCTGCACTATCATTATCAACTTTGCATCTTTTGGCATCAATATTATGAATGTGTATCACTAAGATCGAGATTCAATAAACCATTAAAATTGGATGTATGACCATAGAAGGTTTTATTGATGTAAACAGAATAACAATTATTCTCTGTCTTAAATGAATAATCGTATTGCAATAAATCGTGTGTCGGCGCCTGGGTGGTCTGGGTGCGGTATTGTGACGGTGTCACGGGGAGGAGTGCTCGTAGTCATGCCCCGGGGATGTATCCGAGTTCAGTGAACCTCGTTAACAAATTCGGTGTCGTGCTCGTGTTATTGCTTGGTCCTCGGATGATCGACTACGCGCCTCAGTTTAATTCTAACAATGAAACAATAAAAAATTATAGATGTGTTGGAGACGTATCACAGGTTGGCGGCGACGCCCCTCTGTCGTGCCTCCGTTGGGTGTGCGGCGGCAGCTGCAGGCAGGGCCGGCCAGATCTGGGCCCTTCCTGGCTCGTGGCTGGTGTGAATGGTGGAGCGGACCACGACGCATGGTGCAGATGTTGGTGCTTCCACCGTGCTCCAGTCTCGATGTGAGGAGAGGTAGCTCCAGATTGACTAATGTGTGCATCCGGGGTGTTGTCCCCGACGTAGTTATGCATTTTCTCTGGATGAAAGACCCGCTCTTTGCCGGTGATGACAACGCCCATGGGTGTTGTTTCCTTGTTAAAGGCCTCACCATGGAGATCTTGCACCACTCTCGTCCCCGAGAAGTCAGCGGGTGAATACCAAGACCCGCCTTGTTGGATCGGCGATGACGGCATCCTTGACGTCGTTTCTTTGTTGGAAGCATTGCTATGGAGATTTGACCTCTTGGTGTGAGCAAATTGTTTGCTGTGAGGTGTCCAGGCCAGAGTTGGCGGTGGTGGGGCGATGATAGGGTCTGCGGTGGCGTGTGTCCGTTGAGGGCTGGCTGTTGGTCGGCGTTGTTTGGACATTGGTGCACTCTTGACATGCAGACGGCGCCAAACAAGCCATGTTGGTTGTCCTCCCGCTACCGAAGCGGCACATGTTCGCTTCTCTATCATATATGTCTTCTCCCTGCGTTGTCGATGAAGCTGTTCATCATGCTTGCGGCCGGCAGGATTGATGCGGCAGCTTGGTGTACTTGTGTGATGTTGCAACAAAGTCGAAGTCGTCGGGCCGTGAGCGCGGTCGTCGGGCCGCCAGAATTTCTGTTTGTATTGTGTTTGCTTGGTTCCTTGGCGCTTTTGTATGTCATATAGTGCTTTAGACCTAGTTTAACTAGGTGTGGTGTGTCCTTTGCACAGGTTTTTCAATAAACTAAGCATTTTCAGCCATCGGCTTCTTCAGCATTGGAATGTTAGCAGCTTCCCCGCTAACTTAAAAAGAAATTCTAAACAATGCAAAAAATGATTTCATTTGTATGAAAATGGGACAAAAGTTGAACTACACAATGGACATACGTACTAGGCACGTACTATATGACATACAAAGAAATCCCAAGCTCGTACGGGCTATATGATTTCATTTGTAGTACTACGAAGTACAGTCGCTCTAAAGCAAGCTGCACACGGCCTATAAGTTCCATTGGCAAGAAACCCGTACGAGCACACAATCTGCTGCACACGCCGGACCACAGACCGCAACGGGAACCCAGAAAAAGCAGTCGAGGAAGAAGGGAACATGAAGCAATCCTGTAGCGCCCGCGCATCGGCCTATATCCTACCACGGTGCAAGGAAATGAAAAGATGTGTCGTGAGAAAGGGGGAAAGACGAGGCCCCCGAGAGATTACACCACGAGAAGAGAGAGGTTACGGGCCATGTGGAGACGTAGTCGGGTGTCTCTTTTGCTTTTCTTTATTGTCAAATTAAATAAACTCCAGTTGCTTTCCGGGCTTTTTAAAATTTAGGGCGACGACAGCACGCACGGGAAGCTGCTGCCTTGACCCAAAGCTTGTCTTTGACCGGGAGAAGGGCAGGGGCGTCCATTCGAATTTAGTGGAGTTTTAAAGGCGGAAACGAAGACGACGCGCACGCAAAGAATGGTGGCGCATGTGCATCCATCTGCCCGCTGGTGTTTATCGTCGCCGCAATTTTGGGTTCGTTCGACGTGAGGGCATCTCCAGCCGCGCGTCCAAGAAGACCTTTTCAGGCGATTTTTTCGCGCCGGCGCTGAAAAAACGTTCCAGTCGCGCCCCCAGGACGCCGAAAATCGCCGGTTCGGGCCTTTTTTTCGCCCGGCGGTCAAAGGTCAACCCGCGCCTACCGCCCACACCGACAGGGAAAAGTCAAGTTTTTTTTTCGACTCGCCAGACCTCGCGCCTCGGCCACCACTAGTCAGATCCCGGCGACGGTCGCCGCCTCTCCGCCTAGATAGCCATTTCCGCTTTGAAAATAGCGGTAACCATGCAACCCTCCCCGCAAAGATTAGCGGCATGCGCCGCCGTTCCGGCCATGAGGCGCGGTTTAAAAGCGGTACACGCCTGAGCGCAAGGTGTTGGCGTTTTGACCGACTTCGGCGATGGACTCGATGAGGAGGAAGAGCTCGCCCTTATTCTTTGGAGGAGGAAGCCGCGCGACGTCCGTGAAGAAGAGCATCGATGGTGCTCGCCGCCCTCGCCAAATTCTTGGCGAGCATTGAAAAGCCGCGTCGAGGTGGCTCGGCGCCGGCGGTGAAAGCAAAGAACCGCATCGTCTCGCAAAGGCTCTTGATGCTCTACTCCGACTACTTCGCCGATGCTCCACTTCGCCGATGCTTCGCCGATGCTCTACTTCGCCGATGCTCCACTGCAAGGCTACTGCATGCTCAAGGGGGACGCCGCGTGATGAAATACGAGTTTTTATTTGTTGAACTATATAATTTGTATTGAACTATTTGTTGTTTTACTATTTTGTTGAAGTATTTGATTTTTCTGTGATGAAATATGTGATAAGGAATAATTATGTTGATAAATGAACGCCGAGACAGGGCGAAACCACGCCGAATATGGGCTTATTCTCGCCCATATGAGCCGTTTATTCGCCAAATTGAAATTTAAAAGTGGGCCAATTTCGCCACGGCGAGCGAGGCGGCGGCGACGGGTGAAAAATCGTCCCCAGCCGAGTGTCTCGGCCGCTTCGCCTGAGAGCGATTTTTGTCGTCTGAGGGCCAACCACTGGAGATGCCCTGAGATGTTGATGCCATGGGCGTTTATTGGCACTGATGACTGATATTTATCCTTGTGGCGAATAGCCGTAGGCTGCTGGATGTTTGGAAACGCGTCCGTTACTGTACATCCGTAATATTTGCGCGAAAGAAAAGGGGAAGGCCGTTACATCCGCAAGATTTGCGCAAAAAATTAATATGATGATTTGACTTTTGGTCTGACGTGCACTTGGCAAGCCATATGAGTTGGCGCCCACGACTTGGACGAACGCGTTCAGTTTGAGAGAGATGTCGTGTGGCTCTCGCGTTAGACAGTCTCGTATCGCCGTACCTTTTTTTTTTTTTGAGCAGATCTTGTCGTCGTAACTAGTCCGAAAGACGATGAGAAATCCACAGTGCTCCCCTGATGGACTCTCAAGTGTGACAATACAACCTTCTAGGCCCATGCGTTACCTCAAGCACAATTAGAGTGAGAGGAGTGGGCTAAACTGCCACGCGAATCCTATTCAGTGCTTCAGGCGCTGGTTAAACTATTTGCAATTTATGACATTTTTCAAATCTGCAAACTTTCTTCAAGCCTTGAAATTTTTTCAAGTCAGAGATTTTTTTTTTCAAATCCGTAAAAAGAAATTAAAACGAAGAACTTTTCTCAAAGTGGTGAAATCTTTCAAATTTACGTACATTTTATTAATCTGCAATCTTTTCATATCAGTGAACATTTTTCAAGTAGATGTAAAAATATGCGAACATTTTCATGTCAGTGAACGTTTTTCAATTTATAAATATTTTCAAATCCATGAACTTTTCCAAAAAAATATGTATCACTTTTTTTCTTTCAAAATCAATGGTCAACGGTCAAACAGGTCTTTGGTAACTGGTCACCAAGGACAACCACGAAGAAGCTTTTTTTCAGTCATTTGAGACAAAACTTTTTAAGTCTTTTTTGAGACAAAGCTTTTTTAGTTCAAAATCACGAAGAAGCGATCAGGCTCGCCGAGGGAGAGCTGCTCGCTCGTGTAGCTAGGTCGGTCCATGCAAGGTGGCGTGAGAGCGCTGCATCCGCTACCTAGCGCAGCCAGCGCTGGGGAGCTCCTAGTCGGCGCTGTAGGCGCCCGTTGGGCAAGTGGCGCGCCTACGGCGACCAGCAGCGGGCCGCGGCCCAGTTAAAACACTGCTACCAATCTGCTCTCAAATACAGCAGAATAAAAACCTAGGATTATTGATGTAGCGATTCGTGAACACTGGGGTTCGAACTCCGAGCGCCAGGGTTGAGAGCACTCCCTCATAACCACCAGGTCAAGCTCGTTTCGTTGTTTTAAAATAGGAAAAAACCTCTATTTCACCCTTCCTCCGAGCGCGAGCATTATATATATCCATTGTAAATTATTACAAAGAAAATTTAAATTCAAAACGAGTTCTATAAAAATACTGAAAATAGGTACAAATTTGAAAAAAAAGGTTCATAGAAATTCAAAAGAGTTCGTGGAAATGAAAAGGAGTTCATCGCTTTAAAAAAAGTTCATCATCTCGAGAAAAAGTTCACAAATTTTTGAAAAAGTTCATCGATTTTGAAAACAAATTCACAAATTTGGAAAAGAGTTCATCACTTTTGAAAAAGGTTCATCAATTTTAAAAATAAGTTCATCAAATTTGAATAAAAGTTCATTGAATTTGAAAAATCTCATTGAATTTGAAACAAAAGTTCATCGATTTGAAAAAGGTTCATCCAATTTGAAAAAAGTTCATCCATTTCTAAAAAAAGTTCAGCAAGTTTCAAAAAAGTTCATCAAAATTGAAATGAGTTCATGGATTTTCTAAAAAAATCAACAAAATTTAAGAAGTTCATTGACTTGAATAAAAATATCAATCTTGAGAAAAAAGTTCATCCATTTTAAGAAAAGTTCACGAATTTGGAAGAATCGTCAAAACAGGAAGAAGAAAAAATGAAAAAGACAGAAACAGGAAAAACGGAAAACGGAAAGAAGAAATAAAGAATGTTGGAAGAAAACATTATCACATAGGGCATGTTGGCGCTTTGGTTGTTGCCGTGTAATTCGATCCGGGAGGTCCCGTGTCCGATTCTTCTACACGCGGTACTTTTTGCGTGTCAAAAAAAAAAACAGGAAAACAAAGGCGATATGGGCCGGCCCGCAAGTAGCTGCTGCAAGCGCCGGTTAGCAAAAATAGTAGGAACCGGCGCCTGCAGCGCCAAATAGGAATTGCCCCAGCGCTGAAGCTCTCAAACTGCCATGGATCTCCGGGCCTGCACAGTGCAGCTCCTTACGCTCGAAATGGACCTGACCCAGCCCAACATCAATTTCAGTTTAATTGGAAAACAAAATTAGCCCAGCCCAGCATATATCAGAAATTCGCCCAAGTTTTGGGCTACTAAAGTCACATTCCCCTAAACAAAACCGTCAGATGCATCAAGTAATGACAATCAAAATTATTAAGCAAAACAACTTTTGCTAGCAGGTGAAAGATCATCGTGTCATGCAAGTGCATCTGACCAAATTTAGGGGTATCCAGATTGCGTCAACTGCGCCAAATATACACTATCTTTTGTTTGCGGACGATTATATCTTGTTTGGCACTTGGACGAGGCGAAGAGCGTTTGGGCTCTCCGTGATGATGATGTTGCGCTACCGGCGATTGGCGATAAAACCGCAGATGGCAAGCTTTGGTTGTTTGGTTTGTGCAACACTGTAACTAATCGCCGGTTTGTGGGGATCGATAACGTTATGCGCAATCTAGTGGGCACGCCGTCTAGCTATCCATGAGCAATAATTTCAAACTCCTCTATCAACACTTTTTTTTCATCCGTCGATATTATGAAGAGCTGGAGGTGTGTGCCTGTGTGGATATGGCCAGTGCGCCGAGTAGGCCTGAGGTTCGGGTGCGGACGAAGGCCGACTGGACTCCGCCGCCCAGTGGAGAATCAAAGCTAAACTTTTATGGTGCGGTTGCAAAACATTCTCTCTCTCTCTCTCTTTTTTTTTTTGCGAATTGGCTCCAAAACAATCTAACAGGACTGCTGTCGAAGTGGTTTGCGGTGATAATGCAGGACGTTTCCAAAGGGCATTTGCAGCTGTTTTTGAAGGTGTGTGTGTAAGAGATCAAGCGACCCTCGAAGCTCACATATGTAGGGAGGCAGTGGCCCTAGACGAAGACATGCATTTGCACAAAATCCGTATTGCATCTGGCTGTCCACAACGAGCCAACGAGTTGCGGGGCTCACTCTTCCTTGGCCCATATTGTATTCTCCTTTGAGATATATCAAGACGCGAGTGAGTCATTCTCAGTCATGCAATTTCTGTTTTGAGCAGCGCGACGCGAGTGTAATGGGGACGCACATAGAATGGCTCGAACGGCCACTTTGTTGGGAATGGGTACGGTATTACATGTCTAGCTTAGGGCATGTACAACGCGTCGCCCCAGCTAGCTGCCCCGCAAGCCACGTAGGCTCGGGTGTCAGGGACGGTGGCTTCGCAGCATGTCAGAGTCGCCTGCAGAAGAGGCCGCTGCTTGGCCGCGGAAAGCATGAGCTAAAGGAAAAAGGAAGGGAAGCCTGCTTGCTGCGTGAGTGAATGAATAAAGGAAAGTGACGTAGATTAATCGGAAGTGAGAGAGAGAGAGAGATTTGGGCCCCACTAGCTACTGCTGCTCCGGCTGAGTGATAATCACATGGAGCGATTGCTTCACCAGTACAATCCTATGTGGAGGGGATGAAACCACCGTTTGCTATAGCCTCCATAGTTCATGCCCTAGCCAAGTCATTTGTGTATCCCTCTAAACATTGATATATATTGAATAAAGCAGCGCTGCTCCATAAGAAAAACGAATTGTGCGTTTGTTAGTTTTATTTTTTGTAAAGGAAAAAAAATCCAGTGTGGACCTAGTTTATGAACATACGGCCTGAGAGAGGGATTGCAGCACTAGGGCTCCACTGCTCCCTATATTTAAACATTTTGAAATTTGTATTTTTGAAGTTTCAAAAAAATGTGAAACTTTTCACGGGGATACATATAAACATTCCGAATACCCGTGGCAAGTTTTGGTAGAAATCTCGTTTTGTTTTGGGCTATAGAAAAAAACTAATTTGTGACACTATATAGGAGAAAAGGTGTGCCATTTTCTGTCAGAAATTTCTCTTTTTTGTATTTCCCAAAATACAAAGTATTTTGTTTTCAGCTTTTTACCAGGCCTTAGGAATGTGTGTATGTATTCACGTATTTGATATAAGATTTTTTAAGCAACGAAAATGTGTTTTTCAAAACTTTCAAATACCAGGAGCCCTGGAGCCCGGTAGCTGCAGCCACTTTTCGCATACGGCCTTCCATACTGAGGTGGGCACAAGCGACGATGGCAGAGCACCCGCGATAGCAGCCGTCAGCCCGTGAATAGCACCGCACCAGCGAGCAGGCGGTTGGACTTGGACAGGCGTAGCCGCCAGCGGCCGGGCGGCATCGGAGACCATAGACGACAGTTGTGCCGCATTCATGGCACCGAATGGGCGCCACGCTTCGCGTCAAGCTGACGGCCATTTTGTCTTGTCGCCCCGTAGACGAAGGCGGGCGGCAGCAGAGGCAGAGCTGTACCCGGAAGAAGGGCGTAGCCACGTGTGACACGACACGACGCGTGCTCCCAGCCACGTACTACTACTGTACCTACGTGCTCTCGATTCAGATCTAAGCTCGCTTTACACATGCAATCAACCATGAAAGGCACACACAAACACAAACACACACGGACGAAACCGTCACTGTCTGCGTATGCTGGCTGTGGGTTCACTACGTACTGCTCCTTCCACTCCACCCTCTTGTGTCTCTCATCTTCGGACGCGGGCTGTGGGCTCTCGTGTCGCACGCCAGTAAATAAACGTATACACTTGCATTCAGATTAGTACTCTGAGTACATGCATATGCTTGCACTGATACTTGACACTTCTCCGGAGGACGAGCACCCGTGTGCTCCTTGATCGGCATTTGCCTGCTCTTATCTTCTTCCTCCGTTGATGCCAGTACTGTCGTGCTCGCGATGAACCCGCGCGCGGACTCGGACGCATTATCCGTTTTGCAATCAAGCAATCGACCCGCGGAGATCTCTTATAGTCCGTTCTCGCAATCAAGCAATTAACGCAGCAGTCTCCTTCATGCTTAATGGGAAGGTTGGAGAAAATGGTGATTAACACTGTATGTCTCGATGTGGCGCAGAATTCAGACGGCCATTTTCTACATTTTCTGTTGGATGATGATGGGCTGTCTTCGTCAGTTTGCCGCCACGGGGCCGAAGAGAATAAAGGAGTTGACACTGCACAGAGCAGAGTGTAATAACTGAATTCGGCGACGGCTGTCCATTTTGATCCACCGCATCTCGGCCGGCGTGCCTATAAGTAGTGCTGCTACCAACTAGCTAGGTGTGTATACACTCTGGCTCGTGACTCAGACCTTGCTCCGTAGTGCACTTCTCCAAGTGCTCCTCTAGCCAGCCATCTTCTCCGACTCCAGCCTCAATGGCGGATCAGAGCCCCGCCCCTATCCGTTGCAAAGGTAACTCCGAGACTCCTCATGCATGCTCGGCCTGTCCTATTTTTGTTTGCTTCAACGAAGAGCTTGGTTAGCTGCTTACTATCGGTCCCATGGTGACGCCAAACGCAAACAGCGGCGGTGAGCAGAGCCAAGGGCGCGCCGCTCGTCATCGAGGACATCGTCGTGGATCCGCCCAAGGCCTACGAGATCCGCATGAAGGTCATCTGCACCTCCCTCTGCCACACCGACATCACCTTCTGGCGCGGCAAGGTACGCTCGCAGTACACGCTCACGTCCAAAGATTCAGTTGGAAGCACTACGTACTTGCTAACTCAGATACGTACTTCCGATTTGGTAGGAAGACTTCCCGCTCCCGCCCGTGTTCCCAAGGATCCTAGGCCACGAGGCGTACGGGTAAGCTCCTCAGATCCTGCTGCCGATGAGCTCGTGAAGGCGGCCGGGGACGACGACGGCGAATGTATTATAAGACTGGGCGGTGCTGCGTGCGTTGCAGGGTGGTGGAGAGCCTCGGGGAGCACGTGGAGGGGTTCGCGGTGGGGGACACGGTGGTGCCGACGTTCCTGGGGCAGTGCGACTCCTGCGGCGGCTGCGCGTCGGCGGGGAGCAACATGTGCTCCGCGCTGCCGTTCGTCGTCGGCCCCGGGATGCGCCGCGACGGCACCACCCGCTTCAGGGACAGCCAGGGGGAGCCGCTGCACAACTTCCTCGCCGTCTCCAGCTTCAGCCAGTACACCGTCGTCGACGTCAACCAGGTCGTCAAGGTCGACCCCGCCGTGCCGCCCAAACTCGCCTGCCTCCTCGGCTGCGGCGCCGGCACCGGTGAGCCTGCCTCACACAGACTATCCAGCTAGCACTGTAAGAATGATGGGGTAAAGAAAATGAACTCTCGCACTGCATTGCTGATGCAGGGGTCGGAGCTGCGTGGAGGTTGGCCAAGGTGCAGCCAGGATCGTCGGTGGTCATCTTCGGGCTCGGAGCGGTGGGATTGTCGGTAAGCTGGCGCTGTGACGCAGGCTCCTTCTGATAAATAGCAAGCGGTTAGATTTCAGTTGGCTGATGCTGAAACCTGCTGTAATAAACAACTTTTGGGTGGTCAGGTGGCGCAAGGCGCCAAGATGTGCGGAGCAGCCAAGATCATCGGTGTTGATCTGAACCCTGGCAAAGAAGAACTCGGCAAGTCTTCTTTTCTCAGAGTAACGAGACACGGGGAAAACATTTGGTTGATTTCAAAATGCTATCTACTCCTGTTGTTGCAGGCAAGAAATTCGGCGTGACAGATTTCGTGAACCCGTCAAAACTCGGCGACAGCCCACTCAGCCAGGTAAGGAGAATTTGGTACTACAAGGACAGCACAAAATACGCATCTGAGCTCAACGGATGGTTGTTCAGTCGTTCTCATTTTGCTTCCTAACTAACTTCAGGTGATCATCGAGATGACCGGCGGCGGCGCCGACTACTGCTTCGAGTGCATCGGCGCCGCGTCCGTCATGACCGAGGCATTCCGAAGCGCTAAGCAGGTCCTCCATCTCCCACCACCACCACAATTTCGCTAACCCGCATCGTCGATTTTCGATGAGAACACGGCCATTCATCTGTTGTGCTGTGTCTGTGTCGCAGGGGAACGGCAAGACGGTGATCCTGGGGCTGGAGAAGGACGGGAAGCCGATCAGCCTGCCGTCCATCGAGTTCCTCTTCGGCAAGTGCGTCATGGGGTCGCTCTTCGGGGGCATCAAGCCCAAGACCGACATCCCCATCCTCGCCGAGAAATGCATGAACAAGGTCGTATGATATGATATGATATCTCGTGGGTTCTGAGCTGACGCCCATTGTTTCCACGAGTACAGGAGCTGAAAAATGTGTTTTGTGTGGATGGATGCAGGAGCTGGAGCTGGAGAAGCTGATCACGCACGAAGTGGGCCTGCAGGAGATAAACACGGCCTTCAACCTGCTCCTGCAGGGGAAGAGCCTCAGGTGCATCATCTGGATGGACAAGCTGGAGGCGTGAAGAAACATGGGGGGAAATGTTGGTCAGGAGATGGCCGATGCAGCGACCGAATAAAACTGTTGCTTGTTTCCCAAATAAAATTGTTGCTTGTGTTTATTCACCCGTGTTGCTAGAACATGGAAGCTACGTGGCTATCGTGTCCGGACGCTTTGCCATCCTGACATCCTGTTCTTTTTAACCCTGGCCATCGTGAATAATTGTGTGCTTGTTTGGGCATGGTTGCCATTGTTCGGTTGTCAAGAAGAAGATTTAAGGGACAAAGTATTTTTTTTTTTCAGAGCGCGCCAAGGAGTACTATATCTATATCTTTATAGAAGACAAAAATTTAGTTACGAGAAAGGTACCACTCGCTAGGATACATAAAACATATTTTTTTTTTACTTTACTAGACTTTTGAATTTAGAATACTGACAGGTCACATTTTAGATTTTTTATAACCCCGCAAAATATTAGATTTTTATTTTAATTAATAAAACAAGTCATATAATTCATTAAGGTTATGTTTACCTCATTTATCAATGACCAACTCTTAGTACAAGGTTTTCTCAGAACAATTATTATTTATTTCAAACTATTTCGTATCCTTCTTAATCTTCAAAAAGAAATGAAATTCCGTAATGGAATGGTAGGATGAAAAAAAGGAAGTGTAAAAAAATGACAAGAAGAACGAGCGTGGCACAAACACCACACTCAAACAAACACCATATCAAATCAAGCTACAACGCAAAAGAGCATATTCTAAGCTGATACACAGCACCGCGTCACAACCGACGCGAGGCACCTCCGAAGACCTTAAACTTCTACAGAACTTTGCTTGTCAACGCACTATCCACCCCGAACGCCTCAGAGAAAGTGGAAGATCAATGACAGGACTCGGCCCGATCCAGGAAGAGACCGTCTTGAACACACCGACGATGGTGTACATAGTGCCGCGGAGGATCAAAAAGAACAGCAGCAAACACTCAAGGAGAGCAGTGAGGAGCCAGTTGTGCTAATCCAAACACTGAATTGAGGCTTTCGCAAAGAGACATCCACCAACTCTATGAGAGCGAGAGGAATGACGAACACGCTCGGCAATGCCTCCAAGGAGGGGAATGACATCCATGGGTGCCATCACCGTCGGCCTGACAGAAGTCGAGTGAGATTTTCATCCGTGCGTCGCCCATCTTCAGCCCCCATGGAATTGGCCGTACAGTTCAAGAAGCCTCGCATCGTCGCCGCCACAGCACATGGCGACGTAGCTGCAAAGCCGGTGGAGGAGGACCAGCAGGAGGAGCGCTTGCACCAGTGGAGGAGATGTTGGTGTCCATGTTCAGGCACTTGCTGGTGGAGCAGCAATACCATCTCCAACTCCTGTAAGAGGACCAGCTGGAGGAGCGTGCATCCGAAGCTCCCGCCACGACCATGATTGAGGCAGACTCATACGTCTCAAATGTATATATTTTTTATTATTTCCTGTTGTTATATTATCACTTTTGCATAAATTATTTATAGCATTTTATATTATTATTATGGACAAACATATTAATCTAGTGTGCAGTGCTAGTAGTTGTTTTCTGCATGTTTTTTATTTTTACAAAAAAGTCAATATCTACAGAGGTCAAAATACCCTGCCGATTTAATATGATTTTTTGGGCACGAAGGTTCCAGGAAGCATCAAAGGGCAACGAGAGGAGACACAGTGTAACGCCCCGGATCCGATGCGCTAGGTGTCGTCCAGTTATTCGCCGTCGTTTGCCACGTCATTGCTTGCGTGTTTCATTTTGCCACGTCATCAACTGCATTTCATCTGCATGTTTTTCAAAACCTGCATCTGTTCAGGTTTCCCCGGTTCTCCCCCTTGTCCGTTCTGAGCCCGACCACACTCGCACACAACCACGTTGGGTCGGAATTGCTGCTGGGCTTGCTCGACTATCTTTTTTTCTCGCGTCTCGAAGTGCAAATAATTCTCCGTTTTCTTCTGAAGTGGAGTTTTGCACTTCTTCGTTCTTCTCAGCTATTCAGACATTGGTTGTGGTGTAATTTCACCTCAAGTTTTGAGTTGTTTTTGATAAGTCCACAACAAGCTTATTCTTTTGTTGTTGTTTTTCCTTAACAACTCCGTTCTAACCTTCTTCGAAGGATGCTATCGAATTCATTCATGGTGGAAGTTGTTGTTCTCTCATCCGTTCTTTTCATTCCATTGTTTCAATTCTTCCAGAGGCATTGTGTTGTTCATCTCGTCAAGTGTCGTCCCATTGGGTGAACTTCATGTCCTAATCCTTCCATTTTCAGTCGGAGTGCTGCCTGAATTCTTTTGTTCATTCCATTTCTATCTTGTTCTAACCAGAGTGGTTGCAGAGTCTATCTTGTTTCCATGAGCTTTTGATTCTTGTCATATTCGCCGTTCCTCTTTTGTACCCGAGTTCTCTTGACTTTGTTCATCTTCTTTCTTGTGGTCTTATTTCTCCTCTTCCTCTTTCTCTTCCGTCTCGTTCCTAAGATCTCGGGACGAGATCTCTTGTTAGTGGAGCAGAGTTGTAACGCACCGGATCCGATGCGCCAGGTGTGGTCCAGTTATTGGCCGTCGTTTGCCATGTCATTGCTTGCGTGTTGGATTTTGCCACGTCATCATCTGCATTTCATCTGCATGTTTTTCAAAACCTGCATCTGTTCGGGTTCCCCCGGTTCTCCCCGTTGTCCGTTCTGAGCACGACCACACTCGCACGCAACCACGTTGGGCCGGAACTTCTGTTGGGCTTGCTTAGTGCGCTGTGTTCGGCCCATTTTCCTTTTTTATTCCTGCGCTACGGTTTTAACAATTAAATCCTGGACATGCATATTACAGAAAATGCCATTATTTTAAATTGCTCACAACTAAATAACCGTGCATCGGATTTAAACATGTTATATAGTTAACTTGCTCAGTTTTTCATGCACTTTCATAATATGCTACTCTCATCCATGTTAAACATGTTTAAACTGATGTTTGCATTTGTTTGGCATAATGCCAAGTTAAAATGATTTATTCCATAACTGAATAACTGTAGCTCCAATTTTAACAAACTTTATATGTAAATGGGGTGGAAAATTGCCTAGTTTAACATGGTGCACTTTATTTTCCTGTTTAACAACAATAAAATATGTTTTAGGGCAGAACAGTACCAAATTCGAAATATGCATATGGGGATTTTCCGGAATTGTTGTTTGTTGTTTCCCCTCATTTAAACCTGCCTAAATAGTTAATAACAACAATTCAAGTATTTGGTTCACTCTCGGTTCCATTGCGATCGTGAGGATTCGTTCGTCTACGCTTGGTTCGTCTTCGTGGCTTCATCTTCTTCATGGACTCGTTCTTCTTCCTAGTGGGATTTCAGGCAAGATGACCGTCACCTTGGATCTCATTACTATCATTGCTATGCTAGTTGCTTCGTTCTATCGCTATGCTGTGCTACCTATCACTTGCTCTTCAAGCCTCCCAAATTGCCATGTCAGCCTCTAACCTTTTCACCCTTCTTAGCAAACCATTGATTGGCTATGTTACCGCTTTGCTCAGCCCCTCTTATAGTGTTGTTAGTTGCAGGTGAAGTTGAGTATTGCTCCATGATGGACACGATTATGTTGGGATATCACAATATAGTTTATTTTAATTAATGCATCTATATACTTGGTAAAGGGTGGAAGGCTCGGCCTTATGCCTGGTGTTTTGTTCCACTTTTGCCGCCCTAGTTTCCATCGTACCGGTGTTATGTTCCTTGATTTTGCGTTCCTTACGCGGTTGGGTGATTTATGGGACCCTCTTGACAGTTCGCTTTGAATAAAACTCCTCCAGCAAGGCCCAACCTTGGTTTTACCATTTGCCTCACCTAAGCCTTTTTCCCTTGGGCTTCTGGAGCCCGAGGGTCATCTTTATTTACCCCCCCCCCCGCCAGGCCAGTGCTCCTCCGCGTGTTGGTCCAAACTAGAGCACCGTGCGGGACCGTCCCTTAGCGACTTGGGTTACGTTGGTACATGTACACTTCGCTTATCCGGTGTGCCCTGAGAACGAGATATGTGCAGCTCTGATCGGGATTTGTCGGCACATCGGGCGGCTTTGCTGGTCTTGTTTTACCATTGTCAAAATGTCTTGTAAACCGGGATTCCGAGACTGATCGAGTCTTCCTGGGAGAAGGAATATCCTTCGTTGACCGTGAGAGCTTGTGATGGGCTAAGTTGGGACACCCCTACAGGGTATAAACTTTCGAGAGCCGTGCCCGCGGTTATGTGGCAGATGGGAATTTGCTAATATCCGGTTGTAGATAAATTGACACCAGATTTGAATTAAAACGCATCAACCGCATATGTAGCCGTGATGGTCTCTTCTCGGCAGAGTCCGGGAAGTGAACATGGTTTTGGGTTATGTTTGACGTAAGTAGGAGTTCAGGGATCACTTCTTGATCATTGCTAGCTTCACGACCGTTCCGTTCTGTATCTCTTCTCGCTCTTATTTGCGTATGTTAGCCACCATATATGCTTAGTCGCTGCTGCAACCTCACCACTTATCCTTTCCATACCCATTAAGCTTTTCTAGTCTTGATACCCATGGTAATGGGATTGCTGAGTCCTCGTGGCTCACAAATTACTACAACAACAGTTGCAGGTACATGTTATGCGATGATCTTGACGCGAGAGTGATGTTACTTGTTTTGGAGTTCTTCTTCTGCTTATTCTGCTCAAATAGCAATGGTTTCCTGTTCCGCATTGACCCCAAGGGATAGGTTCCAGGTCGGCAGCCTGGGCTAGTAGGGTGGATGTTTGAGTTTCTGTTTGTGTTTCATCCGTAGTCGGATGATGCTCTTATGTATTGTGATGTTGTATTTGTGTGGCATTCTATGCCTCTTGTATGTATCCCAACTATTATGTAATGGTACGGTGTAATGATATCCACCTTGCAAAAGCGTCTCCAATATGCGCTTCTATCCTTGGTGGGTCCTTCGAGTTCCTTTATGATAGGGTCGCATATTGGATGCATCCTACGGGAATGCGCGAGCACCAACGACGATGACTTAAGGAGTAAAGAACATTTGACGCAGTTGCTCCTAACGAAGTTGCACAAGAGATTCAAGTTTCCCGACCGGGATGATAACATAGAACAACCGTGGGATGATTCGAAGATGAAAAAGATTAACAATCACGCCATGGGCATGTTCAGCAATGATTTGGCCTCCTAGAAAGGGAGGGTGAAACGAGCTATTGAGGCTGATGAACCCCTGTCCAAGATTCTGGAGGAAAATCCGACACTTACGGAAGAGGAGTTCGAAAAGTTCAAGGACACTTGCGCTACCGAGGCAGCCAAGGCTAAGGCCACGAAATTCAAAATCCTTGACAAAGGAACACGGAAGCATCGCCTCGGCCGTGGCTACCTCGGTAAAAGGCCCATATGGGATAAGGAGGGCGCGAACGTGAAGCCGCGGGTCTCCCAGATCCTTCGTGAAGTTCACCAACCCCGGAGCATGACTTCATCGGGGCCCGCTACAAGTGGGACAAGGAGAAAAAAGTTTTTTACACGGACAAGATCACGAGGAAATTGATTAGACTACTGGAGAAGCAACACCGGCTTGCAGCCGAAAGCCCTACTTCTCCCATGAGGCCCAAGTGGGACACCCCTCTCAACCGGGCCTTGAACGAACTTAAGGGACTCCCGTTGGACTAGCGGCCGCAATATGTTCGTGTGCACGGCGCTGGAGACGGCGCCACGTGGAAGGTGTTTTACAACAACGTCCCGGAGGCCAACAAGCAGAAAAAGAAGTTTAGTCAGGCGGACAGCGACGCAAAGGTGAAGCTTGCGGTCGAGAAAAAAGCTGCTGAGGACGCGAAAAGAGCAGCCGAGGACAAATATGAGTTGCTACAAGAGAATCAATGCACCATGAATCGCCGAAAATGATTTAGCTACTAACTTGGTTCCAGTTATCATCAACTAGGCGAAGGAAAATCCAGACAAGACGGTATATGATTTCCCGATGCCCAGTTTCGTTGCGAGCAACTCCATGAACAACAACACCACCGCACCATCACTTGCTCAAGCAACCAGGCCTCCTCTCGCAGCCGCTCCCACTCATAGCAGCCCGTCCTCAGTCTCAGGCGCGCTAGGTGGGCCTTCGTCTTTGGCTGAGCTCGACGCCGTCACGGTAATTACATGTCGCACCAACATATATATATATATATATAGAGAGAGAGAGAGAGAGATAATATTCCATTTTTGTTGCCTTTTAGTTGTTTTACGCCACAGACATATGTGTTTGCAGGCGAAAGAAACCCCGTGCACCATACTCTACTTGATCAAAGGCGGAAGGTGGGCGTGGGAAAGGGATGATAATGGACCCCTCTCAACGCCGTTCCACAACCAGCCGATCCCGCTAGGCACTTCAGGTTAGCTTGACCAGTGTGAAATCGGGCACGAGTTTGCCTCCTCTAGTACAAATGTGGGAGTGGGCGATGAGACCCGCCGTGGATTGGAAGCTGCAAGGGTTGGGTGCTGCTATGGCGAAGAATCTTATTAAATGCGAGCCGCCGAGAGCACACCAATAACTACCACACATCAACAAGCATGTGCAGAGACCACCACCCCGCCTACGCAATTACCAGCTCTGTAGTGCGGGTGAGAGCGGCGGATGACATGATGAAGGGGTGCAATAGTCTTGGTGATGTAATTTCTCGTGTAGAACAGAGAATGGATGATGAGGCGGAGGTCGACCCTATGGATTACCTCAATACAAGCGCGTATGATGTGACATAGATATGATGAGTCAACCATATGACGAATCGGGCTATCGACTTGCTAATGAGGATATGGATGATATGCCCGGGCAGGTCGTACCATGGATTGCAAAAGTCTCTCTTCATGAAATCCTCACAGACACGCTCAAGATGCCGCCTCAACACAGGCTCAACTAGCCGGCGCGAGGTCATCTGATTTAGCCCGGGAACACTTGGGCAGGGGTTAAGGAAGGGTCTGGAAGGTGTGCCCAAGAAAAGGAGAGGAAGAGATCGGGAAGGTAATCGCCTCCAAACAAGCGAGCACACAGCAGCCGACGATGCATTACAAGAGCGTGTACCCGTGAAAGGTGCGGTCATGTTCCATCTCACGGGCGAGCCGATGCTACCACCGAAACCGCTGGAGGCACTATCGAGGATCTCGGAGACTGCACGACCATGTCTTTGTCGTGAGAAAATCTACTAGCCTCAAAGGATCCGGGATATCCGACATACGCGGCTCGTGTGCACGAGGGAAGTGCTACGTCGACACACGGCCCGCGGAGGTGTTCTTCCCGTGGTTTGACCATATCTTTGAGATGTTTCTAACAAGGCGGCTTGATTTTACTATCGTCGCCTTTTTGCACTACATATGAGCTCCGTCATGAAGAGTGAAGAAGTCTCGCAAATCTGTGTGGCGGATCCGTACTACATGCACGAGTCTTTCTTGAGCCTCGGCGACTTTGGCGTGAAACTGCTAGGGAGTACCTCCAAAACTTCATGAATGAATAAGGACCGGAAATTGTCCTCGTGCCTTATCATCCAAAGTAAGTCGATTCGGACAACCCTTTCGTACATTTCAATCATTCCTTCTCTCTCATATGGGGAATAATTTGAGGTGTCTTTTCCCCTGAAACAGGCGCTTGTCCTTATCGTTCTTTACCCGCAAGTCTCCCACGCCGTGTATTTTGACCCTTCCAGAGACTACGAGAAAAAGGACTACACCCACATAATGAATATTCTATATGATGCTCTCCAAGGCTTCAGCTTTAGAGGTGGCCACATGCATATCAAGAAACAAAGGGACAAGAAGATGGGTTTCGCGCATAAAACTAACTTCTCCTGCATCCATGTCCCAAAACCAAGCAAGAAGGATAGATTCTACATCGTCCATCTCATGATTCAGTTCAACACGGATCACCAAAAGCTTCGCATTAATAGCAGAAATGATGATCATATCCACAAGTGGCTAGAATCTCATGGAGAAGCCAATTATAAACTTAGAGATGACTTCTTTCGCATCCAAAGCGACATTGCGACGATCATCATGAAAGAAGTCGTCGATGAGAAGGGGATGTTCCACCACGGCCCTATATCGTGAGCTGACGTCCGAACTCGCATAGGCATGCAATGTCTAGACCTCACGCCATTCAAGAAGCTAGGGTTTGTCCTCGATGATATGGAAGGATGGAACTTCTAGTGATTTATAATGCCAATGATGATGATATGTGTCGGTTGAACTTGTATACTTTTTGTAGCGATGAAACTTTGTGATGTCCACGGTCCCTACCGAACTTGCGTAACGCTACTTTGTTAGTTTGCGTACGATGACCTACGTACCTCTAGTTAATTAATTTGCGTACTGTATATGCTGCATCTAGTTGCTAACCCTTTCTTTTTCGGTGTTGCTCTAGTATATTTTGTTGCATATATATGATTGTACATCCTCTTCATGAACATGCATCTCTAACAGGTACCTAGTTTCTTGATGGCGAGATGGAAACGCTATGTCGTGTACGAAAGAAGGTTCCGGGGGTGAACAACGAGTGGCATGAGTGTCAGGCGCAAGTGAATGGGTTCACGGGCGCCAGCCATAAAAGCTTCAAAAGCAGACAAGAAGGAGAAGCTAGTTACTTGAGGTTCACGCTAGTGCGAGAGAGGACTCGTAACCGCCACCTCATGTACTGCATAGTTCCGCTCTCACTCATAGTGATAGCACTTCTTGCGTATACCTTTGTTTAGATGGATGAGGTTGTTGTAGTTGCAAGTATTCGAGACTTGCATGTATTGCTATTTTCGAGATGATGACAAGATATCACTTTGTGTTGGATGATGATTATGATGAGACTATTTGTATGTACATGCTATGATTACATTTGTGGTCCCGCAGGCATTTGTATGTTTATCATGATAACATTTCTATGTGCTAAAGATTCTTCTACAAAGCCTGTTCAAATACAAAACAAATATGCCAAAAAAAACTACATAAATTAGCAGTAGCGAGTGTATAAAAGTTAGCAGCAACGCCTCAATAGCAGTGGCGCGTCCAGCCAAAGCGCTAGCACTACTAGCGATGAGCGAGCTTCCTCTAACGCGATCTTTGCTACACTTGTGTAGCAAGATGCTGGTGCGCTGCCGCTTCGCTATTAGTTAGTTGTAGCGCCTTATTAGTAGCGCAGGTACCCGCACTACTGATACATCTAAAACCCGCGCTGCTGCTAGCCTTTTCCCTAGTAGTGCATTGTCGAAATGTCTTGTAAACCGGGATTCCGAGACTGATCGGGTCTTCCTGGGAGAAGGAATATCCTTCGTTGACCGTGAGAGCTTGTGATGGGCTAAGTTGGGACACCCCTGCATGGTATAAACTTTCGAGAGCCGTGCCCGCGGTTATGTGGCAGATGGGAATTTGCTAATATCCGGTTGTAGATAAATTGACACCAGATTTGAATTAAAACGAATCAACCGCATATGTAGCCGTGATGGTCTCTTCTCGGCAGAGTCCGGGAAGTGAACATGGTTTTGGGTTATGTTTGACGTAAGTAGGAGTTCAGGGATCACTTCTTGATCATTGCTAGCTTCACGACCGTTCCGTTCTGTATCTCTTCTCGCTCTTATTTGCGTATGTTAGCCACCATATATGCTTAGTCATTGCTGCAACCTCACCAATTACCCTTTCCATACCCATTAAGCTTTGCTAGTCTTGATACCCATGGTAATGGGATTGCTGAGTCCTCGTGGCTCACAGATTACTACAACAACAGTTGCAGGTACAGGTTATGCGATGATCTTGACGCGAGAGCAATGTTACTTGTTTTGGAATTCTTCTTATGCTTATTCTTCGATCAGGGGATAGGTTCTAGGTCGACAGCCTGGGCTAGTGTAACGCCCCGGACACACCCGCCGGTGGTCGTTACTCCTGGCGGGATCTAGACTGGCCCCACAGATCAATACTAGTCTTTTCTGCGCACTTTGTCCTCACTCATGCGCACAGGAGCAACTTCGATCGGTCACCCATCTGAGACTACTCCAAGCTGAGCACGCTTAACTTTGGAGTTACGTCCAATGGGCTCCGGAAAAGAAGAATTCCTTATTGATATGAGTAGTCTATCATCCCTAATAAGCCGGATATCACATACACCCACACTCGGAGGAACCGACGTCCTCGTCGGGCCACGAAACGTTCCCTCTTGGCACAACCGTCGTGCATCGATCCGGTACATGTGCCATGCCGTGTGCCACGACGGGTCACAAACGTCATGAACAACATGACCGCGACCTGTCCGCAACCATCCGTAACCGCGAGGGTCGGCTCGATACCAACTTGTAACGCCCGGACACACCGCGCCGGTGGTCGTTACTCTGGCGGATCTAGGCGGCCCCACAAATCAATACTAGTCTTTTCTGCGCACTTTGTCCTCACTCATGCGCACCGGAGCAACTTCGATCGGTCACCCATCTGAGACTACTCCAAGCTGAGCACGCTTAACTTTGGAGTTCTGTCCGAATGGGCTCCCGGAAAAGAAGGAATTCCTTATTGATATGAGTAGTCTATCATCCCTAATAAGCCAGGATATCACAGCTAGCAGGGTGGATCTCGTTTGAGTTTCTGTTTGTGTTTGATCCGTAGTCGGATGATGCTCTTATGTATTGTGATGTTGTATTCGTGTGGCATTCTATGCCTCTTGTATGTATCCCAACTATTATGTAATGGTACGATGTAATGATATCCACCTTGCAAAAGCGTCTCCAATATGCGCTTCTATCCTTGGTGGGACCTTCAAGTTCCTTTAGGATAGGGTCTCATATTGGGCGTGACACACAGAGGCCCCACACAGCCACCCGTCACGGCTAGGCCCTGAAGCGCCCCCTGCATGTGCGGGCCCCACTTGTATCACCTTTCGTCCATTCCACCGCCATAAAATCCTGTAAATACAAAAACCCTCTAAGATTTGTTTATCTAAATTTTTTCGCCGTCACAAACTTCTGTTCCATGGAGATTCAATCTGGAGGTCTGTTCTGGTACTTTGGCGAAGGGGAATCCGTTGCCGGAGGCTTTTTCATCGATGTTACTGTCTCCATGACCATGTGTAAGTAGTTCCCTAAGAGCATCTTGATGACCCACGAGTATAGGGGATCGATCGTAGTCCTTTCGATAAGTAAGAGTGTTGAACCCAATGAGGAGCAGAATGAAGTGATAAGCGGTTTTCAGTAAGGTATTCTCTGCAATCACTGAAATTATCGGTAATAGATAGTTTTGTGATAAGATAATTTGTAGCGGGTAACAAGTAACAAAAGTAACTAAGGTGCAGCAATGTGTCCCACTCCTTTTTGTAGCAAAGGACAAGCCTGGACAAACTCTTATATAAAGCAAAGCACTCCCGAGGACACATGGGAATTATCTGTCAAGCTAGTTTTCATCATGCTCGTATGATTCGCGTTCGTTACTTTGATAATTTGATATGTGGGTGGATCGGTGCTTGGGTACTGCCCTTCCTTGGGCAAGCATACCACTTATGATTAACCCCTCTCGCAAGCATCCGCAACTATGAAATAAGAATTAAGGTAAACTTAACCATGGCATGAAACATATGGATCCAAATCAGCCCCTTACGAAGCAATGCATAAACTAGGGTTTAAGCTTCTGTCACTCTAGCAACCCATCATATACTTATTACTTCCCAATGCCTTCCCTAGGCCCAAATCATGGTGAAGTTTCATGTAGTCGACGTTCACATAACACCACTAGAGAAGAGACAACATACATCTCATCAAAATATCGAACGAATACCAAATTCACATGATTACTTATAACAAGACTTCTCACATATCCTCAAGACAAATGTAACTACTCACAAATCATATGCATGTTCATAATCAGAGGGGTATTGAATAGCATTAAGGATCTTAACATATGATCTTCCACCGAATAAACCAACTAGCATCAACTACAAGGAGTAATCAACACTACTAGCAACCCACAGGTACCAATCTGAGGTTTTGAGACAAAGATCGGATACAAGAGATGGACTAGGGTTTGAGAGGAGATGGTGCTGGTGAAGATGTTGGTGGAGATTGACCCCCTCTCGATGAGAGGATCGATGGTGATGATGATGGCGATGATTTCCCCCTCCCTGAGGGATGTTTCCCGGCAGAACAGCTTCGTCGGAGCCCTAGATTGGTGCTGTCCAGGTTCCGCCTCGAGATGGTGACGCTTCATCCCGAAAGCCTCAGTAACATTACCGTCAGCGTCAGTCTTTTCTTGAAGATCCATTTATTTTCTATGGCTTTGCCGATCATCGGGTAAATCCATCAAAGTCCACACTTTGTTCTCATACATGGATCCCATCTCAGATTTCATGGCCTCAAGCCATTTCGAGGAATCTGGGCTCATCATCGCTTCCTCATAGTTTGTAGGTTCACCATGGTTTAGTAACATGACTTCCAGAACAGGATTACCATACCAGTCTAGTGTCGTCCATACTCTGGAAGACCTACAAGGTTCAGTAGTAACTTGATCTGAAGTTTCATGATCATCATCATTAGCTTCCTCACTAATTGGCGTAGGAATCAATGGAACTGATTTCTGTGATGAATTACTTTCCAATAAGGGAGAAGGTACAATTACCTCATCAAGTTCTACTTTCCTCCCACTCACTTCTTTCGAGAGAAACTCCTTCTCCAGAAATGATCCATTTTTAGCAACAAATATCTTGCCTTCGGATCTGTGATAGAAGGTGTACCCAACAGTTTCCTTTGGGTACCCTATAAAGACATACTTCTCCGATTTGGTTTCGAGCTTATCAGGTTGAAGCTTTTCACATAAGCATCGTAACCCCAAACTTTAAGAAACGACAACTTTGGTTTCTTGCCAAACCACAGTTCATAAGGCGTCGTCTCAATGGATTTTGATGGTGCCCTATTTAAAGTGAATGCAGTCGTCTCTAAAGCATAACCCCAAAACGATAGCGGTAAATCAGTAAGAGACATCATAGATTGCATCATATCCAATAAAGTATGGTTACGACCTTCGGACACACCATTTCACTGTGGTGTTCCAGGTGGCGTAAGTTATGAAACTATTCCACATTATTTCAAATGAAGACCAAACTCGTAACTCAAATATTCACCTCCACGATCAGATCATAGAAACTTTATTTTCTTGTTACGATGATTTTCCACTTCACTCTGATTTTTTTTAACTTTTCAAATGTTTCAGACTTATGCTTCATTAAGTAGATATAACCATATCTGCTCAAATCATCTGTGAAGGTAAGAAAATAACGATACCCGCCACGAGCCTCAACACTCATTGGACCGCATACATATGTATATATTATTTCCAATAAGTCAGTAGCTCGTTCCATTGTTCCGGAGAATGGAGTTTTAGTCGTCTTGCCCATGAGGCACGGTTCGCAAGCACCAAGTGATTCATAATCAAGTGATTCCAAAAGTCCATCAGCATGGAGTTTCTTCATGCACTTTACACCGATATGACCCAAATGGCAGTGCCACAAATACGTTGCACTATCATTATCAACTTTGCATCTTTTGGCTTCAATATTATGAATATGTGTATCATCACGATCGAGATTCAACAAAAATAGACCACTCATCAAGGGTGCATGACCATAAAATATATTACTCACATAAATAGAACAACCATTATTCTTTGATTTAAATGAATAACCGTCTCGCATTAAACAAGATCCAGATATAATGTTCATGCTCAACGTTGGCACCAAATAACAATTATTCAGGTCTAAAACTAATCCTGAAGGTAGATGTAGAGGTAGCATGCCGATGGCAATCACATCGACCTTGGAACCATTTCCCACGCTGATACGTCTCCGTCGTATCTATAATTTTTGATTGTTCCATGCAAATATTATTCAACTTTTATATACTTTTGGCAACTTTTTATACTATTTTTTGGGACTAACATATTGTCCAGTGCCCAGTGCTAGTTCCTGTCTATTGCATGTTTTTTGTTTCGCAGAAACCCAATATCAAATGGAGTCCAAACGGGATAAAAACGGACAGAGATTTTTTTTGGAATATTTATGATTTTTGGGAAGTAAGATCAACGCGAAACGGTGTTCGGGGTGGCCACGAGACAGGGGGTGCACCCTCCCCCCTGGGCACGGCCTGGGCTCTCGTGGGCCACCCATAAGGCGGTTGACGCTCTTCTTTTGACGCAAGAAAGCTAATTTTATGAGAAAGATTTGGGCGAAAGATTCACCCCAATCGGAGTTATGGATCTCCGGATATTTAAGAAACGGTGAAGGGGTAGAATCTGGGAACGCAGAAACAGAGAGATAGATCCAATCTTGGAGGGGCTCTCGCCCCTCCCACACCATGGGAGCCAAGGACCAGAGGGAAACCCTTCTCCCATCTAGGGAGAAGGTCAAGGAAGAAGAAGAAGAAGGGGGGCTCTCTCCCCCCTGCTTCCGGTGGTGCCGGAACGCCGCCGGGGGCCATCATCATCACCGCGATCTTCACCAACACTGCCGTCATCTTCACCAACATCTCCATCACCTTCCCCCCTCTATCTACAGCGGTCCACTCTCCCGCAACCCATTGTACCCTCTACTTGAACATGGTGCTTTATTCTTCATATTATTATCCAATGATGTGTTGCCATCCTATGATGTCTGAGTAGATTTTCGTTGTCCTATCGGTGATTGATGAATTGCTATGATTGGTTTGAGTTGCATGTTTTATTATTGGTGCTGCCCTATTGTGCCCTTCATATCGCTGGCGTGAGGATTCCGCTGTAGGGTTTGCAATATGTTTATGATTTGCTTATGGTGGGTTGCGTGAGTGACTGAAACACAAACCCGGGTAAGGAGGTTGTTTGCGTTTGGGATAAAAGGGGACTTGATGCTTTAATGCTATGGTTGGGTTTTACATTAATGAATCTTTAGTAGTTGCGGATGCTTGCTAGAGTTCCAATCATAAGTGCATAGAATTCCAAGTAAGGGATGATATGTTAGCTTATGCCTCTCCCTCAAATAGAATAGCAATAGTGATTACTGGTCTAGTAAAGTAGTCAATTGCTTAGGGACAATTCCACAACTCCTACCACCACTTTTCCACACTCGCTATATTTACCTTATTGCATCTTTATTTAAACAGCCCTACTTTTTATTTACGTGTTCTTTATTACCTTGCAAACCTATCCTATCACACCTACAAAGTAGTTCTAGTTTCTTACTTGTTCTAGGTAAAGCGAACGTCAAGCGTGCGTAGAGTCGTATCAGTGTCCGATAGGACTTGAGAGAGTATTTGTTCTACCTTTAGCTCCTCGTTAGGTTCGACACTCTTACTTATCGAAATAGGCTACAAATATCCCGTATACTTGCGGGTCATCAAGACCTTTTTCTGGCGCCGTTGCCAAGGAGTCATAGCGTGGGGTGAATATTCTCGTGTGTGCTTGTTTGCTTTATCACTACGTAATTTTTATTTGTTGTTCTAAGTTGTTCTCTATCTTTAGTTATGGATATGGAACGCAAAATACTAAAAAAATTAGTTGTACTTGCTACTCATGAGGATGGGGTAACTCCTAAAACCCTCGATTCTCATTATGCGAAAGATATTGTGTACTACTTTGATAATCCGGAGAAAACCCCATTCAACTTTATAATGGGAGACACGTTGGATCAACGTGAATACTTTAGGGATTATCGCTCGACACAAAAAGGGAAACTATTATGGGATCAATTTATTATGTTGCGTTGGTATGCCTGGAATCTATGCTCGAGATATGATATTACTTGTTGCTCTAGGATGGAGGCTCCACACCTTCCCTTTTCATGCAAATTTAATGATAATGAAACCTTAGCTTCTTATGCTAATGGTATATATGATTACTATGATGTGGAACAAATAGAAGAATTTGTTGCTTTTAAGGCTGCTTATGAAATTGAATCTTTGTTTGAAAAGTATGAAGCTTTAGATGATGATGCTTATAGGCCTGAAAATCTTGCTACACTTAGATATTGCTATGAAAATTATGAATACAATTACTATATTAATGCATTTATTGAGAAAGTCTCCGCTGTCCAAGAAGAGACTAATATTTTGCAGGAAGCTATGGAAGAAGAAATTGATGAAACTGTGAGCTCATTGGATGAAAAAGATGATGAGGAGAGCGAAGAACAAAAGGAGGAAGAGCGGATTAGCTACCCGTGCCCACCTTCTAATGAGAGTAACTCCTCAACTCATACATTATTTAATTCCCCTTTGTGCTTACCGAAGGATGATTGCTATGATGATTGCTATGATCCCTTGAATTTGTTTGAGATATCCCTTTTTGATGATGCTTGCTATGCTTGTGGCCAAGATGCCAATATGAATGCTGCTAATGGAGATGAACTTGCTATAGTTCCTTATGTTAAACATGAAATTGTTTCTATTGCACCCACGCATGATAGCCCTATTATCTTTTTGAATTCTCCAAACTAAACTATATCGGAGAAGTTTGTGCTTATTAAGGATTATATTGATGGGTTGCCTTTTACCATTGCACATGATGATTTTGATGAATGTAATATGCATGTGCTTGCTGCTCCTACTTGCAATTATTATGAGAGAGGAACTATTTCTCCACCTCTCTATGTTTCCCATACTATGAAATTGCAAGAAACTGCTTATACTATGCATTGGCCTTTACTATGTGTGCATGAATTGTTCTTTTATGACATGCCGATGCATAGGAAGAGAGTTAGACTTTGTTGTTGCATGATTTATGTTACTTTGTGCTCACTACTAAATTACAAATCATTGTTAATTAAAATTCGCTTTGATATACCTTGGGATCTGGGTGGATTCATTACTTGAGCACTAAATGCCTAGCTTAATGCTTTAAAGAAAGCGCTGCCAGGGAGACAACCCGGAAGTTTTAGAGAGTCATTTATTTCAGTTGAGTGCTTTTATATAGTTTAAAAACAAAAAAATAAAGAGGGGAACCTAAAAACTTTTCAAAAAGGAAAGTGAAAGTGAGAAAGACAAGCATTGTTGAAGTGGGAGAGCTCCTTGAACTTTGTTCATGCTCACGGAAACTTTGTGAATCTTAATTACATAAACTTTTCATCAAAAAGAATTATCCCCTTGTATATTTCCATTGTATTATACAAATAATGTGCTAAGATTTGCCTTTAGGATGTTTACAATGCTTGTTGGTTTGTACGGTGCAGGACAGAAACTTTGGCTGTAGTGTGCGATTTTACATTTTTAACTGTAACGTCAATTGGTTCTGATTCCTTTTGAACTGTCTTTCTATACAACTTTTTTATTTTTCCTAATTTTGGTAGAATTTTTGGAGTACCATAAGTATGGTGGATGTTCAGATTGCTACAGACTGTTCTGTTTTTGACAGATTCTGTTTTTGATGCATAGTGTGCTTGTTTTGATGAATCTATCAATTTATATTAGTGGATTAAGCCATGAAAAAGTTATATTACAGTAGACACAATGCAAAAACAAAATATGAATTGGTTTGCAACAGTACTTAGAGTGGTGATTTGCTTTATTATACTAATGGATCTTACCGAGTTTTCTGTTGAAGTTTTGTGTGGATGTAGTGTCTAATCGAGGATGTCTCGATATGAGGAAAAGGAAGAGAGTCAAGAGTTCAAGCTTGGGGATGCCCGAGGCACCCCAAGTAAATATTCAAGGAGACTCAAGTGTCTAAGCTTGGGGATTCCCCGGAAGGCATCCCCTCTTTCTTCAACAAGTATCGGTATGTTTTCGTATTCGTTTTGTTCGTGCGATATGTGCATGTCTTGGAGCATCTTTTGCATTTAGTTTTCACTTTTCTTTTATGCACCATGCTGGTATGAGATAGTCCTTGGTTGATTTATAGAACGCTCATTGCACTTCACTTAAATCTTTTGAGTGTGGCTTTATAGAATGCTTCATGTGCTTCACTTATATCATTTGAAGTTTGGATTGCCTGTTTCTCTTCACATGGAAAACTGCCATTTATAGAATGCTCTTTTGCTTCACTTATATTTGTTAGAGCGTGGGCATATCTCTTGTAGAAAGAATTAAACTCTCTTGCTTCACTTATATCTATTTGGAGAGATGACATGAGTTGGTCATTCACATGGTTAGTCATAAAATCCTACATAAACTTGTGGATCGCTGAATATGATATGTTTGATTCCTTGCAATAGTTTTGCGATATAAAGGTGGTGATATTAGAGTCATGCTAGTGGGTGGTTGTGGATTGTAGAGACACTTGTGTTGAGGTTTGCAAGTCCCGTAGCATGCAAGTATGGTAACCGTTGTGTGACAAATTTGAAGCATGGGATGTTTCTTTGATTGTCTTCCTTATGAGTGGCGGTCGGGGATGAGCGGTGGTCTTTTCCTACCAATCTATCCCCCTAGGGACATGCGTAGTAGTACTTTGCTTCGAGGGCTAATAAACTTTTGCAATAAGTATATGAGTTATTTATGACTAATGTGAGTCCATGGATTATACGCACTTTTACCTTTCCATCTTTGCTAGCCTCTTCGGTACCGTGCATTGCCCTTTCTCATCTCGAGAGTTGGTGCAAACTTCACCGGTGCATCCAAACCCCATGATACGATACGCTCTATCACACATAAGCCTCATTATATCTTCCTCAAAATAGCCACCATACCTACCTATCATGGCATTTCCATAGCCATTCCGAGATATATTGCCATGCAACTTCCATCATCATCATATTCATGACTTGAGCATTCATTGTCATATTGCTTTGCATGATCGTAAGATAGCTAGCATGATGTTTCATGGCTTGTCCCTTTTTTGATGTCATTGCTACGCTAGATCATTGCACATCCCGGTACACCGCCGGAAGAATTCATATAGAGTCATATCTTTGTTCCAGTATCGAGTTCTAATATCGAGTTGTAAGTAAATAAAAGTGTGATGATCATCATTATTAGAGCATTGTCCCCAAAAAAAGGCCAAAGAAAAAAACAAAAAAAAAAGAAAAAAAGAAAAAGAAAAAAAGAAAATAATTAAAAAGGGGCAATGTTACTATCTCTTTTTCCACACTTGTGCTTCAAAGTAGCATCATGTTCTTCATGTAGTGAGTCTCATATCTTGTGCTTCAAAGTAGCACCATGTTCTTCATATAGATTGTCTCCTATGTTGTCACTTTCATATACTAGTGGGAATTTTCACTATAGAACTTGGCTTGTATATTCCAACGATGGGCTTCCTCAAATGCCCTAGGTCTTCATGAGCAAGCAAGTTGGATGCACACCCACTTAGTTTCTTTTGTTGAGCTTTTATACACTTATTGCTCTTAGTGCATCCGTTGCATTGCAATCCCTACTCCTCGCATTGACATCAATTGATGGGCATCTCCATAGCCCGTTGATTAGCCACGTCGATGTGAGACTTTCTCCTTTTTTGTCTTCTCCACATAACCTCCATCATTATATTCTATTCCACCTATAGTGCTATATCCATGGCTTGCGCTCATGTATTGTGTGAGGGTTGAAAAAGCTGAAGCGCGTTAAAAAGTATGAACCAATTGCTCGGCTTGTCATCGGGGTTGTGCATGATGGGGGCATTTTGTGTGACGAAAATGAAGCATGGCCAAACTGTATGATTTTGTAGGGATAAGCTTGCTTTGGCCTTGTTGTTTTGAAAAGACATGATTGCTTTATTGGTACACTTGAAGTATTATTGTTTTATGTCAAATGATAAACTATTGCTTTGAATCACTTGTGTCTTAATATGATCAAGATTATGCTAGGTAGCATTCCACATCAAAAAACTATCTTTTTTATCATTTACCTACTCGAGGACGAGCAGGAATTAAACTTGGCGATGCTGATACGTCTCCGTCGTATCTATAATTTTTGATTGTTCCTTCAACTTTTATATACTTTTGGCAACTTTTTATACTATTTTTTGGGACTAACATATTGATCCAGTGCCTAGTGCCAGTTTTTTGTTTCGCGGAAACCAAATATCAAACGGAGTCCAAACGGGATAAAAACGGACGGAGATTTTTTTTGGAATATTTATGATTTTTGGGAAGTAAAATCAACGCGAAACGGTGTCCCGGGTGCCCACGAGACAGGGGGCGCACCCTCCCCCCTGGGCGCGGCCTGGGCTCTCGTGGCCCACCCGTAAGGTGGTTGACGCTCGGAGGAAAGATCTGGGCGAAAGATTCACCCCAATCGGAGTTACGGATCTCCGGATATTTAAGAAACAGTGAAGGGGTAGATTCTTGGAACACAGAAACAGAGAGATAGATCCAATCTCGGAGGGGCTCTTGCCCCTCCCACGCCATGGGAGCCAAGTACCAGAGGGGAAACCCTTCTCCCATCTATGGAGAAGGTCAAGGAAGAAGAAGAAGAAGAAGAAGAAGAAGGGGGGCTCTCTCCCCCTTGCTTCCGGTGGCGCCGGAACGCCGCCAGGGGCCATCATCATCACCGCGATCTTCACCAACACCATCGTCATCTTCACCAACATCTCGATCACCTTCCCCCCTCTATCTACAGCGGTAAACTCTCCCGCAACCCGTTGTACCCTCTACTTGAACATTGTGCTTTATGCTTCATATTATTATCCAATGATGTGTTGCCATCCTATGATGTCTGAGTAGATTTTCGTTGTCCTATCGGTGATTGATGAATTGCTATGATTGGTTTGAGTTGCATGTTTTATTATTGGTGTTGTCCTATTGTGCCCTCTGTGTCGCGCAAGCGTGAGGGATTCACGCTGTAGGGTTTGCAATATGTTTATGATTTGCTTATGGTGGGTTGCGTGAGTGACTGAAACACAAACCCGAGTAAGTAGGTTGTTTGTGTATGGGATAAAAGGGGACTTGATGCTTTAATGCTATGGTTGGGTTTTACATTAATGAATCTTTAGTAGTTGCGGATGCTTGCCAGAGTTCCAATCATAAGTGCATAGAATTCCAAGGGATGATATGTTAGCTTATGCCTCTCCCTCAAATAGAATTTCAATAGTGATTACTGGTCTAGTAAAGTAGTCAATTGCTTAGGGACAATTCCACAACTCCTACCACCACTTTTCCACACTCGCTATATTTAGTTTATTGCATCTTTATTTAAACAGCCCCTACTTTTTATTTACGTGTTCTTTATTACCTTGCAAACCTATCCTATCACACCTACAAAGTAGTTCTAGTTTCTTACTTGTTCTAGGTAAAGGGAACGTCAAGCGTGCGTAGAGTCGTATCAGTGGCCAATAGGACTTGAGATAGTATTTGTTCTACCTTTAGCTCCTCGTTGGGTTCGACACTCTTACTTATCGAAAGAGGCTACAACTAACCCGTATACTTGGGGGTCATCAAGACACGCGCATCGTCACCTCGTCCTTAGCCAATGTTCATTTAATCCGTAGCCCCTGTTTCGAGTTGCAAGTATGAGCTACAGAACCAGTATCAAATACTCAGGCGCTACTACGAGCATTAGTAAGGTACACATCAATAACATGTATATCAGATATACCTTTCACTTTACCATCCTTCTTATCTGCCAAATACTTGGGGCAGTTCCGCTTCCAGTGACCAGTTCCTTTGCAGTAGAAGCACTCAATTTCAGGCTTCGGTCCAGACTTGGAATTTAGTAAGGGATCATCTTATAATGCTACAGCCGTACTAAGCAAAATAAGATACATAAAAGATAAACATCACATGCAATCCAAATATGTGACATGATATGGCCATCATCATCTTGTGCTCATGATCTCCATCACCGAAGCATCGTCATGACCTCCATCGTCACCGGTGCGACACCTTGATCTCCATCGTAGCATCGTTGTCGTCTCGCCAACTATTACTTCTACGACTATCGCTACCGCTTAGTGATAAAGTAAAACAATTACATGGCAATTGCATTGCGTACAATAAAGAAACAACCATATGGCTCCTGCCAGTTGCCGATAACTTTGTTACAAAACATGATCATCTCATACAAAAATTTATATCACATCATGCCTTGACCATATCACATCACAACAAGCCCTATAAAAACAAGTTAGACGTCCTCTACTTTGTTGTTGCAAGTTTACGTGGCTGCTACGGGCTTCTAGCAAGAACCGTTCTTACCTATGCATCAAAACCACAACGATTTTTTGTCAAGTGTGCTGTTTTAACCTTCAACAAGGACCGGCCATAGTCAAACTCGATTCAACTAAAGTTGGAGAAACAGACACCCACCAGCCACCTATGTGCAAAAGCACGTCGGTAGAACCAGTCTCATGAACGCGGTCATGTAATGTCGGTCCGGGCCGCTTCATCCAACAATACCACCGAATCAAAGTAAGACGTTGGTGGTAAGAAGTATGACTATTATCGCCTACAACTCTTTATGTTCTACTCGTGAATAAAACATCTACGCATAGACCTGGCTCTGATGCAACTATTGGGGAACGTGGTAATTTCAAAAAAAATCCTACAATCAAGCAAGATCTATCTAGGTGATGCATAGCATGAGAGTGGAGCGTGTGTCCACGTACCCTTGTAGACCGAAAGCGGAAGCGTTTCAATAACGCCGTTGATGTAGTCGAACTTCTTCGTGATCCAACCGATCCAAGTACCGAACATACGGCACCTTTGTGTTCAGCACACTTTAAGCTCGATGGCGTCCCTCGTGCTCTTGATCCAATTGAGGACGAGGGTGAGTTCCATCAGCACAACAGCGTGGCGACGGTGATGATTGATACGTCTCCAACATATCTATAATTTTTGATTGCTCCATGCTATATTATCTACTGTTTTAGGCAATATTGGGCTTTATTATCCACTTTTATATTATTTTTGGGACTAACGTATTAACCGGAGGCCCAACCCAGATTTGCTGTTTTATGCCTATTTCAGTGTTTCGAGGAAAAGGAATATCAGAGGGAGTCAAAACGGAACAAAATAAACTGGAGAAGTTGTTTTTTGAAGGAAAGCCACCCGATGGACTTGGAGTGCACGTCAGGGAAGAAGGGAGGTGCCCACGAGGGTGGGAGGCACGCCCACCCCCCTGGGGCGCGCCCCTGCCTCGTGGCCCCCCCTTCGGTCCACCGACGTACTTCTTTCACCCATATATACCTACGTACCCTAAAACTTCCAGAACAGAGAATAGATCGGGAGATCCGCCACCGCAAGCCTCTGTAGCCACCAAAAACCTCTCGGGAGCCCATTCCGGCGCCCTGCCGGAGGGGGAACCCATCACCGGTGGCCATCTTCATCATCCCGGCACTATCCATGACGAGGAGGGAGTAGTTCACCCTCGAGGCTGAGGGTATGTACCAGTAGCTATGTGTTTGATCTCTCTCTCTCTCGTGTTCTCTCTTGTGTTCCCTCTATGGCACGATCTTGATGTATCCCGAGCTTTGCTATTGTAGTTGGATCTTATGATGTTTCTCCCCCTCTACTCTCTTGTGATGAATTGAGTTTCCCCTTTGAAGTTATCTTATCGGATTGAGTCTTTTATGAGAACACTTGATGTATGTCTTGCCGTGATTATCTGTGGTGACAATGGGATATCATGTGCCACTTGATGTATGTTTTGGTGATCAACTTGCGGGTTTCGTGACATTGGGAACCTATGCATAGGGGTTGGCACACGTTCTTGACTTTTCGGTAGAAACTTTGGGGCACTCTTTGAAGTACTTTTATGTTGGTTGGATGAATCTGAGATTGTGTGATGCATATCGTATAATCATGCCCACGGATACTTGAGGTGACAATGGAGTATCTAGGTGACATTAGGGTTTTGGTTGATTTCTGTCTTAAGGTGTTATTCTAGTACGAACTCTTTTATAGATTGATCCGAAAGAATAACTTTGAGGTGGTTTCATACCCTACCATAATCTCTACGTTTGTTCTTCACTATTAGTGGCTTTGGGGTGACTCTTTGTTGCATATTGAGGGCTTGTTATATGATCTATCTATGTTATTATTGTTGAGAGAACTTGCACTAGTGAAAGTATGAACCCTAGGCCTTGTTTCCTATCATTGCAATACCGTTTATGCTCACTTTTATCATTAGTTAACTTGCTGTTTTCATTATTTCAGATTACAAAAACCTATATCTACTATCTATATTGCACTTGTATCACCATCTCTTCGCCGAACTAGTGCACCTATACAATTCACCATTGTATTGGGTGTGTTGGGGACACAAGAGACTCTTTGTAATTTGGTTGCCGGGTTGTTTGAGAGAGACCATCTTCATCCTACGCCTCCTACGGATTGATAAACCTTAGCTCATCCACTTGAGGGAAATTTGCTACTGTCCTACAAACCTGTGCACTTGCTGGCCCAACAACGTCTACAAGAAGAAGGTTGTGTAGTAGACATCAAGCTCTTTTCTGGCGCCGTTGCCGGGGAGGTGAGTGCTTGAAGGTATATCTTTAGATCATGCAATCGAATCTTTTTGTTTCTTGTTTTAGCACTAGTCTAGTTTATAAAGAAAAGTACAAAAAAATGGAATTGAGTTTGTCTCATACGCTTCACCTTTTTAATATCTTTCGTGAGTATGATGGAAAGGATAATTGTGCTCAAGTACTAGAATAAGAATTACATAGAATGCTTGGCATAAAATATGTGGATGATGAGCATGATTGCAATGTTGTTAGTATGAATTCCTTGAATATCCATGAT
The DNA here is from genome assembly GCA_021437245.1 of Aegilops speltoides. Lineage (NCBI taxonomy): Eukaryota > Viridiplantae > Streptophyta > Magnoliopsida > Poales > Poaceae > Aegilops > Aegilops speltoides. Next base: position 457,985,463 of record CM038144.1, read on the forward strand.
GCTAATGATATGCAAAGCCACAAGCTTGGGGAAGCTATGTTTGATCAAGATGATATTCTTTGTCCCCCAAGCTTTGATGACCAAATTTACTATGATGAAAGCAAGCCTCCTATCTATGATGATTATTGTGATGACACGTATGCTATAAAGAATAATGATAACCATGAAACTTGTCATCTTGATCCTAATTTTCAGTCACATGATAGTTGTTTTGTTGAGTTTGCTCCCACTACTATTCATGAGAAGAATTTTGCTTATGAGGAGAGTAGTAAATTTTCTATGCTAGTAGATCATGAAAAGAATGCTTTAGGTGCTGGTTACATTGTTGAATTCATTCATGATGCTACTGAAAATTATTATGAGGGAGGAATATATGCTTGTAGGAATTGCAATAATGTCAAGTTTCCTCTCTATGTGTTGAAAATCTTGAAGCTATGCTTGTTTTACCTTCCTATGCAAGTTGATTATTGTTCCCATAAGTTGTTTGCTCACAAAATCCCTATGCATAGGAAGAGGGTTAGACTTAAATGTGCTAGTCATATGCTTAATGATGCTCCATTTATGTTTCAATTCTTATCTTTTATGTGAGCATCATTGTCATCATCATGCCTCGCTAGAAAGGCATTAAAGAAAAGCGCTTGTTGGGAGACAACCCAATATTTATCCTTACTGTTTTTGTGTGTCCACATGATTATGCTACTGTAGTAATCATGTTTTATAGCTTTTGTTTCAATAAAGTGCCAAGCAAGACCTTTAGGATGGCTTACGGTGATAGTTGTGTTGATCCTGCTGAAAATCAGAAACCTTTGCACCCTGTAAATTAGTTTTGTTAATTCACAGAAACGTGCTTCTGATCTGATTCCTTTTTCTCTGGATTTGTACACGAATTTCTTAGGACTTCCTAATTTGGTAGGATGTTTGGAGTTCCATAAGTATATGTTTGATAAAGATTACTACAGACTGTTCTGTTTTTGACAGATTCTGTTTTCTATGTGTTGATTGCTTATTTTGATGAATCTATGAGTAGTATCGGAGTGTAAGAACCATAGATAAGTTGAAGTACAGTACCATCTCTTCGCCGAACTAGTGCACTTATACAATTCACCATTGTATTGGGTGTGTTGGGGACACAAGAAACTCTTTGTTATTTGGTTGCAGGGTTGCTTGAGAGATACCATCTTCATCCTACGCCTCCTACGGATTGATAAACCTTAGGTCATCCACTTGAGGGAAATTTGCTACTGTCCTACAAACATGTGCAGTTGCAGGCCCAACAACGTCTACAAGAAGAAGGTTGTGTAGTAGACATTAATGATGATGTTACCGGCGCAGGGCTTCGCCTACGCTCTACGATGGTATGATTGAGGTGTGTAACCGTGGAGGGGGGCACCACACACGGTTAAGAGAAACTTGTCTGTTCTAGGGTGCCCCCTGCCCCCGTATATAAAGGAGGGAGGGGGAGGCCGGCCGGCCCTATGGCACGCCCCAAGAGGAGGAGTCCTACTAGGACTTCCTAGTCCTAGTAGGATTCCCCTCCAAGAAAGAGAGGGGGGAGGAAAGGAGAGGGAGAAGGAGTAGAGGGGGGGGGGCACGACAGCCCTCCTCTCTCTCTACTAAGGCCCATGGTGGCCCATTAGTTCCCCCGGGGGATTCCGGTAACCCCTCCGGCACTCTGATTTTACCTGAAACTTCCCGGAATACTTTCGGTGTCCGAATAACATGGTCCAGTATATCAATCTTTATGTCTCAGCCATTTCAAGACTCCAAGTCATGTCCGTGATCTCATCCGGTACTCCAAACAAACTTCCGTCATCAAAACACATTACTCATAATACATATCGCCATCGAACGTTAAGCGTGCGGACCCTAAGGGTTCGAGAACTATGTAGACATGACCGAGACACATCTCCGGTCAATAACCAATAGCGGAACCTGGATGCTCATATTGGCTCCTACATATTCTACGAAGATCTTTATCGGTCAAACCGCATAACAACATACGTTGTTCCCTTTATCATAGGTATGTTACTTGCTCGAGATTCGATCATCGATATCATCATACCTAGTTCAATCTCGTTACTGAAAAATCTCTTTACTCGTTTCGTAATACTTCATCCCGCAACTAACTCATTAGTCACATTGCTTGCAAGGCTTATAGTGATGAGCATTACCGAGAGGGCCTAGAGATACCTCTTCGAAACAAAGAGTGACAAAACCTAATATCGATCTATGCCAACCCAACAAACACCTTCGGAGACACCTGTAGAGCATCTTTATAATCACCCATTTACGTTGTGACGTTTGATAGCACACAAGGTGTTCCTCCGGTATTCGGGAGTTGCATAATCTCATAGTCTGAGGAACATGTATAAGTCATGAAAAGAAAGCAATAATTAAACTGTAACGATCATAATGCTAAGCTAACGGATGGGTCATGTCCATCACATCATTCTCCTAATGATGTGATCCCATTTATCAAATGACAACACATGTCTATGGTTAGGAAACATAACCATCTTTGATTAACGAGCTAGTCAAGTAGAGGCATACTAGGGACACTATGTTTTGTCTATGTATTCACACATGTACTAAGTTTCCAGTTAATTCAATTCTAGCATGAATAATAAAAATTTATCATGAAATAAGGAAATAAATAATAACTTTATTATTGCCTCTAGGGCATATTTCCTTCACCATTCTCCCCAGATCCGCTCGCCATGCCACCGAAGAAGTATGCATCCCCTCGCCTAGCCACCGATTCCGTCTATCGAATAAGAACGCCTACACATACTAGAGAAGGATCAACACAGCGTTCGATGAGCGCAAGTTGGTCGACCCCGACTTCGCCAACATCCACATGGATCGCGACGAGAAGGCCATGGCTAACCATTGGGTGACCATCCAGGCGGCGTGCAACAAGTGTCATGGGATTCAAGAGGAGGTCGCTGCTCGATCGGAAAGCGGCGCCAACATTGAGGGTCAGGTATGGCCATCGGTCGCCGGCCCAGTTCTTTGCCATGTACTTCACCGACACTTGTTCTTCGACTATGGAGATGGTTCGGATGTTCAACATGTTTCACCAGGACAACAACGACCAAGAGTTCAAGTTCCTTCATGTGTTCACCAGGATCGAGTCATGTGAGAAATGGACGGAGTGCCGGCTTGATCTCGCCAAGGCCAAGGATGCCTATAACCTGGACGCACCTGACCCGGCGGCGGTAGAAGGGCGCCCTAATGGCAACAAAAGAGCCAAGGAGGCGAGGGACGCGGCACCCGTTACCGAACGGTTGCAATCGTCGATTGAGTAGTGCATCGCCGACGCCAAGAGCAACGCCACCAAGAGGGAGGAGAAATCTGATGCGAGGTGGTCGGCGTTGATGACGAAGTAGGACATCAAGCTCGACTTTCTCAGGACCAACGCCGCCACGAAGAAGAGGAACATCGACCTGGCATTCTTGATGGGGGCAGACGTGTCGACGATGGACGAGCAACTGAAGGCATCGTACCTCGCGGAGCGCGGCCTAATCTTGAACCAGATGTCGGGACCAGCGGCGACCACCGCCCCTACGCCCACGACTACGCCAATGCTGACCTCGAGCTCGAGCACTAAAACTGTGCCCATGCCGAGCCCGAGCACTGAAGCGGTGCCCACGCCGACATCAACACCAACCTCGGCCAGCCCTACGGCCGAGGAGTGATGACCCACAAGTATAGGGGATCAATGTAGCTCTTTTCTATAAGTAAGAGTGCCGATCGCAACAAGGAGCAGAAGGAAATGACAAGTGGTTTTCAGCAAGCTAAAGTCTGCAAGCGCTGAAATTGTAAGTAACAGAGTAGTTTGATAGAAAGATAATTTGTAACGAGCAAGTAATGATAGTAGTAGCAAAAGTGCAGCAAGGTAAGCCAATCCTTTTGAGGCGAAGGACAGGCCAAAACGGTCTCTTACAATAAGCAAAGTGTTCTTGAGGGTACATGGGAATTTCATCTCGTCACTTTCATCATGTTGGTTCGATTCATGTTCGCTACTTTGATAATTTGATATGTGGGTGGACCGGTGCTTAGGTTTTGTTCTTACTTGAACAAACCTCCTACTTATGATTAACCCTCTCGCAAGCATCCACAACTACGAGAAAAGTATTAATAATAAATTCTAACCATAGCATTAAACTTTTGGATCCAATCGGTCCCTTACGGAATAGCGCATAAACTAGGGTTTGAGCCTCTGTCACTCTTGCAACCCATCATCTAATAACTACTCCACAATGCATTCCCTTAAGCCCAAATATGGTGAAGTGTCATGTAGTCGACGTTCACATGACACCAATAAGGGAATCACAACATACATAATATCAAAATATCAAACACATATCAAGTTCACATGATTACTTGCAACATGATTTCTCCCATGACCTCAAGAACAAAAGTAACTACTCGCAAGTGATAAACATGCTCAAGATCAGAGGGGTATTAAATAGCATAATGGATCTGAACATATAATATTCCACCAAATAAACCATATAGTAATCAACTACAAGATGTAATCAACACTACTAGTCACCCACAAGCACCAATCTATAGTTCTGATACAAAGATTGAACTCAAGAGATGAACTAGGGTTTGAGAGGAGATGGTGTTGTTGAAGATGTTGATGGATATTACTCTCCCCAAGATGGGGGAGTTGTTGGTGATGATGATGACGATGATTTCCCCCTCCGGGAGGGAAGTTCCCCCGGCGGAATCGCTCCGTCAAAGGGCAAAAGTGCTCCTGCCTAAGTTCCGCCTCGATACGGCGGCGCTCTGTCCTGAAAGTCCTCTCCTTATTTTATTTTTCTATGTCAAAATGACTTATATACCAGAAGATGGGCACCAGAGGTGAGCCTGAATGAGCCCAACCCACTAGGGCGCGCCTGGGCTCCCTGGCACGCCCGGGTGGGTTCTGCGCACCTGGTGGGCCCCCTCTAGTACTTATTGACTCCAATATTCCTCACATATTCCATAAAAATCACCGTAATGTTTCATCTCATTTGGAGTTATGCAGAATAGGTGGCCTGACGTAGATTTTCCAGGTCCAGATTTCCAGCTGCCGAAATTCTCCCTCTTTGTGTGTACCTTGCATATTATGAGAGAAAAGGCATTAGAATTACTCCAAAAAGCATTATTATGCATAAAAACATCATAAATAACAGTAGGAAAACATGATGCAAAATGGACGTATCAACTCCCCCAAGCTTAGACCTTGCTTGTCCTCAGGCAAAAACCGAAGTCGAAAAACATGTCCACATGCTTAGAGAGAGAGGTGTCGATAAAAACAACATACGGACCTAGAAGCGTCATGTAGATTATTATAACAACAACAAATTCAAACATAAAACTTTTATCATAGAACTTTTATCGCAAACTTCTCATGAATAAGTAATAATTCATCACACTATCGACGTATGAAGCATAAACTGTATTAGAAACCAACAAACTATGTTTTCAGTCAACTTTGCAACTACAATTCATCATCTTTTCAGGAAGGGTCACGTATCGGAGCCTTTAGGCAAGTCCACATACTCAACCATCATATAGTCTTCTATGATTGCTAACACTCACCGCATACACATGAGCAAAACGTTTCAACCGGACACATAGAAAGATAGGGGCTTAGAGCAATCTAGCAGACCCCGCAAAATCTCGACCCGCAAAACGCATTTGCATTTTGACGAAGATCTCGTTTGTGGGTCGAGAACGAGTGCGGCCGAACAGAAACCATAGATGAAACTGCATAATTTGAAAAAACAATTTCGCGGGAGAAATTGCACCTCGTGGACATGAGTAGTTCATCACGTACTACATATATTTTACATGATCAAACACTACAAACACTAGTTCATACTACATACTACATCAGTACTAGTACTAGAGGGGTGGGGATCTAACGGCGGCGAGCTCGCGGCCATGGACAACGCCGTGGATGAGCTCAATCCTCCTCATCGGAGCTTCCTAGGTCAATGTACTTCGCCCTATGCTCCTCGCAGATGCGCCGCCACTCATCGTCCTTCTCCTTGGCTGCGAAGTTGGCCGCGACCGCCTGCCGGAACTCGAGGTCTTAGAGCTCCTCATGGTGGCGCTGGCGCTCCGCCTCCTCGCGCACGCTCCGCTCGGCAATGGCGGCCGCAACCACATCGACATCAACAATGAAGTCCTCCGGCCCGACGATTCCGCGGCAGCCAAGCTCCTCAGGCTCCTCCTTGAGGGGGACGTACCCGAAGTCCTTCGGCTCCTCCGGCTCCTCCGACAACTCCCTCTTCATGGGGAGAAGGCCCGCTCCGGAAGAGGAGGAGCTCCCGGCGTAGGAAGATCTCGCTGCGGAGGAGAAGGACGCGATAGAGGATGGGGTATGGCCGTGCCGGCGGTCGTACTCGTCCGTCTTGTGGACGCGGAAGCTCCGCGGTGGTGATAGGCCACAGTTGGACCACTTCCTCGCCCCGTGCTTCCTCGCATCGTCCGACCAGATGCGTCGCTCGCGCTCGGGGTCGCTGCCGTCGCAGGATATGCTGCCGGTGCTGCGTCCGGAGCTCCACATGCGGCCCACATGGCGGCTGGAGGCGGAAAGGGGTTGCCAGCGGCGAAAAATGTGGAGAGGGGGTGGGGAATTGCATAGCTCGATGGCGGGGGGGATAGTGTTTTGACCCGCAAACGCGCCGCGAACCCGTAGATATAGTGGTCGGGGTGCGGTTTGCGGGCCGCGGCAAATTTTTTACGGACCGGGTGAGTATGCTGGCTCTGTTCTGACTGAAAAATGGGCGAGCCCGCATACTCGCCGGAATTTTGCGGGTTCGCGGCTTTTGCGGGGTCTGCTAGAGTTGCTCTTATAGTTTCGCCTCCCAATGTATTCACCTCAAGGGTGATATCAACAATAATAACTAAGGCACAACCTAGTGGTGGGAAGGGGCTGATGCCTTCCCACCCACCCAGGTTCAAGGCATGGTACTTGCAATTTGGGTTCGTTTCACCAACTATACTGTAGGGGCGTCCCTTACAGTCTTTCTGTCAAAAAAAAAAAACTCATGCTACCCATATTCAACTAGATATATGTGCCTAGATCTTTCCTTACCACATGATGCTTGCCAAAGGAGAAAAATAAAAAGGAATAGAGAGAAAAACTTTGACTCTTGCATAAAAGTAAATACATAAAATTAGAAGATAAGCCCTTCACAGAGGGCAGCAGAGGATGCCATGCGCTTATTTGTTTGTATGCTCAACCCCTTAGTGCGAAAGAACGTCATGTTGTATTGCCCCTTGTGATGGCAACCTTTATTATGCAGTATGTCGCCTTTATTCTTCACGATCACAAGTTCGTACAACGCTCAATTTTCTCTTACACTAAATGATCTCACACTTTTAGAAGCAATTTTTATTGCCTTATTGCACCGATGACAACTTACTTGAAGGATCTTGCTCAATCCTAGGTAGGTATGGTGGACTCTTGAAAATAAGATTTGGGTTTGAGGGTTTTCGGATGCAGAAGTAGTATCTCTACTTAGTGCAGAATTTTTGGCTAGAAAAGATAGGGGGCAAGAAACACATGTTGAAGGATCTATGACAATATAACTTCTATGTGAATATGAACAAACATAAATCGTTATGTTGTCTTCCTTGTCCACCGTCAACAATTTTGGCATATAATATTTTGATGGGGGCTCACAATCACAAAAGATTTTCAGGATAGTGCATTTATATGTGAATCTTCTCTTCCCTTATTAATTCTTTCATGAGTTGCATCATTGACCAATGCTATGTTTATCAACCTCTAACAAAATTTTCTACTTATACTTTTCCTTATGTGGTGTCATCACCTACCATAAGATTAGCATATGATCTTTTTAATTTGTTTCATTTCTTTTATTGCAACATGGAAGTAAAGAAAGCAAAAACTCAAACTAACTTTATTATATATCTTGCACATGGTTACAAGGATAGATCACTAAGCAAGCTCTCGAAAAGAAAGGATTGACCTAAACTTTTATTCATCTAAAGCAAAAGATCAAAGTAAAATAAGTAGAGGCAAAAGATAGTGGGGGTGATACGATACCGGGGCACCTCCCCCAATCTTGGCGGAAGCCAAGGAGAGTGCCCATACCCGATACTCAATTTTCTTTCTGTGATGAAGAAGGTGGTGGTGGTGATGAAGTAGAGATCTTGTCCTCGGAGGAGCTTGAAGCTGCCATCGTAGATGGGATCTGACAGAAAACAACAAGGAAAAGAAAACATAAGATTTCTCCGTGATACAATGGTCAATAGGTTCGGGGGGGGGGTATATGAAGATTATTTTATCTTGGGAAACAAGCAAACAAAAGAAAAACGGAGTCCGGGAGGTACCCCAAGTGGGCACAACCCACCTGGGCGCGCCTGGCAAGCCAGGCAAGCCCTGGTGTCTTGTGCCCACCAGGGTGCGCTTCTCGGAAGTTTCTTATTTTCCTAATTTTTTTATATACCAAAATTGACAAAAAATATTTTTGCGGATTTTTCGGAGTCCGTTTACTTACCGTATCACGCACCTCCTCTTTTTCACGATTCTAGAGTGTTCCGGAAGGAATCTTTTATGTGTTCTTCTGGTGTCATAGTTTGGATAATATTAATTTCAATATTAATGGGCGTACTTGAGATATAATGTTTTATTCGTTTCCCATTAACAACCTTCGGGTTAGTACCTTCGATATTATTTATTTTGATAGCTCCAGATAGATAAACCTCATTGATAACATAGGGTCCTTCCCATTTGAAGAGGAGCTTTCCTGCAAAGAACATGAAACGAGAGTTGTACAAACGAACATATGTCCAACCTTGAACTCACACTTTTGGATTCTTTTATCATGCCATCTTTTAACCTTTTCTTTAAATAACTTGGCATTTTCATAAGCTTGGGTTCTCCATTCATCTCATGAGCTAATATCAAATAGCCTCTTTTCACCGGCAAGTTTGAAATCATATGTAACGCCCCGGATACAACTTTCCATATTCGTAACTCCGACTCCTGCCTTTTCCGGAGATGCGATATATTATTTTCTCCGTGGTTGGGTTTTTGTCTTTCGTTTTTGCATTTTGTTCTTGTCATGCATCTCATCTCATAGCATCATGCGCATCGCATCGACATCGTTTTCATAAAACTTGCGTCCGTTCGGGTTCCGTCGCTTCTCTCCGTTGTTCGTTCCGAGCCCTTTCACACTCGCACGCGCCCGCGGCACCTCCGGATATTATTTTATAAGTGGCATAAAAATGTTCTCGGAATGGAATGCAACTTGTCGTGCGGTCTTATTATAGTGTAGACAGACCGCCTGCCAAGTTTCATCGCATTTGGAGTCCATTTGTTAGCCCAACCGTTAAACCTACAACCGCAATATAGTCGGTTTAATCGTCGGACGTTTTCGGTATCCGGAAACAGTTGCCGGGCTGCATTTCTCCCCTCTCCTCTCAGCCCAACCCTCTCGTCACAGCCCACCTAGGCCTGCCTAACCTCCCCCTCTGACCGGAGCCGCCCGATCGCGATCGGAGGGTCCCGAAACCCCCCCTAGACCAAACCCTAGCCAAAAACTGCTATATATAGACCCCTCTCTCTCCATTTTTGGCCTCCTACCTACCCCCTCCTCTATTCCCGCAGTCAGCCGCCGCCTCCTCCCACCCTCTCCTCGTAATCCGGCGCCGGCCACCTCCTCCCCGCCACATGGCACCGTCCCATAGGCCGCGCCGCCACAATGTCACACAGCCAACCGCCAGGGCGCCACGCGTCCTCCCGCGCCCCGCAGCCCCAGCGCCGCCCCAGCCGCCAGAGCCCGCGAGAGGCCCGCCATGACCGATCTGCCCGCTCCCGCTTCGCTGCTTGAAGGCGCCTCCGCCAGCGCCCATTGCGTGGCCGTCCGCCCGCTTCGCCCGTCTGCGCCGCCTCGCAGGTCGCCCGCCCGCCACCGGGCAGCCCCGCCGCCGGACCCAGTCCCGCCGCCCTCTCTCTTCTTCTCTCTCTCTCGAATCACTCTCTCTCTCCAGACGTCGCCGCCCTTGGAGCTTCTCGCGGAGTTGCCCTGCCGCCCGCCGCCACGGAATGGGCCTCCGTCCGGATCTGGAGGATCCGGCCTCTCGCCCGTCCTCGACCCGCTTTGCATCGCGCCGCCAAGCCTTTGAACCTGCGCCGCCGCCATTGCCCTAAGCGGGAGCGAGCAGAGGAGCCGCTTCGCTCCATGCCGATCGCGCCCCCTCCCGTGGGCCTCGGCCCGACCCGCGTCCCCGGCCTGCCTCCTCATCGACCGGGCCAAGCCCACATGGTGAGGCCACCTCCAGCGCCTCCCTTTTTTTTTCTTTTGTTGGGCCAGCGAGATTCAGCCCATGTACGTTTTTTTTCCAGATCGGCGAATTTGCTATTTATCCGAGGAATTACTGTTTTGCAGAAAACCCCCTAGAACTCATGCATTTAATAACTAATTAACCGTGCATCGGATGTAAATAATTTATATATGTAAAATGCTTAGAATTTCATCTAGTTTCATAATATGCTATTTTCATCCATGTTTAAAATGATTAAAATGCAGTTTGTTTAAATTTTCTCAAATGCCATGCTAAAATGATTTATTTCATAACTAAATAACCGTAGCTCCGATTTTAATAAACTTTATATGTAAATGGGGTAGAATTTTGCCTAGTTTAACATGGTGCACTCATCTTGCATGTTTAACAACTTTAAAATATGGTTTAGGTCAGATCAGTACCAAACCTTAAAATATGCACATGGGGAGTTTACGGACTTGTTGTTTGATCTTCCGGCCTCATTTAAACTTGCCTAGAGTAGGTAGTTTCGTCATGTTTCACCTCTTGCCATGTTTAACAACATTTAATATTGATGAGTAGCATAACGAGATCAAACTAAATACTTGGTTGTGGTGTTCCGTCAATATGCAACGCGTTGCATATTGAGCTCCACTTAATTTGTAGTGTTGTTTGTTGCACTTTGCCATGCCATGCCATGCCTCATTAAACCGGACATGCATCATACTTGATTGTGCATCATGCCATGCTTATGTGATGGTTGTTTACTATGTTGTTTGTTTCTTTCCGGGTTGCTTCTCTCGTTAGCTTCGGTTTCGTTCCGGAGTTGTGAGGATTCGTTCGACTGCGTCCGTTTGTCTTCTTCATGGACTCGTTCTTCTTCCTTGCGGGATTTCAGGCAAGATGACCGCTACCTTGGATCTCACTACTATCATTGCTATGCTAGTTGCCTCGTTCTTTCGCTATGCTGCGCTACCTATTACCTGTTTGTCCAGCCATCCCATATTGCCATGAACCTCTAACCTTTGACACCATTCCTAGCAAACCGTTGTTTGGCTATGTTACCGCTTTGCTCAGCCCCTCTTATAGCGTTGCTAGCTGCAGGTGAAGTTGAAGATTTCTCCATGGCGGACAGGATTTTGGTTGGGATATCACAATATCTCTTATTTTATTAATGCATCTATATACTTGGTAAAGGGTGGAAGGCTCGGCCTTATGCCTGGTGTTTTGTTCCACTCTTGCCGCCCTAGTTTCCGTCATACCGGTGTTATGTTCCCGGATTTTGCGTCCCTTACGCGGTCGGGTGATTTATGGGACCCCCCTGACAGTTCGCTTTGAATAAAACTTGTCCAGCAAGGCCCAACATTGCCTTTTACCATTTGCCTCACCACCACCTATTTTTCCCTTGGGAGTAATTAACCCAAGGGTCATCTTTATTTTAGCCCCCCCGGGCCAGTGCTTGTCTAAGTGCTGGTTCGAACCGAGTAGATCATGGGCCCCCTCGGGGCAACTCGAGGTCTGGTTTTACTCGTAGGATGTCTCATCCGGTGTTGCCCTGAGAACGAGATATGTGCAGCTCCTATCGGGATTGTCGGCGCATCGGGCGGCTTTGCTGGTCTTGTTTTACCATTGTCGAAATGTCTTGATGTACCGGGATACCGAGCCTGATCGGAGTGTCTCGGGTGAAGGTCTATTCCTTCGATGATCGCGAGAGCTTGTCATGGGCTAAGTTGGGACACCCTGCAGGTATAAACTTTCGAGAGCCGTGCCCGCGGTTATGTGGCAGATGGGAATTTGTTAATGTCCGGTTGTAGACAACTTGACACTTGATCCGAATTAAAACGCATCAACCGAGTGTGTAGCCGTGATGGTCTCTTCTCGGCGGAGTCCGGGAAGTGAACACGGTCTTTGGGTTATGTTTGACGTAAGTAGGTGTTCAGGATCACCTCTTGATCACTGCTAGCTTCACAACCGTTCCGCTTGTTTCTCTTCTCGCTCTCTTTTGCGTATGTTAGCCACCATATATGCTTAGCCGTTGCTGCAACCTCACCACTTTACCCCTTCCTTTCCCATTAAGCTTTGCTAGTCTTGATACCCATGGTAATGGGATTGCTGAGTCCTCGTGACTCACGGATACTTCAAAACCAGTTTGCGGTGCCTATGTTACCGAAAGGTGGCGCAATCTAGCTCAAGGAGGAGCTCGATGAAGATCTTGCCCTCTGTGTTGTTTCGTTCTAGTTGATCAGTAGTGGAGCCCAGTTGGGGTCGATCGGGGACCTTTTGTCGCATTTGGGGTTCTTCTTTTATTTTGGTTCCGTAGTCGGACCTTGATTGTATCTGGTTGATGTAATGCTTTATTCATGTAATTGTGTGAAGTGGCGATTGTAAGCCAACTATGTATCTCTTTCCCTTATGTAATACATGGGTTGTGTGAAGATTACCTCACTTGCGACATTGCTTTCAATGCGGTTATGCCTCTAAGTCGTGCTTCGACACGTGGGAGATATAGCCGCATCGAGGGCGTTACAAGTTGGTAATCAGAGCCTTCCCCGACCTTAGGAGCCCCATTGCTTGATCGTTTTTAGTGGCCGAGTTGTGTCTAGAAAAATGTTTTGAGTCATTTAGGATTATATATATCGGAGAGTTTAGGAATTCTTTTTACTCCCCAGTCCCTTCGACCTTCTGGTGAGGTATCCTGACGTAGAGTTTTGACTCTTCTCTTCTCAAATTTCACTAAATTTTTTTTAGGATCACGCGGGTATCTTGGAATCGTTCCGATGGTTTTATGATGACAACATTGTCTTGGTGCCTCCTGTCATTTAGGGGTTGTGGCAGTGTCCCGGGGAGTTGAGCTCTGAGGTGTTGTCGTCATAATTTTATCGTTGCAGATTCGAATACACGAGTTTAGTACCGACATCGAAAATCTCTTTTATGCAGTTGTTGGTGAGATAACCCGCTAACCCAAAGATTGAGGTGAGTACGGGTATTGCCATGACTCGTATAACGGATGCTTTTCAAGGTTGAGGTAGACGATTTCGAAGGTTTCTTGGTTATGTGTTGACGGATGGATACAGTGGATGTAGGGATTGTTAGTTTGGGTGAGATATATTGCTCCCTGTATCCCCAACACCAGATTGCATAACCGAAAGTTTCGGGAGTTTCATAGGTGGGAATTCAAGTAGCTCTTAGGATATCTTTCCGACGGATGTATGATATGAAATTGGGGTTTGACGTCTAGTGGTCCGCCTATTCACGGTTGATTTTACATGGTCTCGTTGTGTCTTAAAGAGTCCTTGGCTATGCCGACTGGGGGCGCTTCAGATGTCATGTGCCTTGCCTTGTACATGATGGTGCTTGTCTGATTGAGCCCGTGTAGGCCCCACCACGAAAACTTCGGACGAAATCTCTATCATATGTTTGTTCCGGCTTATTCTGCAAGCCAATCCTTTGTTTTGTTTTATTTGTGGTATTCGAGTTGCTTCAAAGTCAAATGTTGAATCCATACCTTTCCTAAATGGTGTTCTCATATTTCTATGTGAATACTAATCCTTCTTGATAATTGAGGTTGCCATGTTTATTCCTTTCCAACCGGTGTGTTTCTCTTCTAGTGGATCCGATCACTTCAACATTAGCAAGACCAATTATCATTTCTTCTCAACGGTGTTTGTTTCGCTCATCCCAAGTTGTCTTTGTTTTTCCCCGCCCTCCCACCCTTTTTCTTCAAGGACACAGATTTCTTAATCAAGTATCCATTTATTCATGTGAAGTCTCTTCATTCTTTTCAATCAATGTTCTTATCCGGTGATTTCCCATGAAGATGCTCAACAGTTTCAAGTTCATCATCCTTCGTTCTTTTTCTTCTCCGGTGGATCCATATCAAGCTTTTGATATTCTTCATATACCTTTTTCCTCATTTCAATGTCTTTTCATACCGGTGCACCTCTTTATCATTCTACTTCTCGCTATTTGTTATTCCGGAGTGCTCAAGATATCTCGGAGACTTGTGTTTCCATTCTCAATCCATTCAAGATATTTCGAGATTGATATCTCATTCAAGTCATTTAATTCAACCGGTGCAACATCTCTTTTAAATCTTTCAACGGTGTTCTTTTGAGTAGGCCCTAACCCACAGGTCTTTTCCCAGGATCTTACCTGACTCTTCTAATTATTCAGGAGCTATCCCAAATTCTTCTCCAAGTTTGACGTAAGAATGAGTTATCATCAGTCAAATGCTTTTCTCCAAGATCTTTCAAATTCTTTTCATAGTTGGCTCAACCTCTTCGCTTTTGATTCTTCCGGTGTGCCTCAATAGTTCTTGGTGTTGTTTCTCGTTGTCATTCTCATCATTTGAAGATCGAAGAAAAGTTTCTCTTTAATCTTGCTATATTCTCTTCAAGATTCATGGTTCTAGTTTGATGCCATCCTCTCATAACTGTTTTCGATTGTGGGAATTCTTTTCACCCATCCGGAGCATTTCGTGAGTTCTTTCCATTTTATTCCTACGAAGGCCATCATTTCGGGTTATTTATTCTCAGCCTTTTGCTCGTCTTCTCTATATTCTTCCGGTGCATCGCTCAAATACCGTCTAATCAGTTCATGATCTCTTCGTTCTCATGTATCTAAATCCCCTCAAATATCTTCATTTGTTTTCCAAGTCTTCCCGGTGAATTGTGCCTTTGCTACTTTCATTTTCAATTCTTACGGTGGTTCTTTCAAGATCTCTCTTCCTTGTTCATCATATCAATATTTGTTGTTTCCAAATCCCACCGGTGGTTCCATCAATACCTTCTCAAGCTTGCGCCATATCTATCTTAATCCTTTCTACGAGAATAAGTGGCATGCCAAATCCATTGTGGGTCATCAATTTAATTGGTGAAGGATAGGCATAACGTAATTCTTATTATTGTTTCATCCAAGTGATTAATTCCTTCTTTCGGAGTTTATTCATGATGAATAAATTCTCGGTTTCATTTGTTTCATCTTCTCTTTTTCCCGGAGTTCCAAGCTCTAATTATCACAGAGATCCATCTAAATCATTGCAAGGATTCACCTTGTGTTTTCAACTTCTCTTTCTTTTCATCATCCTTTTATTACCGGAGTTCTTCATGGAGGCTCAACATGGTGGTTCCTCAAGGATTCTTTTCATTCTTCAATTGTTCTTCAAGATTTCTCTCGAACTTATGATCCACCAAGCCATACTTCAAAATAAACATGGTGCTCAACACATGTTTTGTTTTGAGGAGTTCAAGCATTCTTCATCTTGCATTCCAAAGTGCGATTCCTTCTATCTTATCTTTTGAGGTGGTGTTATGTCACTCTTGACAATTTCCATTCATGTTTCGTGATTCACATGTTGTCAAGAATGAGGTATTTTAAATCCATCAATCTCTTCGTTGGAGTTATCTTGGTATAGATTTCACCTAAAGCCTTCCCTAAGGAATGTTGCTATTATGGTGTTTATCAATGATCCAAGTTATCTCCTATCCTCTTGGTGAAAGAAGTTTTTCATCTCTTTGGTGTTCTCAACCAATCAATTGTTTCCATTAGTGGCCGGTTGTCACCTCATAATTTTGAGATGTTTCCATAAGCCCACTACAAGCTTGTTTTTTTCGTTGTTGGTTTTCCAACAACTCCGTTCTAACCTTCTTGCAAGGGTGCTTTCCAAGCTCATTTGTGGCAGAAGATGTCATTTTCTTCTCCATTCTGTTATTCCAACGATCTATCTTCTATTCTTTCTTACGGAGGCATTGTGATGTTGTGCTCTTCACTCATCACCTCGTTTTGTGAGGATCATGTTCTTTTCTTGTTTGTCCATTTAACCGGAGTGCGGTCTGAGATGTTCCTTACCCTTTGTGCCATTCTTTCAATTCCGGAGGCAGTGTGTTGTTGATTTCATCAAGTATCCTCTCATCTTGTCAAGTTCATGTTCAACTCCTTCCATTTACAGTCGGAATGCTGCCCAAATTATATCATTCTTCCTCTCTCATCTTGTTTTAACCGGAGTGATTTCAAATTCTATCTTGTCCTTTAAACTCTTGATTCATGTCTTTCAACCTTCAAGTCCTCGTAATAATCCTTGATCATCTTTTCTAACGGATTGTTTGCAATCTCGTTCATCTCTGTTGTACTCTTTCTTTTAAATTGCTCAACCTCTCAAGGTTCATGGTTTCACTCTGTTAAATCGAAGAAGCAACTTAGTTTTACCTATCCTCTTCCTCTTCCTTTTCCCTCCGGTGCCACCCTAGATCTCGGGACGAGATCCTCTCATAGTGGTGGAGTGTTGTAACGCCCCGGATACAACTTTCCATATTCGTAACTCCGACTCCTGCCTTTTAGGAGATGCGATATATTATTTTCTCCGTGGTTGGGTTTTGTCTTTCGTTTTGCATTTTGTTCTTGTCATGCATCTCATCTCATAGCATCATGCGCATCGCATCGGCATCGTTTTCATAAAACTTGCGTCCGTTCGGGTTCCGTCGCTTCTCTCCATTGTTCGTTCCGAGCCCTTTCACACTCGCACGCGCCCGCGGCACCTCCGGATATTATTTTATAAGTGGCATAAAAATGTTCTCGGAATGGAATGCAACTTGTCGTGCGGTCTTATTATAGTGTAGACAGACCGCCTGCCAAGTTTCATCGCATTCGGAGTCCATTTGTTAGCCCAACCGTTAAACCTACAACCGCAATATAGTCGGTTTAATCGTCGGACGTTTTGGTATCCGGAAGCGATTGCGGGCTGCATTTCTCCCCTCTCCTCTCAGCCCAACCCTCTCGTCACAGCCCACCTAGGCCTGCCTAACCTCCCCCTCTGACCGGAGCCGCCCGATCGCGATCGGAGGGTCCCGAAACCCCCTTAGACCAAACCCTAGCCAAAAACTGCTATATATAGACCCCTCTCTCTCCATTTTTGGCCTCCTACCTACCCCCTCCTCTATTCCCGCAGTCAGCCGCCGCCTCCTCCCACCCTCTCCTCGTAATCCGGCGCGCCACCTCCTCCCGCCACTTGGCACTGGTCCCATAGGCCAGCGCCGCCTCAATTGTCACCAGCCAGCCAACATGAGGCGCCACGCGTCCTCCGCCCGGCCCCAGCCCCAGCGCCAGCCACCGCAGCCATGAGAGGCCCGCCTGCCATGACCGATCTGCCCCGGCTCCCTTCAACTGCGCCCGAAGCGCCTCCCTTCAGCGGCGCCCATTGCGTGGCCGTCCGCCCGCTTCGCCGTCTGCGCCGCCCTCGCAGTCGCCCGCCCGCCACCGGGCGGCCCCGTCGCCACGGGACCCCAGTCCCGCCGCCCTCTCTCTTCTTCTCTCTCTCAGATCACTCTCTCTCTCTCGAGAACGCCGCCCTTGGAGCTTCTCGCGGAGTTGCCCTCGCCGCCGCCACCAGGAATGGGCCCTCCGTCCGGATCTGGAGGATCCCGCCTCTCTGCCTGTCCTCGACCCTTTGCATCGCGCCGCGCTTTTGAACCCTGCCGCCCGCCATTGCCCTAGCGGGAGCGGCAGAGAGCCGCTTCGCTCCGGTGCCCGTGACGCGCCCCTCCCGTGGGCCTCGGCCCGACCCGCGTCCCCGGCCCTGCCTCCTCATCGACCGGGCCAAGCCCACATGGTGAGGCCACCTCCAGCGCCTCCCTTTTTTTTCTTTTGTTGGGCCAGCGAGATTCAGCCCATGTACGTTTTTTTCCAGATCGGCGAATTTGCTATTTATCCGAGGAATTACTGTTTTGCAGAAAACCCCCTAGAACTCATGCATTTAATAACTAATTAACCGTGCATCGGATGTAAATAATTTATATATGTAAAATGCTTAGAATTTCATCTAGTTTCATAATATGCTATTTTCATCCATGTTTAAAATGATTAAAATGCAGTTTGTTTAAATTTTCTCAAATGCCATGCTAAAATGATTTATTTCATAACTAAATAACCGTAGCTCCGATTTTAATAAACTTTATATGTAAATGGGGTAGAATTTTGCCTAGTTTAACATGGTGCACTCATCTTGCATGTTTAACAACTTTAAAATATGGTTTAGGTCAGATCAGTACCAAACCTTAAAATATGCACATGGGGAGTTTCCGGACTTGTTGTTTGATCTTCCGGCCTCATTTAAACTTGCCTAGAGTAGGTAGTTTCGTCATGTTTCACCTCTTGCCATGTTTAACAACATTTAATATTGATGAGTAGCATAACGAGATCAAACTAAATACTTGGTTGTGGTGTTCCGTCAATATGCAACGCGTTGCATATTGAGCTCCACTTAATTTGTAGTGTTGTTTGTTGCACTTTGCCATGCCATGCCATGCCTCATTAAACCGGACATGCATCATACTTGATTGTGCATCATGCCATGCTTATGTGATGGTTGTTTACTATGTTGTTTGTTTCTTTCCGGGTTGCTTCTCTCGTTAGCTTCGTTTCGTTCGGAGTTGTGAGGATTCGTTCGATTGCGTCCGTTTGTCTTCTTCATGGACTCGTTCTTCTTCCTTGCGGGATTTCGGCAAGATGACCGCTACCTTGGATCTCACTACTATCATTGCTATGCTAGTTGCCTCGTTCTTTCGCTATCTTTGCGCTACCTATTACTGTTTGTCCAGCCATCCCATATTGCCATGAACCTCTAACCTTTGACACCATTCCTAGCAAACCGTTGTTTGGCTATGTTACCGCTTTGCTCAGCCCTCTTATAGCGTTGCTAGCTGCAGGTGAAGTTGAAGATTTCTCCATGGCGGACAGGATTTTGGTTGGGATATCACAATATCTCTTATTTTATTAATGCATCTATATACTTGTTAAAGGGTGGAAGGCTCGGCCTTATGCAGTGTTTTGTTCCACTCTTGCCGCCTAGTTTCCGTCATACCGGTGTTATGTTCCCGGATTTTGCGTCCCTTACGCGGTCGGGTGATTTATGGGACCCCCGACGGTTCGCTTTGAATAAAACTTGTCCAAAGAAGGCCCAACATTGCCTTTTACCATTTGCCTCACCACCACCTATTTTTCCCTTGGGAGTAATTAACCCAAGGGTCATCTTTATTTTAGCCCCCCCGGGCCAGTGCTTGTCTAAGTGCTGGTTCGAACCGAGTAGACTGCGGGGCCCCCTCGGGGCAACTCGAGGTCTGGTTTTACTCGTAGGATGTCTCATCCGGTGTTGTCCTGAGAACGAGATATGTGCAGCTCCTATCGGGATTGTCGGCGCATCGGGCGGCTTTGCTGGTCTTGTTTTACCATTGTCGAAATGTCTTGATGTACCGGGATACCGAGCCTGATCGGAGTGTCTCGGGTGAAGGTCTATTCCTTCGATGATCGCGAGAGCCTGTCATGGGCTAAGTTGGGACACCCTGCAGGTATAAACTTTCGAGAGCCGTGCCCGCGGTTATGTGGCGAGATGGGAATTTGTTAATGTCGGTTGTAGACAACTTGACACTTGATCCGAATTAAAACGCATCAACCGAGTGTGTAGCCGTGATGGTCTCTTCTCGGAGTCCGGAAGTGAACACGGTCTTTGGGTTATGTTTGGCGTAAGTAGGTGTTCGGATCACCTCTTGATCATTGCTAGCTTCACGACCGTTCCGCTTGTTTCTCTTCTCGCTCTCTTTTGCGTATGTTAGCCACCATATATGCTTAGCCGTTCTTTTAACCTCACCACTTTACCCCTTCCTTTCCCATTAAGCTTTGCTAGTCTTGATACCCATGGTAATGGGATTGCTGAGTCCTCGTGACTCACCAGATACTTCCAAAACCAGTTTGCAGGTGCCTATGTTACCGAGCAGGTGACGCAATCTAGCTCAAGGAGGAGCTCGATGAAGATCTTGCCCTCTGTGTTGTTTCGTTCTAGTTGATCAGTAGTGGAGCCCAGTTGGGGTCGATCGGGGACCTTTTGTCGCATTTGGGGTTCTTCTTTTATTTTGGTTCCGTAGTCGGACCTTGATTGTATCTGGTTGATGTAATGCTTTATTCATGTAATTGTGTGAAGTGGCGATTGTAAGCCAACTATGTATCTCTTTCCCTTATGTAATACATGGGTTGTGTGAAGATTACCTCACTTGCGACATTGCTTTCAATGCGGTTATGCCTCTAAGTCGTGCTTCGACACGTGGGAGATATAGCCGCATCGAGGGCGTTACATCATAGTTGAGTTCTTTAATTGCCCAATATGCTTTATGTTCTAACTCAAGAGGCAAATGACAAGCTTTTCCATAAACCATTTTATAAGGAGACATACCCATATGATTTTTATATGTTGTTCTATAAGCCCAAAGTGCATCGTCTAATTTCTTAGACCAATTCTTCCTGGACCTATTGACAGTCTTTTGCAAAATTAATTTTATTTCTCTATTCCTAAGTTCAACTTGACCACTAGACTGAGGATGATAAGGTGATGCAATTCTATGGTTAACATCATACTTGGCAAGCATTTTACGGAAAGCACCATGAATAAAGTGTGAACCACCATCAGTCATTAAATATTTGGGGACTCCAAACCTTGAGAAAATAACCTCCTTAAGCATTTTAATAGAGGTGTTGTGATCAACACTACTGGTTGGAATAGCTTCTACCCACTTAGTAACATAATCAACAACAACCAAAATATGTGTATACCTAAGAAAGGAAAAGGTCCCGTGTAATCAAATCCCCAAACAATAAATGGTTCAACAGCAAGTGAATAATTGATAGGCATTTCTTGATGCTTAATGATATTACCTATTCTTTGACATTCATCACAAGATAAGAGAAACTTACGGGCATCCTTGAAAAGAGTAGGCCAATAAAAACCAAATTGTAATACGTTGTGAGCAGTTCTGTCTCCCGCATGATGCCTCCATAAGCTTCAGAGTGACATTTCCGTAGGATTTTTCCATGTTCATGCTCAGGTACACAATGTCTAATAATACCATCCACTCCTTCTTTATAAAGATGTGGGTCGTCCCAAAAGTAATGTCTTAAATCATAGAATAATTTTTTCTTTTGTTGGTATGTAAAGCTAGGTGGTAAATATTTAGCAACAACATAATTAGCATAGTCAGCATACCAAGGAGTGTTATTAGAAACATTTATTGCAGCTAATTGCTCATCCGGAAAACTATCATCAATAGGTAGTGGGTCATCAAGCACATCTTCAAGCCTAGACAAGTTATCAGCTATGGGATTCTCAGCTCCTTTTCTATCAGTGATATGCAAATCAAATTCTTGTAGCAAGAGAACCCAACGAATAAGTCTAGGTTTAACATCTTTCTTTTCCATAAGATATATAATAGCAGCATTATTGGTGTGAAAAATTACTCTTGAATCAACAATGTAAGATCTAAATTTATCACAAGCAAACACCATTGCTAGAAATTCTTTTTCAGCAGTAGCATAATTTCGTTCAGCACTGTCTAGAGTTTTACTAGCATGATGAATAACATTCAGTTTCTTATCAACTCTTTGTCCTAGAACAACACCAACAACATAATCACTAGCATCACACAAAATTTCAAAAGGCAAGTTCCAATCAGGTGGATGAGCAATAGGTGCAGAAATTAAAGCTTTCTTGAGTGTTTCAAAGGCTTCAAAACAATCATCATCAAAAACAAAAGGGATATCCTGTTGCAAAAGATTTGTAAGAGGCCTAGAAATTTTAGAAAAGTCTTTGATAAATCTCCTATAAAAACCAACATGACGTAAGAAACTACGAATACCTTTGATATCTTTAGGACATGACATTTTCTCAATTGCATCAACCTTAGCTTTGTCCACTTCAATACCTCTTTCAGAAATTTTATGGCCCAAAACAATACCCTCATTAACCATAAAGTGGCACTTCTCCCAATTCAAGACAAGATTTGTTTGCTCGCATCTCTGCAAAACTCGATCAAGATTGCTTAAACAATCATCAAAATACTTCCCATAAACAGAAAAGTCATCCATGAAAACCTCAACAATCTTTTCACAAAAGTCAGAGAATATAGCAGTCATACATCTTTGAAAGGTAGCAGGTGCATTGCATAAACCAAAAGGCATACGTCTATAAGTATAAGTTCCAAAGGGACAAGTGAAAGTGGTCTTCTCTTGATCAGGTTGAGAAACAGGTATTTGTGAAAAACCAGAGTATCCATCAAGGAAGCAAAAATGTGTGTTCTTAGATAATCTTTCTAGCATTTGATCAATAAAAGGCAGAGGGTGATGATCTTTTGTAGTTGCTTTGTTTAATTTTCTAAAATCAATTACCATTCTATAGCCTATAACAATTCTATGTGGGATAAGTTCATTCTTATCATTAGGAACAACAGTAATACCTCCTTTCTAAGGGACACAATGAACAAAACTATGGATGCTTGTTTTTTATTGTGTCCCTTAGAATATACCTGCATCCAGAAGTTTTAATATTTCCGTTCTTACCACTTCCTTCATTTTTGGATTTAACTGACGTTGGTGATCAACAACAGGTTTAGCATCAAGTTCCATATTAATCTTGTGCTGACATAGAGTGGGACTAATGCCCTTTAAATCATCAAGAGTATATCCAATAGGAGCTCGGTGCTTTCTTAGAACTTTCAATAATCTTTCTTCTTCGTGTTCTGAAAGGTTAGCACTAATAAAAACATGATATATCTTCTTTTCATCAAGATATGCATATTTCAAAGTGTCTGTCAATTGCTTTAATTCAAACACAGGATCGCCTTTACGTGGAGGAGGACCTCCTAGATTTTCAATAGGAAAATTGTGTTTAAGCAGAGGACGTTGTCCAAAGAAAATATTATCTATTTCATTTCTTTCATGCATATGTAAATAATTTCCATGGTCTAGCAGATATTGTTCTAAAGGATCAGTAGGAGGCACAACAATAGAAGCAAGACCAATTGTTTCATCCTTACTAGGAACTTCTTTTTCATTAGGCTTCCTACTAAACTTGGAGAAATTAAACTCTTGAGACTCATCACCAAACCTAACACCGACAATTTGTTTCTTACAATCTATTTTAGCATTAACGGTGTTCAAGAAAGGTCTACCAAAAATAATGGGGCAAAAGTCATCTTGTGGGGAACCAAGAACACGAAAATCAATAGGATATTTTATTTTCCCGCACAAGACTTCAACATCTCTAACATCCCAATTGGTGATATAGGGTCTCTATTAGCAAGTTTAATAGTGGCATCTATGTCTTCTATCTCTGCGGGTGCTACCACTACAGGAATCAGCTACTTTGCCATCAGCCACGGCGGACGGCAAAGGCATGGATGGCAGACGGCAAAGGTCTTTGCCGTCGGTCATGACGGCAAAAAGTGGGCGGCAATGTAAGGGACGACAAAGAGCTACATTGCCATCCGCTTGGCGGTGCCGACAAAGGGTCCTTTGCCATCACCGCCGACGGCAAAGAATGGTGACGGCAATAATTGCGATGTTACTCCGTTAGGTGGTTAACGGCAAACCTTTGCCGTCGACGACGGCAAACATCGGAAGGCCTTTGCCGTCCGCCGCCAGAGGCAAAGTTTTTTCCTCTTTGCGTCGACCATCATTAAACCGACCAAATAGGTCACCTCCCGGAAGCTACGATTGCACGCCACGTGGCCTCTTTGCCGCCCATTGCGATGGCAAAGAGCCCTTTGCCGTCGGTGGCGAGGCGACCTGAGCCCTGCATAATGGCTTTTTTCCTGTTTTTTAAATCCAACAATTTTCACAGCAAATATATATGACATATATAGATATATTTCACGAGGCTATTTAACGACACATAAGTTTCATCGTACATACATATATAGTTCCATCCACTCATACATAGCAAGTTGCACATACACATAAGTTGCAACCATTAGGAAGTTGCACATACATATTACAATGCAAAGTTTCATCAAGATAGCAAGTTCCATCGTAGCAAGCTAGAAGAATACTAGAAGAGAATGAAATAAAAAACAAGCATCCATAGCAAGCTAGCTTCCGAGAAGTGAATGAAATCTGCAAAATGGCAAATAAGAAAGTTAGGAAAAGGTGACTAGAAGAAGAAGACTAGAAGAAGAAGCATGCCATCGTTTGTGTGAAATGGATCGTTTATGAGCTAACTTAGGTAAAATGCATCATTTTAGAGCTAATGTAGGTAAAATGGATCGTTTATGAGCTAACTAAGCTAATTATGCCGTTTTTTACATAAGTAAGGTAAGTACATGTCATTATTGAGCAAACCTAGTTAACTAAGCATATTATAACTAACTTAGGTCATTTTGGAGGAAACAAAGCTAAGTATAGATCGTTTTAGAGCTAACTTAGGTAAAATGGCTGGTTTTGGAGGTCGATAAGCTTATTAAGTCATTTTGCAGAAAAGAAGCTAACTCTAGGTCATTAAGGTAAGCATATTGGATGAAATAAAGCTAAGTCTAGGTCTTTATGCATTTGTTAAGCAAAAAACTAGAGAAACTTACCTTGATCATGGAGGTGTGGGAGTGAGCTGGCTCATGGCAGTAGCTGGAGAAGGATCGTGTGATGCTTGTGTGGAGTTACGCTGCACCAAAGATCATTTCCAATGTTTCGTTAGCATGATGACACTCAAATGTTAAGACTAGCAAGTAACGTCCATTCAAATTAAACTCACCGTGGTCTCATGAGCAATCTCTGGATCAATGGCTATGGAGCCACGGGACCTCCCGCCACTAGATATCATCACCTGCTCTGGATTGTAGGGGATCCGCTCAAGGTTAAACTCCTCCCTTTCCTCGCCTTCCCTTGACTTGCTTGTAAGAGGTGTGGGCCATGGCATACTGGTCGTACCCTCCGCACCTTATCCGTCTTATTGTAGCATACCCGAAAGAGAGAAACAAAGTAAATTAGTAATTAAAGGGCTCAAGCTAGCATGATGAATGAATTGCATTAATCATGAAGCAAACCACATTACCCAATTCCGCCCAAACCGATATAAGTGGAGATACCTTGATGGTGTGGCACACCTTCAATTTGGGCACGTTGTCCTTGGCCTCGATCGGCTCCCTTCCATTTTCAACACCTGCCATGACAAAGAGTAAACGAAATTAGTACAACATAAAAAATACCGACATGAATAATAATATGTATATCACTTAAGTGTATCATCATCAAGTACAACATAAAAAATTGAATACCGACACTACTAATAATCTCAATCAAGATCATCAATAAATGCATAATCATCATCATCACTATAATCAATGACGGGCTCATAGGGTTCAGTGGCATCAACATGTGGAAGGCCACCTTTACGTGTCGGTCAAGCATTGAGAGGTCGTCCGCAGCGATAACCTCTTCTTGCTCCGCCTCTTCTTGTTCCTCCTCTGGGGTGATGTGGGATTCACTGTCGCTGTCTACTTCAATGTTTTGGGGTGAAGTATACCGGTTCTTGAAACACTTTTTGGAAAGACGTGTCTCTTGGAAGAATTCTCCTTCATATGTGTCAGGTTAATGTGAGGTTCATAATCCTCTTCCTTTGGGGAGATAGTCTAGCACGTGGCGGCACTTCATAAACGACATCCCAACCTTTCAGATTTGGATTAGTTTGGCGGGCCGGGTAGATAGAATACTTGGGTTGCTGTTGAGCCATAATATAGACATCGGGAACATCTAAATGGGTGCTTTGGTTGATTTCAACTAGCCCTATATGTTCATGAGTCCTTCTAGTCTCCTTCGGTGAAACCAATAACATTTGAAGACTACGACATTGGTGGGTTTTCACCATAGAATAGAAGTTCATAAATTGCTTCAACTCTCCCATAATACTCGGTACCTCCTTCGCCGATAGCAGATACACAACAATTTGTAGACTTTCGGTCGGCCATAGATAGCTCTTTGCCATAGGTACGAAAACGATACCCGTTGATGTCGTATTTGTCGAATGAATGGACCTTATAGTCAAAACCATTAGCGGCTTGTCTCAATTCGGTGTCCGTAGACTCTGAATTAGCCTACAAGTTTAATATGAAAGGATTGTTGCATTACGCACAAATTAGCGAATGAAATGAAATTGTCTAATAGAATTTACCGTTTGTTTGAACCAAGAGATGAAACCGAGATAGCCGCCTCCTTGCTTTGCGAGAAGCTCATACTCTTCGACGGAATCCTTTTGGATCACCGCTCCATACGAGAATAGGGCGACGTATCGACTGTATGAAATATCCAGGAATAAGAGCAGTTCAAAGGAAATAGAAGTTGCGAAACAATGTACCGAGAACTTACTCGATGTACGGCCGCACTTCTATCAGGTTGTTGAAGATATACAACAAAATGGTTCGCCATTCTTCGTTATCCAAAGATACTGGATTTGAAACACTGGCTGGTGCGAGATTGCCTTTGAATAGGGTGAGGTTGGATCCACCCTTTTTAGGCTCGTCAGCATTGTACCGAGGCTTCGGATTATGCAAATGACGATTTTTGGTTTCGTAGTGTGTTGTCACGAAGTTTGCCGCCTCCTCAGTGATGAATGCCTCAGCCATAGACGCTTCAATTCTATGTTTATTTTTACATTTTTCTCGAAGCGTCTTCTGCATCCTCTCAGTTGGGTAGCACCAACAATTTTGCTCGGGCCCCCCCCCCCAATCTTGCCTCCGTCGGGAGATGCAAAATCAAATGCTGCATTGGATTAAAGAAGCCCCGTGGAAAGATCTTCTCTAACTTGCAGATCAACTCTGGCGCCAACTCTTCCATTTCTTCTAGCACGCCAGGTGATAGTTCTTTCGCACAAAGAACACGGAAGAAATAGCTGAGTTCTGTCAGTACTAGCCATTCATCCTCAGGGATGAAGCCACGCAACATCACCGGCATTACCCGCTGAATCCATATGTGCCAATCATGACTCTTGAGACCAAATATCTTCAATTTATCAAGACTCGCTCCCCTCTTTAGATTCGCTGCATACCCATCGGGAACATCAACCGCATTTTCACCCACAAGATAATTTCCCTCATAGCTGGCCTTCCAAGATTGAACCATGCCTTTGGCTTCGTCGATTCTGCTTTCCTTCGGTTCTTTCATGTTTTGTAACGGCCTATCACATAGCGCCTCGGATCGACTCTAGCCTTAGTATTATCCTTTGACTTCCCATCTATGCCGAACAATGTACCAAAAAGTGCCTCGGCGATATTGTTCTCGCAGTGCATCACGTCGATGTTGTGTGGGCAAAGGAGGTCTTTGAAGTAAGGCAGATCCCATAAGCATGTTTTGTGAGTCCAGCGTGTTTCGAAATTATACCCGTTGAAGTACCTGGGCGCCTGGATCCGCTCGAGGCGTTTTATCGATCCAGTGCATTGGCTGTCAGCAACGGTGGTGCGAGTTTTTACAACTCTACCTCGATGAAGTTCTTCTTGTCTTTCCGAACTTATGGCGAGGATCCAGAACTGTCTATGCATGTCGAAGCAAGAAAACTTGCGACCGACCGAAGCCAATGAAACTCAAGAGCTCCCTTGCATGTGGGGCACGGAACCTTCCATGCACACACCAGCCAATAATAGCGCATACGCCGCAAGTCATCGTCGAGTACATGTACCGAACACGCATTATGAAGTTTCGTTTGCTATAGGCGTCGTATGTCTTGAACCCATTATCCTGTTCTTGCAATTCGTCCTAAGCGGCTGCATGTACACATTCATATTTTTCCTGGATAATTGGGCCTGGAATTATCAACGTCGGAAAATGTTCTTTCTTTGCATAATCTGTCCGGGGAGATTGAGTGGAAAGACAAATCGGGCCAATAAGCGTATTGGGCTCTTTGTCATACCAAACACACCGAACCCATCGGTCTTTGGTGCCGACATAGGATGCCTTGGATCTGCCGCTTTGTCGAGATGTAATTCATCAAACCTTTTCCACGCAACACCATCCGATGTGTGTGTACCATCATCGCTTCCCATCGCATCTAGTTCGGTTCTTTTGCCTGTTTTGTGCCATGTCATCATCGGCCGTCTCTTCACCATGAAAATACGTTGAAGTTTTGATACGATTGGCATATACCAAGAACACTAACAGGATTTTGGTGCGTGTCTTCTCACCCATACCGTTGTCTACCACAATATACCGAACACTTGCAAATGGGACAATAGTTCAAGTCCGCATAGTCAAGCCTAAATAAGGCACATCCTTTCTCACAGGCATGTATCTTCTCATAGGGCATCTTGATTGCACGGAGGATTTTGTCCGACCGGTACAGGTTTGCGTGCATTACATGGCCTTTGGGTAGAAAGCGTCCAAATACTGTCATAATTGCATCATAGCATTCTCTGCCCAAGTTGAACTGAGCCTTCAAAGCCATTACTTGTGAGATGGCATCCAACTGACAAAGCTCAGTGTGCTCGTGGAGCGGACGTTTTGAAGACTCCAACATTTCATTGAAGGCCTTTGCAGATTCCTCCCTCTCCTCGTCCGAATCCCGAGCATCATCATAGTCTTGCACCATGTTTTCCATCCCGGTACCATGCTCGTCGGTGCGACGATGATCCACCTCAGCTCGGTCACGTTGGGTAGACTCACTATGAAATGTCCACACCATATAATCAGGCGTAAAACCATTCTTCTGCAGGTGTTTACCCATTTCGGCCTCTTTCCTCTTTTCCCAATTGCCGCGCCGGAAACAGGGCACCAAGCTTTCCTCGGCCATTTGCAATGCGGCTTGCACAAACCCTTGGTTTTGTGAACCATTCAGCGCTCCATTTGTTCCGACCAGTGTGGTGGTATACATCCACGCATCGATCACTCATCTTGACTTTCGAGCTCTCGGACACACAACAATTATATATATAATTCACCATGTATATATTCATCAGTTGATCTACTTTGTCAATTTTATTACGTCCATGCAACCTACACTCTAATAGGTAATGATAGGTCCTAATCCCACCCAGTATGTGTAGATCGGGTTCATTTTCCCATATGCTATGCTCGGATCCGGCCTTAAAATTTGGCGGCACCTCCCGCTGTTCTCTCGATACACGTCTCGCAATAAACAGAGAGGATGTATACCCGGAGAACAACAGGGGAGGCACTGACGAAATTTATGCGTCGGATCCGGAGCAAAGCATATGGGAAAACGAACCCAATCTACACATACTCGGGCTGTCCATGGATAGCGTTGGACAATTCAAAAGAATCAAGGTTATAAAAATGCATGCATATTTATAACTATGCCGCTTTCAAACGGGAGACACATATTGGTTACGCATTCTGATGATTCAAGACACATATATAGCTAGCTATCAAGTTTCATTGGCACGAACACCGGAACAGAGCAAATAATTAATGGGGGAGGAGGACATGTCATTTGTGCTGACCCACGAACGAAGGGGCAGAGCTCGTCAAACGCACGGCGAGGTCGTCGAACACCAAACCTCGCAGCGGTGAAACAACTGCACATTTAAATCAACCCGATCAACACAATTATATATGATGTTTTTCATAACAAAATCGGAAAATATATGACCTAACTAATAATTCACAAATATAAGACCACAATCGGCCTCTGGGGGTCGGGTGTCGGGGTGTCTGGGTGTCGTGTCGGGGTCGGGGTGTAGTGTCGGGGTCAGAGGTCAGGGGGTCGGGGTGTCGGGGTCGGGGTGTCGGGGGTCAGGGGGTCGGGGTATTTCCTTCTATCCTTCTTCTTCTTTCTTTATCTTCTTCTTCTTCTTTCCTTTCTTCTTCTTCTTCTTCCATCTCTTTTCTACTTTTTTACTTCTTTTCGTTTCTTCGTTTCTTCTTCTTCTTTTTTCATCTTTCTACTACTTCTACTTCTTCTAATTCTTTTCTAACACTAACACTAACACAATCTAGCACTAACAATTAAACAGCAAAAAAATGAAAAACAGAAGAAAAAAAAGTAGTTCCTCACCGAGCAATGGGACGGTCGGCGAGCGGCACCATGGCGGGGCGCCGGGCGGCGGTGTTGCAGGGGTGGTGGGTGGGGTGGTGGGGGGGGGGTGGTGGGGGGGGGTGGTGGGAGGTGGGGGGCGGGGGGCGGCGGGCGGGGGCGGGCGACGGGCGTGGGGGGGGGTGGGGGCGGGGGGTGGGGTGGGGGCGGCGGGCGGGCGGCGGGGCGGGCGCGGGCGGCAGGAGCAGGGGCGGCGATGGATCTAGGGCGGGCCGTCGGGGAGGAGAGAGGAAGATGAGAGTAACGGGCGGGGGGGTGTGGCGTCCGTTAGTTAAAGAAGCTCTTTGCCGTTCGCCACTCTTTGTCGTCCGCCATTGTCTCTCTTTGCCGTCTGCTAGCTGACGGCAAAGAGGTGGGGGTGTTAGGTTTTTTTAAATGGGTGGGTTGGTGGGGGCCACCTCCCTCTTTGCTGTCAGCTGGCGGACGGCAACGAAATGGCTCATGGCAAAGAGCTTCTTTGCCGTCCGCCGTTTCTTTGCCGTTGGCTTATCGGCAGCTGATGGCAAAGAGCTTCTTTGCCGTCCGCTAGCCGACGACAAAGATTAGGCAGATGGCAAAGTAGCTGATTCCAGTAGTGTACGTCATTCATAATTTCTTGATATAAGGTAAAGGTAATAGCACTCACGCTAGCACCTATGTCGCATAAACCATGATAACAGTGATCTCCTATTTTAACTGAGACAATGGGCAGGTCAACAACGGGTTTATTATCTGTTCTATCTGGTTTGACAATTCTAGTAGCTTCATTGCAGAAATAAATAACATGCCCATCTACGTTTCCTTCTAAGAGATCCTTAACCATAGCAACACTAGGCTCTACTTTAATTTTTTCATCAGGTTTATGTGTTCTAATATAACTTTTGTTGCCCATAGTTGAAACTTTAGCATGTTCCTTTATCCTAACCGGGAAAGGTGGTTTTTCAATATAAGCAGTAGGAACAACTGGATCAACATTATAAATAATAGTTTCTCTTTAGCTAATACCGGTTCTTTAATTTCTTCTTTAATAGGTAGGTGATATTTAAACCACTTCTCCTTAGAGAGATCAACATGAGTAGCAAATGATTCACAAAGGGAAGCTACTATGTCAGAGTCAAGTCCATATTTAGTGCTAAACTTTTGAAAATCATCGGTATTCATAAAAGATTTAACACAATCATACTTAAGCTTAATACCTAACTCTTTACCTTCGTCGAGTTCCCAATCTTTAGAATTGCGTTTAATTCTTTCCAAAAGATCCCACCAAAATTCAATAGTCTTCTTCATAAAAGAACCAACACAAGAAATATCGAGCATGGATCGATCATTATGAGAAAGCCGAGCATAAAAATTCTGCATAATAATTTCTCTTGAGAGCTCATGATTGGGGCATGAATATAACATTGAATTAAGCCTCCCCCAAGCTAGAGCGATACTTTCTCCTTCATGAGGCCAAAAATTATATATATAATTCCGATCACAATGAACTAGATGCATAGGATAATTTTTTTGGTGGAACTCCAATTTCAATCGATTCCAATTCCATGATCCAATATCATCGCATAGCCTATACCATGCCAATGCTTTTCCCTTCAAATATAAAGGTAAAACCTTCTTCATAACTTCATCTCCGGCTAAACCTGCAAGCTTAAACAATCCACAAATTTTTTCCACATATATCAAGTGCATATCAGGATGTTCGGTTCCATCTCCTGCATAAGGATTAGCTAGCAGTTGTTCTATCATACCCGAAGGAATTTCATATTCAATATTTTCAGTAGGTGTAGTAGGTTGAGGGGTAGCTAATTGTGGTTTCGGTCGAGGTGAATATACCCCGAACAAACCCATCAAAGGATTGTTTTCCATAGTAACAAGTGACGGTAAATTTCAGCACACTATATAAATGTTTCCTAATGAAATTCCACTTACCAAAGGCGCTTCACTCCCCGAAAACGGCGCCAGAAAATAGCCTTGATGACCCACAAGTATAGGGGATCAATTGTAGCTCTTTTCTATAAGTAAGAGTGTCGAACCCAACGAGGAGCAGAAGGAAATGATAAGTAGTTTTCAGCAAGGTCATGTCTGCAAGCGTTGAAATTGTAAGTAACAAAGTAGTTTGATAGCAAGATAATTTGTAACGAGCAAGTAATGATAGTAGTAACAAAAGTGCAGCAAGGTAGCCCAATCCTTTTGAGGCAAAGGACAGACCAAAACGGTCTCTGATAATAAGCAAAGCGTTCTTGAGAGTACACGGGAATTTCACCTAGTCACTTTCATTATGTTGGTTTGATTCGTGTTTGCTACTTTGATGATTTTATATGTGGGTGGACTGGTGCTTAGGTGCTATTCTTACTTGAACAAACCTCCTACTTATTATTAACCCCCTCGCAAGCATCCACAACTACGAGAAAATTATTAAGAATAAATTCTAACGATAGCATTAAACTTTTGGATCCAATCGGTCCCTTACGGAATAGCGCATAAACTAGGGTTTAAGCTTCTGTCACTCTCGCAACCCATCATCGAATAACTACTCCACAATGCATTCCCTTAGGCCCAAATATGGTGAAGTGTCATGTAGTCGACGTTCACATGACACCTCTAAGGGAATCACAACATAAATACTATCAAAATATCGAACACATTTCAAGTTCACATGATTACTTGCAATATGATTTCTCCCGTGACCTCAAGAACAAAAGTAACTAGTCACAAGTGATAAACATGCTCAAGACCAGAGGGATATTAAACAGCATAATGGATCTGAACATATAATCTTCCACCAAATAAACCATATAGTAATCAACTACAAGAAGTAATCAACACTACTAGTCACCCACAAGCACCAATCTATAGTTCTGATACAAAGATTGAACTCAGGAGATGAACTAGGGTTTGAGAGGAGATGGTGTTGTTGAAGATGTTGATGGAGATTGCCCTCCCTAAGATGGGAGAGTTGTTGGTGATGACGATGACGATGGTTTCCCCCTCTGGGAGGGAAGTTTCCCCGGCGGAATTGCTCTGTCGGAGGGTAAAAGTGCTCTTGCCCAAGTTCCGCCTCGAGATGGCAGTGCTCCATCCCGAAAGTCCTCTCCTTATTTTTCTAGGTCAAAATGACTTATATAGAAGAAGATGGGCACCGGAGGTGAGCCTGGATGAGCACAACCCACCAGGGCGCGTCTGGGCTCTCTGGTGCACCTAGGTGGGTTGTGCCCACCTGGTGGGCCCCTCTCATACTTATTGACTCCAATATTCCTCAAATGTTCCATAAAAAATCTCCGTAAAGTTTCAACTCATTTGGAGTTGTGCAGAATAGGTGGCATGGCGTAGCTTTGCCAGGTCCAGATTTCCAGGCTACCGGAATTCTCTCTCTTTGTGTGTGCCTTGCATATTATGAGAGAAAAGGCATTAGAATTACTCGAAAAAGCATTATGGTGCATAAAAACAATATAAATAACAGTAGGAAAACATGATGCAAAATGGACGTATCAAGGAGCCTGCCATTTGATGAAGCTCCATGTCTACTATTCCTACCCTTTTGATCGACGGACTTTGGCTATGTTCGATCGCCGACCCTATGGCATAATGTTCGCTGACCCGTGGCATGATGATCGCCGAACTTTGTCGTTTTTGGGTAGCGAGAAAGTGAACTTTGAATTTTGATGCGTTTGGGGGCTGAAACCTTAGGGCGGCTGGAACTCGACCGCCTCAGAGCCAAAAAACCGCCAAGAATGCCAAAAGGCCTTCACCGTTCATTGGGGGCAAACGGCTGGAGATGCTCTAAGGATGAAATGACGGTGACTCATCATATTGATTAATGTTTGGCTGTCTACATTATGTCATCATGCATATTGCAATGCTCTATTTATTGCAGTTTTTGGGAGCCCTGTGCGGTCGCCCACCTTGGCCACCTCCAACGACGGGCCTGCTAACTCGCATGACAAGGCGATTGTCAACCCTCTTGTCAGGTTAGGGACAAGCTTGTTTGTGTTTTATGTGCACACACCATTCACATTGT
Organism: Aegilops speltoides; assembly: GCA_021437245.1. Taxonomy (NCBI): domain Eukaryota; kingdom Viridiplantae; phylum Streptophyta; class Magnoliopsida; order Poales; family Poaceae; genus Aegilops; species Aegilops speltoides. The sequence goes on from CM038144.1 coordinate 458,019,602, forward strand.
TTTGCTGGGAGACTCCTACGGGTTCTACAAACCTTGGTTCTCTAACCAAGGGAAATACTTACTGCTAGGTTACATCTTACATGACCCTTACACAGGTCAATCTTACATGGCGCCCCTGTAATCCGCCGCGAGCGTCAGCATCTCTGCGCCAACGAGGCGGAGCCAACTGACTCCTCGAAGGGCTGGCGGTGGACGATGACGACGCGTCGGAGCAGCACGACGATGATGCCAAATAGTATCCATCGTCACTTTGCCTCATTCGCGTCAGACACCAAGGATGGCGAGGCTGAACCATCCCATGTGGAGCTTGTCGACCTCACCTCCGATGGGAGAGATAGAGTTGGATTTAATTGTTTTTAGATCCTTTTGCTAAGTAAATTAATTTCAAAAATCAATGAAAATTGGTCCACTTTTATGTTGTGACTCCGATTGGATGGTCGGTGCCCTGCCCGCCATCCGCGGACACGTTCAGACATGTGTGCAGACATTTGGTGTCGTCTGTTTGGTGATCCACCTCGGAGTTGCCCTTAGGGTTCCTATTTGGTAGCAAAAGTATACTACATGTCAAAGCCTCATTTTTTGGTAAATTCCCTAAAATACATTATTGGCTTTCGTAAATTCTAGGCCAAAGTTTTGTACTCGGAAGCTTTCAAATTTGAAAATTTCAAAATTTGAAACTTTCTGGATTTAAAACTTAGGAGATTTTCGAAACTAACAGAAAATCATGAATTCCACTTCCTTTGTTTTGGGATTCAAACAAATTCCCAACCTAGACAGATGGTGAGTGGCAAAAAAATCCTCGCGGTTTGCGAAAGTACTTAATAGTGCGCTTGTCTTTCTCTTAATATCTTGATGTAGCGATTTGATGCACCTCAAAATCTGAACAAATAATGATGGGCAAAATAAACATAAACTTATAAAAAGAAAATAAGGTACGCCCCTAAATTGGAAGGGGAGAGAGTAAGGGCATCTAAAGCCAGACTACGCAAATTTGGCCCCTCAAATGTCCACAGACGCGCCCGATCAGTATCCGGGTGTGTTTGTTTTGACTCCCTATTTGTCCGTCCACGCAACCACGTCTTTCACTTTGTTCCTATACGTCTAGTCACATGCATGTGATTGATGGAGAAGGAGAGAGAGAGAAAATAATAATAAAGAAAGTAAAAAAAGATGCTTCATGGTGGGCCAAATACTATGTGACGGACTCAGAACCATTGACTGGACACGCCCGAACACTCCTCAGGGCATGTCCAATGCCAAGACTCTTAACTGGGCGCTTAACTACTGCCACCTAACTAAACGCCTATACAGGAGGCTAGCTTGGAATGCGCAAGTGCCCAACCAGGCGCTTATTCCATCACACAAATCGCCTAAGCGTCGGGCTCCAGGTGTGGCACCGGGCGCTCAGGAATTTGGTCGGTGCCGTGAAAATAGTTGGGATTTTAATCCCTAGCGCCTATGTAAGCGTCTTCCTTGTAGATGCCCTCGTTCTCATCCCATATATGAGGCTAATATGAGTATATCTCTCCCGTCCAGTCGATGGTCTCCTCATCCGTCTTATTAAAAAAATGAAGTACGACCCTTTTAGGCTGGTCACAATGGGCAAGAACATAAGCTACTCCCTTCGTCACAGTTTAGAAGGCGCGCTTGGAAATTCTCTGTGACCTAGGTGGTTATCTATTGGTTGTGAGATGGGCTAAAAAATAGCATTCACACTACGCATGCATATAGAAATAGTACTCCAGAGTACTAATTAGCTACTAGAAATAAATGCAATGCGCCATAAACCTTGTCTATTGTGGAAACGCCCGCAAATTTAACTGTACCTTCTAAACCGTGACGGAGGGAGTAGTAACTTACACACTTCCCTAGACTATATTACTACCTCCATAGTGGGTAGGAATATCTATGTAGTGTCATGCAACGATGTATTTATTAGGTTATAGACTCATTGTTTCTTGGAGTGTGTGATGTTCCGGTAACTTAGCTAGTAGTTACCACAAGCACCTCTCTCTTCATTAAATATGTGCCACATAAGCAAAGTTGTATTGGAGTGTGTGATGTTACTCCAAAGGCTGGTTGTAATGGGTAGTATCATATACTAGTATTATGCATATGATACTAGTGTATGATACTACTCCCTCTGGTCCTTTTTACTCTGCATATTCGGTTTGTCTGAAGTCAATCTCATCCAACTTTGACCAAGTTTATATAAAAAAATTATTGACATTTACATAACAACACCAACATCATTAGATTCATCTCGGAATATATTTTCATATTATATTTATTAGATATTATAGATGCTAATAATTTCTAATATAAATTTGATCAAACTTAGCTAAGTTTGACCTTCGGCAAATCCAATGTGCAGAGTAAAAAGGACCCGAGGAAGTACCTTCCTAATGCATGGTATTATATATTAGTATCGTGTAGTACATGCATGCACCGCGCTCGCCCAAGAGTCATCTCGAGTTCTATTTTTCACCGGAAAGGAAAACACTGCATGTAGTACTCGGCCGCGTTTCATCACTTTCATGAAGTATATGTTTTGCTCCTCGAATGATTTCTCTCATCCGGTTTATTGCTACTTTTGTGTGGTCTAGGTATACTTCTCCGTTCCCAAGGGTAAATAATCGGTATCTTTCGTGTTTTGAACGGGAGAAGAATGCAGGTCCATATATAAACAGGGCGCTATCATGCCGGCCTCCCTCCCTCCCGAGCTCCCTTCCAAGACTCCAACCAGACGCCCCATCAAACAACCTCCCTCGTCTTCTTCTCCCGCCGACGCCGATGGAGGACAAGTGCCCCAAGCCCATCCGCTGCAAAGGTACGCCGCCAAAATCAAAATCGCCGAGCTTTTCCGCATAAAACGTCCGTAGTAGTTCGCGATTCTGCTCCGTGGCCCGTCTTTTCTCGCGTACGCGCGCGCCATGCATGGGCGTACGGCTAACAGTGTTGCCATGGCGGCGAGCAGCGGCCGTGTGCAGGGCCGCCGGCGAGCCGCTCGCCTTGGAGGAGGTCGTCGTGGACCCGCCCAAGGCCCACGAGCTCCGGATCAAGATCGTCTGCACCTCGCTCTGCCATAGCGACGTCACCTTCTGGCGCATGAAGGTACGTACTCCTCCATCCATCGTCTCCGCTCCACCGTGCGTGCGGTGTCCGCCATTGCTGTGCGCCTGTGCTGCTCCACAGCACAGCAGCTCACGCGCCGCACAGGACCACCGCCGGCGCGAGTTCGCCACACACGTGGGAGCGCCATTTATGACGCGTGTCTGCTACTGCCCGTGCGTTTGCAGGACTTCCCCGGCGTCTTCCCGAGGATATTTGGCCACGAAGCGTTCGGGTGAGTGCTCCGTTTCCCATCCCTGTCTGTCCGTCCGTCCGTAGAATTGTGGTACCCCGCGCGCGCACTCTCTTTGAAAATTCCGCCGTTGATCTTGCAAGTCAAGCATGCACGGCGCGCATCATGGGTTTCGACCCAAATCGGCATATGTACACACCTCTCCCGATCCTCCTTTTTCTTGCCATGTACATTGCCCGGCACTGTTTGCTTGATAGAAACAGACGAGGAAGTTGCTGCTTCCAGTGTACTGCATATCTTCTTTCTTTGTAAAAACGTGTCGATATCATCTAATTGTCAACAAACTAATTAATACTAGGAAAATGCACCTCGACCAAGAAATATCAAGTGGGTCCTCATAAAGACTTAGAAAAAAAAAACTATTCTAAGTCTTCAGTAATGGTCAAGAAAACTTTAGAAAAGTGGGTGAACTTTAGTAAATTTGATGCAAAGGCCGGGGTAAACTTTAGTACTTCCTCATTTTTATAAGGCCTTGAAGATAGCAAAGTAACTCATTTTCAGTTGTCTGAAACGACTTATAAAAGTGAACGGATGGAATAAGTTTTTTGTAGTATACATATAGAAGAACATGTAATGGTTGTGCATTGCTTGATGCAGAGGGCGGGGGCAAACTTTAGTAAAAATAATGTGATATTTTTATGGCCAGCTTTTACTATGACTTGAAAACAAAATTAGAAATGTGGGTGAACAGTAAATAAAGTTGAAAAAACAGTAAATTCCCTTAAGTAACTGTTCACTTTTCATCAATTTTTCTGTGTAGTACCAAGTCTCGCGATGGCGACGGTACACTCCCTTGTACGGCTTTGCCATCATAGTTGTAATGGAGCTTCGCTATGCAACCGATAGATGAAGAGAAAGTCATACTTTTTGTCCCTCGTCTTTATTGAAATAATTTATCCCTCAACTTCAAACCCATGAAGCCGTAGTGTCTCAACTTTCAAAACCAGGTAAGTTTAGTCCTTCAGACCGTTTTAGGTGGGATGATGTAACGTCACTAATCTGCATCTGGTGGTGCCGGCTTTGGCCGGTATGTAAATAAGTTTGTAAAATTCTGGAAAGTCTTCCCCCCTTTTTTTCTTTTTGAGGGTAGTCTCCCCCCTTCTTTAATGAATGATAGGCACACTCGTGCGTATTCGAGAAAAAAAAGACCGTTTTAGGTAGTTTCCTGTCTGCATGGGCATGGTTTTGATAGAGACCCGACACGTCACATATGTTTGAATATTATCACATTATCTGGTTTTAGCATGTTATTATGGTATTTAGAAAACAATATTATTATCACATTATCTGTCTATTAAAAAACAAATCAAAGTCTATTATTCCTTTTTCTCTTAAAATTGTATGAAAAAACATATGCATTACTATCTATTAGTAACTGTTATTATAAGCACGTACAGTTTTTTCGCAAAAATAAAATAAAATAAAAATAAGCAAGTACAGAAGAAATTCTACCAGGACAGCTGATATTAATTTTTTGGATAATTCAATCAATCTTCACCTGAGTATTCTCGGAATTTTTTCACACATTTTGCTGGGCCGTTTGAAACTTTTGACAGTTTTTGTATTCCTCGGTCAGATGTGAAGTCACACAAATCAGATTTTTTTGGTGACCGTCGATCCGTGACTGCAGGGTGGTGGAGAGCGTGGGCGACCTTGTGGAGGGCTTCGCGGCGGGGGACGCGGTGGTGCCGACGTTCCTGGCGCAGTGCAGCGAGTGCGCGGACTGCAGGTCGTCCCGGAGCAACGTGTGCTCCAAGTACCGGTTCGCGGTGCGCCCGGGGATGCCGCGCGACGGCACCACCCGCTTCCGCGACGGCGACGGGAACCCCATCCACCACTTGTTCGGCGTGTCCAGCTTCAGCGAGTACACCGTGGTGGACGTGACCCAGGTCGTCAAGGTCGACCCCGCCGTGCCGCCGGCCACCGCCTGCCTCCTCAGCTGCGGCGCCACCACCGGTCAGTCCACTACACCCACTGTGCTCTGCAGTCTGGAACTGCTAGTAGTCAGCGCAGTGCGTACTAAAATGTTTGTGATCAGGCGTCGGAGCGGCATGGAAGCTGGCCAAGGTCGAGCCTGGATCTTCGGTCGCTATCTTCGGCCTCGGCGCCGTGGGATTGGCGGTAATCTGATTCCTACTGCTGTAGTTCTGGAGTACTCTACATGTTTAGCCATTGCATCGAACTCCATTGCAGAAATTAACTGTCCAGCATTTCGTGGTCAGGTGGCTGAAGGAGCCAGGATTTGCGGGGCGTCGAAGATCATCGGCGTGGACCTGAACCACGATAAAGAAGAGCTCGGCAAGGCCTTCTTCCGTTTTACGCCATGAAATTGCTCTGAAAACTTGAGCCGTTCTGTTGTCTGACACGTTTCAACACCTGCTTCGTGTTTCAGGAAAGAAGTTTGGCGTGACACATTTCATCAATCCAAAAGAGCTTGGGGAGAAAACTGTGAGCCAGGTGAGCACCTGTCTATGGTGTTTCACCAGTGGCCTCGTGACCTGGTCAATGTTTGTGTGGAAACCGTGCACTTAGACACCTCGTTTTTCCATGATATATAAACAGGTGATCATCGAGATGACCGACGGCGGCGCCGACTACTGCTTCGAGTGCATCGGGCTGGCGGCGCTGATGAACGACGCCTTCCAGAGCTCCCGGGCGGTACATGCACAACATGCACACACAAACACATTGGTTCATTTCTCATGCAAAAATGGCTTTCACTTACGACATGGCTTTGCCGACGCAGGGATGGGGCAAGACGATCATCCTCGGGGTGGAGATGCACGGCGCCCCTCTCACCATATCTTCGCTGGAGATCCTCCACGGGAAATGCGTCATGGGGTCGCTCTTCGGAGGGGTGAAGCCCAAGCAGGACATTCCGATCCTCGCCGACAAGTACCTGAACAAGGTGACACTCATCAGACTGACCATGCGTGGCACTGTCGATGTTCTCGAGAGCTTCTGATTCAGAAAAATTTTCCACGTGTTTTGTTTTGTTGGGCAACACAGGAGCTGGAGCTGGACAAGTTCATAACCCACGAGGTTGGCCTCAAGGACATCAACACGGCCTTCGACCTGCTGCTGCAGGGGAAGAGCCTCAGGTGCACCATATGGATGGACAAGTGACAATGCATGCTACATGGCTGTTAAGTGGAGTTTGCTGCTCATTCCAGTACAAAATAATTGGGTTTCATTGCTGCCGCGTGTAGTAGTCCTCTTTGTGCCGTGCATGTGTTGACTTATAATGTGCCGATGTAACTCCATCCGTCCGTGTCGAACTTCATTGTTCATCAGTACTCCAACCAGTTGTGTGAATTGTACTCCCTCCGTTTCAAAATAGATGACTCAACTTTATACAAAGCTAGTACAAAGTTGGGTCATCTATTTTGAAACGGAAGGAGTAACAGCTATCTGTCTGTCTCCGTTAGTGCAGTATAGGTTGACTTGTTTCTTGAGTGATTCAGAGAAGTCTCGGCCGTGATCTTTTCTTGTTCTTGCTGAAAAACCAGAACTTTCACACGCTCCTAAACCAAAGCTAACAACCGTCTTAACTTGTCATCACGCCCAAATTTAGGCACCCGGTTCCCAGCCACATATTTACCAACCACTTCGAACGCACGCGTAATGCACCTCCCTCTTTTATCCTCTTCTTCCCCCACATGCCTAAAATTTTAGCGCATTGCCAACCGCGGCACCGTTATGGCCTGAGCGTTGTTGCCCCGGTCATCCATTTCAACAAACGGCCCGGTCCGGATGCAGGCGGTCCGGCCGGACATGGAGCAGCAGGTCGCCGAGCTCCGCGGCGAGCTGCGCAAGGTGCGGGAGGAGCGCGACCGCGCCCACCGCGTCCTGGAGGTGACGGAGTGGAAGGCGCTCGACTCGGCCAACGACCGCACCACCATCGAGACGCTGGAGGCGCAGCTGGCCGCGTCGCGGGAGTCCGAGTCCCGGATGCTCGAGTCGCTGTCGCTGCAGACCAAGCAGCTGGAGATCACCAAGATGGCGCTCGAGGAGGCCAGGATCGACGTCGCCTCGCTAAGGGACACGGTGCAGCGCCTCGAGGCCAGCGCCGTCGCCGTCGCCGCCGCCAAGCCGAGGGGCCGCTACGACCGCGAGCTGCAGCGGGTCAGCGGCGAGCTGCGGGTGGCGCTGGCGGCCGAGGAGAAGAACAAGCGGGCCATGGAGGAGCTGGTGCTGGCGCTCAAGGAGGTGAACGCGGAGCTGCACACCACGCGGCAGCAGCTCGCGCGCGCGCACCACGAGTCGGAGACGGCGAGGCTCGAGTCGGACCGGCTGCACGTGTCGCTGAAGCGCAAGGACGACAAGGTCCGCGCGCTGTCCGACGAGGTGGCCCGGCTCCGCTCCGACGCCGAGGAGGCGTTCGCCACGTTCCGGGGCAAGGAGGCCGGGTTCACGGCGTGCATGAAGTCCTCGGAGGCGGAGCTCGCCGCGTCCCGGCGCGAGAACGCACGGCTCCTCGAGTCGCAGCGGTCCGGGCGGCACGAGGTGGCCAAGCTGCGGGACATCCTGAAGCAGGCCGTCAAGGACACCAAGTTCGTCAAGGAGGCGCTGGAGGAGGCGAGGAGCGAGAACGCGGCGCTCAAGGAGATGGTCGGGAGCAAGGACACCGCCGTCAAGTGCACCAAGGAGGAGCTGGAGTGCCTCCGGGTGAGCGAGGCCGCGGCGCGCGACAGCGTCAAGGAGCTGCAGAGCCTGCTGGTGGCCACGTCGTCGAGCCCCACCCCCACGCCGTCCGCGGCGGCGGGAGCGGGCAGGTCGTTCGACCTGGAGGTCGACCCGTCGTCGCCGTCGCCGCGCACGCCGGCGGACCAGCCGCTGCCCGAGGGCGAGAGCCGGCTGTCGGACGCGAGGATGAAGCCGCCGCCGGACGGGTTCGCGCTGCCGCGGCAGATGTCGGAGAACTACGAGGGGTCCGTGTACGACATCTTCGGGACGGTCGAGGAGCCCAAGGGCGAGATGGGCGTGTTCACCAGGATGACGACGATGCCCGGCCGGCGGCGCGTGGTCATGCGCAAGGTCGGCAGCTTGTTCCGGTGGAAGAGCTTCAACAACAAGTAGCAACTTTGTGATGCTCGCGGCGGGAGCCGTGTGCCGTGTATGTATGTTGTACAATGTCCTTGGTATTGCTAGGTTGTGTTGGGTAATTGGCGTCTTGATCGGGTGGGGGAGATATTTCGCTGCCCTGTGATAAGAATTGCCCTTGTAAATGACTGAGTGTGTATATGTGATCACCTGATTGCGGCTTGGAAATGCTATTTTGCAGCGCCCGCCTGGAGAAGGCCGCTTGGTGCTTGACATGTCAAGCCCAAGGTTTGAAATAAAGGCAGAGGTTATACCGAGTGAATTGCAAAAAACTACCACATTGAAGCCTAGGGTCGAAGAAAAGACTCTTCTACGATTTTGTTGCAGAAAACACTGATTTCGCGGCTAATCATTTGCAGAAAACACCTAACCGTCTGTTGGGGCATTTTAAGCACTATTATGACAGGTGGGGCCTGATTTTGAGGACGTGGCGCAACGCCCACGAGCTCACGCCGTCTGACGGTGCTACAGTGGCAACGGACGCGCCGTCTCGGTCAAAACAGCACGGGTCCCTTATCCACTTCATTCTCCCCCATTCACCACTCTACTCTCCTCTGTCTCTCTTTCTCCCCGTGCTCCATGGCGACGGCGAGCCCTGACGACGGCGGGGGAGTGGATGCCGCCGGCGGGGGAGTGGATGGAGGATGCAGCGGAGGGTTGCTTCCCGGCGGCAAATCGATCGAAGTGGAGGAGGTGTGCGGCAGCTCAAACCCTAGTCGGGCCCCGAAGAGGAGAGCGTCGTCGTCGTCGCCGTAGCTTGATTACCGCGCCGCCGGCGCTCTTGCCCATGTTGTGCAAGCTACTCCGATGGGTAGCCATCAATGGGCTTCTGCATTTGGTGGCGTTGAGTAAGTTCTCCCCCTCTTTTACTGTGGATTCTAGGGTTACGGTTCAATTTCTCATAGTTCAATAGTTAGGCTTCGATTTGAATGAACTGTAGGTCATTATTGTTTATAGTCTAACCTTTGATATGTATCCTATCAGTTAGATGAATTTTCAGTGTATGAAGTTAACTGAATTTTCTCAGTGTACAAAAGGTTTTCAGTTGACTGAATATTGTTTAGTGTCAATAGTTAACTGAATATGCACTGTATATAGTGTATAGTGTAGTCAGTTAACTGAATTTTCTCATTTGTAATATTTAACTGAATATGCACTGAATAGTTAACTGAATTTTCTCATTTGTAATATTACAGTTAACTAAATATGCACTGTATATAGTGTAGTCAGTCCACTGAAACTGTATGTATGAACTTAACTGAATTTTTTTAGTGTTCAAAAGATTTCAGTTAACTGAATATGTATCAGTTTCACCTAGTAATTTGTAATATTTATTTGTGCACTGTATATACTTCAGTTTGTTATTGATTTTAATTATTAGAAATGTATGCATAGAAATTAATGTGTAGCTTCTTTGCTTTGTAGTTTGTGTGATGATGTGTGGGAAGTTAGGCTCCACTTTCATGACAGGGACAATTTGGAAAGGACCATGTGTGTTTCAGACATAACATTTATGAATCTAATAGCACTAATAGAGACAGCAGGCTATGGAGAGGATGACTACATGTACTTTGTTAGGGTGCTAGCTTGGGAGTAGCTGGTTTGGAAGAGATCTGTGATGATGACAAGGTTGATGAGATGCTAGACCACATTGCCAACAGAGATCAGGCCATAGTTAATCTGACAGTAGTTAGGGGTAGTGAGCCCAGACATGGAGATTTAAACATAGGTCATGTTTGTGAGCACATGTCCCTATAGGCAGTGTTGGAGAGAGGACTGTGTATGAGGTCAGTGAGGAAGGTGTGGTGTACAGGTCACCATCCAAAAAAACAAGGAGAGTTGCACAAGTTGATGAGCAGGAGGCACAAGATATGGATCAAGGAAATGCAGGAGATGTTGATTTGGAGCAAGCGGAGTTGGAAAGAACTATGGAGCTTAACAGGAGGAATAAAATACAGAGGTATAAGAAGCATAAGAAGAGTGTTGAGAGGGTGGAGGCAGTTAAAATAAAACTTCCTGTTTTACTAACTGAAGATGACTCTGACTTGGAGCAAGATGAGGATTTCATGGCTAGGATGGCTGAGATGAGGAGGCAGAGACAAGACCCATTTTTACACTTTGAAGGTGACACTGATGTTGAAGAACCTTATGAGCTAGAAGAAGAGGTAGTGCGTGAGGAGCATGGAGAGGATGAGGAAATTGAAGAGGAGGTGGTACCACAAGGGGAAAAGAGGAAGAAGTTGAAAGTAAGAAAGGGGCCAACTAGTAGATCACATGCAAGTTTGGAGCAAAAATTTGAGGATGTTTGGATGCCATCATCTGATGAGGATCCAAATCCTGGTGATTTGAAGGAGGAGGATGATGATGGGGCAGTGCCCCTAGCTTTTGTGCTTGGCAATAAGAGTAGGGCCAAAAAACCCAAACCAAGAATCTGGTATGCTGAGGATAGAGAGAGCCCAGAGATGCAGTTTGTAAAGAAGCTTTGTTTTGAAAGTCTTTACTAATTTAGAAGGGCACTTCTCACATTCCACATAGCTCAAAACAGAAACTATCAGTTTCATAGGAACTGCAATGACAGAATCATAGCTCTTTGCAGACATGCAGATTGCCCTTTTTTCTTTGCAGCTTCTGTGTTGGCAAATGAGAGAACATTTTGCATTAGAAAGGCAAAATTTTTGCACACATGTCTAGCTGTAGCAGAGAGCACCAAGGTGACTACCAAGTGGGTCACACATCAGGTGTTAGAAGCAATAAGAACAGACTTGAACACATCATAACTACAATAATGCAAAATCTGAAGAGCAAGTATGGAGCTGAGATCAGCACTCATATGGCCTACAAGGCTAAGAACAAAGCAGTTGAGATGGTGCAAGGAGATCGAGGGGTCGAGATACCAGATCGGGGATTATTTGCGTGTGTCTTGGACACAAATCCGTAGTAGGTGCATTGTCACTACTAAGTTCTTGAAGGAGCATCCAAGCAAAAATCCAAGGTTCCGTGGCCTGTTCATCTGTTTGAATGCTTGCAAGGAAGGATTTCTGAATGGATGTAGACCATTCATAGGTGATTACTTTACTTTGTTGAGTTTCCCTTGTTTGAATGCCTTGTTTCTGACTTGTGTTGTGTGCCATTGCAGGTGTGGATGGATGCTTCATCAAGTTGTCTACTGGCCAACAAATCCTGGCTGCCACAGGAAGGGTTGGAAATAATAACATATATATCCGATTGCTTTTGCAGTTGTGGACAAAGAAGACACAAAAAGTTGGACTTGGTTTCTATTTGAACTAAAGATAGCAATTGGTGGAGAATCAAGGAGATTTGGTTATTACACCATAATCTCTGATAGACAGAAGGTAATTCCCATGTTTAATTGTATTTTATAATATACATTGCTTAGTTCATAATTGCATAGTTCACAATTGCATAGTACATAATTGCTTAATTAGTTGTTGGTCATATACATTGCTTAGTTGTGATTATGGTGAAACAGGGCCTTCTTAAAGCTGCAAACAATGTATTCCCCAACTGCCCACATAGATTCTGCCTTAGACACATCGATCAAAACTTTCAGACTGCTGGTTTTAGGGGGTCGGAATTAAAGAAGTACATGGATAAAGCTAGTTACTCTTATACTAAACATGACCATCTTGCTGCAATGGATGCTCTTAAAAATGAGTGCAAGGCTGCTTGGGCTTGGCTTAACAAAGTTCCCAGAGCTGCTTGGGCTAGATTTGCAATGGACTTCAATTGCAAAACTGACCTAGTTGTCAACAATATTAGTGAGTTCTTTAACAAGATGATATTAGATGTGAGGGGCAAACCAATAAAAGAGCATGATAGATGGAATCAGGACAAAGTTGATGGTTAGGTTCAATGGCAATAGGACTAAGACAGATGTAGCCAAGTGGGATATATGCCCAACATATGCTGAGTTGCTTGAAGAAGCAAAGAAAAATTCTAGGAACTGTCAAGCATTGATGGCTGGGCCTAATATCTACCAAGTGACAAGCAATGAGAGAACTTATTCAGTTAACCTGCAGCATAGGACATGTGGGTGCAGGAAATGGGATATGACTGCAGTCCCATGAAATCATGCAGTATCAGCTATCACCAAAGCCAAACTGAGGCCTGGAGACTTTGTACATGACTTTTTCAAAAAGCCAATGTATCTGGTAGCATACAACCCCATCATATACCCTGTACCAGGACAAGATCTGTGGCCCAAGACCAATACCAGAGGCATAGAACCTCCATTGTTCAAGGATAAGCCAGGGAAGAAGCAAACCAAGAGGAGAAGGAGCCAGTTTGAGCCACCAGTACCCAAAGATACATCTAGGATGGCTTCAATTACATGTAGCAACTGCCAGCTTGTAGGTCACAGATACACATCATGCAAACAGACTCTAAAACCAGGCTTAGCAATGAGAAAGAACAAGCATCAAGTTTGTACAAGCATCACAGATACACATCATTTTGTTTTCTAACACTTGAATGTATTAACTTGCTACAATTCTTATATGCAATCTAGCAACACAGAGGAGGGTAGCACACAAGGAAGCAGGGCAGCTTCTTCAACAACTCCAGCACCAAGGGGATCAACAAGTGGAGCACCAAGGGCAGCTTCTTCAACTGCTCCAGCACCAAGGGCAGCTTCTTCAACTGTAGGTGCAACAACAAGGGCAAGGGCAGCCAGCTCAACTGCTGCCAGGAGAGCTTCCTGGAACCCACCAAGACAGAGAAAGCAACCCAGCAGGCTGAAAGACTATTTCTATCCTTCTAGGAACTGATGTTGAACCTTGATGATGATGTGATCTAGCTAAACTAGTAATTGCTAAGATCTATTTTGGCAACAACTTATGGTACTGTAATCTGGCTGAACTGGTAATTGCTATGTTTCATGATGATGTGATATGGTACTGTAATCTATGAATCTATATGATGCACTGTACTTAAGCCTCTCTATTTGTGTCAAGTTGGCTTGTTATTATGGCCATTACAATGTTCACTAGTTTAGGCTAAACTAGTAATTGCTATATGATGCACTATATGATGAAATGAGGCTTGGGGTCACCCTAGGGTCATTTTGTCGATAAGTCGATGATATGAGGCTAGGGATCACCTTAGGGTCATTTTGTCGATAAGTCGATGATATGAGGCTAGGGGTCACCCTAGGGTCATTTTGTCGATAAGTCGATGAAATGAGGCTAGGGGTCACCCTAGGGTCATTTTGTCGATAGGTCGATGATATGAGGCTAGGGGTCACCCTAGGGTCATTTTGTCGATAAGTCGATGATATGAGGCTAGGGGTCACCCTCGGGTCATTTTGTCGATAAGTCGATGATATGAGGCTAGGGGTCACCCTGGGGTCATTTTGTCGATAAGTCGATGATATGAGGCTTGGGGTCACCCTAGGGTCATTTTGTCGATAAGTCGATGATATGAGGCTAGGGGTCACCCTAGGGTCATTTTGTTGATAAGTCGATGATATGAGGCTTGGGGTCACCCTAGGGTCATTTTGTCGATAAGTCGATGATATGAGGCTAGGGGTCACCCTGGGGTCATTTTGTCAATAAGTCGATGATATGAGGCTTGGGGTCACCCTAGGGTCATTTTGTCGATAAGTCGATGATATGAGGCTAGGGGTCACCCTAGGGTCATTTTGTCGATAAGTCGATGATATGAGGCTTGGGGTCACCCTAGGGTCATTTTGTCGATAAGTCGATGATATGAGGCTTGGGGTCACCCTAGGGTCATTTTGTCGATTCATCGATGAAATGAGGTTGGATAAAAGTGCACTCACATTCAACAGCCCCAAATATCTTATATCAAATTCTACTAAGCACATACACCAGATAACATCAAAGTGCACTCACATTCATAAAGGTTCATCAAGGTTGGATCCAACACCTGATCTCACAAAATACCTACATAAAGGTTCAGAAATAGATACTAAAGTACTTAATATATGATTATCATCTAGATTACAGCACTGCTGGATCCAACACCATAGATCACAAATTTATCACTGAAGTACTTGGGTCACAAATTCATACTAAAGTACTGGATAGAAGATTATCATCTAGAAACTGATAGATGATTATCATACTAGAAGGCACCCTACTCATCTAAGATGGCCTTCACACCCTAAAGCTTCAACTTTATCTTTTCCTCAAACTTATGAAGCTTGGGAATGTGATACTGTAGTTTAAGCCTCTCTTCTGTCAGCCTCTCCTTCTCCTTCAATTGATTGAATTTCAAGTTCCTAATCACATTGGCTTGAGCACCTGCCAGGTTCTTCAGAGTTTCATAGTTTTGCAGCATCTTCTTCTTCTCCTCCTCTGTCTTTGACAACTCTGCCTTCAAGTTCCCCACTACAGTCTCAAGCTCCACAATCTTCACATCAACATATTCCTTCTGCTCCTTCTGATTCTTTAACTCCACACCCCTCTGCTGTTGGACATCCAAGAGAGAATTCACATCAGCATACAAACTGTCATAGTTCTCTTGTAGTTTCTTCTTCTCCTCCTCTTTCTTTGACAGCTCCGCCTTCAAGTTGCCAACTATAGTTTCTAGCTCACCAATCTTCACTTCAAGATATTGCTTCTGCTCCTTTTGATTGGCTAACTCCACACCCTTCTGCTGCTGGGCATCCAAAAGAGCATTCACATCAGCATACAAACTATCATAATTCTCTTGTAGTTTCTTCTTCTCTTCTGTCAGGTTGTGGATTGCAAATGAACTCTCTAGATTGTCATTGGTCCTAGCTGACTTAATCTCCTCATACATATCCCATAGCTTGGCCAATGCCTTCTCCAATGAGTCTGGCCATTCAAAATCAATCCATTGTACTACTCCACAGTTTAGGCCTTCCTGTATTATAAACAATAAAAGAAATAACTAATTATGGTTCAGGTATCATCAAACCAACAGTTCAGGTATCTAATATGTGCACTGTTAAACAGACAAATAAACAAGTCACTAAGCACTGACAGGTTCCTTACCATAAAACACACAAATAAACAATGCCCACACAAGTAAACAAGTCATTAAGCACTGACCATAATAAACAATGACTACCATCCACTAATGAGAACACACTCCAACACAGTGGCTAAAGCAAACTAAACAAAGACAAATCACTTAACCAAGCTTAACAACTTGATACACAAAGGAGTTAGCACTGACCAATATAAACAATGTGTACAATCCACTAATGACAAGGCATGTCAGAACAAGCTAAACAAAGTCCAAGCTAAAAAAATATTAACAGCTTGATAAACAAAGCATTAAGCAAACAACTTCCTTTACACAGGATGTGAATCATACCTTCTTAGCACATCCAAGAAACCTCCTGCCCATGTGCATCCCTTCAAATGCAACAAAGCGCTCAGTCGGCTCACCGTCTCCACACAAAACATTCACATCTGCGTCAGTGCCATTGAAATTCAGATCGTGCATCGTAGCTGGAAGCTGCGGGAGCAAGCAAAGAGAAGGCTAGGTTCAGATCGAGCTCAGTGACAAAATCCCCATTTCACTAACCCTAACCCTAGCTCTAGCTATCTAACGAACTGACCTTGATGATGCCATCATAGGAGGAGGAGATGTTCAGGACTGAATCCTCACTGGTCTCGTCGCTCCACGACACCATGGTACTGGGGAGCAGCAGAACGGCGGTCGGCGGTGTGGCGGCGCCGGGGGAGAAGAACAGAGTGAGAACAAAGTAAGGAGAGGGCGAGGCAGAGGAGTGAGTGTGAGGAGAGAGCTGGATCGATCCAGTTTTTACCCACACGGCGGAGCAATAGCGGCAGTCACGCTGTTAGACGGCGTCAGCTGGTGGTCGTGACGCCACGTAGATGAAACAGGGCCCCACATATCATAATAGTGCTTAAAATGCCCCAACAGACGGTAAGGTGTTTTCTGCAAATGATTAGGCGCGAAATCAGTGTTTTCTGCAACAAAATCGTAGAAGAGTCTTTTCTGCAACCCTAGGCTTCAATGTGGTGGTTTTCTGCAATTCACTCGGTTGTACCCTATCTCATTAACAAATTCCCATGCTAGACAACGTGGAACATGAATGAATACTACAAAGGCATACTCGACCAACCTATCTCACAACAAATACATTACACACAGCCAAGAAGATAAATACACCGCTGAGGTTGCACATAAGTCTCATTGTCAATTCGTCATCACTGCTCTACAAGCAACCGACTCCGAGTTCATCATCAACGACCGTCGACGAAGTCCTACGAACAACATATGTGTGAAGCCACGCTAAGGTCAACCAAATAGTCGTCCACATCAGCGGAAAATGAGATGCGTGCGTGCATGAGTATGTTGCGCAGGTTGCGGGATGTTGGACCTACTACTCAAACTTAAACTACATGATTCTTTTTCAAGGGTCATTCTCATCTATAAACGACCAAGCTATCTCGAAAGTGTGGGCGAAAGTTTATTAGGCTTTTCATGTGGCTTTAGGTACGGTGCAACATTCTCACGGATGATGCATTATCCATGAGGGGATAGCCTTGTAGCATGCTTGGGCCCCTCCATGGTATGCCCTTGAGACCACGAGTCACCTCGCTCAGGGGTGCAACATCTCATTGCTGGTGCCACACATGATTCACTGTGGTAGGTAATCATGCGCTCGCTGAGTTCCAGGCTATGTCAACGCCAAATTCTTCTACATTGGTGTAATTGCGCCAGTGCCTCGATTTATGTTAGGGCTAGGTTCATTGGATGGGTACAATAGGTTAGTACTTTAGATATGTTTTGTCCCAATAGTATATCAGCCGCAAGTGTTATGGATTTCTCCAAACTTTCTTCTCGTTTTAATTTCTAATAAAATTAACTTGTTTTTTCCCGAATAATGGCAAAACTTTGAGCAACAATGGGTCTATCTTGTACCATGTAAAGGGTGCTCTCATTTTCCCTCCCATTCTCCCTTCTCCCTCACTCTTGAGAGTTGCCACTACTTTCATGGCTCCTCTCCCCATCTCCTCGTGGGGTCTACCCGCAAGGAGTAGGCATATCAGAGAAGTCTAGTTGTCACTTTGCTTAGTAGGTGTAGGATTAGATCTAGGTCCAGGACTATGTTAGAGGCGATGGACTTGATGTCATACCAAAGTTGTGCCCTGGCGCTTGGGAGTCGCTCCTTTGTCGTGTACTCCTTCTCCCGCTCACCCTCCATAGCGGGGGATGATTGCTAGAGGTGGATTTAGTGAAGGCACGTGTACTAACCTCAACAACTCACATGAGTGAGTTGATGTGGTTGTCACTCCTATCTTCCTTGGGCATAGAAATAGAATGGGAGATGAGGACATAGCCGAATAACACTTGTCCAGATTTGGCGTTCCATAGGGTGTTGTAGCTGGCATCAGGTATCATTTTATTCCTCTAGCCACTGCATTGTGGGCATGTTTGGTAACCTGCATAGAGGCCAACCAGGCCCACGCAGGGAGAAATTGGGTTGTTTGGTAGCCCGCATTCACTATTTGGCCTGCATCGCACGGACCTCAAAGCACCTCCCAGCTAGGCCGCTGGGAACACTCAAATCATCAGTTTCTATCGAGCCAGGGTGAGGCGAGGCATATCTGTTGGGGAACATACTAATTTCAAAAAATTTCCTACGCACACGCAAGATCATGGTGATGCATAGCAACGAGAGGGGAGAGTGTTGTCCACGTACCCTCGTAGACCGTAAGCGGAAGCGTTATGACAACAAAGTTGATGTAGTCGTACGTCTTCAGGATCTGACCGATCCAAGCACCGAACGTACGGCACCTCCAAGTTCAGCACACGTTCAGCTCGATGACGATCCCCGGACTCCGATCCAGCAGGGTTTCGGGGATGAGTTCCGTCAGCACGACGGCGTGGTGACGTTGATGATGTTCTACCGATGTAGGGCTTCGCCTAAGCACCGCAACAATATGACCGAGGTGGAATATGGTGGACGGGGGCACCGCACACGGCTAAGGAACGATCACGAAGATCAACTTGTGTGTCTAGAGGTGCCCCCCTCCTCCGTATATAAAGGGGGGAGGAGGAGGGGGCTGGCCAAGGGGGTGGCACGCCCTAGGAGGGGGAAACCTACTCCAAGTAGGTTTGCCTCCCTTCCTAGTCCAAGAGGGAGGGAAAGGAAGGAGTGGGAGGGGAAGGCAAGGGGCCCCCTTCCTTGTCCTATTCGGACTCAAGGGAGGCGCGCCTCTTGCCCCGGCCGCCCCTCTCTCTCTCCACTAGGGCCCAACAAGGCCCATTAGTTCCTTGGGTTCCGGTAACCCTCCAAGACTCCGGTTTCTCCAAATCACCCGAACACTTGGTGTCCGAATATAGTCGTCCAATATATCAATCTTTATGTCTCGACCATTTTGAGACTCCTCGTCATGTCCGTGATCACATCCGGGACTCCGGACAACCTTCGGTACATCAAAACTTATAAACTCATAATAAAACTGTCATCGTAATGTTAAGCGTGCGGACCCTACGGGTTCGAGAACTATGTAGACATGGCCTAGAACTATTCTCGGTCAATAAACAATAGCGGAACCTGGATGCTCATATTGGCTCCTACATATTATACGAAGATCTTTATCGGTCAAACCGCATAACAACATACTTTGTTCCCTTTGTCATCGGTATGTTACTTGCCCGAGATTCGATCGTCGGTATCCAATACCTAGTTCAATCTCGTTACCGGCAAGTCTCTTTACTCATTACATAATGCATCATTCCGTAACTAACTCATTAGCTACATTGCTTGCAAGGCTTATAGTGATGTGCATTACCGAGAGGGCCCAGAGATACCTCTCCGACAATCGGAGTGACAAAACCTAATCTCGAAATACGCCAACTCAACATGTACCTTTGGAGACACCAGAGAGCTGCTTTATAATCACCCAGCATACGTTGTGACATTTGGTAGCCCACAAAGTGTTCCTCCGTAAACGGAGTTGCATAATCTCATAGTTACAGAACATGTATAAGTCATGAAGAAAGCAATAGCAACATACTAAACGATCAAGTGCTAGGCTAATGAATGGGTCATGTCAATCACATCATTCTCCTAATGATGTGATCCCGTTAATCAAATGACAACACATGTCTATGGTTAGGAAACATAACCATCTTTGATTAATGAGCTAGTCAAGTAGAGGCATACTAGTGACGTTATGTTTGTCTATGTATTCACACATGTATCATGTTTCCTGTTAATACAATTCTAGCATGAATAATAAACATTTATCATGATATGAGGAAATAAATAATAACTTTATTATTGCCTCTAGGGCATATTTCCTTCAGCTCCCACTTGCATTAGAGTCAATAATCTAGATTATACAAGAATGATTCTAACACCCATGGAGTCTTGGTGCTGATCATGTTTTGCTCGTGGAAGAGGCTTAGTCAACGGTTCCGCAACATTCAGATCCGTATGTATCTTGCAAATCTCTATGTCTCCCACGGACTTGGTCCCGGATGGAATTGAAGCGTCTCTTGATGTGCTTGGTCCTCTTGTGAAATCTGGATTCCTTTGCCAAGGCAATTGCACCAAGATTGTCACGAAGATCTTCATTGGTCCCGATGCACTAGGTATGACACCTAGATCGAAATGAACTCCTTCATCCGCACTCCTTCATTTGCTGCTTCCGGCAGCTATGTACTCCGCTTCACATGTAGATCCCGCCACGACGCTTTGTTTAGAACGCACCAACTTACAGCTCCACCGCTTAATAAAACACGATCCGGTTTGCGATTTAGAATCGTCCGGATCGGTGTCAAAGCTTGCATCGACGTAACCATTTACGACTAGCTCTTTGTCACCTCCATATACGAGAAACATATCCTTAGTCCTTTTCGTATTTCAGATGTTCTTGACCGCTGTCCATGATCCACTCTGGATTACTTTGGTACCTTCCTGCCAAGCTTATTGCTAAGCATACGTCAGGTCTGGTACACAGCATTGCATACATGATAGAGCCTATGGCTGAAGCATAGGGAGCATCTTTCATTCTCTCTCTATCTTCTGCTGTGGTCGGGAATTGAGTCTGACTCAATTTCACACCTTGTAATACAGGCATGAACCCTTTCTTTGCCCGATCCATTTTGAACTTTTTCAAAACTTTATCAAGGTATGTGCTTTGTGAAAGTCCTATTAAGCGTCTTGATCTATCTCTATAAATCTTAATGCCCAATATGTAAGCAGCTTCACCTAGGTCTTTCATAGAAAAACTTTTATTCAAGTATCCCTTTATGCTATCCAGAAGTTCTATATCATTTCCAATTAATATTATGTCATCTACATATAATATCAGAAATGCTACAGAGCTCCCACTCACTTTCTTGTAAATACAAAGCTTCTCCAAAAGTCTCAGATAAAACCATATGCTTTGATCACACTATCAAAGCGTTTATTCCAACTCCGAGATGCTTGCACCAGTCCATAAATGGATCGTTGGAGCTTGCACACTTTGTTAGCACCTTTTGGATCGACAAAATCTTCTGGTTGCATCATATACAACTCTTCTTCCAGAAATCCATTCAAGAATGCAGTTTTGACATCCATTTGCCAAATTTCATAATCATAAAATGCAGCAATTGCTAACATGATTCGGACAGACTTAAGCATCGCTACGGGCGAAAAAGTCTCATCGTAGTCAACCCCTTGAACTTGTCAAAAACCTTTCGCAACAAGTCAAGCTTTATAGACAGTTATATTACCATCAGCGTCAGTCTTCTTCTTAAAAATCCATTTATTCTCAATGGCTTGCCGATCATTGGGCAAGTCAACCAAAGTCCATACTTTGTTCTCATACATGGATCCCATCTCATATTTCATGGCTTCTAGCCATTTTGCGGAATCTGGGCTCATCATCGCTTCCTCATAGTTTGTAGGTTCGCCATGGTCAAGTAACATGACTTCCGAATAGGATTACCGCACCACTGCGCGGATCTTACTCGTAGACCTCGAGGTTCAAGAGAAATTTGATCTGAAGTTTCATGGTCAATATCATTAGCTTCCTCACTAATTGGTGTAGTTGTCACAGGAACCGGTTCTTGTGATGGACTACTTTCCAATAAGGGAGCAGCTACAGTTACCTCATCAAGTTCTACTTTCCTCCCACTCACTTCTTTCGAGAGAAACTCCTTCTCTAGAAAGGATCCGAATTTAGCAATGAAAATCTTGCCCTCAGATCTGTGATAGAAGGTGTACCCAACAGTCTCTTTTGGGTATCCTATGAAGACACATTTATCCGATTTGAGTTCGAGCTTATCTGGCTGAATTTTCTTCACATAAGCATCGCAACCCCAAACTTTAAGAAACGACAACTTTGGTTTCTTGTCAAACCACAGTTCATGAGGTGTCATCTCAACGGATTTTGATGGTGCCCTATTTAACGTGAATGCGGCTGTCTCAAAAGCATAACCCCAAAACGACAGCGGTAAATCAGTAAGAGACATCATAGATCGCACCATATCTAGTAAAGTACGATTACGACGTTCGGACACACCATTTCTTTGTGGTGTTCTGGGTGGCGTGAGTTGCGAAACTATTCCGCATTGTTTCAAATGTAAACCAAACTCGTAACTCAAATATTCTCCTCTACGATCAGATCATAGAAATTTTATTTTCTTGTTACGATGATTTTCCACTTCACTCTGAAATTCTTTGAACTTTTCAAATGTTTCAGACTTGTGTTTCATTAAGTAGATATACCCATATCTGCTCAAATCATCTGTGAAGGTGTGAAAATAACGATACCCGCCGCGAGCTTGAATATTCATTGGACCACAAACATCAGTATGTATGATTTCCAACAAATCAGTTGCTCGCTCCATAGTTCCGGAGAACGACGTTTTAGTCATCTTGCCCATGAGGCACGGTTCGCAAGTACCAAGTGATTCATAATCAAGTGATTCCAAAAGTCCATCAGTATGGAGTTTCTTCATGCGCTTTATACCGATATGACCTAAACGGCAGTGCCACTATCATTATCAACTCTGCATCTTTTGGTTTCAACACTATGAATATGTGTATCACTACTATCGGGATTCAATAAAAATAGACCACTCTTTAAGGGTGCATGACCATAAAAGATATTACTCATATAAATAGAACAACCATTATTCTCTGATTTAAATGAATAACCGTCTCGCATCAAACAAGATCCAGATATAATGTTCATGCTCAACGCCGCACCAAATAACAATTATTTAGGTCTAAAACTAATCCCGATGGTAGATGTGAGGTAGCGTGCCGACCGCGATCACATCGACTTTGGAACCATTTCCCGTGCATCGTCACCTCGTCCTTAGCCAATCTTCGCTAATCCGTAGTCCTGCTTCGAGTTGCAAATATTAGCAATGTAACCAAGATCAAATACCAGTGTACTATCTGCGAGTATTAGTAAGGTACACATCAATAACATGTATATCACATATACCTTTGTTCACTTTGCCATCCTTCTTATCCGCCAAATACTTGGGGCAGTTCCGCTTCCAAAGGTCGATCCGCTTGCGAGAGAAGCACTCGATCCTCGTGCTTAGGTCCATACTTGGGTTTCTTCTCTTGAGCAAGAACTTGTTTGCTGTTCTTCTTGAAGTTCCTTCTTCTTCCCTTTCCCTTTTTCTTGAAACGGTGGTCTTGTTGACCATCAACACTTGATGCTCCTTCTTGATTTCTACCTCCGCTGCTTTTAGCATTGCGAAGAGCTCGAAATAGTCTTGTCCATCCCTTGCATATTATAGTTCATCACGAAGCTCTTGTATCTTGGTGGCGTGATTGAAGAATTACATCAATGACACTATCATCGTGAAGATTAACTCCCGCTTGAATCAAGTGATTATTATACCCGAGCATTTTGAGTATGTGTTCACCGACGAACTATTCTCCTCCATCTTGCAGCTATAGAACTTATTGGAGACTTCATATCTCTCAATCCGGGCATTTTCTTGAAATATTAACTTCAACTCCGGAACATCTCATATGCTCCATGACGCTCAAAACGTCGTTGAAGACCCGGTTCTAAGCCGTAAAGCATGGCTCATCGAACTATCGAGTAGTCATCGGCTTTGCTCGCCAGACGTTCTTAACGTTGTCGGTTGCATCAAGCAAGCGAGTTCGCACCCAGCGGTGCTTCCAGACGTAATTCTTCGTGCAAAGAATGAGGATAATCCTCAGGTTACGGACCCAGTCCGTGTAATTGCTACCATCATCCTTCAACTTTGCTTACTCAAGGAATGCATTATAATTCAACGGAACAACAACACGAGCCATCTATCTACAGCAAACATAGACAAGCAAAATACTATCAGGTACTAAGTTCATGATAAATTTAAGTTCAATTAATCATATTACTTAAGAACTCCCACTTAGACAGACATCTCTCTAGTCATTTAAGTGATCACGTGATCCAAATCAACTAAACCATGTCCGATCATCACGTGAGATGGAGTAGTTTCAATGGTGAACATCACTATGTTGATCATATCTACTATATGATTCACGTTCGACCTTTCGGTCTCCGTGTTCCGAGGCCATATCTGTTATATGCTAGGCTTGTCAAGTTTAACCTGAGTATTCTGCGTGTGCAACTGTTTTGCACCCGTTGTATTTGAACGTAGAGCCTATCACACCCGATCATCACGTGGTGTCTCAAAGACGAAGAACTTTCGCAACGGTGCATACTCGGGAGAACACTTCTTGATAATTTTAGTGAGAGATCATCTTAAAATGCTACCGTCAATCAAAGCAAGATAAGATGCATAAAGGATAAACATCACATGCAATCAATATAAGTGATATGATATGGCCATCATCATCTTGTGCTTGTGATCTCCATCTCGAAGAACCATCATGATCACCATCGCCACCGTGCGACACCTTGATCTCTATTATAGCATCGTTGTCGTTCGCCATCTATTGCTTCTACGACTATCGCTACCGCTTAGTGATAAAGTAAAGCAATTACAGTATGCGTTGCATTTCATACAATAAAGCGACAACCATATGGCTCCTGCCAATTGCGATAACTTCGGTTACAAAACATGATCATCTCATACAATAAAATATAGCATCACGCCTTGACCATATCACATCACAACATGCCCTGCAAAAACAAGTTAGACGTCCTCTACTTTGTTGTTGCAAATTTTACGTGGCTGATACGGGCTGAGCAAGAACCGTTCTTACCTACGCATCAAAACCACAACGATAGTTCGTCAAGTTAGTGCTGTTTTAACCTTCGCAAGGACCGGGCGTAGCCACACTCGGTTTAACTAAAGTTGGAGAAACAGACACCCGCTAGTCACCTGTGTTCCAAGCACGGCGGTAAAACCAGTCTCGCGTAAGCGTACGCGTAATGTCGTGGCTTGAGACGATGACTCACCTTGCTTAGGGGTAAAACCAGTCCACAGTAACGCCCTTGAGACGATGACTCACCTTGCTTAGGGGTGCAACATCTCGTGGCAGGTGCGGCACACGGTTCACTTTGGTGACAAACCATGCATTCTCGAGTTCCAGGTTATGTTGACGTCAAAGTGTTATTTCAGACATTGGTGTAATTATGTTGGGGCCTTGATTCATGCTAGGGTTACGTCAGTAGGTGGGTGATGACACAAATAGGTTGGTAATTTAGATTTTTTTCCCAATGGGACACTGACCACAACTGTTATGGATTTCGCCAATATTTCTTATCATTTCAATTTCTAATAAAATTTACTTCCTTTTTTTAAAGTACAACAAAACTTCGAGCAACAATGGGCCTGCATGGAAAGGATGCTCTCATTTTCCCTCCCTTTCTCCCTCCTCCCTCTTGAGAGTCACCATTACTTCCCTGGCTCCTCTCCTCTTCACCTCCTGCGGCCTCACCGGAAGGAGTAGGGATGCGAGAGGCATTTGGGTTGTTACTCTGAGTGGGTGTAGGATTAGATCTAGGTCTAGGATTGCCTTAGGGTGATTGGCTTGATGTCGTGTCAATGTTGTGCCCTAGCACTCGCAAGTCACACCTTCGAGTCGCGTACCTAGAGTTTGATTCGATGGAAGCTCATGTAGTAAGTTTAGGTTTTGGCGAGAGTGAGTTGGTGTGGTTGTCTATCCTATCCTCTCATCATAGAAATAGAATGGGAGATGGGGACATATTCACATAACACTTGTCCAGATCTGGCATTCCATGAGATGTTGAAATTGGCATGAGGTACCATTGTCTTCGTCTGGCCACTACATTAGCGCCGGCTTGGGAAGTTGATGATCAAAGGAAGAACATGTTTTGATTCGCCTTGTTCAACCTCCACACATAGGCCCTTCTTCCCTTGCTTGTTGCTATGGTGGCCGAAGCATCTCCAATGAGGTTGCTATCTATGCAGCAACCCAATTGCGCTCTTGTTGGTATAGGTGGATCCTTTCAATCAAAGGAAAGGGCATGCTTGTCATTTCACTTCCTCCCAGGGTTCTTCTTATTGTTGTAATTTTTTTGCTAAGAAAACGTTCGAGTCCCTACCCATTGTTAAAAAATAGTTCTAACCTCTAATCGAATACACAACTGCAATTTATTTCGAACCTATTTGCCTCTTCTAGTGAACTGGCCAATCTGATAATATGGGCTCACATCTCGAAATCAATTGATATTGTTGTCGAAAGTGTTATTATGCTCGCAAGCTCAAATCCACCGACGATGAAATGTAAAATCAAAGAAAGTAGTAAAGAAAACAAATTAAATTTTGTTGGCAATAAACATGGATGAATTCTCTACATATGTGCAAAATTTCGTAAGACTTTATGTGTAGAAAATTCGGCAATGTTTTGTTTGAAAAAAAATCAGATTTTTTGATTCTTTATTTAACTGTTCTTGCGGGAGCATTTGAGCTCGTGAGAAGAAACTCCATGTCTTGTTATTTTTCATGTTGCTTTCCATTATTGGTGTTGTTATGTGGTGCTTTGCGTGAGCGGGAGCGCCAGGCTACGTGAACACAACAGTAATGGGCCAATTATTGGCGCGGCCTGTTAACAGGTCCAACATTTTTTTTATGTTAAATCTCATAATTTATATACTTTCTAATAATTTTACAAATTCGTTCAAGAAAGAAATTATATATTATGTTTGGTAATTTAGAAAATGTCCTTGCATTTTAAGATTGTTAACGAAATTTTAAAAAGTGTTAGCGCATTTTCAAAACAGGTCCAACATTATTCTTGTTTTTTTGTTAAATCACATAATTTAAATACTCCCTCTTTAATCGAACATAAGACCTTTTAGATCACCACTTTACACATGTTTAGTGATCTAAAAGATCTTATACTAGTTTCCGGAGAGAGTATTCTGTAATAATTTTGAAATTAGTTTAAAGAAAATATATATCATGATGTGTAAATTTTAAAAGTGTATGCACATTTTTAAAATTATCGTCAAATTTTAAAAAAAGTGTTCACATATTCTCAAAATATGTGCTTCTAATTTTACAAAGTGTTCCTTGTTTTCTAAAACTGTTCATGAAATTAGTGTTGACATATTTTAGAAAAAAATCACATGATCTTGAATATGGCTCATTTATATTTTATTTGTTCGTATAATGTCAAACAATGTTTGTGTAACTTTAAAAGTGTTCATGCATTTTAAAAATCTTAGTTAAATGGTCGTGTATTTATTTCCAGAAAATAAAAGGAAAAAAGAAAATTACAGAAAATGAAAATCAAAGAAACTAATCTGAAAATCAGGAAAGAAATAAAAATAAACAAAAATAAAATAAACGGAAGAAGTTACTTTAAAGCGGAAAACCTGTTCCCAAAAAATTCAAAGGATAAACCGGAACTAAGAACAAAACGCAACCGATAAAACTACTTCGAACTGGGCCAGCCCACCCTGCAATTTCCCAGCTCAGTGTTGTATGCGCATTTGCGTCATTATGGCCTGGCCTATCAAATTACTCAGTGTTTTTAAGTTTTTATGTACAAAAATCGCTTAGTTTGGCCGAATATGTGTCTTGTTTGACCGAATTTGTTGTTAAAAAAGGACGTATGGGTTGGGAAACCAGCCGCCCCCTCGCCGATATTTTCGTCGGCGCGCCCCCAGGCGGCGCTATTTCATGCCCCTGGGGCCGAACGGCTGGAGCCCACACATCATGTTCTGATCAAGTTTCTCCGGCCGGCTGGCCTTGGATCAAAGGCTTCATTTGTCATTTCCACGTAGGCGGGAGGAGTCATCGGGGTCGCTGCCAGGTCCCCATCCACCGGTCATGGCTAGGCTCCGGGTCAGGGCAGGGGTGCAACTTCCACACTGTTGGAGGCGGGAGGGTGCACCGGTCACCATGGTTCCACCGGCCGCCGCCGTGCACGCGTGGACGGCACGATTCGTGGAGACATATTCTAATCTTGATTCGGAACGAGGATCTATATTCCGGCCATATATCCGGCCCAATCGGATGCAACCATTTAACCTGGTCTGCTGCACAGCTGCAGGGTACGGTCAACGGAGTTTTCTGCTATCAGCTGTTCGTATTCGGCAATGCTAAAAATCTCATTTGTTTTTGGTTCCTCTGACCTTCTCTTGCTTCTGTGCCGGTCGTACACGGCTGCACGCACATTCCTCCTTGCTTCCGTCGTCGCCGTGGGTGCAGGTTTGGTTTGCCAACATGAGCCACGTACCGTTCCCGTTCATCGAGTGCAGCTACTTTGGTCTATGCTTGTACTACCTCCGTCCGAAAATACTTGTCATCAAAATGGAAAAAAATAGATGTATCTAGAACTAAAATACATCTAGATACATCCCTTTTATTCATTTGGATGACAAGTATTTTCGGACGGAGGGAGTATGCACCTAGAGGTGCATGCTGTTTTTCATGGCGGCTATTCAGTTGTGTCGGCGTACGTGTCGCGTTCTGGAGCTGCCTTACCCATCCAAGCAGGGCGGACCGACTGGCTTTGGCCAAGACGGAAACAAGTCCGGATCGAGACAACCAGCTTCACGTCGAAACGATGGATCACCGGCTAAAAGATGAAAAGCAGCCGAGAAAATGGAAAGATGATTCAAGCATGACAAAAAAGCTAAAGTAACTAGAGTGGAGTAGCAGAGAAGCAATCATAGAAGGAATTAACTCTTCTATCAGTGCGTTTGTGTGACCATCTGCGTGTAAACATCCCTTTCTTTTCCTCCTGATTTTTGCATACTCTCTGTACGTTCAATCGCACCCGTATGCTATCTTTGTCTTGTATACATCGTCAGTCAGAACAAGTAACGAGTACCAATAGTAACAACTAGCGAGACCAAAGGTATGCAGGTCAAGTACACAAGATACAGAGAAATTCAAGCAAAGCTATCGTATAATTTGTGAATCCGAGAAGCCATTCACATAGTAAATACTATGCTAGATACAAATACATGTTAATTTACATTCATACATGTCCTAAAAAAATCAATAACCATATGCAATTTTTCACCATATATGTATGCTTCTCCTTACGGTCAGCTACTTGATCTCGTGTATATACACGGCGCTTGAGAAAAATATCAAATCAAGCTCAAGAAGAATACTTGTAAAAAGACAGAGAAAATAAAGAAAACCAATACCCGATCGATGGAGGACCGAGAAAGGCCAAGCATGGTTCGTATGGTTGGTGGCCGGTGCCGGCCGGTCCGATCAAAAGAAGACCCACTTGGTCGACGACTTCTCCTTCATGGTGCTGGAATGGAAGAGCTCGCCGCCGTCGCCCTCCCCTGTTTTCCGCCGCTTCTCCGTCCCGACCAGCCTCGACAAGAACCTCCCGATCTTCTTCTTGTTGCTACTCTTCTTCTTCTTCTTCACCTCGCCGTCCTTTCCCTTGGCTTCTGCTGGTTTCTTGGTGGCCGTCGGCATGAGCGGCTGCGAGAAGGCGGAGACGTTGACGAAGGAGGAGCCCGCCCCGGCGCCGACGACGTGGACGGAGGTGGCGTCGGCGGAGA
This sequence comes from Aegilops speltoides, assembly GCA_021437245.1. Taxonomy (NCBI): domain Eukaryota; kingdom Viridiplantae; phylum Streptophyta; class Magnoliopsida; order Poales; family Poaceae; genus Aegilops; species Aegilops speltoides. The sequence continues at coordinate 458,048,999 of CM038144.1, forward strand.
GGGCGGCGTGGTGGAGCGGAGGGGAGTCGGTGGAGGAGTAGGGGGAGGTGCTGGCGGAGTTGGAGGCGCGCGTCAGGGTGGTGGTGGCCGAGGAGTTGGCGGAGAGGTGGGCGAGGCGGTCGCGGAGGCAGCTCGGGCACACGCCCTTGGACAGCCGGTGCTCCGGGTGCCGCCGGCACCGGTCCTCCCAGTCCGACCTCCGCATGGCCCAAGCTTGACTCGATCGTAATCAGCTCGATCGATCGGCGTGCGCCCTCGCGTTGCCGTGTCGATCGATCCTCGTCCTGTTGGCGTTCGTGTTCTTGGCGGTGTTGATGCTCGGGGAGGGTGGGGGTGGAGAGAGGAGATATGAAGAGGATGGGAGACCCGAGGTCGACGAAGCGAGGTGGAAATGTCAGCCTCGTCGCAAGAGGTGGAGTTGCACGGTGCCAGGTGGTACTGTTTTATTGGCGCGTCAAAAGGAAAAAAAAGAATGTTTTTGTTTTCATTTCGGGTTCCTTTCGGATACTTTTCCTTTTCCTGCCTAGTGGAGAGGGTTTTTTGGTGTTGAAACTGTAGCAACTATAGGAGAATTTGCCGAGGACAACAAGGTCACAGTGAAAGCCCGACATGAGTTGATCCCTCAACGCAAATGAGAGTGATATCATTTTCTCCGTTTGGCTCAAGCATAAGGACATAATCATGTTATTTTGCTCTCATTGTATGGAAAGTAATGCTCTATCCGGCTCTTTACAAAATTGTTCTTTGTACTCAAGCTTTGAGCTCCGGCTCCAATATTAATGCTCAAATCTTTGTTATGAAATCGCACCTCTTTGGCTCTATTCATTAATTAAGAGGAAGATAATTATTCGGTGAATTAGAGAAAAACATATTGAAATTCATTACATCGCGCCCACAAATATAGGAAACCCCAACGACCTGGTTGTCCGCTAAGACCCACCCGAAACACCGAAGAGGAAACAACATCGAGGTTGTTTGCAAAAAGTCATCGTTTCCACTTCATCCCAAGCAAACGACTGTATCTTCATCATAGATGACCAACCAAGACCTCTCACCTCGGACGAACCAACAGATATCTGACGGTCTATGCCAAACAATTGGTCAAATGCATCGAGGACTAGTTAGCTCCGACTTCTAGACCAACACTTGATCCAACTATGAGTCACAACTCACAAGAGGCAAAATGCACGACTTGCACTGATTGAGCCTGGCATAACCACTAGAGATTACTGGACACTAGACCAACACTTCGTGTGGCATCATCACCGTCGCATTGCCAGGCGACACTACAACTTTGACTTCATTCTATAACTTATGAAGATACTAGAACAAAACCTAGGAACCTGCCAGGCGGTCGTAACATTTGTTCATATTGGTGGAGGGGGACGACACAATATTTGTGGTCGGTATGCGCCCGACTGGCAATCAAGATGCATATGTCAACGTGGTTGGCCTTTATTTGGTAGTCTTATGCCTTACTGCCAATATAAACAAGATCACCAGTCTTGAAGGCAAGGCCCCCAAAGAGAGTATCGTCGCAAGGACGACATCCCCACTCGACCCAACTGGGCCTTAAGCCAGATCCGAGGATGGGGCGTGCGAGAAACTGCACGACGGTGCCTCCAAAGTGGAGAACAACGCCATCAGGCCTCGGCATCGCCAGCCGACAAGAGCTAGGCAGGCTTTCGCTCGGAGCATCTTGACAACCACCCACACGCAGCAGGCCCATGGTGACCCGTACCTCCACCGGCCAGCACACCTCGACGCGGCGTCCACGCCAGATCATGGCAATGCTAGAGTCACGGAGGGTTACAAGACTTTTACAGGCAAAAGCTGAGGTGGATTGTTTTAATTGGTTAATAGATGAGGCGGGACCCATCCTAAAAATCAGGGGGAAAGATTAGTGAGGGAAGAAAGGGTCAGTCCGTTGATCATGTAAAAACTCGCCTGTAGCATTTTCAGTAGAGATCACCTCTGCATCTCGCCCGCCAAATCCGACGTTTCTGGGTAACACATTACATTAAGGTGGCTACTTGAGAATTCCATGTGCATGCATTTATGCTGAAAACGAAATTAGCATGCAATCTTTATTTTGGCGTAATTTACACCATAGCGACCCTTGAGAAAATGGCTCCTGAGTCATGACAGAATCAATCAAACAGGGAATGGCCGGATCACTAGCATGCAATCAATTCTGTCGGCAGTACTGACAACAACACCGGACTGAACTTGGTCACGACCACCACACGCGAGACGGCGAGAAGCAGGGGAAAACCTACCTGGTCGGTCATCCGTGCGGTGGGACGCGTCGATCGTACTACTACACACCCGTTTCGCTTCGTCACCTCGCGCGTCTGCTAAGCAAAACAAAAACAACATGCTTCTTGTTTTTCCAGCCCCTGTTGACCGGTGGAAACAAAAAAGAAAAAGGACTAGCACGGCGTGAAAAAAGATAAGGGCTGCCTCCCTCCTTGGCCATGGCCACGCCGGTCAAAAGACGCTGGCTATCTTTAATCGCACGTCTCTCCCAGTGGGATCCGGTCGCGCTTTGCCTTCTCCTACCTCCTACCTCCCTGCGTCCAAGTGTTTTACACCTGAAAAGTAAAAGGGAGATAGCAAAACAAAGCTAAGAAAAGCGGTGAGAAAATTTTAGAAAAATGTATTATAGGGCTGTGGTCTAGCGGGAGACAAGCGCCGTGGCCCGCGACGGCGACAGGCGGGCCCGCGCGGCCTCGTTGGTGGACGGGGGTGCGTCGCCGTCGCGGGTACTGGCTAGAGCAAGACGAGAGTTTTGGCGAGTGGTGGCACTGGTCGCTGGTCGCCGCACGCGCACGCGCACGAGGAGACTGGTCAGACGCGCGTCCGTCGCTAGCTACGTGCGCTCCCGGCTCGGCTCTCCCTTCCCTGATGTGCACGTTCGCGCGTGCGCGTTGGGTCGCGGTGCGTGCGTAGTGTGTACCTCGAGTCGGGTCGCGTCGAGGAGTGTGACCTGTCTGTGCACGTACGGCGCGGCGTGTTTGTTGGCGCGCGTCGATCGTTTGGGTCCAGACCGTCGTCGACTATGCATTTCGTAACGCGTATACTGACGCGGTGGCGGTCTGTTGCATGAAAAAAGTCCATTTTAAACCATGGACTTGTTTTTTTTAGACAATCTCGCGAAGCTTTATTCAAACCCGTCAAATGTTTACGGGGATGAAAGAAATACCATCGGGCTGGCCTAACCAGACATGGCGGCCCGGCCCTGACATCGACGCATGCTTCGCTAAATTGTGAGCCTCAACATTTGAGCTCTCAAATTCATGAACTATATTACATGAAATAAATGAAGATAGACTCAGCTTGATCTCGTGGATGATCGCCCCATAAGCAACAGCACATCCTTGCTGGACATCTAGTACCACTCCCTTCTATACAGTCTGAGGCGAGGTGTATCAGGTGCAGATTCAAATCCATTCCTAGTGCAAGACCTTCCCTGACAACAAGTGCCTCGAGCGTAGATGGACCAACTATGGTTGTGAATACAATGGATGAAGAACCAAGGAACCTCCCTTCTTGGTCCCTGCAGATGACCCCAACAGCTCCGCAACACCCAACTTTAACTGCCGCGTCCAGATTCAGCTTGGCATGAAACTTAGGAGGTGCTCGCCACCCCGTCTGTCGATGGGCCACCCTGCCCTGCGACTCAGCTTTCAGTGATAGCACCTGCAGCTCCATCAAGTAAGATGTAATGAAACCATGTGTTGCATGTGGGCTTTTGAAAATATCCTCGTAAATAGCCTTTCTGCGAGCGCCGCACATAGCCCAAAGAGTGACCACTAGCTTGACAAAGTATTCTGAAGATAGTGCATCATTCAGAGTGAAAATCCATCTCCTTGCGCAGTCCTCCTGGTGTATGCTCAATTGATCCAAAATCGCTTCAGATGACAACGCCCACGTGCTGCGCGACATTGGGCAATCTAGCATCGCATGCCTCCACGGATCGTGCACTCCATACAGGTTGCATGAGGAAGAAGCCGCCATGTTCCGATGATGGAGTACTTTGCCCGAGGGGATTGAGTGTCTTGCCAAACGCCATAAGAATGCTTTAAGTTTTGATGGAACCTATACTTTCGATAGCGATTTCCACTCCTTACTCTCTAGCTCAACATGTGAGAACCCTTGTCTTCCAGCCAGTTCTCCCTGTTAAACTTAGTACGAACAAGCATGCGGTATGCGGAGCTGACAGAAAAGTTACCTCGCTGATCCTCACTCCATGCCCAAAAGTCGTCAATCCTTCTTGTGCATAGCGGAATCTTGAGGATTGCTTCCGCATCAAAACTTGTCAAGACAGTCTGGACCAGATCTTCTTTCCAAGACGTTGTGGTTGATTCAATCAGTTCGGCTACTCTCTGAGGAGGGTTCTGCACCAACGACGTAATAGGCAGCTTGTAACTTTCTCTTGGGATCCAGTTTTGGTCCCAGATGTTCGTGGTTTCTTCGTCCCCAATTCATCGTATAATACCTTGTGCCAAGATATGTCTTCCATCAAGCATCGCTCTCCATATCCGCGAAGGATGAGCTCCTAGTTCTGCATCAAGAAGTGAACAATCTGGAAAGTAAACAACCTTCAATATTCTTGCACTTAAGGAGCTTGGGTCATTCATCAACCCCCATGCCTGCCTGGCTAAAATAGACAAATTAAAAAGTTCTAGATCTCGAAACCCCAACCCTCCCATGTGTTTTGGTCGGGTAATATCCCAAGCCACCCAAGCTGGTTTCCGTTTCCCCCTCTTGCTTCCCCACCAGAATTGCTGGATGATAGAAGTGACATTCTCACATAAGCCTCTAGGTAGTCTGAAGCAAGCCATAGAGTAGACATGGATTGCTTGAGCAACCGATTTAATGAGCACTTCCTTACCAGTTGCAGACAAAAGCTTTGCCATCCACCCTTTCACCTTCTCCCAAACTCTATCCCTCAAATATTTAAAAGTGCCATTTTTTGAGTGACCAACATCAGTTGGCATGCCCAAATACCGTTCACTAAGAGATTCATTCTGCACTTGGAGTTTATTTTTCACCCCTTCTCTTATGTTCTGAGGGCAACCTTACTGAAAAAGATCAATGACTTTGCATTATTAATATTTTTGACCCGAAGCATTACAATATCTGTCCAGCAAGTTTGATACCTGTTCTGTACCCTCCACACTAGCCTTGAATAGCAACAGGTGTCACCTGCAAATAGGAGATGGTTCACAGGCAGAGTCGTGGGAACCACCTTAATACCTTCCAACAAAGATGACCGAGAACTAGATTTCAGGAGGCATGAAAGGCCCTTTGATGCAATCAAGAAAAGGTAAGGGGAGATCAGATCTCCTTGTCGATCCCTCTGGATGGCATAAAACTCTCAAGTTTCTCCCCATTAAATAGCACGGAAAAGGAAATCGAGGAGAACAATGTTGGTTACATCTTCCCCGCAAACATCCCAGTGCTTTTGATACAACCGAGTAGGAAAGCTGTCTGGGCCCGGTGCCTTGGACGGGAACATCTGGAAAAGAGCAATTTAACCTCCTCACTAGTGTATGTCGCACACAAGTCAGCATTCATAACTGCTATTACCCTACAAGGGACATGAGCAAGAACCTCTTCTAGGCCTTGTACTCCCTCGGATGTGTACAGTTCCTTTTATAAAAAATGTTAGCCATTGACCTTAACTCATCAGGGTTATCCACCAGAACCCCCATAGCATCTTCAAGAGCTCAGATCATATCCTTCTTTCTTATCAAACTAGCACACAGGTGGAAAACTTCGTATTTTTATCTCCCGACGATAGCCATTCTATGTGTGTGCGCTGCCTCCACATGATTTCCTCCCGGTGGGGTATAGTTCAATCAGTCTCATTAATCTTTAGTTCAACGTGAGTTGGTCCAGTGTGTAGCAGATCGCTCCTTAGCTCCTCTAATTTCCGCTTAAGCTCTTTAATTTCCCGATGGACACTGCAAAAGGTTGCTTACTCCACTTGGTTAAGCCTCGCAATACCACTGCCAATTTTTCATGTAACTGTTGAACACTGGCAGGAGCCCCCAGAGTGCCATTCTGCATCGATTACTCCTCTGAATTCCTCATGTTTCTCCCACATCGACTCGTACCGAAACATATATTTTGCTAGTTTGTCTTGAGCTCGACCAAAGTTTAGAAGAATGGGGCTGTGGTCAGAGGTCGCAACTGACAGATGCTCGAGACTAGCATCCACGAAGCAAGCCATCTAGTGTGTGTTTACTAGCGCCCTATCCAGCCTACACCTAGTGTATGAGCCTCCAACAACTTTCTTTTCAAAAGTCCAAAATCTTCCTTTGTACCAATACCCATCAGCATGCAAACATTAGTAGCCTCCCGGAAGGTCTGTATTTGAGCATTGCTTCGTTGACCAATCCCCACATGTTCAGTTGGGCGCAATACTTGATTGAAATCCCACATGCACAACCATGCAAGGTCACACAAAGTGCTTATTTAGATATATTAAAACTGAGCACCCTCCCAGCCCTCTCAGGCCATCAGCATTTCTAATTGTTGGATCGCCACTTTTAGTCGTTTTTGGCCGTCTGATTACCTCTTAATCCCACATCGATGCTTCATTCCGATCCGAACGAGGGATAGCATGATCGGGCCGCTGCTCTGGTGGTTTTTTTGGGCGTCCGAGATTCAATTGGGCTTATTGGGCCTGTATCAGGCTGCTCCCATGCTGCAAAAAAGGTAAAATCTAAAACACTCGATGCCTCGCGAGTTGCTCACGACCCTAGCTCTCTCGTTCGCTCGCAGCCTCGCCTGGTGGCATCTCTCCATTGTCTTCCTTCCCGACCTTTCCTCTCTCTCACGACCTGATAGATGCAAACCTCGATCTGCAGTATCCTTCTCTAGATCTCGACCTTCAGCGGCGGCAACCATCGCAAGGCTCGCTCAACCCCTCCCACTAGCAGATCCTAGGTGTCCTCTCCAACCACGACCTCAACCTAGGGCGGATCTATATCCGCCGCCAGCACCGGCTCATCCAACAGACCAGAAGGACACCAAGAAGAGTGCGCCTTCCAGCACACGGTGCGTCCTGGTTGCCCACCATGGCGTTGGCAAAAGCACTGGCATATGGTATTCATTTCCTTCCGGATGTTCAAACCATAAGTATGATTGTGGTGTGATACAACGTGTTTGTTTTCCCGGAAGAAAAGTTGCCTGCTGATTCTTCTTCTCTTTCTTTAGATGCCATTCTTTGCTTTGTTACTCTTATGCATGTGACAGTATATCTAAATATGCGTGAGTTCTTCTCCATTGGCTGTCGGATAGTTAATTTGTTCATGTGGATTGCCATACCTCACATATTTATGTTCCACATTATGTTGGCTATCTGAACTAATAACCATTTTTTATCTACATTGTTCATTGCATGCTGTTTGCAAATTTCTCCATTCATGTCTTTTTTATTGTAGAGCACCTGCACCTAATGGAAGTAAAATTCATGTTTGGTAGACTAGAACCAAAGATTTCTTTATCTGATGGTACCGCACAATAGAAAGTTGCAGAATCTATTGCTTACTGTTACATTTGCACTCGATTGTAGTTGCAAGCCAGAACATTTACTGATTTATATCAGGTAGTTAGAAATAGTTTCATGCACAGTTAATTTTGATATGACACAGGAGCTGTTAGATTATTTTCTATTGTTAGCATGTGTTAATGTTGATTGGACACATGAACTATTAGATTATTTTTTAGTTTTTGCACATGTTCATATAATTCTATTTAATGTATCAAAGAGATTGTATTAATCTATCATCAACCAATCGGAAAATTTCTAATCTATTGATTGCAGGAAGGCTTCTTGTGCAAAGAAGACACTTGGGATGGTTGTTGCATATCGATCCAGAGAACAATGCCATACAAGATAAAACCGTCGCTCCTACTGTTTTATTTACAAGAAGTCATCTTCATTGCTGCTCCCAACATCTTAGGCTTAGCAACACAATTGCCAGTTGGCCAAAAACAACACTTGCTATTATGCCAAAATTCACACTTTTAATGATCACACCTTGCTTGTTTCCTTTCAGTAGATGAAAGGCAAAGTCAAGGAACCTTTCATGAGTGTTTTTTGTCGGGTGAGCTTTGCAACTCTGTAATTGTCACTGTTGTTGCACACCGTTGACATTGATCAGGTTGCATCAATTCTCACTTTCAGGTAAAGAAGCAGCAACAATCAGATGACAAGAGGTACGAGACGAGTGATGCTTAGAGAAAGAGGGTGCTGGAGAAACCAAAGATGGATCAAGGATGGCAACTAGCAAAAGGCACTTAGATATGAGTTATAAAGGTGCCATATTTTAATCTACTTAATACTCTTCCATCTCATTGTGTTAATTTATTCATGTACCCTTCTGCTCTTTTGATAAGGATGGCAACAGTGCTGGTTATACAATGGTGTGCTAATGGTTGAAGAATTGTTTGCTGCAGAGGCCTCATACTATTCATGCCGAGCTTCGCTGCTATTCTTGATCTTGTGTACTGTTTATAGTGGTTGACATCATTATGCTACTATCTAAGATTTAGACATTCACTAATGATGTGATAGAAAAAAAATAAAGAATATTGTTTACCTAAGTGCATCATGCATGTCTCCTTTTTTCTATTGAAATACAAATGCAATTCACTTCTTTTGTAAAACCATTGGTTATTCACTTTCATCACTGTCAATATATCAGTAACTTTATGCAAATCGAGCTTTTATGTTCCCTGTATCAACTTATTTAGAGAAAATAATCCATCATTCCATTGTAAAAATGGACGGGCATGGCAATCTGCAATACTTTGAAGAAAAATTTCATCAAAATTTTATTTTCACTTTATAAATTTCTATCAATCTATTGTAAAAATGGACGGGTGCAGCAACGCGCGCCTTCGATGATCTAGTATTCTTTAAAACAGTCCAGGTTTGGTGCCTTAGGTGAGTTTGGGCCTCACCGTAAACACAGGTCAATATCTAAGCATCTTGACCATTTTCCTGTATAGAGACATCCAGATGATAACAAGAATAATCCAAAATTTCAACTTTTATTTCATTCTTCCAAAAAAGGCCTATTCCACCACTTCTACCTTGACTGTCCACCGCATATGCTTTATCATATCCTAATGTACCAGCTAAAGATTCTACCCTTGAGCCTTCTATTTGTGTTTTAATAATGCATAAGAGGGTAGGGGAAAATTTATACGCGAATTTGCGAAGCTCTTGGACTTTCGCGGGGTTGCTCACATTGCGACAGTTCCAATATAAAGTACTCATTGGACTGGATGGCGCTCCTCGAAGGAGCCCGCCAAGCTTTTAACTATGTTGCCCTGCCCATCCTTGTCCTCTTCTCCCGTCCTGGTACGCTTGGGTCCCTTGTTGGTGGTGGAATGACAATGTCTTCAGCTGATGTAACAATTGCAAGTTCATTGTCAATGGGAACTATTGGCAGCTTGCCTGGCATTGAAACAGGATTAGCACCCAGCTCCATTCTCCCACCTCTCTTTCTGCTTGGATCATCAACGTTCATCTCAGCCATACTCGTATTCGGGTCTTCCTTATAGTGATAAGTCCCAAAATCTTCCATGTCTACATTCCGGCCACCACCGAACCGGCCACCTCTTCTACCACGGCGACCACGACTCCTCCAGGTCCCTGTCCAGTTCGCATAGTCTAGGAAGCGCAGAGGTCTTTAAAAATTAATGCAGATTTTGGATGGATCCCACCTCCATGTTCTTTAAACACATGGCCCAAATGCCCACATACTGCACACCAATCCGGGAGACGCTCATATTTCACCCTGTAAATTTGCCTCTCTCTATCCCTAATAATTGACACTGCATTCTTCAGTGGCTTATGAACATTAATCTTTACCCAAACACGGTAAAAGTTACCCATGAAATCATATGACACCTTCTCTGAGTATAAAACTTCTCCGACTTTTGCAGACAAAGCAGGTACTAATTGTGCATATAGACTCGGGACATCGTGGATTTGAATCCAGATATCTAAAGTATCTAGCGTGACCTTGGATGGTTGGGTGACTCCATCATATGGGGTGATGATAACAACATTACCTCTGCAATTCCATGGCCCCTCGTTCATTACTCTCTCCCAATCTCCAAGACAGTGAAATTGCAGGGTGTATAGGTTGGCCTCCAACGGCTTGAAATTCACCTCGCGAGCTAGACCCCAAGCTGCTCTCATGTTCCAGAAGAACCAGCCCTGGCTATAGGATTTATCAATATGTACTCTCGCCACCGCCATCCATCTTGCAGCTTCCCGTGGGGCAACAGATTCATCAACAACCACGTCGTCCATGTTATCTTCCTGGAGCCCCAGCTCCGCCATCAACTGCTCGATCTCTGATGCAGACGAAGAACCGCCATCCGACGCTGAGCCTCCTCCTATTTTTGCAGCCATTGAAACCAAACCCTAACCCGATCTTAGAGAAAAGCACCAGGTGTGAAACAAAAGTGGAACCCTAACCCGGTCCGCCCAAGCTTGGAAACCTCGAAACAAGGTAATCGAGTCTCTGAGTTGGATCGGAGGGAAGGAAGAAAGCTATGGTCTCAACGGCGGCTTAGATCGCCGCCGAGAGGAAACAACCTAGCAACGAAGAACTCCCAGCAACCCACGAAAGAATCCCTAAACCATGGACTTGTGTTGGAATTTGTTAGTAGGCCTTTGGCCCAAAGCCCAACAAAAAATCTGAAATTCTCATGGCCCATTCACACATGACTGTAAGTGGTGTGACTGAGATTAAGTTTAGTCCCACCCCGAAAGTTGAGTGGGAGTTGCACCTCTCTATAAGATGAGCTCTTCTACCACTTGTATGAGCATAAGAAGAGGAGGCTACACGCGCGCTCCTCCCCCTCACTCGCCTAGGCACGACACGCCGCGACGGGTTACGGGAATGAGCCGAGGCGAGGACAAAGTTATGCATGTTGTATATATTTGCTGCTCGAGAAAAATTAATGAGTTATTAATAATCAGATGCGTTAATTGCTGATCCGTTTCCGATTCTTTTGGATCGCAACTTGGACGTGGGGTTTACTCCCACGACCTACCCGACCCGCATTATATAGTCAGGCAGATGTCTACCCTAGCTGCCGCCGCATAGTATGGTTTCACACCATTCCAGATCATTGCACCGCCACGCAAGTATTCTCCATCCCTCCTTCCGGTGTGCACAATGAGAAGGGACAACAGGCCTCCGGAACCCCGCCACTCATGATCCTATAGGGGAGAGGGGCTATCAGGTTTTTGGGGAATGCACTCGCTTGACTGCTGGCAGCAACGACTTTGCCAACGACAACTTCTTCCCCGACCTCGATAACCTCTTCCTCAACGACATGGCCGACAACATCAATGCCAATGGCTCTGCTGCCGCCACACCGTATGCGATCTTGTCCAGTTTTTTTGAGATCGTGCTAGAATTTCAATTCCTAATATGTGCCTTAGATACAATCTGTTCATCTATTGTACCGATCCGCATGACTAGTTTAATCTTTGTTATAGCCGCCTCCGCATCGTATGGTTTCACACTGTTCCAGATCATTACGCTGCTACACAAGTCTTCTTCATCCCTCCTTTCGGCGTGCACCATGAGAAGGGACATCAGGCCTCCGAAACCCTGCCTCTCATGATCCTGTACGGGAGAGGATCAGGTTTTTGGGGAGCGCACTCGCGTGACTGCTGGCAGCGACGACTTCGCCAACAACGACTTCTTCCCCAACCTCGGCAACCTCTTCCTCAACGACATGGCTGGCAACATCAATGCCAACGGTTCTGCTCCCGCCGCACCGTATGCGATCTTGTCCTCTTTGTTTGAGATTGTGCTAGAATTCCCATTCCTAGTATGTGCCTTAGATATGAAAGGTTCATCTATTGTACCAATCCACATGACTAGTTCAATCTTTATTATAGCCGTCATGATTTATTTACTGTTTGTTCGGATTAAATCTCATGGTGATTTGCTCCTATCACTACAAAAAAAAGACACATCCGTGGCATTTGGGGCCGAACGAATTTTTTTCCTGTCATTCTTATGACACTTCTATGACGATAATTGTGACAAATCCCGATATCATCATAAATGTGGTGGGATCCTACTTCTATGACAAAAAATCATGATAGAAAATGGGCTTTTCGTCCTGGGCGGGCTGGAGACGCAGCTGCATGCCATTCTTTGGGCCGTTCATGACGGAAAAAACCTGGTAGAAGCGAGGGAGAGGAAAATATCGGGGAGTTCCCGGTTATGATGGGTGGTTGGGACCGAGCAATGCACAGAGGGATTGCGTGTTTCTCTCGTACACGTACGCGCGTGGTGCGAGGCGTTCGACTCTAACTGAACCCGAGTGAGGCGTTCGCCTACTGAAGCCGAGCGAGGCGTTCGCCTACTGAACCCGAGCAATTGCAGTGGCTATGCATTAATGAACCTGAATGATTGATTGATCCCTGGCTGTTAACTGAACCCGATCAAGCGTTTCCTTCGCTACTGCGGCTAACTCAAGCCGCTCGCCAACACCGGAGACGCCACAACAATCATGCGTGCGCCGTGCTAGAAGCGCATAGTGCCCCCGTGCTCGACACTGTGCCCTCCCGTGGGTCCTGTGCTCGTCCCCGAGCTCGTACAGTGGCCGCGTGAGCCCTGGCCACTTCCTCCCTCGCTTACTGACACCCCTTGTCGCCATGTGCCGCATCTAGAGACTCCGGTGAGCTCTCGAGCTCTGCCTCGGCCTGTCCTATAAATAGACCCCTCCCCAGCTCATTTCTCCTCACCTCTCCACCCACTCAACCTCCACGACCTCGTAGGAAGCCACAACCCGGCCGGGCAGGCCTGTAGCCGCCATCCCCAACCCAAGCTCGTCGGCGATCCCCTTTCTCTGTCTCCACCCCTCCACTGCTCCTCGAGCTCAACCCACTTATCCGGAGACTCCCTGGTGAACCTCTGGAGCTAGCTGACCCCCCGGAGCCCCTGAAGCCGCATGTTCTCGCCGTCTTCTTTAACTCTGGTGAGCTCCGTCTGCTGCAGCCGCTGGAGAAGCTCCTGCCGACCTCGTCCGACCACCTCTCATCGAGCCACGGGTACAGGCAGGTGCGCCGGAGCCTCCTCTACCCATCCCTCCCTCTCAAATCAGCCGCCGAGGCCTCCTCGCCGGAGAGAGCCCTGACGAAGCGCTGCCGCCCCCTGTTTCCTCTCCCCCTCTTTCTAGATCTTACGTGTGGGGCCCGCTGTTAGCCTCTCCACTCGCGCCTGAAGCGGTACGAGTTGAGGTGTATTCCCCGAATATGCCATCGACGTCACCCCCCCCCAGATTTTCTTTTATTCAAATTTAATTCAAATTTTGACCAGCAACTTTGACCAGCTCTAACTTTTAAACCATAAGTCCAAATGAGTTGATTCTTTTTGCATTGGTTTTGTACTCGAATTCTCTAGTAGCACACCAAATTTGAGATTTTTCCTTGCTGCCTTGAATTTTGGTGAATTTCAGAGTGGGTTTTGATATTTTCCTTTATTGTTTTTAATTATTTTCAGAGGGAGATTCTTGCCTTGAGGAGAACCAGGTGGAGTGTGACCTCCTCTGTGCTAAGGCAAGCCACACAAATGTTTACATGATGTAGTTTCAGTGACTATGATTTTCCAACTTGAATATGGTTTCTTTCATGCATTTAATCATTTAATAAATATTGCTTATGCTAGTTCATTTGTTACACTTGAATTGCTTAGTTTGCTGTAGTGCTTGAGTACATGGACTAGTGTGAGGTAGTAGGGTTATTTTTGGTAGCATGACTTTGGGTGATTATGACCGGTATTATTTTGCATATATGAGTTATCATTTTCACCATGCTTTTGTCATAACTAAAAAGGATTAAGTTAAAACCAGTGAGTTAAAACCAGTGTCTCTAAAGAGGTTAGTAGTGCATGTAGAATGGTTCTATGATGTTGATCTGTTTCACTACAGTGTTATATGAATATAGTTGCATGTCGGATATTTGCATGATCATGGCATACTATGGCTCGAGTTCGTTTACTTCAAGCTAAACCTGATGATAATTCAACTTGAACATAATGTTGGTTGAGTCATGGTGCCACCGAATCGAGCTTCCCAGAGCAACCACATTTGCCTTTATGGAAGGCCTTTATTCGGTCTGTTGTCATGCCTCTGGTCGGTACCTCCAACGAGGGAAGGTTATGGGCGTTTGGTACCCTGGCCCGGTAAGCAGACATAACCTTGTGTGCCCATTGTTGTTGTTTTGGCACCAGATCCCCTTTTGGGATCATTTATGTTTGGCCACGACAGTGGCGTTGGATGTCACGGGTTGACATCAGGCCACCCATGGCTTAGCCCAAAGAGGAGTTGGTCAGAGTGGCTGGGAGAGTGTCATGACAATGGGTTTGTTCTGTCGGAATGCCATTGGTCCACCCGAATGGGAGTTCGAGGCAATGGATTCCATGGTGTGGGTACAGTGTGCTAACCTCTACAAAGTGTGTGTCAAATCTATCGATAGCCGCTTCCTCGATTACGGACCTAGTTCGTAGTAGGTTACACCATGGATCAACATAAATAATTTAATCTTGCACCCAAAAGTTATATGGTTGGCACTGGTTATGTGATGAGGTTGTTGAACCATGAATATGGTTGTCGATGTTGTTATGGTTGGAACCAGAGAGTGGTTTTAGTTGTGATCCGGGAGTGATCACCGCATTGATAAGATTTGGTTACGAGGTAACCCGTACGGTAAGGAGTCCGAGGGACTCGGTTCATAAGCATGATCATTTCATGAGTAGTATGTTGGAGCATTGCATTTAACCTGCTTAATTGTCATATTATTGTTTGTCATTGTGCTTTTATTGGTTGTGAGCTTGCAAGTACATTCAATGTACTGACCTGGCATGTCAGGCCAACTTTTAGGAAAGTCTTACTGGATTGGAGTGCTTCCCGTGTCTAAACCGTGTCCACATCAGTGTCCCTGTGCTATGGAGTTCCGCTTCATCGTTGTTTTGCTGCCGCGTAGTTGCCGTGATCGAGGCCCCTTCATGTTCATTAAATAATGTACATACTGTTCAACTGCACCATGTGTGCCGCTTGGCCTCGCTATCTGATGTAATATCAAACCTATGTTTCCGCTAGCATCAATAAAGCGGTTGTTTTCTGTACCAAGTTGTTGTGTGTTGCCAGAAGACTAGATCTCTGGGCTGGCAATGCAAGGTAAACCGGTTGCTCCGAGCCGGGGTGCCATAGCAGCATTGCAATATATTAGTGTGGGCATTAGGATTAACTATGACAACTGTTAAATACAACATTACTTGGTTTAACGTGTCCCTACTTTTAACAGTGCGACCGCTACATTTTACCAGTGACATTACATAAGAGGGGCTCGGGGCAACAAACATCATAACAGGATATCTGGGTTGGTCCCATTTTTGTTTGGTATAGCCACCTTATACTGTGTGAGGCTAGCAAATCTAGTGATGGACATACACTGTTGATTCCCCCAGTCCCCACTTTCTTTCCTTTTTCAACCAATAGATCGGTTTATATTGAGTTTGTACTATGTTTCCCTTTATTACCCTATTAGACCAAGAGACCAGTTGGATAGCCAGTCTCTGCTACTTTTCGCCCCCATTATTTCCTCTGTCGACCAAGTCCTAGATTCAGGTAACAAATCTTCCCCCATCCCCTTTCTTCCCTGTTTGAACCTAGTACTAGACTCGACTGCATGAACTAGTTTGACCTCTTAACAGTAAAAATTTAGGTGGCTTTCAAACAGCCGATCGATCCTATCTATGAGGGGGACTGAGAAATAGTAAAAGATACAAATGCAGCAACCTCAGGAGCTGGGGAACTAGAGTAAGGCCAGTTTCGAAGGAAGTTATACCTGAGGGTCATCGGGATGTCACTAGGTGGGCGGCGGGAGGCCGGATCTGCCGACACTACGGCAGCGATGAACAAGGGGTCAGAGGCCCTCCCTAGCCAGCACTGTGTGGGCGAGAATGGCAAGGCACGCTGATTGGGACGCGCCGGTAGTGGTTAAGAGACATCGCCGAGGACGACCGCATGAACATTGCACCTTGTTGCCTTCCCCGACAGAGAGGATCCAGCTGGATTTGTGACCAGCGGTGAGCAGGGAGAGAGTGTGGCCACCACTGTCGTGCTTATATCTGGAGAGGATGAGATAGTGTGAAGAGAGCAGCGCTAGCAAGCAAGCGCGGAGGCTCCTGCCTATATAGTGGAGTAGTTTTGTTTTATCTACCAGAGCCGGCTTGACCTCATCAATGATTGTCGAGAAGTCTTCATGCATGTGCCCCAGAGGCGCAGTTGTCGTCATTTTGATCTGAAGCATCAGATTACCATATAACACGAAAAAATGCCACATGAGAAGAAACCATAACCTCACTGCCTCAAGGAGACAACATGAATACCGACGGACAAACTAGATGATGATCAAAGCTCAAATTAAAGATAAACTCGTAAAAAAGGGGTCCATCGATAGATGTCCTAATTAACATAGCCGACTTGACCTAGATGACAGCCGACTAGTCTTCATGCATGTGCCCCTAATGACCAGCGCCTTGGAGGAACTCAGTTGTCGCCGTTTAACCCTCGCAGTGATCCGAAGCACATGACACCTAATATTGCAAGATGACAAGAAACCTTTTTCTAGATTTCTCATCAGAACTACAGCCCTGTACAACATAGCCTGCATGATATGTAGATGATAGCCAATCCAGCATCTGCTGGAGTGTGGTATGCATGGACGAACTGATCTTCCGTGTCATGCAGGGATCATCCAGGCACCGGCGTCTATACAACACTGCTCCAATACTATCGCTCGTCTCTCTCTTCTATTAATTCAGCCGACTTGCAGGGCCGGGGAGTATGCCTTGATACGTCTCCAACGTATCTATAATTTTTGATTGTTCGATGCTATTATATTACATGTTTTGGATGTTTATGGGCTTTACTTTACACTTTTATATCATTTTTGGGACTAACCTACTAACAGAGGCCCAACCCAAATTGCTGTTTTCTTGCCTATTTCAGTGTTTCAAAGAAAAGGAATATCAAACGGAGTCCAAACGTTTGGAACAGAAGCAACCCAGGAGACTTGGGAGTAGACATCAGGGAAGCTTCGAGGTGGACACGAGGGTCAGGGGCGCGCCCTACCCCCTGGGTGCGCCCCCACCCTCGTGGGACCCTCGTGGCTCCCCTGACAGACTTCTTTCGCCTATATATATCCATATACCCTAAAAACATCGAGGAACACAATAGATCGGGAGTTCCGCCGCCGCAAGCCTCTGTAGCCACCAAAAACCAATTCGGGACCCTGTTCCGGCACCCTGCCGGAGGGGGGATGTCGGTGTCAAAACCGGCGGATCTCGGGTAGGGGGTCCCGATCTGTGCATCTAAGGCTGATGGTAACAGGAGGAAAGGGACACGATGTTTTACCCAGGTTCGGGCCCTCTCGATGGAGGTAAAAACCTACTTCCTGCTTGATTGATATTGATGATATGAGTGTTACAAGAGTTGATCTACCACGAGATCGTAGAGGCTAAACCCTACAAGCTAGCCTATGATGATTATGATTGTGTCTCTCAGGACTAAACTCTCCGGTTTATATAGACACCTGAGAGAGCTAGGGTTTACATGGAGTCGGTTACAAAGAAGGAAATATAATATCCGGATCGCCAAGCTTGTCTTCCACACAAAGGGGAGTCCCATCCGGACATGGGACGAAGTCTTGAGTCTTGTATCTTCACGGTTCAACAGTCTGGCCAAAGTATATAGTCCGGCTGTCTGGATACCCCCTAATTCAGGACTCCCTCAGTAGACCCTGAACCAGGCTTCAATGACGATGAGTCCGGCACGCAGTTTGTCTTCGGCATTGCAAGGCGGGTTCCAACTCCGAATACTCCAAAGTACCTATTGCAATGAATAGTGTCCGTCTTCCCATCAATGTTGTACTCCTCGGCTTCTGTGCTTCAATAATGACCATCTCCACATGTCGAGCGAATACGAGGAGCCGAGGCATTTTTGCATTTGCCACCCCCGGTCCGGCAGGCAAATTGTCTATTTGATGAGGCGGGGATTCTCAGATCCAAGCCTCACCCTCTTCCCTCGAGCAAGCATCCAACAGAGTGCTCTGGAAAAAACCATTCCAACATGGCTGGTCGTTGCAGCTCTTCCTCTCGCTCCTCGCCCAAGCCAGCGATCGAAGAGTGTTCAGTTCCTCAAAGTCGTTTGATAAAGCTGCAGACCCAAGGGTTTCTTCCACCGGCGTTCATGGTCCCCGTCCGAGCCGGAATAGCCACCTATAATGGCGGGGAGCAAGCGGAGAGATCTCCTAATCCATCCCCCGGGGAACGAATATGCCTCATCCCGCATCTCCTAAGAGGAGTTGGGTTTCCAATCCACCCATTCCTTCGCGGGCTCCTGGAGTTCTATGGTCTCCAGTTGCACAACTTCACCCCTGCCTCTGTACTGCATATAGCAGGATACGTCGCCCTTTGTGAACTATTTCTGGGTTGCAAGGCTCACTTCGGGTTATGGAAGAAGTTGTTCTACCTCGTTCCTCGCAACCAGGGGGAATCCATATGTCAGGTGGGCGGAGCCGAAGTATGGCGCGTTGCCGAGACCGGATACCTATCCGGTACTCCCAAGAAGGCACCGGAGAACTGGCCCTCGGATTGGTTTTATGTTGATGACGTTCCCCTTCCGGACCCAGTCCGGGCAGGTCTCCCTGAGTTCAGTAATGCTCCATCGAAGGTACGCCGAAGTTGGCGCCCTCGGGGCCCCCAAGAGGAGGATACCAGAGAAATACACTTCCTGATGAGCAGGATAAAGTTACTGGCCAAATCAGGGCTGACAATAGTCGAAGTTATGGCAATATGCATAATGCGGGGAGTGCAGCCACTTCAATATCAGGGGAAGCCCATGTGGCACTACAACGGGGAAGATGATGCCACCCGCTGTGGTCGTAAGGGTCCGGACTCCACCACTGCTCTGGCGAGGATATTGTCCGATTTGTATAAAGGAAAAGAAGAAGAATTCCTTCATATTAAACCGCGGGATGGGTTTTCTATGTTCAACCCCCCAAGCTGGGTAAGTCGTCACTCTTTCCCCCGCCTCATTCGTTCTGGCGTCCTTCGCCAAGATTATTTACCTCAATATTTCCGAGCAGGAACTGAGGAGGGCCGTAGTGTTCAACAGCCCCTCCTCGCAGCCAGAGGACCCCGGAAGGGTCTTCGATGCCGGACTTGAAGAAGATCCGGATATCACTGTGGAGCTTGTCAATGGGACATTTTACCAGGCCAGCTGTGATGGTGCCTCGGTGGCTATTGTCGCTGACTATCCTGGACTTCTGCCTTCATCGCGTGTAAGCAAAGCCAAAACCTTATCCTTCAAAGAGGACTCCTTTCTGATGCCATGCCTGAAATATCGTATTTTTGTAGAGACGACCGTCGGAACGCGGCGCCGAGCCCCTGGGGGCTCGTTGGCAAAGGGCGTCTGGATCGGGCAGGCTTAAGAGGAAGGCAGTTAGGGCCGAAACACCGCTACAGAGGTATGGTAAAAAACTGCTCCGTGATTATTGTGCCTGAAATGTAACAACGTCCTTCATGTCCTGGCAGAAAGAGGAGTAGTCGGACTATGTCTAGAGATCCTGCCAATCACGCCTCCACCAGCCGGATTCCAGAACCGGCTTCGAGAGAGGAGGCGGACGCGGGGCCGATGCCGAATTGTCCTCCGACAGAGGATGCGGATATGCTCTCCGCCACGAATTCTGAAGCAGAGAGCGCCATGAATCACCGGCGCCGACGGGCCGTACTTCGCCACAACATCTTTTCCAAAGAGGCATTTAATGCTTTCAATTCGGGAGATGCATACATCCGAGCTGCTCAAGGCGGGCTTGCCCGAGCGACGGAATAGTATGCCAAAGATATACGGGTAAGAAAATTTGATAAGCATGTATAGCAGTAGCCCCTGAGACTTCAAACGGTTGGAACAACTGTTTTAAGGATCAATTTATGCACAGGTCCTTGTAGATAAGAATGCCCAATTGTCTCGAGAGCTGGAGGAGTGCAAGACCCAGCTGAGGGCCACAGTTGCCAAGTTAGAGGAATCCCAGAAGGCCTCATCTGGTAACATTTGTCTCAATTGTACGGAAATGTACCAGTTAGTAAGTGGCTTGTATGATAAGCCTAACAGAAAATTCTGCAGACAATCCCGGGGTGAATCCGGAGGTCGTAAGAGATAACGAGTCACGTCTCCAAAGGCAGCTAAAAGCGGCGAGCGTGTTCTTACGCAAGTTAGGCAGGAGAAGAATAATCTTCAAGATGCCAATGTCCGGCTGGGTGTCGAATTAAAAGATGTTCGCGCTCAGCTGGTGGACTTCGTAAAGGAGAACAGAAGGCTTCGTCGCGGTACTTATGGTGAGTGCCTAGACGTACTGTAGTACAGCTCGGCGAGGAAGCATATTGAAAAAGTTTATGTCTGTAGGTATGTTGACAGGCCGCCCTGAAGAGGAGATGCCTGTGTCCGCAGGTGATATGTTGCAAGACCTCTCACACCGCATGAGCGAGCTCTGCAGTGATGCAGGTATCGCCTGTGCCTTGTGGCCATCCACCTCCCTGCCAAAAGGCACGGGGGAGCTCGTGGATGTGCTTCAGGGAGCACGGCGGCGCTTCCAATTGTGGAACATGTCAGCCTGCCGGCAAGGTGTAAGATAAGCCTGGGCCATGGTGAAGACACACTACACCAAGCTTGCCAGAACCATATGGCTGAAGTCGGACCGGCAGGGCCAGATGGGCAAGAAATTCCCATTAGTCTGGTGTATGACCAGGTAGCATTAGCTGCAAAGTATTCCTAATAGGATTGCAAGCTAGATAGCCTGTTGGACGGTATAGAGGAAGAATATAGTCAGTCCAAGTGACTATGTAGTTCAATGGACATATGTAGTCCCTAGCTGGATTAAAAATCATTTGTCATGGTGGACCTTTTCACTTCAGCCCCTAGATCCGATAGTCCGGGGTGTATCCGAATACCCGCTTAGTTATGCAGAACCGGGGTATGTGTGGGAACCAGGCGTAGGGGTCATAAGTGCTTGAAAAGACAAGTACCCAACTAGCTATATCATATTACATGGATAGTAAGAAACATCTTCCAGGGAGAATAGTTCCGTTAGGGGTTCCTTTCCCTGGGTACACATGCATCGATGTACATGTCCGGACTGCGAATAGAGACGCAGGATACAAAACTTCTGGGAATTCACGTTGTAATAAACGAAAGGAACATCTTTTCTTCACTGACCGAATATTCTCTTAAGAACGCTAGCTTTTGGCTTCACTATAAGGACCCCGACTCAATGCCACATCGATCTAGCATGTAACACCTCATATCACTTTGCAGCCTCACGCACGGTATTCCCACGGGTGTCGCCTTACCTTTGCCCGGGGCCGTTTGCGCCTTTTGGCACACGTATATGATAGTGTCGCTAGCATCCATATGATAAGGAGCCCGGGCTGACATGGCTAGTCGTAAACCCAAAGTGGCACAAACTTACAGGACAGCATCCATGACCCAAAGATCGAACGTGTCGGTCATCGCCGAGTGAATCCAGTCTGTAGCACTGGCTAGCAGGACCCCGTGAACCGGTCAGAAGCGGCTAACAGACTCCGTAGATTCATCGCGACATTTCCCGAAGGGATGTACACAGAACGAAGAAGGACACATGCCGCCAGCCTAAGTGTTCGGAGCAGAGCAAGCTACCATGGCTCGTGGAAGCACTAGGAGACATTTCCCGGTAAGAGAGGCTACTAAAGATAAACAACTAGATAGTCAGATCCCACACATACGAAGCATTTCAATAACATACACACAATATGCTCGATATGTGCAAATACAACATGGCATCACAACATGACTCTACAACTCAAGTATTTTATTCAATAGGCTCCAAGGAGCGAGATATTACAAACATGGGTCTCACGACCCAACATTCAGAGCATACAAGTCAAAGCACAAGCGAAGCTAACATGTCCGAGTACGACATCTACAAATGAAAAAGGCTTAGAAGCGACTATCTACTGATCTCGCCGAGGGCATAAGATCGTAGCTGAGGTAACAAGCAAAATGTCAAGTCCAAGCGAACTACTAGCGAGATCAAGTCTCTCTGCAAAAACATAAAATAGGCAAACGTGAGTACAAATGTACCCAAAGAAGACTTACATCGTAACTTTTACATATGCATCATTATCAACAAAGGGGATGGTGGGGTTTAACTGCATCAAGCCAGCTTTGACTCGGTGGCTATCCTGAACTACGACTGCAAGTAACTCTTTTGAGGTGGCACACACGAGTCCACATATTCACCATATCAATACACCACTATGGATCCGCTCCCGTCTCCCTACGAGAACGCCACCCATAGCACTCACGCTTATCTTGCGCATTTTAGAGTATCCACTTCAAGTTATCTATGAACTGAACAGGCAACCCAGAAGTCCTTTTCGCGGACACGGCTATTCGAATAGATCATATTAACCCTGCAGGGGTGTACTTCTTCACACACGCTCTCACCACTTACCGCCGTTTACACGACATGTACTCGACAACCTTCAAGCGGAAGCCCAGCGAGGGTGTCGGCCATGACCTGACTAACCGCACAAGTCTCTTGTCCAGGTTTATCGCCTATTCGGGTTCCATCCGCAAGGAGATCCGGCCGGGGTGTCGCTCACGGCCCCAAACGATGTGAGCAGGGTTCCCAAGCCCACCTCGACGGGTGGATCTACGTTTGGTACACCGTGCCACGGTGCCTAGTCTGTCCCAAGCCCACCTGCATCGGTGCCACTTGGTAGACTACTAACACTACCTACAAACACGAAAACTAGTTGCAACTCCCGGACGAGATCGAGTTGATTAATAAGTCGAGAGAGCTTGGAGCGCCTGGAGCCCAATGTGTGGTAGTAACTGCTCATGGACCACAAACACGTAACTCAGTTCCCGAGGACGGTTTCAATGAGACAACCCACCATGTACTCCTACATGGCCTCTCACCGCTACCTTTACCAAATCGTGTTCACACACTTAGCTCTCAACAAGAGGACATGTTCACACACCTCCAATTCATCCCCGATGAATCGGACTGACACAACTCTAAGCAATAGCAGGCATGACAAACAAGCATGAATGAGTAGGCACATCGGGGCTCAAACAACTCCTACTCATGCTAGTGGGTTTCATCTATTTACTGTGGCAATGACAGGTCATGCAGAGGATAAAGGGGTTCAACTACCGCAGCAAGTAACAGTTGTATCGTTGTTGTCCTAATGCAGTAAAATAGAGCATGAGCGAGAAAGTGGGATTGTATCGGAATGAACAAGGGGGTTTTGCTTGCCTGGCACTTCTGAAGATAATATAGCTCTTCATTGGTGTCATCGAACTCATCGTCGAAACCACGTCTATCGAGAGGGGACAAACACCGGCAACAGAGAAGAAATACAATCAATGCAATGCAACAATATGATGCATGAATATGACATGGCAATATGCTGTGGTTTGAGCTAATGCAGCTAGCAACAAAGTTAAATGAAGTTGGTTTGAACCCTAGGTTCAAATTCAAACTCCATATGTGGATATTCAAATGCCATTATTTGATTTGACCTAAACAGTGAACAAAAGTTGTTCTAACATGCATGAAAATGGTACAAATGGATAGATTGGATTTTTCTGATCATTTTTCATATATATTTTGTTTGATTTGGAGTTACGGATGAATTTCTATGATTTTTAGAAGTTTGTGGTATTTCCTGGAATTCCTGATTTATTTAATATTAAAATAAATCCAGAAATAGATTTGTCACACAAGATGATGCCTGTGGACGTCAAGAAGTCAACAGGGTTGACCAGAGTCAAACCTATTGCGTGGGACCCGTGTGTCACCGCAGGCGATTTAACGAGCTTAATTAACCTAATTAATTAATTAGTCGGTTAATTAAACATTGGGACCCACATGTCGCTGAAACAAAGGCTAATTGTTAGAATAAACTAAACTAATTAACAGGGGGCTGGCCCCACCTGTCATTGACCGAGGGGAGGTCAAACCCCTGGTCAACAGGGCCTAACCAGCCGGCGGCTCGTCGCCGGTGGCAATAGGCGCGGCGGAGGGCTTCGGGATCGCTCCTCCGGCCACCAAAAGCGTGGCGAGGGCA
The DNA here is from genome assembly GCA_021437245.1 of Aegilops speltoides. Taxonomy (NCBI): domain Eukaryota; kingdom Viridiplantae; phylum Streptophyta; class Magnoliopsida; order Poales; family Poaceae; genus Aegilops; species Aegilops speltoides. Next base: position 458,073,238 of record CM038144.1, read on the forward strand.
TCTCGCGCTGCCGTGCTCGTCTCAAGACGAGCAAAGGCAAGCAGCAGTGGCTAGGGCGGCCCGTAGCGACGGCAATGGCGACAAGTGTGGTGGCCGGAGCTCGGTGGTGCACGGGCGCAGGGCTATGGCTCGCCCTCGAGGGAACCAGGTAGCTAGGCCGCATCTAGGGGGCCCTAGGAGCACGGTGGACAGCACAGCTGGGTGTGGTAAGCTTAGCGGTGAGCAGGAGGTCGGCCATGGCGGACGGCGGCCTCGGAAGCTCGTGGGGTGGTGGCTAGAGGAAGCTAGCGAGAGGGGGAGGTGAGGGGAAAAGCTCAGGGGCTCACGGTGATGTCGTAGGGAGGCTCAGCGCGCTCGGGGACGGCTCAGAGGCGACGGAATGGCGATGACGATCTCCGGTGTCCCGTGGTTGAAGACGGGTCGATGGCGACGAAGCAGAGCCCTCCGGCTCATTTCCTTCGGCGTTGGGATGGGGTGCTCGATTTCGGAGCTGCTGGACAAGGTCATGGGACGAGGGGACGGCGGTGGTCGCGGCAACGACGAGCGGCGGCGACGGCTGCACTCAGGCATGAGAGGGAGAGAGAGCAGAGGAGGGAAGAGCTCGAGAGAGTGCGAGGCGGTCGGGAAGGTTGCGCTTGCGCTCTTGGCGCCCCAGCAGCAGCCAAGCGACAAGCGAGGTGGCAAGGCGTCGTCGGCCGCTGCCACACACAAGACTGCCTATCCTCCTGGCAGGAGGAAGACGACAGGGGAAAGGCTGCTGGGTTGGGCCAACGGTGTTGGGCCACACAGGTAGGCTGTAGGTAAGCCAGGTAAGTCCTCTCTCTTTCTTTTACGCCTAGTTTAGTTTCTGTTTTCTATTTTCTCTTTGTTTTCTTTGATTTAGTAAAAACACTAAACCACATCTAAAAATCCTGAAATAAATTGTGAGGACCTGTTGAATTATTTTCAACAACCCACATTTAGTTTCAGAATTATTTGAGCATTTATAATTGTTATAGCAATTAAATGCCCAAATTCAAATAAATAATGATTTAATTCAAGAGTCCAGAAATGACCTAGAAATATGTGCATCATTTTTGCCAAGGGTTTTCACCTTTATCAAAAATCATGAACTTTTCCAAAGGACATTTTGGGTTCATTGAAAATGATTTTATTTGATCCTATTTGAATTTCATTTGGTGCTAGGGTTTGAACATCCCCATTTCAAAATTAAGCAAAATTTAAATATGATGCACACATGAAGCTAGCCTAGTGCAATACCAGAAGCTAGGGATGTGACAACTCACCCCCACTAAACAAGAATCTCGTCCCGAGATTCAGGACGTGAGGTAAGAAGACAAAGGGGACACAAGCTAACACAATCTTTACAATCCATTGCATTTCTGAAGATGTTGATTCGTTGCATCATATTGATCTTGACGTCTTTGCCTTCGAGATCTTTGTCCAACACGATACGACAGAAAGGAACACTACAAGAATCGATCTTCTCGAGGATCGAGCAATTCATGATCAACTCATGGAATGAGATGTAAGAAACAGATGACGACGATTCAATTTGGTGGGCACAGTTCCACGCTTGAGTAAGATGGTGCGTGGTTTCAAAGTAGAGAGGAGATAATTGCCATGATTCCATAGCGCGACACCTTAGGGAAGGTGACTCGTAGAATTATTCCCTTATGTGGCAAAAAGAATTACTTTTGATTCAGAGATCATTGAAACTCTTAATACCAGCCTAAGGCAATTCGCAAAAGATCATTGGAAGGAGTTCAGAGAAATGGCATGCTCAGATCGTAAGGGAACTACGGTTATAGAATAATCGGCAAAGGGAAGGAACATTCCCATTGGCATCAAGGGTATAACCCAGTGCCTGAGCGTGCTCTCAAGAACTTGAGCATTTCCATATTCATCAGGGTCTTACCAACATCCATGCCGAGGATCCTGGTGACACATCATACAACCATGATGAATAGTGGTGGACGATGCAGATGCAAAGGAAGATATCACCTTCTCAGATTTCACCTTGGCGAGGCCAAGGGGCCGAATCTGGATGATCGACCGAGAGACATTTAGCACTCCGCTTCTAATGTTCTCCCTGATGTGCTAGCGTAACCCATTCATAGATATGGTTTGATATCTAGAACATCAAGTAAAAGGTCGGACTTCGGGAACACAGAAATCATAAGGCACAACTAGGGAGTAAACCCTACGAAGTCCTTATGGGGAGGTGGCCAACTTCTTCAATCAAGATACTACAATAATAGGTCTTCCGGCTGGGTGTGTTGGCCACGACATCCAATTTACCGGGTTACACAGAGACCACTATTATAGTTCTTGGGAAACGTTCCAACCATCATATCTGCCTGAGATTCAGAACTGGTTGGTGTTAGGATAATCCAGACTTGTCAAGTCTAGAAAGAAAATGAAAGTTTGCAACACAAATCGACGAGATGATGTTGCGAGATTCTCGGGAAATGAACTACGATAGCAAGCTCCAAAACATGAGTTGTTTCTGCTACATACATGTGAACACGCTGTCCTAGACAAGCATGACCACATAGTAGTCTTATAATAAAACACTACCGAGTTCAGGTTGGGAACCATCGTCGAGGATATCGAAGTCCTTACATAAGTCTGGATTAGCTCTTATGAAGGAACTTCTTCTCCTTGAACAAGTCAATCAGTGGCTTGGTGTGCTGGGAAACACATATGGAATGGAGGCGGCCAACCTATCAAACCATAGAGTACTTCGCACATGCGTGACTGACTTGGGATGATTCCAAAGGAAGCAAAAACAAACTTTCTCGAATTCATGGCGGCAACTTACATCAGATACACGTGATTAGAGGAAGTCACTGCTCTCATCCAAACATATACCTCAGGGACGGAACTTGAAGGCATTGTTTACAAAGTTTCCAACACTAGCTTAATGTCCAACAGAATCATGGAGGAAATAAGGATGTTGTCGATGGGATCAACAACAATTCATTGGAATTTCCATATCATTGGACTTCCACCATTATGTGAACAATGTGATAGTATTGGTTAGACCCGAAAGATATAATGGTGTATGCTCGAGGGACAACCATGAGTAAGACAACATTACGAATATCGTTGGTTCTGATTTGATTTGACGATCGCCCATACTCAAATCAAAGTTTTGATAAGACAATAGGTCCAACAACTGATCACAGGGACCAATCGATGAACATATCATCTTTCTTCAGCACACATACAAGATATCCCTTAAAATGAACTAAGTCGGACAAGCTTTTATCTTCCAACTCTCCAAGTTGTTCTCCAGCTTAACCAACTAGCTCAGGGTATCCAGCACAGATTCTTGGAGAAAGGGTGGTTACAAGAAACCAACTTGATCACGAGCTCAACATAGCGGTCAGGTGACAACCTGGTGATACTTCCGAGAGGACATTTGGAAAATCACGAACCACCGATATGTTATTAAGCTCGGGAACAATCTTGCTTCTCAGGGCAAGATGATATGATAAAAAAAAGCGAGGATTTGAAATAATCCTAACTCATCAATCGAAGAGTGCACTAGGAAAATGGACTACGAAGCACAATCTATCTTAGAATGATGATTCCATAACCAACACACTAAGAATGGGATTTTCGTCCATTAACCACTAAGCAACATGGTTGCTAGGGATATTGATTTCACACATCATGATTCACTTGTCGGCATTCCGGTTACAATAACACGGGGCCGAGGAATGAATAACGAGGGCAAGAAGTATCACTACGTCAAGAATTCACAAGAGCCGGTGCAATTCTCATGAAAATCTTGACATAAAGACGGTAATACTTCAGGGTAGAATAGAATCAAAAGCTGGGTTAGTATTTGATCTGTGGAGTACAACTACTTTGACCCAATCCTGGATATGGATGAGGTACTGGAGTTTGTTTCTCCTAGTCATCCTGGAATAGAATGGCTTGACGGACCACAAGAGTAGTAGGCACCGATGAACAAATGCACGCATACTCTTGACTACCAATTGATAGATGAAGGTCAGAAGACAACTAAAAAGGGGACAACTCAAAGAACATATGATTTTCTGAGCTGTGGATGCACAGATTAGTATGTCGAGCAAAGCTCAACATATTTCTTCTGGATAACCCATGCAGAGAAGGTAGGACTGACAGAGTCACATCTTAGAATCGAGAACTCGTCAAGAGCACTCTGGTTGTGACCTTTTGGTTCAAAAGAACTCCTGCCAAGAATAGTTCATGGTAATTGGAAGAAGGATGTACCACGAACCTCGAGGACTATCGCAAATGTTACTAATATCCTAAAGGTACGAGCAACACTAACAACAAGAAGTAAGTAGGGAAATCTCGGGTTCAGAAACCCAGGAGTAGAATACCTACTACTAAGTGGCATCACGGGATGCTTTCGAGAATGATGGCCAGAGGCATCACACTGGAGACACAGATCATGGCCATATTACCAGGTGATACTCTAAAATACCTAGGGTCATAATAATAAATCCAACCTATATGTCGAGGCAATAGAGTACCTCAACTCAGCAATTAGTGTGATTAACCTGGCCTAAAAGAACATCGAAACCAAAGGGAAAGAATTTTGCAAATGCATCAGACTATTTAGAAACCTGGGATGACTCGGACAGCATAACGGCTGTAAATGCTCAAAAATTTGAGACATGCTACAAAAATGGTGGCATAACCACTCAGAAGCATAATATCAAGGGTTCGAGATCAACAATTAACATACGGAAGTAGTAGGAACTTAACTGAGGCTTGAAACCAACAATCCTATAAATCTAGGGATTAGTAACACGTGATCCTAATAGAGAGAAGAGAAAGCCTAGTTCCTTAACCCCGTAGGAAAGATAGGATGACTCAGATCAGAAGGCCATGAGGTATAAGGAGTAAAAAGAGCCTTACGTTCCATCCCACAATCAATTCCCCTACATATAACTAAAGCATTTCTAGACTCAACTTCAATTGCTTGGCTTGGTAATCCTACAGCAATCAAGCTCGATACCAAAGCTGTCAGACCCGACTCAATGCCACATCGATCTAGCATGTAACACCTCATATCACTTTGCGGCCTCACGCACGGTATTCCCACGGTGTCGCTTAACTTTGCCCGGGGCCGCTTATGCCTTTTGGCACACGATATGATAGTGTCGCTAGCATCCATATGATAAGGAGCCCGGCTGACATGGCTAGTCAGAAACCCAAAGTGGCACACACTTACAGGACAGCATCCATGACCCAAAGATCAAATGTGTTTGGCCATCACGAGTGAATCCAGCTGTAACACTTTGGGCTAGCAGATTCGTGAACCGGCCAGAAGGGCTAACAGACTCCGGTATTCATATCGTGACATTTCCCGAAGGGATGCATACACAGAACGAAGAAGGACACATGCCGCCAGCCTAAGTGTTCCGGAGCAGTAGCAAGCTACCATGGCTCGGTGGAAACACTAGGAGACATTTCCGTAAGAGAGGCTACTAAAGATAAACAACTAGATAGTCGATCCCACACATACCAAGCATTTCAATAACATACACACAATATGCTCGATATGTGCAAATACAACATGGCATCACAACATGACTCTACAACTCAAGTATTTTATTCAATAGGCCCGAGGAGCGAGATATTATAAACATGGGTCTCACGACCCAACATTCAGAGCATACAAGTCAAAGCACAAGCGAAGCTAACATGTCCGAGTACGTACATCTACAAATGAAAAAGGCTTAGAAGCCTTACTATCTACTGATCTCGCCGAGGGCACAAGATCGTAGCTGAGGTAACAAGCTAAATGTCAAGTCCAAGCGAACTACTAGCGAGATCAAGTCTCTCTCGCAAAAACATAAAATAGGCAAACGTGAGTACAAATGTACCCAAAGAAGACTTACATCGTAACTATTTACATATGCATCATTATCAACAAAGGGATGGTGGGGTTTAATCGCAGAAAGCCAGCTTTGACTCGGTGGCTATCCCTAACTACAACCGCAAGTAACTCTTTTGAGGTGGCGCACACGAGTCCACACATTCACCATATCAATACACCACTATGGATCCGCCCCGCCTCCCTCACGAGAACGCCACCCATAGCACTCACGCTTATCTTGCGATTTTAGAGTATCCACTTCAAGTTATCTATGAACCGTACAGCAACCCGAAGTCCTTTTCCGTGGACACGGCTATTCAATAGATCATATTAACCTGCAGGGTGTACTTCTTCACACACGCTCACCACTTACCGCCGTTTACACGACATGTACTCGCAACCTCCAAGCGAAGCTCAATGAGGGTGTCGGCGACGACCGACTAACCGCACAAGTCTCTTGTCCGTGTTTATCGCCTATTCGGGTTCCATCCGCAAGGAGATCCGCCGGGTGTCGCCATGCCCCAAACGATGTGAGCAGGGTTCCCAAGCCCACCTCGACGGTGGATCTATGCTTGGTACACCGTGCATGGTGCCTAGTCTGTCCCAAGCCCACCTGTACCGGGTGCCACTTGGTAGACTACTAACACTACCTACAAACACCAGAAACTAGTTGCAACTCCTGGACAGAGATCGAGTTGATTAATAAGTCGAGAGAGCTTGGACCGCCCAGAGCCCAATGTGTGGTAGTAACTGTTCATGGATCACAAACACAGAACTCAGTTCCTGAGGACGGTTTCAATGAGACAACCCACCATGTACTCCTACATGGCCTCTCACCGCTACCTTTACCAAATCGTGTTCACACACTTAGCTCTCAACAGTAGGACATGTTCACACACCTCCAATTCATCCTCGATGAATCGGACCGACACAACTCTAAGCAATAGCAGTATGACAAACAAGCATGAATGAGTAGGCACATCAGGGCTCAAACAACTCCTACTCATGCTAGTGGTTTTCATCTATTTACTGTGGCAATGACAGGTCATGCAGAGGATAAAGGGGTTCAACTACCGCAATAAGTAACAGTTGTATTGTTGTTGTCCTAATGCAGTAAAATAGAGCAGGAGCGAGAAAGTGGGATTGTATCGGAATGAACAAGGGGGTTTTGCTTGCCTGGCACTTCTGAAGATAATATAGCTCTTCATTGGTGTCATCGAACTCATCGTCGAAACCACGTCTATCGAGAGGGGACAAACACCGGCAACAGAGAAGAAATACAATCAATGCAATGCAACAATATGATGCATGAATGTGACATGGCAATATGCTGTGGTTTGAGCTAATGCAGCTAGCAACAGGTTAAATGAAGTTGGTTTGAACCCTAGGTTCAAATTCAAACTCCATATGTGGATATTCAAATGCCATTATTTGATTTGACCTAAACAGTGAACAAAAGTTGTTCTAACATGCATGAAAATGGTACAGATGGATAGATTGGATTTTTCTGATCATTTTTCATATATAATTTGTTTGATTTGGAGTTACGGATGAATTTCTATGATTTTTAGAAGTTTGTGGTATTTCCTGGAATTCCTGATTTATTTAAAATTAAACTAAATCCAGAAATAGATTTACAGCGTCAGCATGACGCCTGTGTGACGTCAGCAAGTCGACAGGGTTGACCAGAGTCAAACCTATCGCGTGGGACCCGTGTGTCAGCTGCAGGGCGATTTAACAGAGCTTAATTAACCTAATTAATTAATTAGTCGGTTAATTAAACATTGGGACCCACATGTCAGTGAAACAGTGGCTAATTAAGTTAGAATAAACTAAACTAATTAATAGGGCGCTGGCCCCACCTGTCATTGACCGAGGGGAGGTCAAACCCCTGGTCAATAGGGCCTAACCAGCCGGCGGCTCGCCACGGCAACAACAGCGCGGCGAGGGCTTCGATCGCTCCTCCGCCACCAAAAGCGTGGCGAGGGCATCTGGCGCTGCCGTGCTCGTCCAAGACGAAAGCAAAGGCAAGCAGCAAAGGGCTAGGGCGGTCCGTAGCAACGGCAATGGCGACAAGTGTGGTGGCCGGAGCTCGGTGGTGCACGGGCGCAGGGCTATGGCTCGCCCTCGAGGGAACCAGGTAGCTAGGCCGCATCTAGGGGGCCCTAGGAGCACGGTGGACAGACACCGGGCGTGGTAAGCTTAGCGGTGAGCGGGAGGTCGGCCATGGCGGATCGCGCCCTCGAAGCTCGTGGGGCGGTGGCTAGAGGAAGCTAGCGAGAGGGGAGGTGAGGGAAAAGCTCAGGGGCTCACGGTGATGTCGAGGGAGGCTCAGCAAGGCTCGGGACGGCCAGAGGTGACGGAACGGCGATGACGATCTCCGGTGTCCCGAGGTTGAAGACGGGTCGATGGCGACGAAGCAGAGCCCTCCGGCTCATTTCCTTCGGCGTGGGGATGGGGTGCTCGATTTCGGAGCTGCTGGACAAGGTCATAGGACAAGGGGACGGCGGTGGTCGCGGCAACGACGAGCGGCGGCGACGGCTGCACTCAGGCATGAGAGGGAGAGAGAGCAGAGGAGGGGGAAGAGCTCGAGAGAGAGTGCGAGGCGGTCGGGAAGGTTGCGTGGCGCTCTTGGCGCCCTCAAGCAGCAGCGGCGGCAAGCAGGAGGTGGCAAGGCGTCGTCGGTGCGCTCACCACGCACCTGTCTATCCTCCTAGCAGGAGGAAGACGACAGGGGAAAGGCTGCTGGGCTGGGCCGACAATGTTGGGCCACACAGGTGGGCTGCAGGTAAGCCAGGTAAGTCCTCTCTCTTTCTTTTACTCCTAGTTTAGTTTCTGTTTTCTATTTTCTCTTTGTTTTCTTTGATTTAGTAAAAACACTAAACCACATCTAAAAATCCTGAAATAAATTGTGAGGACCTGTTGAATTATTTTCAACAACCCACATTTAGTTTCAGAATTATTTGAGCATTTATAATTGTTATAGCAATTAAATGCCCAAATTCAAATAAATAATGATTTAATTCAAGAGTCCAGAAATGACCTAGAAATATGTGCATCATTTTTGCCAAGGGTCTTCACCTTTATCAAAAATCATGAACTTTTCCAATGGACATTTTGGGTTCATTGAAAATGATTTTATTTGATCCTATTTGAATTTCATTTGGTGCTAGGGTTTGAACATCCCCATTTCAAAATTAAGCAAAATTTAAATATGATGCACACATGAAGCTAGCCTAGTGCAATACCAGAAGCTAGGGATGTAACATTCACCCAGTCTGAGGTACACATCCGGCTGAACCGGCAGTAACAATCGCAGAGGTGCTCCTCTTATGCCCTAGCTGAATTAACGGGAATGTAGGGCATAAACACAAGAGCCAGGCAACCCAGCATGGCCACATCTTAAGTCATATCGATGCATATAATGGTGAAGAAAAGGCACATATGGAAAAAGAACACATATGTGATACGCAAAAAGCCATTAAAGTAATTATATTTAGCTTCCATGTAGGAAGCCCCCAGGTATGGCTTACACACATAGTGTGGCCGGAGTGATCCGAGCATCCGCACTGTATTGGGTACTTTGTGTGAAGAAGGAAAAAGGTCGAGAGAGGAAAAAGGAGGGAACATAATTAAAAAAGGAGGGGGGGGGGTAAGGAGACGAACACTGAGTTCGGCGCTAGGCGTAGAATCTCCGGAGTCTGGATGCGTTCCATGGGTTCGGCTCAAGTATGTTATCGGATGCATTACGTAGGCGGTATGCTCCTCCAGTGAGAACTTTATCAATAACGAAGGGACCCTCCCATTTAGGTTTGAGCTTGTCCTTCTTCTTCTCCGGTAGGCGTAGAACGAGTTCTCCAATATTATAAGTTTTGGCCCGCACTTCTCTGCTTTGGTACCGTCGAGCCTGCTGCTGATAGAATGCGGAACGGGCTTTTGCGATGTCGTGCTCCTCCTCCAGGGCATCTAAATTGTCCTGCCGATCTAACTCGGCTTCCTTCTCTTCGTACATGCGCACGCGAGGCGAATCATGTATTATGTCACAGGGTAGTACTGCTTCTACGCCGTACACCATAAAAAATGGTGTATATCTGGTGGTGCAATTTAGGCGTGGTCCGCGGCCCCCAGAGTACGGAGTTGAGCTCCTCGACCCAGTGCGTGTCTGATTCTGTCAAGGATCGCACTAGTCTGGGTTTGATGCCGCTCATGATGAGACCGTTTGCACGTTCGACCTAGCCGTTTGTTTGGGGATGATAGACGGAGGCGTAATTGAGCTTGATGCCCATGTTTTCGCACCAAGTTTTCACTTCATCGGCTGTGAAGTTTGAGCCATTATCAGTGATGATGCTGTGGGGGACGCCGTATCGGTGTACAACCCCGGATGTGAAGTCTATCACTGGTCCGGATTCGGCCGTTTTGACTAGTTTGGCTTCTATCCATTTGGTGAACTTGTCCACCATGACCAATAAGTATTTTTTCTTATGGCTTCCCCCCTTAAGGGGTCTGACCATATCCAGCCCCCAGACCACGAAGGGCCAAGTGATGGGGATTGTTTGGAGAGCGGTAGGGGGCATGTGGCTCTGATTGGCAAAGAACTGGCAACCGACGCAGTGTTGGACAAGGTCTTGTGCGTCTGCTCGGGCTGTAGGACAATAAAAGCCTGTGCGGAAGGCCTTGGTGACAAGTGCCCGAGCCGCAGCATGGTGTCCGCAGAGTCCGGCATGGATTTCAGCCAAGAGCTGTCGCCCCTCCTCTTCGGAGATGCATCTTTGGAGCACTCCAGTCGCACTTTTCTTATAGAGTTCCCCCTCATGGACTTTGTAGGCTTTGGAACGCCGCACGATGCAACGTGCTTCATTTTGGTCCTCGGGGAGCTCATGCCTATTTAGGTAGGCCAAGAAAGGCTGAGTCCACGAGGCAATTACAGCCATGATTTCGTGGGCTGAAGGTGCTATTTTGGTGGCGGAGCCTCCAATTACGTCTGATGGTTCGGAATCTGGGGGTGTATTCGGATCCGTGCTAGTGTTGCCGGACTCCCCTTCCCATACCACGGATGGCTTGAACAGCCTTTCCAGGAATATGTTAGGTGGGACAGGGTCGCGTTTAGCGCTGATGCGGGCGAGGATATCCGCCGCTTGATTGTTTTCTCGAGCCACATGGTGGAATTCGAGCCCCTCGAACCGAGCTGACATTTTGAGAACGACATTACGATGGGCCGCCATTTTTGGATCCTTGGCGTCAAAGTCTCCGTTTATTTGTGATATTGCGAGGTTTGAATTGAAGGAAATATGCCCTAGAGGCAATAATGAAGTTATTATTTATTTCCTTATATCATGATAAATGTTTATTATTCATGCTAGAATTGTATTAACCGGAAACATAATACATGTGTGAATATATAGACAAACAGAGTGTCACTAGTATGCCTCTACTTGACTAGCTTGTTAATCAAAGATGGTTATGTTTCCTAACCATGGACAAAGAGTTGTTATTTGATTAACGGGATCACATCATTAGTTGAATGATCTGATTGACATGACCCATTCCGTTAGCTTAGCACCCGATCGTTTAGTATGTTGTTATTGCTTTCTTCATGACTTATACATGTTCCTATGACTATGAGATTATGCAACTCCTGTTTACCGGAGGAACACTTTGTGTGCTACCAAACGTCACAACGTAACTGGGTGATTATAAAGGTGCTCTACAGGTGTCTCCAAAGGTACTTGTTGGGTTGGCGTATTTCGAGATTAGGATTTGTCACTCCGAATGTCGGAGAGGTATCTCTGGGCCCTCTCGGTAATGCACATCACTTAAGCCTTGCAAGCATTGCAACTAATGAGTTAGTTGCGAGATGATGTATTACGGAATGAGTAAAGAGACTTGCCGGTAACGAGATTGAACTAGGTATTGATACCGACGATCGGATCTCGCAAGTAACATACCGATGACAAAGGAACAACGATGTTGTTATGCGGTCCGATCGATAAAGATCTTCAGAGAATATGTAGGAACCAATATGGGCATCCAGGTCCCGCTATTGGTTATTGACCGAGACGGTCTCGGTCATGTCTACATTGTTCTCGAACCGTAGGGTCCGCACGCTTAAGGTTTCGATGACAGTTATATTATGAGTTTATGAGTTTTGATGTATTGAAGGAGTTCAGAGTCCCGGATGAGATTGGGGACATGACGAGGAGTCTCGAAATGGTCGAGACGTAAAGATCGATATATTGGACGACTATATTCGGAGTTCGGAAAGGTTCCGAGTGATTCGGTATTTTTCGAGTACCGAGAGTTACGGAATTCGCCGGGGAGAAGTATTGGGCCTTATTGGGCCCTGCGGGAAAGAGAGAGGGGCTGCCTAGGGCAGGCCGCCCCCCCATGGCCTAGTCTGAATTGGAGTAGGGGGAGGGGCTGCACCCCCTCCTTCCTTCCCTTCTCTCTTCCCCTTCCTTGTCTCCTACTCCTACTACTTGGAAGGTCTCCTAGTTGGACTAGGAAAGGGGAATCCTACTCCTGTGGGAGTAGGACTCCCCTAGGGCGCCCATAGAGAGGGCCGCCCTCCCTCCTCCACTCCTTTATATACGGGGCAGGGGGCACCCCATGGACACAAGTTGATCATCGTGATCGCTCTTAGCCGTGTGCGGTGCCCCCTCCACGATATTACACCTCGGTCATATTGTAGCGGTGCTTAGGCGAAGCCTCGCGACAGCTTGAACATCAAGATCGCCACCACGCCACAGGCCGACGGAACTCCTCCCCGTTCCTCTGCTGGATCGGAGTTTGGGGTGCGTCATCGAGCTGTACGTGTGTCAAGAACTCGGAGGTGCCGGAGTAACAGTGCTTGGATTGGTTGGACCGAGAGGACGTACGACTACTTCCTCTACGTTGCGTCAATGCTTCCGCTTCGGTCCACGAGGATACATAGACAACACTCTTCCCTCTCGTTGCTATGCATCACCATGATCTTGCGTGTGCGTAGGAAATTTTTTGAAATTACTACGCTCCCCAACAAAGGGCATCCGAGCCTAGGTTTTATGGTTTGATGTTATATGCACGAGTAGAACACAAGTGAGTTGTGGGCGATATAAGTCATACCGCTACCAAAGATGTCATACTTTGGTTCGACGGTATTGTTGGATGAAGCGCCCGGACCGACATTACGCCAGACGCTTACGCGAGACTGGTTTTACCGCCGTGATTTGCACACGGTGACTAGCGGTGTCGGCTCCAACTTTAGTTGAACCGAAAAGTGCTACGCCGTCCTGCGAAGGTTAAAACAGCATCAACTTGACAAACTATCGCTGTGGTTTTGATGCGTAGGTGAGATTGGTTCTTGCTTAAGCCCATAGCATCCACGTAAAACTTGCAACAACAAAGTAGAGGACGCCTAACTTGTTTTTGCAGGCATGTTGTGATGTGATATGGCCAAGACATGATGCTATATTTTATTGTATGAGATGATCATGTTTTGTAACCGGTTATCGGCAATCGGCAGGAGCCATATGGTTGTCGCTTTATTGTATGAAATGCAAATGCCCTGTAATTGCTTTACTTTATCACTAAGCGGTAGCGATAGTCATAGAAGAAATAGATGGCGTAAACGACAACGATGCTACGATGGAGGTCAAGGTGTCGCGCCGGTGACGATGGTGATCATGATGGTGCTTCGGAGATGGAGATCACAAGCACAAGATGATGAAGGCCATATCATATCACTTATATTGATTGCATGTGATGTTTATCCTTTATGCATCTTATCTTGCTTTGATTGACGGTAGCATTTTAAGATGATCTCTCACTAAAATTATCAAGAAGTGTTCTCCCGAGTTTGCACCGCTGCCAAAGTTCGTCGTGCCTGCACACCACGTGATGATCGGGTGTGATAAGCTCTCGTCCATCTACAACGGGTGCAAGCCAGTTTTGCACACGCAGAATACTCAGTTAAACTTGACGAGCCTAGCATATGCATATATGGCCTCGAGCACGAGACCGAAAGGTCGAGCGTGAATCATATAGTAGATATGATCAACATAGTGATGTTCACCATTGAAAACTACTCCATCTCACGTGATGATCAGTTATGGTTTAGTTGATTTGGATCACGTGATCACTTAGATGACTAGAGAGATGTCTATCTAAGTGGGAGTTCTTAAGTAATATGATTAATTGAACTTAAATTTATCATGAACTTAGTCCTGGTAGTATTTTGCAAATTATGTTGTAAGATCAATAGCTTGCGTTGTTGCTTTCATATGTTTATTTTGATATGTTCCTAGAGAAAATTGTGTTGAAAAAATGTTAGTAGCAATGATGCGGATTGGATCCGCGATCTGAGGTTTATCCTCATTGCTGCGCAGAAGAATTAAGACCTTAATGCACCGCTAGGTGACAGACCTATTGCAGGAGCAGATGCAGACATTATGAACGTTTGGCTAGCTCAATATGATGACTACTTGATAGTTTTGAGCACCATGCTTTATGGCTTAGAATCGGGACTTCAAAGATGTTTTGAACATCATGGACCATATGAGATGTTCCAGGAAGTTGAAGTTAATATTTCAAGCAAATACCCGAGTTGAGAGATATGAAGTCTCCAACAAGTTCTATAGCTAAAAGATGGAGGAGAATCGCCAACTAGTGAGCATGTACTCAGATTGTCCGGGTACTACAATCGCTGAATCAAGTGGGAGTTAATCTTCCGTATAAGATAGTGATTGATGAATTCTCTAGTCACCATCACCAAGTTAGTAGAACTTCGTGATGAACTATAGTATGCAAGGGATGATGAAAATGATTCCCGAGTTTTTCATGATGATGAAATCGATGAAGGTGGAAATCAAGAAAGAACATCAAGTGTTGATGGTTAACAAGACCACTAGTTTCAAGAAAAGGGCAAAGGGATAGAAGGGAACTTCAAGAAGAATGGCAAGCAAGTTGCTGCTCAAGTGAAGAAGCCCAAGTCTGGACCTAAGCCCGAGACTAAGTGCTTCTACTGCAAAGGGACTGGTCACTAGAAGCAGAACTACCCCAAGTATTTGGCGGATAAGAAGGATGGCAAAGTGAACAAAGGTATATTTGATATACATGTTATTGATGTGTACTTTACTAGTGTTTATAGCAACCCCTCGGTATTTGGTACTGGTTCAGTTGCTAAGAGTAGATACTCGAAACAGGAGTTGCCGAATAAACAGAAACTAGTTAAGGGTGAAGTGACGATGTGTGTTGAAAGTAGTTTCAAGATTGATATGATCATCATCACACACTCCCTATACTTTCGGGATTAGTGTTGAACCTAAATAAATGTTATTTGGTGTTTTCGTTGAGCATGAATATGATTTGATCGTGTTTATTGCAATACGGTTATTCATTTAAGTAAGAGAATAAACTGTTGTTCTGTTTACATGAATAAAACCTTATATGGTTACACATCCAATGAAAATGGTTCATTGGATCTCGATCGTAGTGATACACATATTCATAATATTGAAACCAAAAGATGCAAAGTTAATAATGATAGTGCAACTTATTTGTGGCAATCGCCGCTTAGGTCATATTATGTAAAGCGATGAAGAAACTCCATGCTGATGGGATTTTGGAATCACTTGATTATGAATCACTTGATGCTTATGAACCATGCCTCATGGGCAAGATGACTAAGACTCCGCTTCTCCGAACAAAGGAGCGAGCAACCGACTTATTGGAAATAATACATCCGATGTATGCGATCCGATGAGTGTTAAGGCTCATGGCGGTATCGTTATTTTCTGACCTTCACAGATGATTTGAGCAGATATGGGTATATCTACTTGATGAAACATAAGTCTGAAATAGTTGAAAGGTTCAAAGAATTTCGGAGTGAAGTGGAAAAATCATCGTAACAAGAAAATAAAGTTTCTACGATCTGATCATGAGACAAATATTTGAGTTACGAGTTTGGTCTTCAATTAAAACAATGTGGAATAGTTTCACAAATTCATGCCACCGAACACCACATCATAATGGTGTGTCCGAACGTCATAACCGTATTTTATTGGATATAGTACAATCTATGATGTTTCTTACCGATTTACCAATATCGCTTTTGGGATCATGCATTAGAGACAACTGCATTCACGTTAAATAGGGCACCATGTAAATCCGTTGAGACGACACTATATGAACTGTGGTTTAGCAAGAAACCAAAGTTGTCGTTTCTTAAAGTTTGGGGCTGCGATGCTTATGTGAAAAAGTTTCATCCTGATAAGCTCAAACCCAAATCGGAGAAGTGCGTCTTCATAGAATACCCAAAGGAAATTGTTGGGTACACCTTCTATCACAGATCCGAAGGCAAAACATTCGTTGCTAATAAATGGATCCTTTCTAGAGAAGGAGTTTCTCTCGAAAGAAGTGAGTGGGAGGAAAGTAGAACTTGATGAGGTAACTGTACCTGTTCCGTTATTGGAAAGTAGTTCATCACAGAAATCTGTTCTTGTGACTACTATACCAATTAGTGAGGAAGCAAATGATGATGATCATGTAACTTCAGATCAAGTTACTACCGAACCTCGTAGGTAAAACAGAGTGAGATCCGCACTGTGAGTGGTACGGTAATCCTGTTCGGAGGTCATGTTACTTGACCATGACAAACCTACGAACTATGAGGAAGCGATGATGAGCCCAGATTCAGCGAAATGGCTTGAGGCCATGAAATCTGAGATGGGATCCATGTATGAGAACAAAGTGTGGACTTTGGTGGAGTTGCCCATGATCGGCAAGCCATATTGTATAAATGGATCTTCAAGAGGAAGACAGATGTCGATAGTAGTGTTACTATCTACAAAGCTAGAATTGTCGCAAAAGGTTTTCGACAAGTTCAAAGTGTTGACTACGATGAGAGTTTCTCACTCGATCTATGCTTAAGTCTGTCCGAATCATGTTAACAATTGCCGATTTTATGAAATCGGCAAATGGATAAACAAAACTGCATTCCTTAATGGAGTTATTAAAGAAGAGTTGTATGTGATGCAACCAAGAGATTTTGTCGATCCTAAAGGTGTTAACAAAATGTGCAAGCTCCAATGATCCTTTTATGGACTGGTGCAAGCATCTCGAGTTGGAATATACGCTTTGATAAGTTGATCAAAGCATATAGTTTTATACAGAACTTGCGGTGAAGCCTGTATTTACTAGAAAGTGAGTGGGAGCACTACATCATTTCGATAAGTATATGTGAATGACATATTGTAGATCGAAAATAATGTAGAATTATTCTGCAAAGCATAAAGGAGTGTTTGAAAGGAGTTTTTCAAAGAAATACCTCGGTGAAACTGCTTACATATTGAGCATCAAGATCTATGGAGATAGATCAAGACGCTTGATAAGTTTTTTCAATGAGTACATACCTTGACAAGATTTTGAAGTAGTTCAAAATGGAACAGTCAAAGAAAGAGTTCTTTCCTGTGTTACAAGGTGTGAAATTGAGTAAGACTCAAAACCCGACCACGACAGAAGATAGAAAGAGAATGAAAGTCATTCCCTATGCCTTGGCCATAGGTTCTATAAAGTATGCCATGCTGTGTACCAGATCTATTGTATACCCTACAATCGAGTTTGGCAAGGAGTACAATAGTGATCTAGGAGTAGATCATCGACATCGGTCAAAATTATCCTTAGTGGAATAAGGATATGTTTCTCGATTATGGAAGTGAAAAAGGTTCGTCGTAAAGGGTTACGCCGATGCAAGTTTTGACACCGATCCGATGACTCTAAGTCTCGATCTAGATACATATTGAAAGTGGTAGCAATTAGCTAGAGTAGCTTCGTGCGAGCATTGTAGACATAGAAAATTGCCAAATACATAACGGATCTGAATGTGAAAGACCCGCTGACTAAGACTCTCTCACAAGCAAAACATGATCACACCTTAGTACTCTTTGGGTGTTAATCACATAGCGATGTGAACTAGATTACTGAATCTAGTAAACCCTTTGGGTGTTGGTCACATGGCGATGTGAACTATGGGTGTTAATCACATGATGATGTGAACTATCGATGTTAATCACATGGTGATGTGATCTAGATTATTGACTCTAGTGCAAGTGGGAGATCAAGGAAATATGCCCTAGAGGCAATAATAAAGTTATTATTTATTTCCTTATATCATGATAAATGTTTATTATTCATGCTAGAATTGTATTAACCGGAAACATAATACATGTGTGAATATATAGACAAACAGAGTGTCACTAGTATGCCTCTACTTGACTAGCTTGTTAATCAAAGATGGTTATGTTTCCTAACCATGGACAAAGAGTTGTTATTTGATTAACGGGATCACATCATTAGTTGAATGATCTGATTGACATGACCCATTCCGTTAGCTTAGCACCCGATCGCTTAGTATGTTGCTATTGCTTTCTTCATGACTTATACATGTTCCTTTGACTATGAGATTATGCAACTCCGCTTACGGAGGAACACTTTGTGTGCTACCAAACGTCACAACGTAATCGGGTGATTATAAAGGTGCTCTACAGTGTCACCAAAGGTACTTGTTGGGTTGGCGATTTCGAGATTAGGATTTGTCACTCCAATGTCGGAGAGGTATCTCTGGCCCTCTCGGTAATGCACATCACTTAAGCCTTGCAAGCATTGCAACTAATGAGTTAGTTGCGAGATGATGTATTACGGAACGAGTAAAGAGACTTGCGGTAACGAGATTGAACTAGGTATTGATACCGACGATCGAATCTCGTGCAAGTAACATATCGATGACAAAGGAACAACGATGTTGTTATGCGGTCTGACCGATAAAGATCTTTGTAGAATATGTAGGAACCAATATGGGCATCCAGGTCCCGCTATTGGTTATTGACCGAGACGGTCTCGGTCATGTCTACATTGTTCTCGAACCGTAGGGTCCGCACGCTTAAGGTTTCGATGCGATGCTTTATTATGAGTTTATGAGTTTTGATGTACCGAAGGAGTTCGAGTCCCGGATGAGATCGGGGACATGACGAGGAGTCTCGAAATGGTCGAGACGTAAAGATCGATATATTGGACGACTATATTCGGAGTTCGGAAAGGTTCCGAGTGATTCGGTATTTTTCGAGTACCGAGAGTTACGGAATTCGCCGGGAGAAGTATTGGGCCTTATTGGGCCTGCGGGAAAGAGAGAGGGCTACCTAGGGCAGGCCGCTGGCCCCCATGGCCTAGTCCGAATTGACTAGGGGAGGGCCGCACCCTCCTTCCTTCCTTCTCTCTTCCCCTTCCTTGTCTCCTACTCCTACTACTTGGAAGGTCTCCTAGTTGGACTAGGAAAGGGGAATCCTACTCCGGTGGGAGTAGGACTCCCCTAGGGCGCGCCATAGAGAGGGCCGGCCCTCCCCCTCCTCCACTCCTTTATATACGGGGGCAGGGGGCACCCCATGGACACAAGTTGATCATCGTGATCGTTCCTTAGCCGTGTGCGGTGCCCCCCTCCACGATATTACACCTCGGTCATATTGTAGCGGTGCTTAGGCGAAGCCCTGCGACAGTTGAACATCAATATCGTCACCACGCCGTCGTGCTGACAGAACTCCTCCCCGTTTCTCTGCTGGATCGGAGTTCGGGGTGCGTCATCGAGCTGTACGTGTGTCAAGAACTCGGAGGTGCCGGAGTAACGGTGCTTGGATCGGTTGCACCGGGAAGACATACGACTACTTCCTCTATGTTGCGTCAACGCTTCCGCTTCGGTCTACGAGGGTACGTAGACAACACTCTCCCCTCTCGTTGTTATGCATCACCATGATCTTGCGTGTGCGTAGGAATTTTTTTTGAAATTACTACGTTCCCCAACATGAATCCCCGCGCACCTCCAGGCATTGAATTCCCATAGAGACTGCCATCCGAAACCGTGCAACAGAGCCTCGTATTCGGCTGCATTGTTGGAGTCTGTGTATAATATTTGGAGTACGTATTAGACCGTGTCTCCGGTGGGGGACGTCAGGACTACACCTGCTCCCAATCCGGCTAGCATTTTAGAGCCGTCGAAGTGCATGATCCAGTTAGAGTACGCGCCGTACTCTTTAGGGCATTCAGCTTCTATCCATTTGGCGACAAAGTCAGCCAGTACTTGCGACTTAATGGCCCGCCGTGGTTTGTATGTTATGTCGAACGGAAGGAGCTCAATGACCTATTTAGCAATCCGGCCCGTAGCGTCGCGGTTATTTATTATGTCATTGAGTGGTACTTCGGAGGCCACCGTAATCTAACACTCTTGGAAGTAGTGTCATAGCTTCCGGGATGCCATTAATACCGCGTATGCTATCTTTTGATAGTGTGGGTATCGGGATTTGCATGGGGTGAGGACCGTGTATACGTAATATACCGGCTTCTGGAGCGGGAATTTGTATCCGTCAGCCTCTCGTTCAACAACAAGCACTGCGCTTACAACTTGATGTGTTGCAGCTATGTACAATAGCATAGGTTCGCCAGTATTTGGCGCTGTGAGGACTGGATTACTGGCCAATAAGGTCTTTATTTCGTCCAGTTAATTGCCGCGGCTGCATCCGCCCACACGGTGTTCAAGGCGCCAAGAAGGCGGTAAAGAGGTAATGCCTTTTCTCCTAATCGGGAGATAAAGCGGCTTAAGGCAGCCACACATCCAGCTAGTTTCTGGATATGCTTGAGGTCTGTTGGGATTGCCAACTGCGACAGAGCTCAGATTTTTGCCGGATTCGCTTCAATTCCTCTATTGGAAACAATGAAGCCGAGCAGCTTCCTAGAGGGCACGCCGAAAACACATTTTTCCGGGTTTAGCTTGATGTCGTATGTTTGGAGGTTATCGAATGTAAGCCTCAGGTCATCTATTAGGGTTTCGACGTGTCTTGTTTTTATGACCACGTCGTCCACGTATGCCTCCACTGTTTTGCTGATTCGCTTCTCCTGGTATGTTTGAATTATGCATTGGTAGGTTTCACCGGCATTTTTGAGCCCGAAAGGCATAGTGTTGAAGCAGAAAGGACCATATGGCGTTATGAAGGCTGTTGCAGCTTGGTCGGACTCTGTCATCTTTATTTGATGGTATCCAGAGTATGCGTCTAGGAAACACAGTGAGTCGTGTCCTACGGTGGCGTCGATGATTTGGTCGACGCGAGGGAGGGGGAAGGGATCCTTGGGGCAAGCCTTGTTGAGGTCTTTGAAGTCGACGCATAGGCGCCAGGATTTGTCCTTCTTCAGTACCATTACCAGATTTGCCAGCCAATCCGCATGCTTGATATCTCTGATGAATCCGGCCTCAAGTAGCTTCGCTAGCTCTTCTCCCATGGCTTGCCGTTTGGGCTCTGAGAAGCGCCTAAGAGTCTGTTTGACAGGCTTGTATCCTTTCAATATATTGAGGCTATGTTCGGCCAGCCTGCGTGGGATGCCCGGCATGTCCGAAGGGTGCCAGCGAAAATATCCCAATTCTTGCATAGGAAGTCTCATAGTGCGGCGTCCATTTTGGGGCTCAATTGCGTCCCGATGGAAGCTGTCTTCGTGGGGTCCATTGGATGAACCTGGAATTTGACTATCTCGTCTGCGGGTTTAAATGATGTGGACTTGGGTCGTTTGTCGAGTATCACGTCGTCCCTGTCCACTGTGGCGTGCAGCGTTGTTAGTTCTTCAGCCGCTAGGGCTTCGGATAATGCCTCCAGGGCTAGTGCTGCAGTTTTATTTTCGGCGCGGAGTGCTACGTCTGGGTCACTGGCTAGAGTGATGATTCCATTGGGTCCGGGCATTTTAAGCTTCATGTATTCGTAATGGGGTATAGCTTGAAAGCTTGTGAATGCGTCCCGCCCTAAAAGGGCGTGGTATCCGCTGCTGAAAGGAGCCACTTGGAATGTGATTTCTTCAGACCTGTAATTGTCCGGGGTGCCGAATACCACATCGAGTGTGATTTTTCCTGCACACCGTGCCTCCCGACTAGGGATGATTCCCCTGAAGGTTGTGCCGCTCTGCTCAATGCGACTTTTGTCCATTTCCATCTTGCTGAGTGTTTCTTCATAGATCAAGTTTAGTCCACTTCTACCATCCGTCAGTACTTCAGTGAGCCGAAAGCCGTCCACGATTGGGCTAAGGACCAATGCGGCAGGTGCTCGGACCGTCTGGAATTGGGGTTCGTCATCGGCACTGAAAGTTATAGCAGTGTCGTTCCACGGGTTTATTTTTGCCACGTGGTAAATTTCAGCGAGATTTCGATGGGCTCGCTTGCGCCTATTATTTGAGGCGAAAGTCACGAAGACTGTCAGTACCGTATTGTTTTCTTTGGTGGGATGTTGTTCTGCTTTATGGCTTACAAGAAGATCGTCGCCACTTTTTGCTACCTGCCGGAGTATCCAACATGCTCTAAGGCTATGTGTTGGTGTAGTGTCCGGCGTGTTGTGGATTTTACATGGCCTATTGAGCCATTCTTACAATACGGTTCCACGCCCTAGGGTGGGCTTCGGTTTCTTGGGGATTGGATCGGCTGACTTACGAGGGTTCGCCCATTTAGCTCGGACAAAGGTTTTAGTGAGAGCCGGACTATCCCAAAATTCTATTTGGGTTTTCCAGGCGCTTTCCATCGCATAGTACTTCTGTACTATGGTTGCTAAGTCAGCAAAGTGTACTATGTCACGGCGACTTATAGCATTAAGGACCCCTTTGTTCATGCAGTTTTTGCAGAAAAGTGAGACTGCGTCCTCCTCACGACAGTCCTTGACCTTGTTTAGCACAAGGAGGAATTTGGTCCAGTAGCGATGTACTGTCTCTTGGGGCTCTTGTTTGATATGGGAGAGACGGTTTAAGTACGGGTGGGTGGGTGTAGCTGAATCTGGATTCTGATCCAATCTAACGCCCTGGGGCAAGGGAGCTTCCGGGCTTGACAACTCGGGATCCTGGGCGCTGCCCAATTTTTCCGGCCCGATACCCGATTCTAAGTCTGGGGTCTGGGTCATGTATTCCCTTGAGTGGGTATCCGGCTCAGAGATCTCGGTAATCCGGACATAATTCGTCCTTAAAATAGAGGGATAATCCGTATGTGGCTCCGCCACTACCGCTATTTTGTGGGTGATCAGTGGGGATTTGATATCCCTTTGGTCGGTTTAAGCCCGATCCGGTCATAGTCTGTGGCGACTCCCAAAGCGGCAATGTGATCCAAGAGCTCATTAGGGAGGAGAGCTCCCTTGAATCCATCTGTTTGGCGATCCCCGAATTGACGTGGAGGCTATTCGTGATGACCCGAGAGGTCATCGTCGGCGCGACAGCCGATCGGGCGGCCATGACGAAGCCACCTAGTCGGAGAGTTTGGCCTACAGCCCATGCTCCCCCCAGAGGTGATGTTGTCCTTGACAACGAGACGAGCCATCGAACCTTGCAGTGACGGCACAGAGGAACTCTCAATGAAAGCACCAATGTCGGTGTCAAAACCGGCGGATCTCGGGTAGGGGGTCCCGATCTGTGCATCGAAGGCTGATGGTAATAGGAGGCAAGGGACACGATGTTTTACCCAGGTTCGGGCCCTCTCGATGGAGGTAAAACCCTACTTCCTTCTTGATTGATATTGATGATATGAGTGTTACAAGAGTTGATCTACCACGAGATCATAGAGGCTAAACCCTAGAAGCTAGCCTATGATGATTATGATTGTGTCTCTAAGGACTAAACTCTCCTGTTTATATAGACACCGGAGAGAGCTAGGGTTTACATGGAGTCAGTTACAAAGAAGGAAATATAATATCCGGATCGCCAAGCTTGTCTTCCACGCAAAGGGGAGTCCCATCCGGACACAGGACAAAGTCTTGAGTCTTGTATCTTCATGGTTCAACAGTCCGGCCAAAGTATATAGTCCGACTGTCTGGATACCCCCTAATCCAGGACTCCCTCAGGGGATCCCTTACCTGTGGCCATCTTCATCATCCCAACGCTCTCCATGACGAGGAGGGAGTAGTTCACCCTCGAGGCTAAGGGTATGTACCAGTAGCCATGTGTTTGATCTCTCTCTCTCGTGTTCTTGAGGTGATATGATCATGATGTATCGCGAGCTTTGCTATTATAGTTGGATCTTATGATGTTTCTCCCTCTCTACTCTCTTGTGATGATTTGAGTTTTCACCTTGAAGTTATCTTGTCGGATTGAGTCTTTAAGGATTTGAGAACACTTGATGTATGTCTTGCCGTGCTTATTTGTGGTGACAATGGGATATTCACATGATCTACTTGATGTATGTTTTGGTGATCAACTTGCGGGTTCAGTGAACTTATGCATAGGGGTTGGCACACGTTTTTGTCTTGACTCTCCGGTAGAAACTTTGGGGCACTCTTTGAAGTACTTTGTGTTGGTTAAATAGATGAATCTGAGATTGTGTGATGCATATCGTATAATCATGCCCACGGATACTTGAGGTGACATTGGAGTATCTAGGTGACATTAGGGTTTTGGTTGATTTGTGTCTTAAGTTGTTATTCTAGTACAAACTCTATGATAGATCGAACAGAAAGAATAGCTTCGTGTTATTTTACTATGGACTCTTGAATAGATCGACCAGAAAGGATAACTTTGACGTGGTTTCGTACCCTACAATAATCTATTCATTTGTTCTTATTAGTGAATTTGGAGTGACTCTTTGTTGCATGTTGAGGGATAGTTATATGATCCAGTTATGTTATTATTGTTGAGAGAACTTGCACTAGTGAAAGTATGAACCCTAAGCCTTGTTTCCTAGCATTGCAATACCGTTTACGCTCACTTTTATCATTAGTTACCTTGCTGTTTTTATATTTTTAGATTACAAAAACCTATATCTACCATCCATATTGCACTTGTATCACCATCTCTTTGCTGAACTAGGTCACCTATAAAATTTACCATTGTATTGGGTGTGTTGGGGACACAAGAGACTCTTTGTTATTTGGTTGCAGGGTTGTTTGAGAGAGACCATCTTCATCCTACGCCTCCCACGGATTGATAAACCTTAGGTCATCCACTTGAGGGAAATTTGCTACTGTCCTACAAACCTCTGCACTTGGAGGCCCAACAACGTCTACAAGGAGAAGGTTGCGTAGTAGACATCAAGCTCTTTTTTGGCGCCATTGCCGGGGAGGTGAGTGCTTGAAGGTATATCTTTAGATCTTGCAATCGAATATTTTTGTTTCTTGTTTATCACTAGTTTAGTCTATAAAATAAAACTACAAAAAAAGGAATTGAGTTTGCCTCATATGCTTCATCTTTTTAATATCTTTCGTGAGAATGGTGGAAAGGAAAATTGTGCTCACGTGCTAGAAGAAGAATGCGTTAAAATGTCTGGTAATAGATCTTTGTATGAGGAGGATGATTGCAATGTTATTAGTATGAATTCCTTGAATATCCATGAGGCTAACGATATACAAAGCCACAAGCTTGGGGAAGCTATGATTGATGAAGATGATATTTTTATCCTCCCAAGTTTCGATGAGCAAATTTATTATGATGATAGCATGCCTCCTATTTATGATGGTTATATTGATGAAAGTGGGTTTGGAAGAGTGTCAACTTTAGGAAGTAATGATCCCTCTATTTTGGAGGGTGTTGAGTCTTATAATATTATGAAAGTGGATTTGGAGAGGTCATGACTTTATTTAGTGATGAATCCACTATTTTGGAAGAGGTTTCAATTGATTATGATGAGAACAAAGTTGCTACTTATGATGATTATTGTGATGAAACTTATGCTATAAAAAGTAGTGATGATTGTATTTATAAAACTTGTCATGATCATTATTACCCTTTTTCTGAACATTACTCTTTTAATGTGGAAACAATTTATAGTATCCGAGTCTCTTATGATACTCCCACTATTCCGAATGAGAAGAATTTTGCTTATGTGGAGAGTAATAAAAATTCTATGCTTGTATATCATGAAAAGAATGCTCTATGTGATGGGTATATTTTTGAATTCATTCATGATGCTATTGAAAATTATTATGAGGGAGGAACATATGCTTGTAGGAATTGCAATAATATCAAGTTTCCTCTCTATGTGCTTAACATCTTGAAGTTATGCTTGTTTTGCCTTCCTATACTAGTTGATTATTGTTCCCATAAGTTGTTTGCTCACAAAATCCCTATGCATAGGAAGTGGGTTAGGCTTAAATGTGCTAGTAATATGCTTCATGATGCTCCTGTTATGTTTCAATTCTTATCTTTTATGTGAGCATCATTGAAATCACCATGCCTAGCTAAAAGGCATTAAAGAAAAGCGCTTGTTGGGAGACAACCCAATATTTACCTTTACTGTTTTTGTGTGTTCACATGATTATGCTACTGTATTAATCATGTTTTATAGCTTTTGTTTCAATAAAGTGCCAAGTAAAACCTTTAGGATAGCTTACGGTGATAGTTGTGTTGATCCTGCTGAAAATCAGAAACTTTTGCACCCAGTAAATTAGTTTTGATAATTCACAGAAATGTTCTTTTGATCTGATTCTTTTTGATCTGGATTGGTACAAAACTTTCTTAGGACTTCCTAATTTGGTAGAATGTTTTGAGTTCCAGAAGTATTCGAATGATACAGATTACTACAGACTGTTCTGTTTTTGACAGATTCTGTTTTCTATGTGTTGTTTGCTTATTTTGATGAATCTATGAGTAGTATCGGAGGGTATGAACCATAGAGAAGTTGTAATACAGTAGATATTACACCAATATAAATTTAGAATGAGTTCACAACAGTACCTATGTGGTGGTTTTATTTTCCTATACTAACGGAGCTTACGAGTTTTCTGTTGAGTTTTGTGCTGTGAAGTTTTCAAGTTTTGGGTAAAGATTCGATGGACTATGGAATAAGGAGTGGCAAGAGCCTAAGCTTGGGGATTCCCAAGGCACCCCAAGGTAATATTCAAGGACAACCGAGAGCCTAAGCTTGGGGATGCCTCGGATGGCATCCCCTCTTTCGTCTTCGTTCATCGGTAACTTTACTTGGAGCTATATTTTTATTCACCACATGGTATGTGTTTTGCTTGGAGCGTCTTGTATGATATGAGTGTTTGATTTTTAGTTTACCTCAATCATCCTTGCTGTACACACCTTTTGGGAGAGACACACATGATTCGAAATTTATTAGAATGCTCTAGTACTTCACTTATATCTTTTTAGAGCACGGGGGTGGCTTTATTTTGTAGAAATTATTGATCTCTCATGCTTCACTTATATTATTTTGAGATTATTTTAGAATAGCATGGTATTTGCTATGGTTATAAAATTGGTCCTAGAATGATGGGCATCCAAGTTGGGTATAATAAAAACTATCATAGAAAGTGCATTGAATACTATGAGAAGTTTCATGCTTGATGATTGTTTTGAGATATGAGGATGATAATATTAGAGTCATGCTAGTTGAGTAATTGTGAATTTGATAAATACTTGTGTTGGAGTTTGCAAGTCCCGTAGCATGCACATATGGTAACCATTGTGTAACAAATTTGAAGCATGAGGTATTTCTTTGATTGTCATCCTTTGTGTGGAGGTTGGGATCGCGCGATGGTTAACTCCTAGCAACCCTTCCCCTAGGAGCATGCATATAGTTCTTGGTTTTGATGACTTGTAGATTTTTGCAATAAGTATGTGAGTTCTTTATGACTAATGTTGAGTCCATAGATTATACGCACTCTCACCCTTCCATCATTGCTAGCCTCTTCGGTACCGTGCATTGCCCTTTCTCACCTCGAGAGTTGGTGCAAACTTCGCCGGTGCATCCAAACCCCGTGATATGATACGCTCTATCACACATAAACCTCCTTATATCTTCCTCAAAACAGCCACGATACCTACCTATTATGGCATTTCCATAGCCATTCCGAGAAATATTGCCATGCAACATTCCACCGTTCCTTTTATCATGACACGTTTCATCATTGTCATTTGCCTTTGCATGGTCATGTAGTTGACATCGTATTTGTGGCAAAGCCACCATGCATAATTTTTCATACATGTCACTCTTGATTCATTGCCCATCCCGGTACATCGCCGGAGGCATTCATATAGAGTCATATCTTGTTCTAGTATCGAGTTGTAATCTATGAGTTGTAAATAAATAGAAGTGTGATGATCATCATTATTAGAGCATTATCCCTTAATAAAAAAAAGAGAAAGGCAAAAAAAAGGAAAAAAATAAAGGCCAAATAAAAAAGTCCCAAAAAAAGAAAATAAAAAGGGGGACAATGTTACTATCTTTTTCCACACTTGTGCTTCAAAGTAGCACCATGATCTTCATGATAGAGAGTCTCCTATGTTGTCACTTTCATATACTAGTGGGAATGTTTCATTATATAACTTGGCTTGTATATTCCAACGATGGGCTTCCTCAAAATGCCCTAGGTCTTCGTGAGCAAGCAAGTTGGATGCACAACGACTTAGTTACTTTTGTTGAGCTTTCATACATTTATAGCTCTAGTGCATCCGTTGCATGGCAATCCCTACTCCTTGCATTGACATCAATTGATGGGCATCTCCCTAGCCCATTGATTAGCCGCATCAATGTGAGACATTTTCCTTTTTTGTCTTCTCCACACAACCCCCATCATCATACTCTATTCCACCTATAGTGCTATATCCATGGCTCACTCTCATGTATTGCGTGAAAGTTGAAAAAGTTTGAAAAGGCTAAAGCATGAAACAATTGCTTGGCTGAAACCGAGGTTGTGCATGATTTGGATATTTTGTGTGATGAAGATGGAGCATAGCCAAACTATATGATTTTGTAGGGATAAACTTTCTTTGGCTATGCTATTTTGATAAGACATGATTGCTTTATTAGTATGCTTGAAGTATTATTACTCTTATATGTCAATATGAACTTTTATCTTGAATCATTTGGATCTGAACATTCATGCCACAATAAAGAAAACTACATTGATAAATATGCTAGGTAGCATTCCACATCAAAAATTCTGTTTTTATCATTTACCTACTCGAGGACGAGCAAGAATTAAGCTTGGGGATGCTTGATACGTCTCCAACGTATCTATAATTTTTGATTGTTCCATGCTATTATATTACCCGTTTTGGATGTTTATGGGCTTTACTTTACACTTTTATATCATTTTTGGGACTAACCTACTAACCGAAGGCCCAGCCCAAATTGTTGTTTTCTTGCCTATTTCAGTGTTTCGAAGAAAAGGAATATCAAACGGAGTCCAAATGGAATGAAACCTTCGGGAGAGTTATTTTTGGAACGGAAGCAATCCAGGAGACTTGGACTAGACGTCAGGGAAGTTTTGAGGTGGCCACGAGGGTCAGGGGCGCGCCCTACCCCCCTGGGCGCGCCCCCCACCCTCGTGGGCCCCTCGTGGCTCCCCTGACCGACTTCTTTCACCTATATATATCCATATACTCTAAAAACATCGAGGAACACAATAGATCGGGAGTTCCACCGCCGCAAGCCTCGGTAGCCACCAAAAACCAATCGGGACCCTGTTCCGGCACCCTGCCGGAGGGGGGATCCCTTACCGGTGGCCATCTTCATCATCCCGGTGCTCTCCATGACGAGAAGGGAGTAATTCACCCTCGGGGCTGAGGGTATGTACCAGTAGCTATGCGTTTGATCTCTCTCTCTCTCTCTCTCTCTCTCTCTTGTGTTCTTGAGGTGATACGATCATGATGCATCGCGAGCTTTGCTATTATAGTTGGATCTTATGATGTTTCTCCCCCTCTACTCTCATGTGATGAATTGAGTTTTCCCCTTGAAGTTATCTTGTCGGATTGAGTCTTTAAGGATTTGAGAACACTTGATGTATGTCTTGCCGTGCTTATCTGTGGTGACAATGGGATATTCACGTGATCTACTTGATGTATGTTTTGGGGATCAACTTGCGGGTTCAGTGAACTTATGCATAGGGGTTGGCACACGTTTTCGTCTTGACTCTCCGGTAGAAACTTTGGGGCACCCTTTGAAGTATTTTGTGTTGGTTGAATAGATGAATATGAGATTGTGTGATGCATATCATATAATCATGCCCACGGATACTTGAGGTGACATTGGAGTATCTAGGTGACATTAGGGTTTTGGTTGATTTGTGTCTTAAGGTGTTATTCTAGTACAAACTCTATGATAGACCTAATGAAAAGAATAGCTTCGTGTTATTTTACTACGGACTCTTGAATAGATCGATCAGAAAGGATAACTTTTAGGTGGTTTCGTACCCTACAATAATCTCTTTGTTTGTTCTCCGCTATTAGTGACTTTGGAGTGACTCTTTGTTGCATGTTGAGGGATAGTTATATGATCCAGTTATGTTATTATTGTTGAGAGAACTTGCACTAGTGAAAGTATGAACCCTAGGCCTTGTTTCCTAGCATTGCAATGCCGTTTACACTCACTTTTATCATTAGTTACCTTGCTGTTTTTATATTTTCAGATTACAAACCTATATCTTCCATCCATATTGCACTTGTATCACCATCTCTTCGCTGAACTAGTGCACCTATACAATTTACCATTGTATTGGGTGTGTTGGGGCACTAGAGACTCTTTGTTATTTGGTTGTAGGGTTGTTTGAGAGAGACCATCTTCATCCTATGCCTCCCACGGATTGATAAACCTTAGGTCATCCACTTGAGGGAAATTTGCTACTGTCCTACAAACCTCTGCACTTGGAGGCCCAACAACATCTACAAGGAGAAGGTTGCATAGTAGACATCATGCCTATGGTTCTCAATTGCGGTCCCACATGTGTGTGCAAACGTAATATGACGCGCGTTCCATTCGGAGAGCGGCATGCCAGACCGACCGACTGTCTGGGGTGCGACGTGAACGCGACGAGCGTGTTGTATACATGTGTACCACCATTTTCTTGAGGCTTTTCTCCATTGCGCAATCCATGGATACAAAGTTATATTTAAAAGTCGAGAGCAGGGCTTTTCCTGCGTGGTAGGCAGGGTAGTTCCGCCTTGTCGGTTCGACAAAGAGGCGAGAAGATGAGGGAGTAGGCTACTGCAAAGTAGGGCTGTGTGATTTGATGGTGAGTTACTGTTGGACAAGTGGGGCCCTGTGATTTGACTTGCAATTATCATTTTAACTGCGACGCTACGACCAACATGAGTCTCCTAATTCCTGACCACCTCCATGGTATACAGGTGCCAAGTACTGTACTCCTTACTCCTTTTGGCAAATACAATAAATACTAGTCCCTCTCTCAGTTTACAAAGGTTTGCGCGTACCCCTAGGTCATCAATTTGACCAACCTAATAGAAGTCATATACAATATTACAAAAAACATACCATTATAAACTTCAGATGTTCTATTTTCAAACGTCATAATTTTCGTGTTATATAGTTTATATTATGGTGATTCCAGTGACAATCCTCCAACTCCTATGCAGCAACAAATTGAGATTCCAGTGATTCCTGAAGATGGTGCTCCTAACAGTAGCATCACCACTACTGTTTCTCTGTCTGAGGGCATTCTATCACCCATACTGCTAGTGAGGAGGTTAATCAGGGAGCCCCTGCATTACCCATGGGACTAGGTCTGCATAACATTGCTCTAGCTTATCAGGCAGAACTAGAGGAAGCAGAGCAGGCTATTGCAGCCAACATGGATGTGGACATAGCACAACAGGGTCAGCTATGCCTATTGTGGATTTGGACCAGCCACCAGTACTGCATGTTCAGGCTCCACAACTTTTGGTCCAACCACCTGTGGACTTGCCTCACATTCCTCTCACCAATGCTGCTGTTGAAAATAATAGGGGGCAAAACTCTAGAACTAATATTGCAACCGATGGAGGCACTGCATCTCAAGTCTTTGCACTACAAGGTGCTGCTGACAGTGAGAAAACCAATATCTCAGATAAGATAATAATGGACAGAGCTGCTTTAAAAGGAAAAGAGAATGTTCCCATAGAGCCTGCTTGAATGGTTGGAAACTCTTCACTTGGTAATAACAAAGGTACATATGGCCCACACTCTTCACCTTGTTCACAGGATTACTTTGATTTCAAAAGAATTGCTGAAGCACATGCTCTCGATATTATTGATGGTGCTCATTTAATCTTTGAAGAAGGTTTGGACCTCTGGATTCAGCACTTTGCTCAAGCTACTCAGGGTGAAGTTAATACTTTTAAGATTGATCTCCCAGTAAGTTGGTTTAATTTCATAATCCATCTCTTATTAACACCTGATAAGTTTGGCTGGGTTATGCACCTATTGAAATTTGAACTATGGACATTGTTGACTGCTAACTGTAATTCTGAAGAATCTATCTTATTCCACATACCTGATAACTGCATTACATCTCGGGCACCATGTTGTAAAGAAATAATTTAGGGAATTGGGAAGGAGAATGAGGGCATTAGCCCAGCAGCACACTCTTCAAGTGGTGCTGGGAGTCCTCTCCAGCAGTAGTCCCCAAATAAGGTGGTCTTTTTGCCACTAGGTGAGGCAGTGTCCAGGAAAAGGAGAGAAAAAGAGCCTCTGCTTGAAACTGAGGTAAGAAGAACTGATAGAATTAAAAATGATAATAATGGATATAGGAGAAAATCCTGTGATTTTAAAGCTTGTTTGCCTTGCAATGCTGTACCACCAGTACTTCACAATAAAGTGGTAACAAATCTGACAAAGACTTTCTGCAAGGTGTTTGAGGAGGAAGCTCATGAGAATTTGTCAAATAAACCCAAGAAGAAGGGACAGGAAGAGGTGGCCAAGGTGTCCAAAGCCACAGGTCTTACTGAGCAGCCTAAAGATGTGTAATCATGCACACACAACACATCCCCAACATCAGAAGAGGACTCGTTCAATTCCCTAGTTTGGTTAATGTGATATGTTTGCTGGTTGAGATCATCTGTGTTAGTTTGTGTAATAGTAATGGATGTGATACTATTTGGCACCTTTTGTCCTATATTAGGTTGTCGGACCTATGTTATGTGTGTGTTAATGACTGCTCTATGTTGGTTCAGTATGACAAGCAATTTTTGCAAGCTATGAAAGGTTATTATGCCCATATTTGTTGTACCCTGTTTCACCATGAGATGAACAGGAGGCTGGCAACTTTTGAAAATGCACAACATTTCACTACAAGGCAGACTACCAAGGGATGGTACTTGGTACTTGTCATCAATTAGATCATATTTGTTAATGAATAACAACAGGTCATGGAATATACTGAACTGGAATGTCAGGGGTATTAATTCTTCAGATAAATGGTTAGCTACCAGGCAAAAAATTGAAGAAAGTGCAGCTGCTTTTGTTTGCTTGCAACTAAAAGAGAGAACTTTGATCTTACATATATCCATGAATTCTGCCCACAAAGATTTAACAAATTTGAATTTCTTCCCTCAGTTGAGGCTTCTGGAGGTATTCTGACTGCATGGAATGGAGCTCTTTTTAATGGTGAAATGATTTTCCAAAATAATTTTTCTCTCTCAATCCAGCTTTCTTGTAATACCACCAACCATACTTGGATTCTCACTAATATTTATGGGCCTTGCAGTCCTGAGGATAAATTGGAATTCATAGATTGGTTCGGTTCAATTCAAATACCTAATGAGACAGACTGGATAATCATGGGGGACTTTAACTTTATCAGATCACCTGAGGACAGAAATAAACCTGGAGGAGATGTCAATCAAATGCTTCTTTTTAATGAGGCAATTAGTAATTTGGGCCTGGTGAAGCTACCCCTAAAAGGCAGCCAATTTAGCTAGAGCAACATGCAGGAAAATCCACTTTTGGAGAAATTAGATTCGTTTTTTACTTCTGCAGCTTGGATGGCATCTTTCCCTGACACAACTGCTCTTCCTTTGGCAAAACCAATCTCTGACCATCTTCCATGTATGATCAAAATTGGCACAAAAATTCCAAGGTCACAGGTTTTCAGATTTGAGAACTATTGGTTGAAGCATAGCTCTTTCAAGGACATTGTTCTGGCAGCCTGGAATAAACCTGTGGGATTCACAGACCCTGCAAAGAAAGTTAATGCTAAATTTAAGAATTTAAGGAGAGCTCTCAAATTGTGGGCCATGTTGGAAATATGCCCTAGAGGCAATAATAAAAGTATTATTATATTTCAATGTTCATGATAATTGTCTTTTGTTCATGCTATAACTGTATTATCCGGAAATCGTAATACACGTGTGAACAATTAGACCCCAATATGTCCCTAGTGAGCCTCTAGTTGACTAGCCCGTTGTGATCAATAGATAGTCATGGTTTCCTGACTATGGACATTGGATGTCGTTGATAACGGGATCACATCATTAGGAGAATGATGTGATGGACAAGACCCAATCCTAAGCATAGCATAAAAGATCGTATAGTTCGTTTGCTAGAAGCTTGGCCAATGTCAAGTATCTCTTCCTTCGACCATGAGATCGTGTAACTCCGGTTACCGTAGGAGTGCCTTGGGTGTATCAAACGTCACAACATAAGCGGGTGACTATAAAGGTGCATTACGGTATCTCCGAAAGTACCGCGGTTGACACGGATCGAGATCGATTTGTCACTCCGTGTATGACGGAGAGGTATCTCTGGCCCACTCGGTAATGCATCATCATAATGAGCTCAATGTGACCAAGGTGTTGGCCACGGGATCATGCATTACTGATGCGAGTAAAGTGACTTGCCGTAACGAGACTGAACAAGGTATTGGGATACCGACGATCGAGTCTCGGGCAAGTAACGTACCGATTGACAAAAGGAATTGCATACAGGGTTTGATCGAATCCTCGACAACGTGGTTCAACCGATGAAATCATCGAGGAGCATGTGGGAGCCAACATGGGTATCCAGACCCCGCTGTTGGTTATTGCCCGAGAGTCGTCTCGGTCATGTCTACGTGTCTCCCGAACCCGTAGGGTCTACACACTTAAGGTTCGGTGTCGCTAGGGTTAATAGGAAGTCAAGTATGTGACTACCGAATGTTGTTCAGAGTCCCGGATGAGATCCCGGACGTCACGAGGAGTTTCGAATGGTCCGGAGGTAAAGAATAATATATAGGAAGTGGTATTTGACGCCATCGGGAAAGTTTGAGGTTTCCGTAATGTCCGGGACCACCGAAGGGTCCCGGGTCCACCGGTGGGGCCACCAATCCGGAGGGCCCCATGGGCTGAAGTGGGAGGAACCAGCCCATAGTGGGCTGGTGCGCCCCTAGGCCCACCCTGCGCCTAGGGTTGAAACCCTAGGGGTGGGGCGCCCACTGGCTTGGGGCACTCCACCCCTTGGCCGCCGCCCGAGATTGGATCTCCGAGGCGGCCTCCCAGGGGCCTATATAAAGGGGGAGGGAGGGGCTGCTGTACCCATCTCCAAGGCGCAGCCCTCCCTCCCAACACTTCTCCTCCTCCGTAGGCGCTTGGCGAAGCCACTGAGAGATCTTGCTTCTCCACCATCACCACGCCATCGTCTTTGCCGGTGGAGCTGTCTTCCTCAACCTCTCCTTCCTCCTTGCTGGATCAAGATGGAGGAGACGTCGCTCGTCCCGTCACGTGTGTTGAACGCGGGTGCTGTCCGTTCAGCACTTGGACATCGGTGATCTGAATCACGCTCGAGTCGACTCCATCATCACCTTGCAAGCTTCCGCACGCGATCTACAAGTGGTATGTAGATGCAATCTCTCTCCCAATACTCGTTGCTTAGATGAACTCATAGATGGATCTTGGTGAAGCCGTGAAAAATTTTTAATTTTCTGCAACGTTCCCCAACAAAGGCATCATGAGCTAGGTCTATCGTAGTTCTCTAATGCACGAGTAGAACACAAATTGTTGTGGGCGTTGATCTTGTCATCTTACTTGCCTCTACTAGTCTTTTCTTGCTCAACGGTATTGTGGGATGAAGCGGCCGGACCAACCTTACACGTGCGCTTACGTGAGACCGGTTCCACCGACTGACATGCACTAGTTGCATAAGGTGGCTGGCGGATGTCTGTCTCTCCCACTTTAGTTGGAGCGGATTCGATGAACAAGGCCCTTATGAAGGGTAAATAGAAGCTGGCAAAATCACGTTGTGGTGATTCGTAGGTAAGAAAACGTTCTTGCTAGAACCCAATCGCAGCCACGTAAAAGATGCAACAACAATTAGAGGACGTCTAACTTGTTTTTGCAGCGATTGATCATGTGATGTGATATGGCCAGAAGTTGTGATGAATGATGAATTGTCATGTATGAGATCATGTTCTTGTAATAGGATTCACGACTTGCATGTTGATGAGTATGACAACCGGCAGGAGCCATAGGAGTTGTCTTTATTTTTTGTATGACCTGCGTGTCATTGAAGAACGCCATGTAAACTACTTTACTTCATTGCTAAACGCGTTAGTCATAGAATTAGAAGTAGTCGTTGGCGTGACAACTTCATGAAGACACGATGATGGAGATCATGATGATGGAGATCATGGTGTCAAGCCGGTGACAAGATGATCATGGAGCCCCGAAGATGGAGATCAATGGAGCTTTATGATATTGGCCATATCATGTCACAACTATATAATTGCATGTGATGTTTATTATGCTTTTACATCTTGTTTACTTAGGACGACGGTAGTAAATAAGATGATCCTTACAAAATTTCAAGAAGTGTTCTCCCTAATCGTGCACCGTTGCTACAGTTCGTCGCTTCTAAGCACCACGTGATGATCGGTGTGATGGATTCTTACGTTCACATACAACGGGTGTAAGACAGTTTTACACAAATAAAACACTTAGGGTTAACTTGACGAGCCTAGCATGTGCGGACATGGCCTCGAACACGGAGACCGAAGGTCGAACACGAGTCGTATGGAAGATACGATCAACATGAAGATGTTCATCGACGATGACTAGTCCGTCTCACGTGATGATCGGACACGGGCTAGTCGACTCGGATCGTGTAACACTTAGATGACTAGAGGATGTCTAATCTAAGTGGGAGTTCATAATTTGATTAGAACTTTATTATCATGAACTTAGTCTAAAACCTTTGCAAATATGTCTTGTAGATCAATGGCCAACGCTAATGTCAACATGAACTTCAACGCTCCTAGAGAAACCAAGCTGAAAGATGATGGCAGCAACTATACTGAACGGGTCCTAACACGAGGATCATCCTCATAGCTGCCAGAAGCAATATGTCCTAGACGAACCGATAGGTGGCGCTCCGTCCCCAGAGAACCAAGGCGTTATGAGCGCTTGGCAATCTCGTCGATGATTACTCCCTCGTTCGGTGCGGCATGCTCTACAGACTTAGAACCGGGGCTCCAAAAGCGTTTTGAGCATCACGGAGCATATGAGATGTTCAAGAGCTGAAACTAGTTTTCCAAGCTCATGCCCGGTCGAGAGATATGATGTCTCGACAAGTTCTACAGATTGTAAGATGGAGGAGAACAGTTACAAGGTGAGCACATCCTCAAGATGTGCAGGTTGCACAATCGTATGACCCAGTTGAACATTAACCTCCCGGATGAGGCGGTCATTGACAGAATCCTCCATCGCTCCCACCAAGCTACAAGAGCTTTGTGATGAACTACAACATGCGGGGATGGAAAAGACCATTCTGAAGTGTTCTCGATGTGAAGTCAGCAGAGGCTGAAATCAAGAAAGAACATCAAGTGTTGATGGTCAATAAGACCACTAAGTTCAAGAAGGGCAAGGGTAAGAAGAACTTCAAGAAGGACGGCAAAGATGTTGCCGCGCCCGTAAGCCTTGTTCGGGAGGAAGTCAAAGAATGGACCCAAGCACGAGATCGAGTGCTTTTATTGCAAGGGGAAGGGTCACTAGAAGCGGAACTGCCCCAAATACTTAGCGGATAAGAAGGCCAGCAACACCAAAGGTATATTTGATATACATGTAATTGATGTGTACCTTACCAATACTCGTAGTAACTCCTGGGTATTTGATACCGGTGCCGTTGCTCATATTTGTAACTCACAGCAGAGCTGCGGAATAAGCGGAGATCTGGCGAAGGGAGGTGACGATCTTGCGTCGGGAATGGTTCCAGAGTCGATGTGATCGCCGTCGACACGCTGCCTCTACATTTACCTCTGGGATTAGTTTTAAACCTTAATAATTGTTATTTAGTGCCAAGTTTGAGCATGAACATTGTATCTGGATCTCGTTTGATACGAGATAGCTACTCATTTAAGTCTGAGAATAATGGTTGTTCGATTTATATGAGACATATGTTTTATGGTCATGCTCCGATGGTCAATGGTTTATTCTTAATGAATCTCGAGCGTAATGTTACACATGTTCATAGTGTGGATGCCAAAAGATGTAAAGTTGATAACGATAGTCCCACATACTTGTGGCACTGCCGCCTTGGTCACATTGGTGTCAAGCGCATGAAGAAGCTCCATGCTGATGGACTCTTAGAGTCTCTTGATTATGAATCATTTGACACATAAGAACCATGCCTCTTAGGCAAAATGACCAAGACTCCGTTCTCCGGAACAATGGAGCGAGCAACCAACTTGTTGGAAATCATACATACCGATGTGTGCGGTCCAATGAGCGTTGAGGCTCGCGGAGGATATCGTTATGTTCTCACTCTCACTGATGACTTGAGTAGATATGGATATGTCTACTTAATGAAACACAAGTCTGAGACCTTTGAAAAGTTCAAGGAATTTCAGAGTGAGGTAGAGAATCAACGTGATGAAAGATAAAGTTCCTGCGATCGATCGTGGAGGAGAATATTTAAGTCACGAATTTGGCACACACTTAAGGAAATGTGGAATCGTTTCACAACTCACGCCGCTGGAACACCTCAAATAAACGGTGTGTCCGAACATCGTGTCGCACTCTATTGGATATGGTGCGGTCTATGATGTCTCTTACCGATTTACCGCTATCATTTTGGGGATACGCTCTAGAGACAGCTACATTCACTTTAAATAGGGCACCGTCTAAATCCGTTGAGACGACACCGTATGAATTATGGTTTGGGAAGAAACCTAAGCTGTTGTTTCTAAAAGTTTGGGGATGCGATGCTTATGTCAAGAAACTTCAACCCGAAAAGCTCGAACCCAAGTCGGAAAAATGCGTATTCATAGGATACCCTAAGGAAACTGTCGGGTATACCTTCTACTTAAGATCCGAAGGCAAGATCTTTGTTGCCAAGAACGGATGCTTTACGGAAAAGAGTTTCTCTTGAAAGAAGTAAGTGGGAGGAAAGTAGAACTTCGATGAAGTACTACCTCTCGAGCGGGAAGGTGGTGCAGCGCAGAAACCGTTCTGTGATGCCCACACCAACTAAAGAGGAAAACAATGATGATGATCAAGGTACTTGGATCAAGTTGTTCTGAACTTCAAGGTCCACGAGGACACGTTCCGCACTGAGTGGTACGGCAACCCTGTCATGGAAATCATGTTGTTAGACAACAATGAACCTTCGAACTATGAAGAAGCGATGGCGGGCCGGGTTCCAACAAATGGCTTGAGGCCATGAAATCCGAGATAGAATCCATGTATGAAAACAAAGTATGGACTTTGACAGACTTGCCGATGATCGGCGAGCGATAGAAAACAAATGGATTTTTAAGAAGAAGACGGACGCGGATGGTAATGTTACCATCTATAAGGCTCGACTTGTCGCTAAGGGTTATAGACAAGTTCAAGGGATTGACTACTGACGAGACATTCTCTCCGTAGCGAAGCTAAAGTCCGTCCGAATCATGTGAGCAATTGCCGATACTATGATTATGAGATATGGCGATGGGCGTCAAAACGGCATTCCTTAACGGGCATCTTAAGGAAGAACTGTATATGATGCAGCGGAAGGTTTTGTCGATCCTCGTAACGCTAACAAAGTATGCAAGCTCCAGCGATCCATTTATGGACTGGTGCAAGCATCTCGGAGTTGGAACATTCGCTTTGATGAGATGATCAAAGCGTTTGGGTTTATGCGACTTATGGAGAAGCTGCGTTTACAAGAAAGTGAGTGGGAGCTCAGAGCATTTCTCATATTATAT
Organism: Aegilops speltoides; assembly: GCA_021437245.1. NCBI lineage: Eukaryota > Viridiplantae > Streptophyta > Magnoliopsida > Poales > Poaceae > Aegilops > Aegilops speltoides. The sequence continues at coordinate 458,113,018 of CM038144.1, forward strand.
GTAGATGGCATACTCTTGATGGGAAATGATACGAAATTTCTGACAGCATTAAGGCCTACTTGAATAAGTGTTTTTCAATGAAGGACCTTGGAGAAGCTGCTTATATATTAGGCATCATGATCTATAGAGATAGATCGAGGCGCCTCATAGGTCTTTCACAAAGCACATACCTTGATAAGATTTTGAAGAGGTTCAAAATGGATTAGTCCAAGAAGGGTTCTTGCCTATGTTACAAGGTGTGAGATTGAGCTCAGCTCGATCACGACCACGGCAAAAGATAAAGAAGAGATGAGTGTCATCCCTATGCTTCAGCCATAGGATCTATTATGTATGCCATCTTGTGTACTGACCGATGTAAACCTTGCCGTAAGTTTGGTTGCAAGATACCAAAGTAATCCCGCAAGGAACACCGGACAGCGGTCAAGAATATCTGAAGTACCGAAAAGGACAAAGGACATGTTTCGCTTTATGGAGGAGACGAAGAGCTCGTCGTAAAGGGTTACGTCGACACTAGCTTCGACTCAGATCTGGATGACTCTAAGTCACAAACCGGATACGTGTATATGTTGAATGGTGGAGCGATGGTGGTGCAGCCGCAAGCGAAGCGTCGTGGCGGGATCTACGTGTGAAGCGGAGTACATGGCAGCCTCGGAGGCAGCGCATGAAGCGATTTGGGTGAAGGAGTTCATCACCGACCTAGAGTCATACCCAATGCGTCGGGGCCGATCAAACTCTTCTGTGACAACACCGGAGCTATTGCCCTTGCCAAGGAGCCTGGTTTCACAAGAATACCGAGCACATCAAGCGTCGTTTCAACTCCATCCGCGAAAATGTTCAAGATGGAGACATAGAGATTTGCAAAGTGCACACGGATCTGAATGTCGCAGATCCGTTGACTAAACCTCTCTCGCGTGCAAAACATGATCAACACCAGAACTCTATGGGTGTTCGATTCATCACAATGTAACTAGATTGGTGACTCTAGTGCAAGTGGGAGACTGTTGGAAATATGCCCTAGAGGCAATAATAAAAGTATTATTATATTTCAATGTTCATGATAATTGTCTTTTGTTCATGCTATAACTGTATTATCCGGAAATCGTAATACACGTGTGAACACTTAGACCCCAATATGTCCCTAGTGAGCCTCTAGTTGACTAGCCCGTTGTGATCAATAGATAGTCATGGTTTCCTGACTATGGACATTGGATGTCGTTGATAACGGGATCACATCATTAGGAGAATGATGTGATGGACAAGACCCAATCCTAAGCATAGCATAAAAGATCGTATAGTTCGTTTGCTAGAAGCTTGGCCAATGTCAAGTATCTCTTCCTTCGACCATGAGATCGTGTAACTCCCGGTTACCGTAGGAGTGCCTTGGGTGTATCAAACGTCACAACGAATCGGGTGACTATAAAGGTGCATTACGGTATCTCGAAAGTACTGTTGGGTTGACACGGATCGAGGCGGGATTTGTCACTCCGTATGACGGAGAGGTATCTCTGGGCCCACTCGGTAATGCATCATCATAATGAGCTCAATGTGACCAAGGTGTTGGCCACGGATCATGCATTCTGATGCGAGTAAAGTGACTTGCCGTGCGAGACCGAACAAGGTATTGGGATACCGACGATCGAGTCTCGGGCAAATAACGTATCGATTGACAAAAGGAATTGCATACGAGGTTTGATCGAATCCTCGACATCGTGGTTCAACCGATGAAATCATCGAGGAGCATGTAGGAGCCAACATGGGTATCCGACCCGCTGTTGGTTATTGCCGAGAGTCGTCTCGGTCATGTCTCGTGTCTCCCGAACCCGTAGGGTCTACACACTTAAGGTTCGGTGGCGCTAGGGTTAGTAGGAAGTCAAGTATATGACTCTTGAATGTTGTTCGAGTCCGGATGAGATCCCGGACGTCACGAGGAGTTCGAGAATGGTCCGGAGGTAAAGAATAATATATAGGAAGTGGTATTTGCCATCGGGAAAGTTTGGGGTTTCGGTAATGTCTGGGACCACCTAAGGGTCCTGAGGTCCACCGGTGGGGCCACCTATCCGGAGGGCCCCATGGGCTGAAGTGGGAGGAACCAGCCCATAGTGGGCTGGTGCGCCTCTAGGCCCACCCCGCGCCTAGGGTTGAAACCCTAGGGGTGGGGCGCCCACTGGCTTGGGGGCACTCCACCCCTTGGTCGCCGCCCCACGGAGATTGGATCTCCAGGGCAGCCTCCCAGGGGCCTATATAAGGGGGAGGAGGGGGCTGCTGTACCCATCTCAAGGCGCAGCCCTCCCTCCCAACACTTCTCCTCCTCCGTAGGCGCTTGGCGGCCACGCCGAGAGTCTTGCTTCTCCACCATCACCACGCCGTCGTCTTTGCCGGTGGAGCTGTCTTCCTCAACCTCTCCTTCCTCCTTGCTGGATCAAGACGGAGGAGACGTCGCTCGTCCGTCACGTGTGTTGAGCGCGAGGTGCTGTCCGTTCAGCACTTGGACATCGGTGATCTGAATCACGTTCGAGTACGACTCCATCATCACCTTGCAAGCTTCCGCACGCGATCTACAAGTGGTATGTAGATGCAATCTCTCTCCCAATACTCGTTGCTTAGATGAACTCATAGATGGATCTTGGTGAAGCCGTAGGAAAAATTTTAATTTTCTGCAACGTTCCCCAACAGGCCAAGAGTCTCTCATGCCTTAAAAAGCAGATTGAAGAGTTGAATGCTTGTATATTCATTTGGGATATGATTGAGGAATTTAGAAATCTCACACTTTTTGAAGAAAACTGCAGGTCACTATTAAACGAGTTTATGTTGGTGGTACTAAACAATCAGAAGATTTACTGGAAACAAATAGGGAAAATAAAAGATGTCAAGTTTGGTGATGAGAATACAAGGTTCTTTCACACTAAAGCTTCCATCAATTATAGACACAACAAGATTGCAATGTTGCTCAATGATGATCAGGTGGAAATTACTGACCATGAGGGAAAGGCTGCTATTCCGTGGGAGGCTTTTAAACAAAGACTAGGACAATCAAATGGGCACACAATGCATTTTGACTTGCAGGATCTATATGAGCACAGAGTTGATCCCCAGATATTCCAAGACCTGGAGAAGCCTTTTACACAAGATGGAATTGATTAAGTGGTGAAAAATCTCCCAAATGACAAATCTACAGGCCCTGATGGTTTTAATAATGAATTTATCAAAGCTTGTTGGGGGATTATAAAGGGAGATATTACTGAACTCATCTTGGCTTTCCATACTGGTAATGTGAATCTTGAGAGCATTAATACCTCTTTCATAACCTTGGTGCCAAAGAAGGAAGTGCCTCTCACTCCAAATGATTTCAGACCAATCTCACTACTTAATGGAGTTCTTAAAATCATCACCAAGTTGTTAGCAAACAGACATAAAAAAGTGATCCTACAGATGGTCCGTATTAATCAATATGGTTTTCTCAAAAATAGAATGATCCAGGACTGTCTTGATTGGGCCAATGAATATATCCATCAGTGTCACAGATCAAGAGAGGAGATGTTGGTGATTAAACTAGACTTTGAAAAAGCTTTTGACACAATTGAGCATCAGGCAATAATTGATATTCTCAGAGCTAAAGGATTTGGGGGGAAATGGATCTCCTGGACTCATCACATCTTCACATCTGCATCATCTGCAGTTATGCTAAATGGTGTCCTTGGGAAAAAAATTACTGCAAAAGAGGAGTTAGGCAGGTTGACCCTTACTCACCTTTGATTTTTGTTCTGGCTGCTGATCTACTTCAACCCATTCTTAATAAAGCCATGAGATTGGGGATTGTGACTCCTCCATTACAAGTCAATTTATGCCCTGATTTCCCAATAATTCAATATGCTGATGATACTTTGGTACTTATGAAACCAAATGCCAGGAAACTCATTTGTCTCAAGTCTCTATTAAATACTTTTGCAGAAGCCACAGGATTAAAAGTGAACTATGGGAAGTCTAGCATGGTGCCTATGAACATTGCAGAGGACAGACTTAGTATTTTCACAAATACCTTGAAGTGCATCAGAGGTCATATCCCTTTTACCTACTTGGGATTGCCCCTTGGAATTTACAAACCAACTATGGAATAATGTTTGCCATTAGCCCAAAGAATTGCAAAAAGATTAGCTGGGATTTCTGCCTTCATGACCCAAGCAGGAAGATTACTTCTTGTAAAGCCAGTACTGGCATCCCCCACAATTTTCTTCATGTGCTGTCTAGATGTACCTGTGACCATCAAGCAACAATTCATCAAATATCTGAGGCACTGCTTGTGGAGGAGCCCTGATTTGGAAGATCATAGACCTGCTCTAGTAGCATGGAAAACAGTTTGCAGACCAAAAAGCTAAGGAGGACTGTGTGTTATGGACACTTTCACACAAAACAAAACTCTGCTTATGAAAAACCTCCACAAGTTTTTGAACAGACATAATATACCCTGGGTGAACCTCATCTGGGAGACTTACTATAGTAATGGGCAATTTCCAGGGGATAACAGGGTTGGGTCTTTCTGGTGGAAATCAAATTTGGCACTCATTGATCAGTACAAAGCTATTGCAAGATGGAATGTAGGTGATGGCAAAAGTGCTCTGTTCTCGGATGACTGTTGGCATGACTTCGTTTTGAAACACAAGTTTGATCACCTGCATTCTTTTGCTAGAGATATAGCTATAAATGTCAACCAAGTGATCCACATTGAGTACCTGCAAGATCTTTTTCACTTACCATTGACAACTCAAGCTTATGAGGAATTTCTGGAAATGGAGAATATCTGCATCACACTGAGAAATTCAGAGCACTTGGAGCTGAGGGATACATGGAGTTATATATGGGGTAATGAATTTACTCTTCAGTTAAAGCATACAATGTGTTAATTGGATACAAACAAACTCCCCACACTTTAGTTGGATCTAGAAGAGCTCATGTCAACCAAAACACAAGGTGTTCTTCTGGATGCTACTGCATGACAGAGTCAACACAAGAAACCTACTGAGAAGGAAGAATTTTGAGCTGGAAGAATATAATTGTGCTGTTAGGAACTGTCAACAGGAGGAGACACTACACCACCTTTTTTGGAGTTGCCCCTTTGCAGCACAATGCTGGGATTTTGTATGCCCCAACAGAACACACAACTTCTCAGCCTTGGAAGCCTTTCAAGATCTCAAAGACAAACTGAACAAACCCTTCTTCATGGAGATCATTATTCTAGGGTCCTGGGCTTTTTGGATTTCTAGAAATAATAAAATATTTGAGCATATTAATTCCTCATTTGAGGGCTGGAAATTCATCTACTTGGAAGAACTGAAGTTGCTAAGATACAGGATGAAGAATAAGTATGCTCAGCATTTCTCAGCTTGGCCGGAGTCTATCTTGTAATCTTGCTCTCTAGTACTAGGGTAGGGTAGCCTAGATCTAGTCTTTTTTTCTTCTTCTTATGTTTTTTTGTTCTCTTTTGTTTTCTCTTATATTTTTTTCATGGGCTTATCTCAAGACCTTTGAGACAGACCTTTGTTTTATTTCTTTATTTTTAATGAAAGTTGCAGTGGGGTTTTTACCCTACTGTATAGTCAAAAAACTATTACGGTGATAAAATTGACAACCTAGATATACGCGTAGGACTTGTAAACTGAAACGGAGGGAGTACGAAGAAAGAGATAGAGAGAAGTAAAACAAAATCTTATAGCCAACCTTACAGCTAACCATGTTGTATGAGTGACTAAGTGATGACTATGTATGACATGCCAATATCAGATAGCCAATGCACCTGGACGAAGGAAGTAGTTTCATGCATTCGAAGTAGGCAAAAAATGCTCATTTATAGCAGTCTGGAATCTCCAAGGGCGCGACCGCGCGAGCGAGGCGACGGTCGTGGTAGGCGTGACCATGATACGATCCGCTGAAAGCCCTTGGATCTGAGATGGAACGGTCGCATGCTAAGTTGCTAAAAATTTGCAGAATAACCCTCCAGGATAGGATATTCACCCATAGGTCTAGAATCACGCCATGCAACCATTCGATCTCAGATCCAAGGGCTCTCGGAAGCCCGTATCATGGGAGCATGAAAATCCCTGCCGTTCGCACGCCCCACTCAACATTTTTACAATCGGAAAACCGCTAGCAGTTCGCTCCTACTCGTCCCCGGCCGTCCTTTAACATTACGGCAGTTCGCTCCTAGTCGTCCCATCCTTTCACATTACAGCAGTTCCACTAATCCTAACCCTCCTCCCAAATCCATGGCTTACCAAATCTCCATGATTGGCGGTGAGTACAAGGTTAGAACCATCACTGGCGATGAGTTCGACGTCATCTACACTCGTTCTTGCGTGACAGTGAAAGGATGTCTTGCTCGCTTCAGATGCATGTTTGAAAACTTAGAGGGTGATGAGTGGGTCGCTGGGCTAGATGTTGAGTACACCATAGTCCTGGGAAAAGAGAAGAATCTAAAGGAGGAAGAGAAGAAGAAGCCCGCCATGATCCAGGTTTGCGTGCATAACTTGTGCTTGGTCTACCACATATGCCATGCCGACGTTGAGTGCGAGGATTTTAAGAACTTCCTTGGGGGTGGCAAAGTCAAATTCATTTCTATAGACTTTACGAATGACAAAGAAGTCATGGGTCGGATAGGCCTCGTTATAGGCCAGCCCTTCGACCTCCACAGGAATGTTTTGGTGTCCTCCCGTCAGCCTTCAATGCTGACCCTGGCAGCAGCCACGGTTGATCCTTCGTATTGTAAGCAGACGAAACCTCCACCCAAGTTTCATCTTGCATGGCAGTGGAATGTACTAGATAGAGACCACATCAATTAAGCTGCAATGGATGCCTACCTTTGTTTCAATATCTACAAGGGTTGGATGAAGAGCGAGATCCAAGTGTGCGGTTCAAGCAAAGAAGTATCGGCCAAGAGGAAGAGGGACAAGGACGAAGTCGAGCACGTGGGCGAGGAGTCCGAGTAAGGTGGCAGTGTTGTTGCTCATGGTGGTTAATGTAGTGTCTACCAGATTAGTTGCTTAGTTTAATTTCAGGGTGCTTAGTTTTATTTGAGGGGTGTGTTGTGCTGAGGCCCCAGGAGAACTATGTTATGTTCCTTCTAGTTTCTTTAACTCTTCAGTACGTACGTACTAGTATTTCTTATAGTTCATCTTGTAGTTGGTAGTACTAAAACTTGTTTCTTCACATTATATACGTACAATATATATATATGGCTAACATCATATAGCCAGCAGTTTAGTTGTCAAAGAATTTCAGGGTGCTTAGTTTTATTTGAGTGGTGTGTTGTGCTGGACACCATTATTGTGACTCAAATCTATTTTGGCATGTTATAATGACATAAATACCTATGTACCAACATGCTAGCTCTCCCTCTATCTCACTACAGTACAATAAAGTGTGGGGCCTACTTGATCCCAACAACGTTCTTATTTTCCTGTAAAATTATTTTCTTGGTTACTCCTGACAAGCGGGGCCACACTTATCATTGTGAGATAGAGAGAATCGACATGTTGGTCTAGGCTTATTTTTGTCATATAACGTGGTCAACGTGTTTGACGTGAAAATAACAATGTCTAATGGCATTTTTGAGCAAACATCTAACAGAACGATGGCATTTTTGAGATATCTAATTGCATTTTTCAGCAAGCATCTCACAGATCGATGGCATTTTTGAGTAGTTGTACCTTCTAATGACAAACCTGAGTAGTGAGACACAACTAGTGGCATAAATAATAAAAACCCAAGAATTAAACAGGTATGCTAATTTCTTTAATAGAATTTAGCACCCCATCTAAGCACGTACTAGCTTTTTAAATAGTACTATATGCATAATTTGGTGACGAGTGCTCTCTATATGTACCACCTTTTTTCTTTAATTTCATCTTGTTAGTTTTGCTCCATGGCGCAATCCATCGATACTACTTTTGTACAAAAGTATACATTTAAAAGGCTAGAGGGTAGGGCAGTCTCGCTTGGTCGGTTTCGCGAGAGGCGAGGGCCTTTGTGATTTGATGGCTAATTACTACTGGAAGGCAGGGCCTTGTGATTTGACTGCTCATATAAATGTTACCGACGACCTGAGGAGGAGCAAAGAACAGTGCGGTATACTCAAGTTTTCCACTGGAGTACTAGTACGACAGAGGAGCATGAAACACAGCAGCCGAGTGCGATATGGTGATAAAAATGATCTAATTTGCTAGTCATCGATCCCATGTCGAGGGTGTGCAACATCTTCGCCGAGAAACTACTCTTCTCATGCAGCTTCTTCTAGACGGTGTTATCCTCCTTCAGTAGGTCGAGCTCGTGGCGGAGCTTCGCATTGTCCTCCTGAAGTTGCAGGATTGCGCTCGTCGCCTTCTTATCCAAGGCAATGCTCTTCTTCAGCAGCATCACCAAGCCGGCGGTCAACTCCCCCTGCTCATTGAGCTTAGCGGGCATGTCATCGAGGCTCTCCTTCAGCAGCTCCACCAAGCCGTCGATGAACTCCTTCTGCTTATTGAGCCGATCGGGCATGTCGTCGAGGGATAACGACTCCTATGCCGCCAGCTCGACATCTTCGCCTCCACAGCTAGGGCGCTCCTGGGAGCCCTCGCTTGCCTGTGAGAGATCTTTTGAGGTCTTTGCGAGGTGGCGAGCCCTCTTTTTTTCCGTGGCCTTGGTCTCCGTTGCCTTGTTACGAGAAGTACTCGACCTAGAGCTCTGCACACCGACCATGGGAACGATGGACGAACAAGAAAGACTTAATTATGAGGAGGAAGGTAGAGTAATTTTCGGCTTGGTAGTTCCCCTTTGTATAACCTAGTACTAGCACTAGGACTAAAACCTACATAGTGGGAACATGTTCAGGTTTGATACGTACTACTACATGTGTCCTGGTTTATTGGTCTCCATTGTAATCTATGCCATAGTTTGACCATAAATTTAGCTAATAAAATATTCATGAATGTCATAAAACATTATATCATTAAAAATTATGTTCAAATACGAATCCAACGATATAATTTTAATAACATGCACTAACATTTCATCAGTTAAATCGTTGGTAAAATTTTTAGCAGAAATTTAAAAGAGGACTAATAAACCAGGACAGAGGTAGTAGGTGTGAGCAGGTTTGCACTTAATTATAGCATGGTAGTACTACTTTGGAATGTAATGGGAACAAGCTATAGATTAATTGATGGTTTTGCTTTCGAGGCCTGAAACGGCTCCCGATGAGTTTAGTGGAACATAAATTTCAAGTACTACTGCTCAAATGCGATCGCACAAGTCGATGATGTAAGGGCGGTCGATATGTCGCACCAAGCCGATGTGTGTCCCTTGGTGAGCATGGTCCGACCGACCATAAGTAATACGATGAAGACTTACGGTTGTGGCCGGGTGATTGTCCTTTATCGGTGTCAAAACCGATGATCTCGTAGGGTCCCGAACTATCGTCTAAGGCTAATGGTAACAGGAGGCGGGGACACGATGTTTTACCTAGGTTCAGGCCCTCTCGATGGAGGTAATACCCTACTTCCTGCTTGATTGATCTTGATGATATGAGTATTACAAGAGTTGATCTACCACGAGATAGTAAAGGCTAAACCCTAGAAGCTAGCCTATGATTATGATTGTTCTCCCCTACGGACTAAACCCTCCGGTTTATATAGACACCGGAGGAGGCTAGGGTTACCCAGAGTCGGTTACAAAGAAGGAGATCTAACATCCAAATCGCCAAGCTTGTCTTCCATGCAAAGGAGAGTCCCATCTGGACACGAGACGAAGTCTTGAGTCTTGTATCTTCATATTCCAACAGTCCGGCCAAAGTATATAGTCCGGCTGTCCGGATACCCCCTAATCCAGGACTCCCTCGGTAGCCCCTGAACCAGGCTTCAATGACGATGAGTCCGGCGCGCAGGTTGTCTTCGGCATTGCAAGGCGGGTTCCATCCCCGAATACTCCCAAAGTAACCCTCGAACACTTAAATCGTGTCCGGCTCTGCGAGACAATTTTCACATACCACCGTAGAGAGAACAATATTCCACGAACCGATCCGCTGATATATTTTTTCATAACTTGATATCACATTGTGGTCCGGTCCTTACCTGAACCATTTCTCAACCGGCTACTGCACATATTGCGAGGCGGTTTCCTGGGCACGTCTTGTCGAAGCAGAGATCGTGTCCCCCTTATCACGGGACTTTCATCAATATGGGTGCGGGTAGCCCAACTGTACCGCCAATCACGGCGAGTGGGGAACGAGCAGGTTCCATCAGGAAAGTAGGGAGGCGGAAAAGCTTTTATTGCCTCTATAAAGAGATAAGGCCTCTTCCTCTTTACCCACACCTTTTCCTTTCGCTCGTCCAATCCCTTTCGCTCGAGCCCTAGCGCCCAAGCGCTCGTCTTCTCCACCAAAAAGAGGTTCTCCGAAGATGTCCGAATCCGGAGTAGGAGGCAAGTGGATGGCCTCTACCGTCCAGGAGAAGGATATCAAAAAGCTTCGAGAGGCCGGGTACTTGGCCAAGAAAATCGGCCACCGTCTTCCGACGGCGGGACAGATCGTCCCTAATCCAGAACCTCATGAGAGAGTTGTGTTTCTTCCTCATTTCGTCCACGGGCTCGGGTTTCCCCTTCACCCATTTGGTCGCGACATCATGTATTATTACGGGATTGATTTTCACGATCTCTCCCCTAACTCTTTCCTTAACATCTCGACGTTTATCGTCGCGTGTGAGGCCTTTCTCCAAATTTTTCCACACTTTGGATTATGGCTGAAGATCTTCAATGTGAAGCCCAAGGTGGTGAACGGCGAGCACGCCGAGTGCAGAGGAGCCATGGTGAGCAAGATGCCCAAGGTCACATGGCCGACAGGCACCTTCAATGATTCCGTCAAGGAGTGGCAGCAGCAGTGGTTCTACATCACTGGGCCGCGCGGCAAAAAGTGGGCTGCTGCTCCCGAATTCAGATCCGGAACCCCCCTGCAGCTCACGTCCTGGCCCAAGAAGGGCCTGAACTAGTCCTCGTCCAATGAGCTGTTGGTGCTCCACACGTGCATCAAGCGCGTGGTAGATAAGGACGTCAAACTTGTCAATGTAGTCCAGGTGATGTTAGTCCGCCTGGTTCTTCCTTGCCAACACCGGACCTGTAATTTGTGGGAATACGACCCGGCCGAGCACCAGACCCTGCGGGAGCTCTACGGCTCCTCACACAAGGATATCTAGAAGGTGCTCTTCAAGTCCGGCAAACCGTGGCCGGACTCCGCCGAGGACCGTGGGTATCAATTGTCCCGCCCCGCCAGTCCGGTAAGTTATCGCTATGTTCTGTCCGCCCATGTTTAGCTGGCATATCCCAAGGGAGACGCTTTATCATGCTTTCCACAATTACCCCAGGAATGGACGAAGAAGGCAGGGCGGATACATTGTCCGGCCCCGCTGCCAGAAGAACCGACAGGACCACTTCTAACGAAGATGCTGGTCCTAGCGCCTTACATGGCACCGAAGAAAGAGGCCTTCAAGGAGGCCAAGGAGACCCAGGGCAGCCTCCGTCGCCGCGGTGCTTCGGACACAAAATTCGAAGACTCCAACACCCATCCTTCCTCCGAAGATGAAGAGGAGGAGGAAGAAGACGAGACCTCCATGGGGGAAGGAAAGAAAAGGACGGCCTCCTCATCCTTGGAGGCCGAATCGCCAAAGAGGGGAAAAATTCCCTTCCAGAGGCGTCCACCACGGCTACCAATAGCAGCCCGGAGTGGGATCCCAGGGCCCAGCCCCTGGTAAAATCATGAGTACCCGAAATCCGAACACGCCCACGCGCCCAGGATCACTAAGGTGTAATATTTTAACTTGCACCATACTTTGTGCAGCCCGGCGAGGTCTCGCGCCGAACAGTCCTCATCGGAGGATTCGCCGAGCTCAAATGCCCTAGAGAGCGAGACACCTCCGGAGGCCCCTTCCCCGAAGATTGGGCGTGACACCAAGGTGTCGTCCTAGCAGGACCCAGACTAGGGAGGGCACACCTCTGGGGCCGGATACACGGGAGCAACGGTTCCCATGAGCGTCGACGGCGGGGGCGATCTTAGATTCGGCCCGCAGCCAGACACGATCCCGGAGACCTTTGAGGCTCTAGGATCAAGTAGGCAGCCCCCTTGACGGAAGGAGGCGAGCCTGCTCCGCCAGCAACCTCTGTCCAACCAGAGCTGCAGGACAGCTTATCGACAGCGCTAAAGAGTGCTTCCATCGTCGATGAACATCGCGCCCTTATGGGTGCGGTGATTGGAAAGATTCAGTCCGCTGAGAGCAGGCTGAATGAATCCTACATCAACCTTATAAAAGGCTTTGAGGTATGTTTTAGGAACCTTTGAAGATTGTCATAGTATGGATAGTAGCCCCTGATGCACTGTCCGGTGAAAGAGAGAACCGAACAGGGTATCAAATTTCCGCTTCGCAGGAGACTCAGTTAATGACATATATCTCTTCATTTGTAAGCAAAGGCTCAGAGCGACGACCGCCTCTCATCTTCTGGAAGTGTCCGGACTAAGCGATGCAGGCGGGCGAATAAGAACTTGGCAGTGAAGAAGCAGTTGGAGGACAAGCAAGGTATATCGAAACCTTGATAAGTTTAGCACAAATGAGTAGTTGTGCCTGATGAAATTATTTATATTGTGTGCTCTAGGAGCAAATGCCGAAATTGAGGCGCTAAAAAAGGCTATGGCCGAAAGCGACAAGAAGGCCGTCGTGGAGCAGGCTCTTCGCGAGAGGCACGAGGCCAGGGTCATTGAAGCTGAAGGAGAGCTCCAGGAGGCCGTGAAGAAAAGCGAGACTTTGGAGCAGAGTCTAGCAGGGAAAGAGTCCGAACTTGCCCAAGCTCTCCAAGCCACAAATGATGTTCGGGAGGAAGCCCGAGGTGCTCTGAAGGACATTCAGGAGGCGAGGAGGGTTGCAGATGGTAAGGCTTTTTTATTTAAAGCGGTTTTTATGTAGCAATAGGAGAAATTCAAAGTGACAAATTGAATTCTTATTTCTCCAGGGGCGTTTGCGGACCTGCCATGTAGCATATCTGATGCTGCTCAATTCTACCGGGCTGAGGAGAAGAAGCCTATGGAAAAGCATTTCTGGTCGCAGTATTTGGTGCCAAATTATCCGGTGCCATTTGTCGATCTGCTGAAGCAGCTGATTGAACTGCACTAGGCGGCCTAACTAGCCATGAAGGACTTACTTGTCCGGCTGTGGCCCGCTGAGCCAATTCCAAGTAGTTACTTCGGGCTCGTGAAGAGGATTGTTGGTGCTTGCCCTCGGCTCGAAGTCATTAAGCGGTCGGTCTGTATAGAAGGTGCACGAATGGCATTTGCCCATACGAAAGTGCACTGGGGGAAGCTTGATGCTGAAAAGCTAATGACTGAGGGACAACCGGAGGGTAAGGAGCACCGCAAGCCCGAATTATATTATGATGGTGTCCTGAAAGGAGCCCGCCTTGTGGCGGAGCAATGTACCAAAGACATTATATTTCCTCAAGGCGTCATGATGTCTTTTGTAATGCGGAACGCTGGCACTTTATTATTTATTGCCTGTTATATAAAGTTTTTCTTCCTGTGCGGCCGTTTGATATATATGAATCCTGAGAGTTGGCCCGTCGTCGGCTTCTGCCACCACATAGAAAGTACGGGGGTGTTCGGGACAAACCTGAACACTCTTTATCCCATTTTTGGGTCCTTGAAGGAGGTGTTCAGCACAGCGAACCGAGCAATCGGACTATAGGGCTTTATCACTCTCACTTAGCCATAGGAATTTGAGTATGGTAGGCGCAGCCCCTGGTGTTCGGAAGACCGTACGAGGGGCTCTAATAGCACCTGATCCGAAGACCGATCCGTCGCACTCTGCATTTGTTATGGCATTATGCGGAATAAATCCTTAAAGATTTTACAACCTCTCGAACGGCTGACCAGCTCTCACCGTATCATGACGATCGGTTTCGGCTTTCTCTCTTGAGGTGCTCGTCCGGGAAGAACGGGACACAATCGCGATAGTTCTCCAGCGCTACCTTAGCCGATGGAGCGGAACGTAAGGTACCAAAACATGGGAGCCGGGCAAACCCAACTAATGACCCAAGACATGATTCAGAGCTGATGCATATAGTGCTATAAGTTCGGGGTGTCGAGCGACCGAGAAGGTGCTCGGACTTTGTTGCCATATTATGGGTACAAAGAAGCCCCTGGCGTAGTAGGGCATGACACTATGTGCGGGTGCCGTTATGACGAAAAAGGCGTCAATGAGGAATGACAGCCGGTAAGTGTCATATAACTCTATATGTTGTAGTGGAGTGACACATCTATGCGTATGAATACGGTTTATGCTATAAAAGGAGGTATGAGGGCGGAACCTGTTGTGACCGGGCGGGAGGAAGTTGTGTGCTGATCCGAGGTGTATCCGGATTGTCTTCTTGGGGAATATTTGTATATTCCCTCTTTGTGCATCCAAGTTGATTACGTATCGCCATCCCTGCTTACTGCAAAAGTGAGCTCAGAAAGAAAATGCTTAGAGACATTTATGTGTCATAGGATGGTTGAACCGCGGGGCCCTCCCCAGCTTATGCCGGAGTGCTTGATTGGAGCCTGGTCGAGCCGGGCTATCATGCCATAAAGTAGCTCGGACTCCTTTGTTGGTGTCCGGGGGGTGGCTGTCGAATCGAAGTTCGATAGAAAGGCACAACTCGCTACCTCAGCGGCGGTATACTTTCCAGTGTCGGGGTGGAGTTCGGCCTTGCCCGTAACCATGTCACGTGGGCTTGGAATGGTGTGGTGCCGCGTTGAATCGAGCCAATGCGGTTCGTCCCGGCAGTACGTAATAGTTACTGTATAAGGGGACAATATCGAAGACTTATTCTTCGGCATGGTGATTTTTTGGTGATCCGAAGACAACCTCCAGGGTGGTGGGCCTGTAAAACTGACCTTTACACCTGGTATGATATCTTGAGAAGATGTTTTTAGTGGGTTTGATCCTCGAGCGACCAATACATATCTGGTGCACTGTGTCCTGGTGTAGCAAGTTTGGGTTGCTGTTTATGCCAATAGGGGCTCGTGTGAGGTGGAACTCATCAACTATTGGGTCAAGGATAAGTGCAACTGAATTGCCATGGTTGAAATTGGCTGGACGGTCTGTGTGATCAGAGATGATCGGCCGTATTTGTGTACCATGGGGGGACTGTTATTGTTGAGTCGGCGTCCCGAGGAGTACACATTCGTTCCCATTTGGGGATGTGGGTGGTGTTTATCCCGTTCGCCTTGTTGGTTTGCCGAGAATTTTCTTTTGCCTCATAATGTTTGATGGTCTGGGCTCCTCGTTGTCTTCATAGCTTTGAGACCCCTTCTTATTGTTTCCGGCGCGTGACCGACCGGTTTGTTTTGAAGATCCGGCATTCTCTATAGGTATGATTGGTTGCCGTTCCGGGGGTACCATGAATTTGACATGGGTGGTCGAGTATGCCGCCCGGGCCGGATGGGCCTGAATTGTTCTCTTTACGCTGACCGGACTGGGATCCGCGGAATCCGGCATCGACTGCCGTGTCTTGGGCGTCATCATTATTTTTGTGATGCTTATGTTTGTGCGTCGGGGTTTATGGGTGCTCTCTCGCATTTCCTGCGTATTGCCCCGGATCGTGATGTATTGGCGTCGGGGTGTGGGCTTTAGGACCTCCTCCTCAAGTTGAGGTAGCAACTTGTGCTTTGGGTACCCTTTGGTGGGGCGCTCGAGTTCGTATTCCTCGGCTGCCAGGACCTCAGTCCATCTGTCTGCGAGCAGATCTTGATCAGCTTGGAGCTGCTGCTGCTTCTTTTTCAGGCTTCTTGCACTGGCCATAAGCCGGCGCTTGAAGCGCTCCTGCTCTACGGGATCCTTAGTCACGCCGAATTCATCGTCGCCGAGGCTCACCTCGTCTTCGGAGGGAGGCATGTAGTTGTCCTCCTCCAAGTATCCGCCCGTCGCCTGTTCATCTGGGCTAAGTTGCCCGTCTTCATGTTCGGCCTGCTCGAAGGCAAGCTGATCGGGATTGTATTCATTTTTGGCACCATCCGGATTGTTTTCATCTCCTGTGCCGGTATTGCTGTGGCAGGGCTCAGAGCGGCACCGATGACGCCCATGCTTTTGATTTCTTCCGTAAGGGGTTATCCTATGTTGCCTCATCGCCATTGGTTTCTTTGCGGGTGTCCACCTTATATATATCATACGAGGAGGTGGTTGTCCAGCACCCCGTGGGTGGTGGTTCCTGTTCTTCTCCTGCGTCGTCGTCCACACCGTCGATGTCTTTGGAGTCAAAGTCAAGCACGTCGGTCAAATCATCGACAATGGCAATGAAGTGGGTGGTGGGTGGGTAACGAATTTTCCTCGTCGCCTGCTTCCCACTCGAGCCGGACATAGTTCGGCCAAGAGTCTCCTGACAAAGAGAGAGACCTTAATGAATTCAGCATGCCGCCGAAGGCGCGAGTGCTGCAAGATATCCGCAAAGGTGAACTCCATTATCGGAGCCCAATTGGATTCGATGGGCCGAATCTTGTCGGTTTGGAACCTCTGATAGGACACAAGTCCGGGTCGATGACCTGAACTTCCTTAGAGATGGAGTCTGTATTTGGCTCTACCGCCGATGAGTATGCGGCCTCCGGGGAGGGGTCCATCCACCCGTCCTCGTACGACGCGATCTGCCCTAGATTTAGGTCCAAAGCTACTGCAGGTGTGATATCCCGAATATTGTCTGATAGCAGATCTAAGCCGTGCTCGTTGTGACTGTTCGGCGCTCCTGGCGTATGCCTGAATCCGTCAAAGATCAAGTCTCCGCGGATATCGGCCTGTAGTTCAAGTTTTCGAACATGACCTGCTGGCCAGGGGCGTAGCTGTCGATCTGCTCCAGATGGCCAAGCGAATTGGCCCGCGGTATGAAGCCGCTGAACACGAAGATCTGCCTGGGGAGAAAAGTCTCACCCTGGACCGCATTGTTGTTGATGATTGAAGGAGCCATCGAGCCTTGATGCGACAACACAGAGGAACTCTCAATGAAAGCACCAATGTCGGTGTCAAAACCGGCGGATCTCGGGTAGGGGGTCCCGAACTATGCGTCTAAGGCTAATGGTAATAGGAGGCAGGGGGCATGATGTTTTACCCAGGTTCGGGCCCTCTCGATGGAGGTAATACCCTACTTCCTGCTTGATTGATCTTGATGATATGAGTATGACAAGAGTTGATCTACCATGATATTGTAAAGGCTAAACCCTAGAAGCTAGCCTATGATTATGATTGTTCTCCCCTATGGACTAAACCCTCCAGTTTATATAGACACTGGAGGAGGCTAGGGTTACACAGAGTCGGTTACAAAGAAGGAGATCTAACATCCAAATCGCCAAGCTTGTCTTCCACGCAAAGGAGAGTCCCATCCGGACACGGGATGAAGTCTTGAGTCTTGTATCTTCATAGTCCAACAGTCCGGCCAAAGTATATAGTCCGGCTATCCGGATACCCCCTAATCCAGGACTCCCTCAGTCACGACCAAGCATTCAAAAACTAGTGATAAATCAATTACCATCTTTTTCAAAACGACCAAGTATTTTCATAAGAATACAATACATATAGATGGAGTGATTGTCAAGGTTGCAAACCGACATGGCGTTGCAAGTTCACTCCAGCAGCAACCGAGTAGGTCACTGCATCACTAGCGGGGTAGGAGGACAACTCACCTCGCCTATGATACATGCCTAGCGCCGCCGTCGCAGCTGGTCCCGGAATTTGGCTTCTCCTACCGCCCATTTGAACAGTTGCACCGACTGCTCATGCCATTCTGCAGGCATGCACATTCTTTCATCCGCAGTCGACTCAGTGAATATGATCTCTGCCATTAGCCCTAACTCGAAATCAATGCGACGCTGCCAGCTGCTGACATCCCTTAGCACCTCTCCCCTGAGATCGACTTGCGCATCCGCCTTGTGCTTCACCAGGCACGGCTCCTTCGAACTTGTCTCCAATCGATGCGAAGCTTCCTCGATCCGATTTGCCCTTGCTGCCCACCACCTAAAATGCAGCCCTGGCATGTCCTCCGGCGCCACCGATCTATGATTCCAGAGCAATGGATCCCCTCTGAAACGCATGTGGGTTTCGCTCAAAGGCGGCAGTGCTGCGGGCCGCAGCAAGAGGGCAGCCCACGGGATCCTGGGATCTAAGGAATTATCCATGGCGGGATCCGGTTGGCGAGGCAGGGAGGCGAGCGTAGGCGCTGGGAGAGCCCTACAAGGCTAAGATAAAGATAGTACTACTCCTCTCCGTCCATATTTAAATAGTACAAAGGCCATCAACAGTAAACCAGGAAAAATTGATCATCCTGCCTGCATCCTGGTTTATTGGCCTCCTTTTTATTTTGTGCCAATTTTTGACCAAAAAATTAACTAACAAAATTCAAGCAGTACAGCCAAAGTTTTTGTTTTTGCACCGCACAAACCAAACAAGCAATCTAACCATCCTAGAGGCAAATCTTGGCGCATTATTTTTATAGTACAAAGGATTTGTACAAGGGGATAATTATTTTTGTTGAAAAGTTTCTGTAATCAAGGTTCACAAAGTTTCCATGGGCATGAACAAAGTTCAAGGCTAGATCCCACTTTAACAATGCTTGTCTTTCTCACTTTCGCTTTTCTTTTTGAAAAGTTTTAGGTTCCCCTCTATTTTTTATAAACTTTTTAAAAGCACAGAACAGAAAAAATGACTCTCTAAAACTTCCGGGTTGTCTCCCTGGCACCACTTTCTTTAAAGCCATTAAGCTAGGCATATAGTGCTCAAGTAATGGATCCACCCGGATCCCAAGGTATATCAAAGCCAATTTTAATTAACAATGATTTGTGATTTAGCAGTGAACACAAAGTAACATATATCATGCACAAACAAAGTCTAACTCTCTTCCTATGCATCGGCATGTGATAAAAGAACAATTCAGGCACACGAAGTAAAGGCTAATGCATAGTATTAACAGTTTCTTGCAATTTTATCGTATTGGAACATAGAGATGTGGAGATGTAGTTTCTCTCTCATAATAATTGCAAGTAGGAGAAGCAAGCACATGCATATTATATTTATCAAAATCATCATGTGCAAGCAGAATGCAACCCATCAATATAGTCCTTAATACGCGCAAACTTCTCCGATATAGTGTAGTTGGGAGAATTCAAAAAGATAATAGGACTATCATGCGTATGTGCAATAGAAACAATTTGATTCTTAACATAAGGAACTATAACAAGTTCATCTCCATAAGCATAATTCATAATGGCATCATGGCCACAAGCATAGCAAGCATCAAGTTCATCAGAAAGGGATATTTCAAACGAATCCAAGGGATCATAGCAATCATCCTTCGGCAAGCACAAAGGGAAATTAAACAATGTATGAGTTGAAGAGTTACTCTCATTAGAAGGGAAAGGATAGCTAATCCGCCCTTCCTCCTTTTGTTCTTCGCTTTCCTCATCATCTTTTTCATCTAATGAGCTCACAGTGTCATCTTTTTCTTCTTCCATAGATTCCTCAAAATATTAGTGTCTTCTTGGACAGTGGAGACTTTGTCAATAAATGCATCAATATCGGAATTATATTCATAATTCTCATAGCAATATTTAAGTTAAGCATAATTTTTAGGTCTGTAAACATCATCATCATAATTTTCACACTTTTCAAACCAAGATTCAATTTCATAAGCACCCTTAAAAGCAACAAATTCTTATATTCATTCCACATCACAATAATCATATATACTATTAGCATAATAAGCCAAGGTTTTATTATCATCAAATTTACATGAAAAGGGAAGGTGTGGAGCCTTCATCCTAGCACTACTGGCTATTGGATATCATCTACAATGCACCAGATTTTGCCACATGTGCAATCTAGAAGACTCCATGGTTGAACTTAAGCATAATGCACAAACCTCAAAACACAAGCACTTCTCCTTTGGTCTAGAATCTTTCGTATCAGAATTACCCAAAAAAATTCTACATGAATTGACATTATTTGGTTTTACTTTATGATTTACAATGCACAATTCCATGAATCTTAAAATAGATTAGCTTTTTTATAAAAACTAATTGATTTTGAATGAGATGAACTATAAGAATTAAACGAACATCTACATCGTGCATATATGACTCAAACTTTCCATGCTATAATGTGGTATTTATTTATAATTTGGTTGCCAAATCTCATGCGTGCAATGCAGGTGTACCTTACTAGTCTAAATGGTGTTTGTGTGTGTGTTGTGCGTGTTAAACACATTGTACGTAGTATCATACATGGTTTAGATTCCGAACATCTAGCTAGAGCATACATGTACTATGATTTGAATTCAACATAAATGGATACATATATTTGAATTTGGGATCGTATGTACATGTAGTTCGTATTTATATAGGAATTTACTACTCCTATATTCATGTCATGTGTTGTGAAGATAATATTTAGGTAGATGTATAACTAACCTGAGTACAATCCCATTCAAACCGGGAAAATGTACTCAAATTTAATCCATATGCTAGACAATACAAAATTTTTTCTATTGTTGAGGGAAGTGCAAATTGATTTGGTACTATACACGTTATGTTTGTTGTCCCAATTTTTTATTTTTTTGTTGTTGTCTTTGAATGCATTTCTGGTAATATAGTAAAACGGGACATGGCTCTCTCTAGTGATGAGCTGCGAATTGTCTTTTTTTGTCCACATTAAGTTTCTCCCGAAATTTCAAGGTGCGCCTTGTTATGCCGATATTTCAAGCTAGCGTATCTCTCTATCGTGCTATGAAACTCCCGCCTCTTCAACCTGCGCCTTGTTACCCCGAAATATTTAAGATATATCTTTGTCTCGTTGTGCTCCAAAAACTCCCTCCATCTCAACCCGCGTCTTGCTATCCCAAAATTACAACGCGCGCCAAAACTCCTACCTCCTGCGAAATACCGACACGCGAAATGCCCGTGATACCCCTGAACCAAAAGAACCGCCTAGCTCAAATCGGTGGGGGTACTTTTGTAACTTACCCCACATTTCGGACAAGTGCGTCCCTAAGACATGGTTCACCCCTCCCATCCCATCTGCCGACCATTTCATACACCGAGGCCGCGAAAACCCGCGAAGCCCCACACCCTCCTCCGTCTGCCATCGAGCCGGAGCCTCTTCACTGATGATGTCGTCCATAGCAACACCTCAACGTCCCTCATCCACCGCACCAGATGAGGATCTGTCGTCAATCTTGTCATCCCGCCGGTTCAGCCACCCCGTCCTCCACCTCCAAGGAGTTTCCCCGACATTCCCCTCGTCTATCCCGCCACCTCCATTCCCACACCACCGTCTTCAACTGCACAACCGGAAGAGCATCATCATCACCGATTCGTCAGATGAAGCTGAGACCTAATCAGGACCACCAAAGAGGTTCTACACTAATCGCCGCATTTTATTCTTGATTCGATCTCACAGTGCTGCCGGCACTCGGTCCCGAGCCGACATGGCGCGGCTCCATCCACGGCGGTGTCGCCTGCCACTTCCTCCACGACATCGCTCCCTCGGCGGCGACGTCCACATCAGTACGAGTTGCCACTGCTTTGTCTCTCGCTCGCACTGTTGCTCTGCTCTTGCTCTCGGTCCCCTGCCTGGCCTACTATTGCTCGCGCTGCTGCTCTCTCTCTTGCTCTTGCTTGCGTTGCTCCTCTACTCTTGAGCGCGCTGCTGCTGCAAAAGCAGCAGATCCCCCTCTCCCTCGAACCCTTCTAGCTGCTACCGAGATCTTTGCTACGATCACCTATACCACGGCTCTCGCGCGCGCTCTTTGCTCCGGGCGTTCTTTGCTCTCAACTCTTGCTTTTACGCTACTAGTGCATTCAGTTTTGATAGTAAAATTTAGTTTCGACAGCAAAATTCAGTTTCAACAGTTAAATTCAATTTCGACAGTTAAATTCATTTTCGACAGTTAAATTCAGAGATGAGCAGCTGATGTATTTTACATCTAGCAATTTGTGGTTATGTGTTTTACGTCATCTAGCACTTAGGTTAACGTTGTCTCTCTTGTCCTGCTTCAGCCTCACCGTCGTACAACTCACCGGAGCTGCTCCAATGACGAAACCCTCCACCATAGTGGAACAGTACCCCAGGCTCCATCTCCTGATGCCTAAGATCTTCTTCCCCTCCTCCGACAGCCAAATCAGTCGGAGCATCCTCACCGACCAACCCAATCACGCTGAGATTAACATGGCTTCGCCAAAGAGATTGTACACTTGGTGCATCGCTTTTTTACTCTACATGCTATATATATTCCACTGAGCACACATAGTAATGTGAAATACGATTAGTTTCTCCTAATATATGACAAGTGGTGAGGTACCAGGAAACTTAGCTATCTATGATGGACTCTCTTGAATGACATCATTATTTATCTCTGCGCGTCTGAGCTGTGCATTTGTAGATGGGCCTGGGGGTTGAGCTAGTAGGGCAGTGGCCAGGGTCCAAAGTAGTAGAAGTAGCACAAAAACATTTTTTGAGTGTAGGCTTTTCCCTGCTCAAGCCTGCCTACTAGAATCGCTAGTGCTTGAAAGGAAAAGCGAAGGAAAACATAGGAATTGGAAAGTTTCATATGGTACTACTATTCATGCATTTGGTTCAAAGGAATGGAGCAAAGGAAAACTGTAGGATTTGTTCCTTCAGTGTCTCCTTGAAAGAAAAACTGTTGGAATTTTAATATCCACTTGTCCTCCCTTTCAAATTCCTATTCATGAAGCACATGACTAAGAGATAGTAGCATAATATCATTATAACCATACATTTTCTTGTGGTTTGATTTAATCTCACCATGCTTCTTTGCATCATGTGATCTTCCAATTCTTGTGAACCAAACACACAGATTGGCAGAAATCCTGTGTTTTTAAATTCTCTGTTTTGCATGTGCATTCCTATCCTATTCCTGTGTATTTCCTATCGCTGCATTGTTAGAATCCTCAAATTCAAACAAGCCATTACACAATTACTTCTGTTATAGATATGTGTCAAAGAAAACCTTGTGTGGTTTGACCCGCTCCTGCTGTGTTGTGTTCCACCCCAGCTTAACTGCTCCAATGACGGAAGGGTTCACCACAGTAGGGATCCGCCCTCCAGACTGTCTTTCGCCGCCTCAGATCTTCTACCCCGTCACTGGCAGCCACGACAATTGCATTACCATCATCAACTGAGTAGATGACCTTAAGGACTACACAGGTCCACAAGAGAGGTCGCACTCTTTCGTGTCTGCTTATGTTATGCATCGCTTAATATGATGACATGCTACTTTATCGTCCTGTTCACCTATTAGACTCCGAGTCAGGTCCAAACTAATTCTCAAACTTGAGTTTTTAAATGGTTGTGACGTACATATTGGGGCAGCAATCAATACTATCTGTCTGCTATCTGGTTAATCTCGGGTGTCTACTATGAGTTTCATGTTGGGTGGAAACAAACATTAAAGGAGCCATTATCTGTATTTTTTAACTAAAGCTATTATCTGCCTGTTGTCATTGGTTTTGGGTCTATCCACAGTTTGCTACCATCACTCTGGATTTGTGCATGCACTGCTTACATAATCTCACTATGTTTTATTCCTATGCATGTCAGTTATTGTACACAATGGAACTGGACATTAGAGCAAAAGAGACGAGACTTGTGTGGCAATAAAATTTGATGCAGATGTCGCTCCATGGTGGGCGCAAAGGCAGCCCTCCTCCACCCATTTCGGATTGTAATCAAGAGGAAGATAACTGTTCTGAGGGGGATTCAGAAGGAGAAGACCACTCCTATTTACCCCCAGAGGTCTTTGCTCTAACTTGGCATGCTGATGTTGGTAATATTATGCATATGGTGCCTTGCCTTGCTTACTTTATACATCAAATATGTCATCTGCTTAGATTAGACATGCTTTGTGTGAATGCCATCTATTTAGTTTCTTTATCGTATATGTGAATCATGCAATGCCATCTTGTTTAGCCAGGCATCATATATGTGAGTTTTGCAATGCCACCCTGGTTAGCTAGTCATCTAAAATGTGAATTATAGCATGCCATCATTTTTTTATTATGTATTAAATTTGTCAATAATTTTAGTACATTCAATTATTCTTCCTGTGCATCAGCCATTCGACACGGTCATGGAAAAATCTGGAGTGGAAACAAGGTCTTCAGAGTAGATAATGTTATCTAATGAAGCGCATGTCTTGCTGGTTATGGATAGCTCCTCAGAGGAGGATTCAGAGACAGATGACCAGTCCTATCCCCCCCTGAGGGAGTCCTGGATTAGGGGGTCCTCGGACAGCCGGACTATATACTTTGGCCGGACTGTTGGACTATGAAGATACAAGATTGAATACTTCGTCCCGTGTCCGGGTGGGACTCTCCTTTGCGTGGAAGGCAAGCTTGGCAATTCGGATATGTAGATCTCCTTCTCTGTAACCGACTCCGTGTAACCTTAGCCCCCTCTGGTGTCTATATAAACCGGAGGGTTTAGTTCGTAGGACAACAACAATCATAATCATAGGCTAGCTTCTAGGGTTTAGCCTCTACGATCTCATGGTAGATCAACTCTTGTAATACTCATATCATCAAGATCAATCAAGCAGGAAGTAGGGTATTACCTCCATCTTGAGGGCCCGAACCTGGGTACACATTGTGTCCCCCGCCTCCTGTTACCATTAGCCTTAGACGCACAGTTCGGGACCCCCTACCCGAGATCCGCCAGTTTTGACACCGACTTTGGTGCTTTCATTGAGAGTTCCACTGTGTCGTCATGATAAGGCTTGATGGCTCCTGCAATCATCTGCAATGATGCGATCCAGGGTGAGGTTTTCTTTCCTGGAGAGATCT
The DNA here is from genome assembly GCA_021437245.1 of Aegilops speltoides. NCBI lineage: Eukaryota > Viridiplantae > Streptophyta > Magnoliopsida > Poales > Poaceae > Aegilops > Aegilops speltoides. The sequence goes on from CM038144.1 coordinate 458,137,892, forward strand.
TCGTATTCAGCGGCTTCGTACTGCGGGCCAACTCACTTGGCCATCTGGAGCAGATTGATAGCTATGCCCCTGGCCATCAGGTCAGGTTTGGAAACTTGAACTATACTGTCGACATCCATGGAGACTTGATCTTCGATGGATTCGAGCCCATGCCAGGTACGCCGAACAGTCACGACGAGCATGAATTAGATCTGCCATCGGACAGTGTTCGGGGGATCACACCTGCGGCTGCCCCGGCCTTTAATTCGGAACAGATCATGCCATCCGAGGACGGGTGGATGGACCCCGCCAAGGAGGCTGCACCCTCAGCGATGATAGAACCGAACATTGGCCTCGCCTCCTATGAGGTCGATGTCATCGGACCCTCGGACTCGTCTCCGGCTACAGGCTCCGAACCGTGTGCGTCCGTGCCTATCGAATCTGATTGGGCACCGATCATGGAGTTTACCTTCGTGGATATCTTTCAGCAGTCGCCCTTGGGCGACGTGCTAAATTCATTGAGGTCTCTCTCCTTGTCAGGAGACTCTTGGCTGAACTATGTCCGGCTGGAGTGGGAAGTGGACGACGAACAAATTCGTTCCCCACCCACCACCCACTTAATAGCCACTGTCGATGAATTAACCGACGTGCTTGACTTCAACTTCGAAGACATCGACGGTATGGACGATGATGCAAGAGAAGAACAGGAACCACTGCCCATAGGGCGCTGGACAACCACCTCATCATATGATATATATATATGGTGCACACGCCCAAAGAAGGCGATGGCGATGAGGCAATGGAGGATAGCCCCCTGAGAAGCAATCTAAGCACCGGCGTCATAGGCGCCGCTCTAAGCCCCGCCAGAGCAAAAACAGCGATACCGGCACAAGAGACGATAGCAATCCGGATGGTGCCGAAGACGAAAACAATCCCGCCCAGTCAGGCTTCGAGCGGGCCGAACGGGAGGATGGACAAGCTAGCCCTCAGGAACAGGCAATGGATGGAGAATCAGAGGATGAAAATTACATGCCCCTCTCCGAAGACGAAGTGAGCCTTGGCAACGAAGAATTCACCGTGCCCGAGGATCCCGTCGAGCAGGAGCGCTTCAAGCGCTAGCTTATAGCCACTGCAAAAAGCCTGAAGAAAAAGCAGTAGTAGCTTCAAGCTGATCAAGATCTGCTAACTGATAGATGGACCAAAGTCATGGCTGTCGAGGAATACGGACTCGCACGCCCAACCGAAAGTTACCCAAAGCGCAGGTTGCTACCTCAACTCGAGGAGGAGGCATCAAAGCCTACACTACCAGTGCATGATGCGGCTGACCGGCCACCTCGTGGCCGAGACAAAGCGGCGTATCAGCCCGAAGTCCAGCTCGCACCCCGGCGCCAAGCAAGCAAAAACACGAAGGCCCGGGGCTCCACGCATGACCTGCAAGACAAATTGAAAAACAAAGCAGGATAGTCAAGATCGATCTACGAATCACGGGGGTGCGCCCCAACGCGTGACGATGACCGTCACGCCGGATATACTAAAAACAAATCCGGCCGGACCGAATACAATGTAGCCCGGCATAGAGGCGCCGCACACCCCCTATGCTTCACCGATGAAGTAATGGATCATGAATTCCCAGAAGGGTTTAAACCCGTGAACATTGAATCATATGATGGTACTACAGACCCCGCGGTATGGATAGAAGATTTCTTCCTCCACATTCACATGTCCCGCGGGATGATCTACACGCCATCAAGTACCTCCCACTAAAACTCAAGGGACCGGCCCGGCATTGGCTGAATAGCTTGCCGGCAAACTCCATCGGAAGTTGGGAGAACCTGGCAGACGCATTCCTGGATAACTTCCAGGGCACTTATGTGCGACCACGGGATGCTGGTGATTTAAGTCACATAACCCAACAGCCCGGAGAGTCAGCCAGGAAATTTTGGACTCGGTTCCTAACTAAAAAGAACCAAATTGTCGACTGTCCGGATGCCGAAGCCCTAGCAGCCTTTAAGCATAACATCCATGACGAGTAGCTTGCCCGACACCTCGGCCAAGAAAAGCCAAAGTCCATGGAGCCCTCACGACACTCATGACCCGCTTTTGTGCGGGCGAGGATAGTTGGTTGGCCCGTAGAAACAACTCAACAAGCAATCCTGGCACATCAGAGGCCAGAGATAGCAACGGCAAGCCCCGACGCAACAAAAACAAGCGTCGCAAAAATGGTGATAACGCCGAAGACACGACAGTCAATGCCGGATTCAGTGGCTCCAAGTCTGGTCAGTGGACAAAGCCATTCAAAAACAACAATTCGGGCCTGTCCAGTCTGGACCGCATACTCGACCGTCCATGCCAAATTCATGGCACCCTAGGAACACCAGCCAATCATACCAACAGAGAATGTTGGGTCTTCAGACAGGCCGGCAGGTTAGGTGCCGAAAACAAGGAGAAGGGGTCTCACAGCGACGAGGACGACGAGGAGCCCCGATCACCGACTACATGAGGGCAAAAGGAATTCCCCCCGTAAATCAAAACGGTGAACATGATAAACGTCACCCACATTCCCAAGCCAGAACGGATATGCACTCTTTAGGATGTCGACTTAACAGAGCCAGTCGCCCCACAATATAAACTATGGCCGATCACTTTCGATCATATGGATCGTCCGATTAATACCAATCAGGGCAATTCAGCCGCACTCGTCCTTGACCCAATAATCGATGGGTTCCACCTCACACGAGTCCTTATGGACGGAGGCAGCAGTTTAAACCTGCTGTATTAGGACACAGTGCGCAAGATGGGTATCGATCATTCAATGATCAAGCCCACTGAAACCACCTTTAAAGGTGTTATACCAGGTGTGGAGGCCAGTTGTACAGGCTCCATCACCCTGGAGGTAGTCATCGGATCACCGAACAATTACCATACCGAAGAGTTACTCTTCGACATCGTCCCCTTTCGCATTGATTATCAGGCACTGCTCGTACGAACCGCGTTCGCTTGATCAACGCGGTGCCACGTTATGCCTACCGTAAGCTCAAGATGCCCGGTGGCGCGGTGTCATCACGGTTAATGGCACGGCCGAACTCTCCCTCGGTGCCAAAAAGTATACAGCTGCTTTAACAGCAGAAGCAACAAGTGGCATCTTTCAATCAAACCTCGAGTCAACGGCCAAGCTCCCGGACACCATTAAAGGAGTCCAAACTGCTTCGCGGCAGGATAGCCCGGCTCGTCCGAAGCTCAATTAATCACTCCGGCAAAAGCTAGGATAGGCCACATACTGCGGCTCAACCGATCTCTGGCACACAAACATTTCTTGCATTTTCCTTGCAGGTTCACCTTTGCGTAGGCCAGGACTGGCGACATGGAAACAGCTTGAACGCGTAAGGGAACCTTTAGATATTCCCCTCAATGACCATCCGACTACACTCCGGATCCGCACACAGCTTCCTCCCGCCTGGTCTCAGCAGGTTCCGCAGTCATATTTCTTTTTATCACATTACCTGTACTCATACGCATCGACGTACTATTCAAATACAACATGTGGATTTACATGACGCTTATCTGCTGTTATTTCTTACTGAAACTCTTTTGTCAAATGGCATATGTACACCACGATATGCCTTAATATGTCAGAGGCTTCATTGTACCCATAATACGGCAATAAAGTCTGAACACCTTCACGGTAGTTCGGCACCCCGAACTTATAGCATTATATGCATCAGCTCTGAATCATGTCTTGGGTTAATAGTTGGGTTTTCCTGGCTCTCATGTTTTGTTACCTTACGTTCCCCTATATCGGCTAAGGCGGCACAGGGAGAACTACTGCGATTGTGTCCCAGTTCTTCCGGACGAGCACCTCAGTAAAGAAAGCTGAAAATTGACTGTCGTGATACGGTGAGAGCTGGTCAGCTGTTCGAGAGGTTGTAAAATCTTTAAGGATTTCTTCCGCATAATGCCATAACCAATGTAGCGTGTGATGGATCGGCTTTTCTTCCGATCAGGTGCTTATAGAGCCCCTCGTGCGGTCTTTCGAACACTAGGGGCTGCGCCTACCTTCCTTTTGTCAAGCTCCTATGGCTAAGTGAGAGTGATAAAGCCCTATTGTCCGATTGCCTAGTTCGTTGTGCTGAACACCTCCTTCAAGGACCCAAAACTGGGATAAAGAGTGCTCAGGTTTATCTCGAACACCCCCGTACTTCCTACGTGGGGGCAGAAGCCGACGACTGGCCATCTCTCAGGATTAATATATAAAACAGCCGCGCAGGAGGATAAACTTTCAAATAACAGGCAATAAATAATAGAAATGACTTTGTTCAAAATTACAAAGGATAACATGACTGTATTCATGGAAATATAATGTCCTTGGTGCATTGCTCCGCCGCAAGGCGGGATCCTTTCAGGACACTATCATAATATAACTCACGCTTGTAGTGCTCCTTCCCCTCTGGTGGTCCTTCGGTCATCAGCTTTTCAGCATCCATCTTCACCTAGTGCACCTTTGCGCGGGCGAAGGCCATTTGCGCACCCTCTATACAGACCGACTGCTTGATGACGTCAAGTTCAGGGCAGGCACTCACAAGCCGCTTCACGAGCCCGAAGTAGCTGGTTGGAATCGGCTCGGCGGGCCATAGCCGGATAATCAAATCCTTCATGGCTAGCTCGGCCGCCTTATGCAGTTCGATCAGCTACTTCAGTTGATCGGCAAAAGGCACCGGATAATTCGGTGCCAGATACTACAACCAGAAGAGCTTATCCGCAGTGTTCCTTTCTTCGGCTCGGTAGAATTGGGTGGCATCAGATATGCTGCATGGCAGCTCTGCAAATACCCCTGGAAAAATCAGAATTCAAATTATCAACTTGATTGTCTCCTTTCAACTACCCGCTTTGTATAGAAAAAGCCTTACTAGCCGCAATCTTCCTCGCCTCCTGAATTTCCTTCAGGGCACCTTGGGCTTCCCCCCGGGCATCACTTGCGGCTTGGCAAGCTGGGGAGAGTTCGGATTCTTTCCCTGATAAACTCTGCTCCAAGGTCTCGCATTTCTTCACGGCCTCTTGAAGCTCTCGCTCCGCTTCAATAACCCGGGCCTCGTGCTTTTCATGAAGAGCCTGCTCTACGGCTGCCTTTTTCTCAGCCTCGGCCACAACCTTCTTAAGAGCCTTGACTTTGGTCATCGCCCCTAGAGCAACTCATGAAACATATTTTTACAATACTAAAAATTTGTTCGCACTAAACGTGAGCAAGGTTTGTGCATACCTTGTTTATCCTCCAAGTGCCTTTTCAACTGGCCAAGTTCTTCTTTGGCCCGCTCCAGACTTTGATTCAGTCCGGAGACTTCCGCAGTATGAGAGGCGGCAGTCGCTACAGACGCCTGCTTATAAAAGAAGAGATATATATGCCATCAAGTGAGTCTCCTGTGAGTATAAATTTCATCCTTTGTCTGGTTCTTTCTTTCACCGAATAGTGTATCAGGGGCTACTATATATACTATGACACTCTTCGAAACCCCTTAAAACATACCTCAAAGCCCGTTATAAGGCTGACGCAGGCGTCTGTCAGCGGACTGATTTAGTCCTCTCTCAGCGGACTGAATCTTCTCAATCACCGCACCCATAAGGGCGCAGTGTTCATCAATGATCAAGGCGCTTTCCAGCGCCGCCGATAGAGTATTCGGCACCTCTGGTTGGACAGAGGTTGCTGGCGGAACAGGCACACCCCCTCTAGCCGAGGGAGGTAGCCTGCCCGATTCTAGAGCCGTATTGGTCTCCGAAATTGCGTCCGGCTGGGGGCCAAATTCAACATAGCCCCCGCCGTCGACGTCCATGGGGGCCTTCTCTCCCATGTGTTCAGCCCCTGAAGCTTGACCTCCTGGCGCCGCCTTTACGATCTCTTCTCCCCCTCCTTGGCCTAGGTCCTTCTGGGACGAAACCTCGGTGTCATTCACATGTTTGGGGGAAGGGGCCTTCGAGGGTGTCCCGCTTTCCGTAGCATCCGAGCCCAGCAAATCCTCCGACGAGGATTGTTCGGTGCGGGACCTCGCCGGACTACAAAAAAAAGGGTATGGCTCAATGATCAAAATGTCATGCCATAGTGAGTCACGGATGCGTAAATGAGTTCGGATTTTATATACTCATGAGTTCACCAGGGGCTGGGCCCTGGGATACCACTTCGGGCTGCTGTCGGCGGCGGCAATGGACCCCTTCGGAAGAGGAGTTTTCCCCTCTTAGGCGACTCAGCCTCCAAGGACGTGGAGGCCGTCCCCTTCTTTCTTCCCCCCGCTGGGGATTCATCTTCCTCCTCCTCCTCATCCTCTTTGGAATCGGAACGGGCATTGGAGTCTTCGGGCATTGAGTCCGAGGCGCCACAGCGACGGAGGCCACCCCTGGTCTTTTTGGCCTCCTTCTCAGCCTTCTTCTTCAGCGCCTTGTAAGGACGGTGACCAGCATCTTCGTTAGAAGTGGGCCGGCCGGTTCTTCATGCAGTGGGGCCGGACACTAGATCCGCCCCGCCTTCTTCGTCCATCCCTAGGAGAGTTGAGGAAAACATAGTAAGCATTTCCCTTGGGTTATGCGAATAAAACTTACAATGACTTACCGAACTTGCAGGGCGGGACAGTTGGTACCCGTGGTCCTCGGCTAAGTCCGGCCATGATTTGCCGGACTTGAAAAGCACTTTCCAGATGTCTTTGTGCGAGGAGCCAAAGAGCTCTCGCAAGGTTTGGTGCTTGGCCGGGTCAAATTCCCATAAATTGCAAGCCCGGTGTTGACAAGGAAGGATCCGGCGAACTAACATCACCTGGACCACATTGAGAAGTTTGATACTCTTGTCTTCCATATCCTTCACGCGTGTCTGGAGCACCGACAGTTCGTCGGACGAAGACCAGTTCAGGCCCTTCTTGGGCCAGGACGTAAGCCACAGGGGGCTCCGGATTGGAATTCGGGAGCAGCGGCGCATTCCGTACCGCGTGGCTCAGTGATGTAAAACCACTGCTGCTGCCACTCTTTGACGGAATCATTGAAAGTACTTGTTGGCCATGTGACGTTGGGCATCTTGCTCACCATGGCACCTCCGCACTCGGCGTGCTCGCCGCTCACTACCTCGGGCTTCACATTAAAGACCTTCAGCCATAAGCCGAAGTGTGCCGAGATGCGGAGAAAGGCCTCGCACACAACGATGAATGTCGAGATGTTGAGGAATGAATTGGGGGATAGATCGTGAAAATCGATCCCATAATAATACATGATGCCGTGAACGAATGGGTGGAGGGGAAACCCCAGCCCGCGGACAAAATGAGGGAGGAATACAACCCTCTCGTGGGGTTCCAGAGTAGGGACAATCTGTCCCGCTGACGGAAGACGGTGGCTGATTTTCTCGGCTAGATACCCGGCCTCCCGAAGCTTTTTGATATCCTTCTCCCGGACGGTAGAGGCCATCCACTTGCCTTCTACTTTGGATCCGGACATTTTCGGAAAGCCTTTGTGGGCGGAGAAGACGAACGCTTGGGCACTAGGGCTCGAGCAAGGGGGAATGGATGAGCAGAGGAAGAAGAAGGCGTGGGTGAAAAAAGGGAGTCCTTATCTCCTTATAAAGGCAGCAGGGATCCTGCGCCTCCCCACTTGCCCGGTAAACTCGCTTATTCCCCAAGCGCCGCGTTGATGGCACGGTTGGATTACCCATACCCGTATTGATGAGAATCCCGAGATAGGGGGATACAGTCTCTGCTTCGACAAGACGTGCCAATAAAACCGCGTCGCAATATGCGCAGTAGCTAGTTGAGAAAAATGATTCGAATAATGACCGGGCCGTGGCGTGATGTCACGATATGAAAAGTTGTCAGCAGATTAGATTTGTGGAATATTGTGCTCTCTACGATGGTATGTGGAATTTGTTTTGCAGAGCCGGACACGATCCTCGTGTTCAAAATCTTCTATGAAGTATTCGGAGAAGGAACCCGCCTTGGAATGTCGAAGACAATCTGCGCGCCGGACTCATCGTCATAGAAGCCTGGTTCAGGGGCTACTGAGGGAGTCCTGGATTAGGGGGTCCTCGGACAGCCGGACTATATACTTTGGCTGGACTGTTGGACTATGAAGATACAAGATTGAAGACTTCGTCCCGTGTCCGGGTGGGACTCTCCTTTGCATGGAAGGCAAGCTTGGCAATTCAGATATGTAGATCTCCTTCTCTGTAACCGACTCTGTGTAACCCTAGCCCCCTCTGGTGTCTATATAAATCGGAGGGTTTAGTCCGTAGGACAACAACAATCATAATCATAGGCTAGCTTCTAGGGTTTAGCCTCTACGATCTCGTGGTAGATCAACTATTGTAATACTCATATTATCAAGATCAATCAAGCAGGAAGTAGGGTATTACCTCCATCGTGAGGGCCCGAACCTAGGTAAACATTATGCCCCCCCCTCCTGTTACCATTAGCCTTAGGCGCACAGTTCAGGACCCCCTACCCGAGATCTGCGGTTTTGACATCGCCCCGAGGTGCATGCTCTAACTTGGCAGGGTTATATTGCTCATATCGTGCATATGGTGTCTTGCATTGGCATGTCATTTGCTCAGTTTAGACATGCTTTGTGTGAATGCCACCTATTTAGTGTCTAGTTACCATGTATGTGAATTTTGCATTGTCATCTTGTTGCAAGACATTATATATGTGAATAATGCAATGCTATCTTGTTGCAAGGCATTGTGTATGTGAATTATGCAATGCCATGCTGTTTAGCCAAGCGTCATATACATGAATTATATCATGACGTCCTTTTTTGTATTACTCATTGCATTTGTCGATAATGTTTCTATATTCAATTGCCCTTCCAGTGCATCAGCCATTTCAAGCGGTGATGGAAGTATCAGGAGTGAAAACAAGGTCTTCAGAGTAGATAATGCTGCCTGCTGAAGCAGATATCTTGCTGGTTACATATAGCTCCTTAGAGGAGGATTCAGAGGCAGATGACCAGTCCTATTATCCCCCTGAGGTGTATGCTCAAACTTGGCAGGGTTATATTACTCATATCATGCACATGTTGTCTTGCAATGCTTACTTTTTACATCATATACACAATATTGAATGCCATCTCCTTAGTTGACACATCATATATGCGATTGCCCTCTGCTCACTTGCTTAGTATATAAATCATATATTTGAATTATATCATGCCATGATGTTTACATAGACATCATATATCTGAATTATGGTATGCCAACCCATTTTCTAAAGACATAATATAGTTATATCATCTCATCCTGTTTATATAGTCATCATATTTTGAATTATGTCATTCTATCCGTGAATTATATCACGCCATCATGTTTCCATCAACGGCATGTCTGTGAATTATGGCATGCCAACCACTTTAATAGACACATCGTATAGTTATATCATGTCATCATGTTTACATAGTCATCATATTTTGAAGTATGTCATTCTATCCCGTTTAGTTAGCCATCATACATGTGAAATTGTGTCATGCTATCCTGTTTAATTAGCCATAATATATGTGAAATTAAGTCATACTATTATGTTTGGTTAGACAACATAAATGTTAATTATTTCATGCCCTGTTTTCTTACCTACTATCCATTGCACCTGTCTATCTTACAATGTATGTACATTCAATTACTTTTCTTGTTTATCAGCCATTTGAATTGGAGGGGGTGATGGCAGTATTTGTGGGAGTAAAAACACGGTCTTCAGAAAAGATCGTGCTACCTGTCGATGCAGATAGAACCATGGATGTACTTGCCCAAGAACCAGCCCCACCACACATAACCCAGCTACACCCCTTCTAACCCCAACACCAGCAGATAGTAATCCAATTCTAGTTGACACAACACCGTCTCCACCAAAGAGCACCCAAACACGAGCAATTAGTAAGGCAACTCCAGTGCCCAAAGCACGAGGACCACCACTCCGAACCCCAAGTCAACGCTTAAAGCAGAAGAAGAATTGTTCTTAGGTCAAGTTTCGTAGCTATGATTCATACTCCTTTGCTCTTGCATCACTATATTTACTCATACCAACTAATTTCAAATTTGAAGGATGCAACTGAAACTCCAATGGCACAATTGGTATGTTTCAAACCTGTTTCTTTAACGTGTTTGCTGTTGTAACTTGCCCTATGTTGATTTTAATTTCAATTGAATAAACAGTTATATTCTCATGCCATGCACATTACAAGTTTTGTTATTACTGTGTAGTTTCCCACACTTATATTCTGTCTATGCTGCTTTGTCTTAAATACATATGATTTGAACTTTCTCTATCTTGATTTGGCAACATATACTAGAATGATATAGACCATACAGTGACCATACTACATAGATATATGTTTGTTTCATGCTGTTATCCGGTCCACCTTACTACTGAACTGGCTTACCAAAATGAGTTTCATATACAACATGGTAAACCTGTGATGTGTCTGTTTGTTTCTCTTTTAGAATGCGGATAAAATATTGGAGAAGAGTACCCCGTTATGCAATGGTAAAGGAAGTAATGCAGATAAGGTTCAAGATAGTGAGACATCCCTGTTGGTCTCCAAGAAAGCTGATAAAAACTATATTGAAGACACTGAACAACCCCAAAGTCCTGTCTTGATGTAGTCTTCAAGTTACTGGACACTACTGTTGGCACCAGCTCTTCGAACTCGCTGCCTGAATTAGTTTGGTTTCTTGAGTCTCAACTTCAAGTTGAAATACATCGATCAGATGTTCTGCGAGAGGAAGCCGAAGGACTGCGGAAGTCCCTGCAGAATTCGGATGCATACTTTCTGGTGCAACATCAAGCGCCAGAGGATTTAAGCGCCAAACAAGACAAAGTAAATAAGATTGCTAAGCATCTTGCCAGCATTATGGATACCCAGGATATTGTTTCTTGAGCTCTTCTGAAGTGGTTTCAGTTCTGGACTTGTTTTGCTGCGGCGTGCACTAGTCGCCAACTTTGACAACTAGTGTATGTGATATGCTGCTTTGTTCCCTATATTTGCACCGATTGCGAACTTTGATGCCCAGTGGATGTAACATGTGTAATAGCTGTGATAGCCTAGCGTAAGTTGCTTGCTTATTTATTTCCGTGTTGTCTTGTTTATTTGTTTGCTTGTAGTCAGTGCAGTTCTTTTTCCGCGGTTTGCTAGTGGCCACAATAACCTATTTTTTAAAACTAGGCCACCATAACCATGGGCTACATATTTACTATAGTGACCATGGGCCTCCTACGGGCCGTAGAAAAAATGGGCCTTCCACAGGCCATAGAAACAATGGGCCTTCTACGGGGCATAGCATCAATGGGCCTTCTACGGGCCATATGATCGACTGGCCAATAGCGGACCTCATTATGGGCCGTAAACGGGCTAGAGTTGGAATCGTCCGTTCATGGGGTGACCATAACGGGCCGTCGTTAATCGGCCGTATTTGATGACGCTATGAAAATGGCCCGACGGATTAATTGGCCACAAATGAGTCGACTGTAACCACGGGCTGAATTTGGCCCACAAGCAGAAAAGACCAGTAATGGGTCGTAAGTAACCGAATGCCAAAAATGAGCCCAAGAATATATGAGCCTTGAGAAGGCCGAAAGGTAACACGAGTTGGAAATGACCCAATGGAATAATGGTCCTTCAATGGGTATAAAGCGATACACTGTTCATTATGGGCCAATTTCACCACGGGCCGTTAATGGGCCAAGAGTTACGAAGGGCCTCATATGGGCCGAAATACGTCATGGGCCATACATGGGCCGGGAGTTACAACGGGTTGGAATCATATTGGTTGGTCCAGATGACGCTACTGGGCCTAACTCAGATAGGCCGTAACGGGTTGTGACTTAGCGGGCGGTAAATGGGCTATATGCGAACATGCCGTTAATAGGCTTTCCGTGGTCCGACCTACTACCTTTTGACCAAGTCAAACGGGTCAGACGTTTCACCGGAATGGGCCTCTGTTGGGCCGTGCCATGTGTCAACGTATCATAGGTGCCTTCGATCCAATGAGTGGATGACATCTGTCCCAATGGTGAGCCGACACGTGGTTCCTCTGGCCATTGAGAATTTAACACATGGAAAATCCCCATTGGTCTGGGCTGTTAACGGGTTATTGGATCCAAACCGGAACCTGATAGCTTAATGGCGACCCGTTACAATGGATGCCACGTGTCGGTTACCCTTGACGAAAGCAATTCTATGACGTGCGATTTATCGTCATGGAAGTGGACACTTCCGTGATGATAATTTTGGTAATGTCATGGAACACTTCTACGACAGCACATGTATGGCTATCTTGATTCTGTGATAAAATCGTCATGGATGTACATGCATGACAGAAAACGTGACCTACTGCCACAAACACGTCTCATCACGGAAGTGTATTTTTTGGTAGTGTATATTCAAACATCCAAAAACCTGATTATAGGCAATTTACTTTGAGTGGTTTTGCTGCGCATATGAAGCCGCCTAGCTTTAACGGGGTACAATATAAGAGGTGGCGCATGAGAGCAATTTACTGGTTTCAGACCATGTACTTTTATGACGCCACCAAGGACAAGTCTGAGGGCGATCTTAATCCTTCACAACAGGAAGCTTTTGAGAAGATCGATACCCTTTTTAAGGGCACCCTTCTAAGTATTCTTGACGATTCCATTGTGGATTTATATATGTCGTTTGACAACGACAAGGACATGTGGGCTGCGCTCGAGGCCAAGTTTGGGGCCTTAGACGCCGGCAGAGAGTTGTACGTCATGGAGCAATTCTATGACTACAAGATGACTGATGAGCGCTCTATTGTTCAACAAGCTCATGAGATATAGTCGCTCACAAAGGAACTTGAGTACTTCAAGTGGGTGTTGCCAGACAAATTTGTTGCCAGAGGCATCATTGCCAAGCTTCCACCTTCGTGGAACAATTATTCTACTTCTTTGAAACACAAGAGACAGGATTTTTCCATTTCAAATCTCATTGTTACTCTTGATGTTGAAGAGAAGGCGAGAGCAAAAGACACACGTGATCGAGTCGCTGAGGGAGCTTCTAGTGCCCACGTGGTATAGAAGAAGAACTTCCAGCCCAGGAAGTTCGAAAACAACAAGAACAAATCTCAGGGCAAAGGCAAGTTTGATGCAAAGAACAAGCCGTCACATTCTACCAACTTCAAGAAGAATTCTCATAAGAAGGGGAAGGGACTATGCCATGTCTGCGGTGACCCCAATCGCTGGGCTCCGAGACGTCCTAACCGCTTCGAGGAGCGCAAACTTGAGAAGAGCGACAAGTCCGCTAATGTTTTCATCGGTGATACTGATATGAAGGAATCCGGGTACGGTATTTTTCCTACCATCCTTTTAGTATGTCAATCTCCTGATTGGTTAACTGACACTAATGCCAATGTACATGTTTGTGCTGATGCCTCCATATTTTCTTCTTACCTGGTCACAAGGACTTCTCCCGTGCTGATGAGGAACGGGTCACATGCCATTGTTTGAGTTGTCGGTACGGTCGATCTCAAGTTCACTTCGGGGAAGATCGTGCGCCTGAAGAACATCCATCATGTTCCCTCCATCAATAAAAATCTTGTTAGATGTTCATGTTATGTCGAGATGGTTTTAAGTTGGTTTTTGAGTCCAATAAAGTTGTAATTTCTAAGTATGGACAATTTGTTGGAAAAGGCTACGAGTGTGGAGGCTTGTTCCGCCTATCTTTGTCAGATATTTGCACTAAAGTTGTTTATCATGTTTGCCATGATAATGAGACTAATATTTCGCATTCACGACTTTGTCATATATTAACTTTGGTTGCATGACGCGACTAGCCAATATGAGTTTAATTCCAAAATTCACTAATGTCAAGGGCTCCAAGTGCCTAGTGTGTGTGCAAGCACTACAAAAAAATTCACTTTCGTGATGATACGTGTTTATCACACTAGGTCATGTTTTCTGTCATGCATGTACATCCATGACGATTTTATGACAGAATCAAGATAGTCATACCTGTGTTGTCGTAGAAGTGTTCCATGACATTACCAAAATTATCATCACGGAAGTGTCCACTTCCATGACGATCAATCGTGCGTCATAGAATTGCTTTCGTCAAGGGTAACCAACACGTGGCATCCACCGTAACGGGTCGCCGTTAAGCTATCGGGTTCTGGTTTGGATCCACCAATGGGGTTTTTACACGTGTAAAATTCTCAATGGCTAGAGGAACCACGTGTCGGCTCACCGTTGGGACAGATGTCATCCACTCATTGGACTGAAGGCGCCTATGATACATCGACATGTGGCACAGCCCAAGAGAGGCCCATTACGGTGAAAAGGCCGACCCATTTGACTTGGTCAAAAGGTAGCGGGCAGGCCCACGGAAAGCCTGTTAACAACCTGTTCGCATATAGCCCATTTATAGCCCGCTAACTCACGGCCCATTACGGCCTATCCGAATAAGGCCCAGTAGCGTCATCTGGGCCATCCAATATGATTCCAGCCCATTGTAACTTCCGGCCCATGTATGGCCCATGACATCTTTCGGCCTATATGAGGCCCTTTGTAACTCTTGGCCCATTAACGGCTCGTAGTGAAACTGGCCCGTAATGAATAATGTATCGCTTTATACCCATTAACGGCCCATTATTCCAATGGGCCGTTTCTAGCCCGTGTTATTTTTCGGCCTTCTTAGGGCCCATTTATTCTTGGGCTCATTTCCAGCATTCAGTTACTTACGGCCCGTTACTGGCCTTTTTTGTTTGTGGGCCAAATTCAACACATGGTTACATCGGCCGGTTTGTGGCCCGTTAATCCATTGGGCCGTTTTCATAGTGTCATCAAATTCGACCGATTAACGACGACCCATTATGGTCGGCCCATGAACGGATGATTCCAACTCTAGCCCATTTACGGCCCATAATGTGGTCCGTTATTGGCCCATGTTTGGCCAATCGATCATACGACCTGTAGAAGGCCCATTGATGCTACGCCCCATAGAAGGCCCATTGTTTCTATGGCCCGTAGAAAGCCCATTGTTTCTACAGCCCGTAGGAGGCCCATGGTCAATACAGTAAATATGTAGCCCATGGTTATTGTGGCCTAGTTTTAAAAAATAGGTTACTGCGGCCACTAGCAAACCGCGGAAAAAGAACTACACTGACTACAAGTAAACAATTAAACAAGACAACAAGGAAATAAATAAGCAAGCACCTTATGCTAGGCTATCACGGCTATTACACATATTACATCCACTGGGCATCAAAGTTCGCCGCCAGTGCAAATATAGGGAACAAAGCAGCATATCACATACACTAGTTGTCAAAGTTGGCGACCAGTGCAAATAAACTCCACAGCAAAACAAGTCCAAAACTGAAACCACTTCATAAGAGCTCAAGAAACAATATCCTGGGTACCCATAAAGCTGGAAGATGCTTAGCAAGCTTATTAACTTTCTCTTGTTTAGCGCTTAAATCCTCTAGCGCTTGCTATTGCAACAGATAGTATGCATCTGAATTCTGCAGGGACTTCCTCAGTCCTTCAGATTCCTGTCGCGGAACATCTGATTGATGTCTTTCAACTTGAAGTTGAGACTCAAGCGAGTCGAACCGATTCAGCGAGTTCAAGAGTCGGTGCCAGCAGTAGTGGCCAGTAACTCGAACACTACATCAAGACAGGACTTTGGGGTTATCTCGGAGTCTTCAATATAGTTTTTATCAGCCTTCTTGGAGACCAACAGGGATATCTCACTATCTTGAACCTTATTTGCATGACTTCCTTTACCATTGCATAACAGGGTACTCTTCTCCAATATTTTATCCGCATTCTAAAAGAGAAACAAACAGACACATCACAGGTTTACCATGTTGTATATGAAACTCATTTTGGTAAACCAGTTCAGTAGTAAGCTGAACAGGATAACATGAAACAAACATATATCTATGTGGTATGTTCACAGTATGCTCTATATCATTCTAGTTTATGTTGCCAAATCAAGACAGAGACAGTTCCAAGCATATGTATTTAAGACGAAGCAGCATAGATAGAATATATGTGTGGGAAACTACACAGCAATAACAACACTTGTAATGTGCATGGCATGAGAACATAACTGTTTATTCAATTGAAACTAAAATCAACATAGAGCAAGTTATGACAGCAAACACGTTAAAGAAACAGCTTTAAAACATACCTGTTGCGCAATTGGAGTTTCAGTTGCATCCTTCAAATTTGAAATTAGTTCGTATGAGTAAATACAGTGATGCAAGAAGAAAGTAGTATGAACCATAGCTACGAACCCTGACCTGAGAACAATTCTTCTTCTGCTTTAAGCGTTGACTTGGGGTTCGGAGTGGTGGTCCTCGTGCTTTGGGCACTGGAGTTGCCTTACTAACTGCTCGTATTTGGGTGCTCTGTGGTGGAGATGGTGTTGTGTCAATTGGAACTGGGTTACTATCTGCTGGGGTTGGGGTTAGAAGGGGTGTAGCTGGTTCTCTGTCCAACTGGGTAGGGGTACAATCTGCGTGAGTCTGGGTTATGTGTGGTGGGTCTGGTTCTTGGGCAAGTACAACAGTGGTTCTTTCTGCATCGACACGTAGCACGATCTTTTCTAAAGACCGTGTTTTTACTCCCACATATACTGCCATCACCCCCTCCAATTCAAATGGCTGATAAACAAGAAAAGTAATTGAATGTATAGATATTGTAAAATAGACAGGTGCAATGGATAGTAGGTAAGAAAACAGGTCATGAAATAATTCACATTTATGTGGTCTAACCAAACAGAATAACATGACATAATTTCACATATATGATGGCTAATTAAACAGGATAGCATGACACAATTCACATGGATGATGGCTAACTAAACAGGATTGAATGACATACTTCAAAATATGATGACTAGGTAAACAGGATGACATGATATAACTATACGATGTGTCTATTACAGTGGTTGGCATGCCATAATTCACAAACATGCCATCGATGGAAATATGATGGCATGATATAATTCACCGATAGATGACATAATTCAAGCTAATTTTTTTAAAATAATACATTTTTTTATTAATTTTCATAAATATTACGTTGGTAAAAAAATTCAAAAATAATACACCGTCGGCCCGCTGCAGGCCGACTGGGCCTAGTCGGCCCACAAGAGGCCGATTAGTTCGATCAGCCTACAGTGGCCGGCCGATTGCCCTCGGCCCACTTGTGGGCGGCTGAGCTAATTGGCCCGCTGTGGGCTAATTGTTTTTGCAAAAAATAGGCATAAAAATATATGTTTAAAAAAATGTTAATCATGTAATTAAAAAATGTTAAATGTGTCAAAAATGTTCCTGATGTATACAAAAAATGTACAATATATATGCAAAAATGTTGACATAAAAAGTATGTTTTAAAAAGTGTTAATCATGTATTTAAAAATTGTTAAATGTGTGTATAAAAATGTTCCTTATTTATACAAAAAACATAGAATTTGTATGAAAAAAGTTGACACCAAAAAATTATGTTGGTGAGTTGGTGACAAAAAATAAATTAAGGTTGTGAAAAAAATATGATTGGTTGCTCTTTTTGTATGGAACTGGAACATTTTTTTCAAACATATTTTTTGGGTGTCAACTTTTTTTCATACACATTCTATATTTTTTTATAGATAAGGAACATTTTTTATACACACATTTAACAATTTTTTATCATGTATTTGAAAAAATGTCAACTTTTCAAACATAATTTTTTGGTGTCAACTTTTTTCATACACATTCTATATTTTTCTATAAAGAAGGAACATTTTTATACACACATTTAACAATTTTTAAATACATGCTTAAGACTTTTCAAAACATATTTTTATGTCAACATTTTTGCATATATATCGTACATTTTTGTATACATCAAGAACATTTTTTTATACATGTTTAACATTTTAATTACATGATTAATATTTTTTTAAACATATATTTTTATGCCTACTTTTTTGCAAAAACAATTAGCCCACAGCGAGCCAATTAGCTCGAGTCGGCCCACAGTGGGCGACAGATAATCAGCCTGATGGGCGACAGAGGCAGTCGGCCAGTGTGAGGTCGGTTGAATCAATCGGCCTGCTGTGGGCCGACTCGACGGTGTATTATTTTTGAAAAAAAATTATCCAGCGTAATATTTATGAAAATTAATAAAAATGTATTATTTAAAAAAATTAGCATAATTTAAAATATGATGACTATATAAATATGATGAGATGATATAACTATGTTATGTCCTTAGAAAATAGGTTGGCATGCCATAATTCAGATACATGTTGTTTATGCAAACATCATGGTATGATATAATTCAAATATATGATTTATATACTAAGCAAGTGAGCAGAGGGAATCGCATATATGATGTGTCAACTAAGGAGATGGCATTCAATATTGTGTATATGATGTAAAAACTAAGCATTGTAAGAGAACATATGCATGATATGAGTAATAACCCTACCAAGTTTGAGCATACACCTCAGGGAGGTAATAGGATTGGTCATGTGCCTCTGAATCCTCCTCTAAGGAGCTATCTGTAACCAGCAAGATATCTGCTTCAGCAGGTAGCATTGTCTGCTCTGAAGATCTTGTTTTCGCTCCAGATTTCTCCATCACCAATTCAAATGGCTGATGCACAGGAAGAGCAGTTAAATATACAAACATTATCGACAAATGCAATGAGTAATACAAAAAAGGACGACATGATATAATTCACATATATGACGCTTGGCTAAACAACATGGCATTGCATGACTCACATGCACAATGCCTTGCAACAAGATGACATTGCATAATTCACATATATAATGTCTTGCAGCAAGATGGCATTGCAAAATTCACATACATGGTAATTAGACAATAAACAGGTGGCATTCACACAAAGCATGTCTAAACTAAGCAAATGACATGCCAATGCAAGACACCATATGCACGATATGAGTAATATAACCCTGCCAAGTTAGAGCATGCACCTCGGGGGGGATAGGACTAGTCATATGTCTCTGAATCCTCTACTGAGGAGCTATCCGTAATCAGAAAGACATGCGCTTCGTCAGATAGCATTGTCTGCTCTAAAGACCTTGTTTCCACTTCGGATTTTTCCATGACCGTGTCGAATGGCTGATGCATAGGAAGAGTAATTAAATGTACTATAATTGTTGACAAATTTAATATGTAACAATAAATGATGGCATGATATAATTCACATATAAGATGACTAGCTAACCAGGGTAGCATTGCAAAACTCACATATTTTATTCCTGGCTAAACAAGATGGCATTGCATGATTCAGATATATGATATAGAAACTAAACAAATGGCATTCACACAATGCATGTCTAAACTAAGAGGATGACATATTTTATGTATCAAGTAAGCTATGCAAGGCACCTTATGCATGATATGACCAACATCAGCATGCCAAGTTAGAGCAAAAGACCTCAGGGGGTAAATAGGAGTGGTTTGCTCCCTCTGAATCCTCCTCTGAACTGTTATCTTCCTCTTGATTACAGTATGGAATGGGGGGAGGCTGGTTCCTTTTGCGTTGACCATGGAGCGACATCTGCATGAAATTTTATTGCCACGCAAGGTTCGCCTCTTATGCTCTACATGTTCAGTACCATTGTGCACAATAACTGACATGCATAGGAATAAAACATAGTGAGATTATATAAGGAGTGCATACACAAATCCAAAGTGATGGTAGCAAACTGTGGATAGACCCAAAACCAATGATAGCAGCCATATGATAGCTTTAGTTAAAAAATACAGATAATGGCTCCTTTAATGTTTGTTTCCACCCAACATGAAACTCATAGTAGACACCCAAGATTTACCAGATAGTATTGATTGCTGCCCCAATATGTACCCCACAACCATTTAAAAACTCAAGTTTGAGCATTAGTTTGGACCTGACTCGGAGCCTAATCAGTGAACAGGACGATATAGTAGCATGTCATCATATTAAGCGTTAAATAACGTAAGCGCACACGAAAGAGCATGACCTCTCTTGCGGACCCATGTAGTCGTGATAACCCACAAGTATAGGGAGTCGTTTGTAGCCTTCTTCGATAAATAAGAGTGATGAACCCAACAAGGAACTAAAGGCAGAACAAATATTCCCTCAAGTTCTATCGACCACCGATACAACTCTACGCACACTTGACGTTTGCTTTACCTAGAATAAGTATGAAACTATTTTGCAAGAATAAAACTACAAGTACTTTGCGAGAATAAAACTACAAATAAATTGCAAGGTAATGAAAGTGGATAGTTGTTTTCAACAAGAAAGTTATTTGTCCCTAGGTAATCGATAACAAGTACCGGTAATCATTCTTGTAATTTTTTATGAGGGAGAGGCATGAGCTAACATACTTTCTCTACTTTGATCATATGCACTTATGATTGGACCCTAGCAAGCATCCGCAACTACTAAAGATCATTAAGGTCGTGAAACCCAACCATAGCATTAAGTATCAAGTCCTCTTTACACCCATACGCCATAACCCACTTATCCGCGTTTGGGCTGTTGTCATCCCCCGCAACACCGACAATAAGCAAACCATGAACATATTGCAACACCCTACAGCGGGGGGCCCTCGCATTTGCGCGAGAATGGAGGGAACCATAGGACAGCACCAAAATAAAATATACAATCATACCAATCAAGATCATGATTAACCCATAGGACAAAACAGATCTACTCAAACATCATAGGATAACCATAGATCATTGGGACATAATATATGGAATTGAGCACCATGTTTAAGTAGAGATTACAACAGGGAGAAGAGGTGTTACACCACTGCATATAGGGGGAGAGAGTTGGTGTTGACGGTAGCAG
This sequence comes from Aegilops speltoides, assembly GCA_021437245.1. Lineage (NCBI taxonomy): Eukaryota > Viridiplantae > Streptophyta > Magnoliopsida > Poales > Poaceae > Aegilops > Aegilops speltoides. The sequence goes on from CM038144.1 coordinate 458,158,696, forward strand.
GATTGTTGATGTAGATCACCGTCACGATCCTAGCCCCGGCGGCGTTCCGGCGCCACCGGGAGAGAGGGGGAGAGAGCCTTCCTCCTTCTTCTTCTTCCTTGACCTCCCCCTAGATGGGAGGAAGGTTTCCCCTCTGGTCCATGGCCTCCAAGGCGGCAGAGGGGCGAGAGCCCGATCTCGTGGTTCTGGAACTTGCGGCGGCTGGAATTGTGTTTTGTCAGCTCCCTAGGGTTTCTGGAATTTCTGAGGATTTATAGAGCAAAGAGGCGGTGCAGAAGACCCCCGTGGGCCCCACATCCCATCAGAACGCGCCAGCGGCCTCTGGCATGCCCTGGTGTCTTGTGGGCCCCATGGGCCTCCCCCAGGTGCTTCCTTGGCTCCCATGTTGTCTTCTGGTCCAAAACAAATCTCCAAAAAGTTTCGCAACGTTTGGACTCCATTTGGTACTGATATTCTGTGAAGTAAAAAACAAGCAAAAAATAGCAACTGGCACTGCGAACTATGTCAATAGGTTAGTCCCAAAAAAGGATATAAAGTTGCTATAAAATGATTCTAAAACATCCAAGAATGATAATATAACAGCATGGAACAATCAAAAATTATAGATACATTGGAGACGTATCAGCATCCCCAAGCTTAGTGCCTGCTCGTCCTCGAGTAGGTAAATGATAAAAACATAATCTTTGATGTGGAATGTTGCCTAACATGTTCATCACATATTCTTTTCTTTTGTAGCATGGACATTTGGACTTTTAGATGATTCAAAGCAATAGTTTAGTTTTGACATGAAGACTTCAATACTCAAGCATATCAACAAGCAACCATATCTTTCAAAATATCAACACTAAAGAAAGTTATCCCTAGTCCATCATGCTCAATCATTGACCAACTGAAAGGATCGATATGGTTGACTAGAGGGGGAGTGAATAGGCAACTAACAATTTTTAAGCTTTTCTTTACCAAATTAAACTTTGCAACAAAATAGGTTGTCTAGATGTGCAACTAAGTGAGCAACCTATATGATGCAATAACAACTAGCACACATGCAAGCAAAGGATGTAAAACAAGTAGGCTTGCAAAAGTAAAGGCACGAAATAACCAAGAGTGGAGCCGGTGGAGACGAGGATGTGTTACCGGAGTTCCTTCCTTTTAAAGGGAAGTACGTCTCCGTTAGAGCGGTGTGGAGGCACAATGCTCCCCAAGAAGCCACTAGGGCCACCGTATTCTCCTCACGCCCTCACACAATGCGAGATGCCGTGATTCCACTATTGGTGCCCTTGAAGGCAGCGACCGAACCTTTACAAACAAGGTTAGGGCAATCTCCACAACAATTGGAGGCTCCCAACAACACCACGAAGCTTCACCACAATGGAGTATGGCTTCGAGGTGACCTCAACCGTCTAAGGTGCTCAACACCCAAGAGTAACAAGATCCGCTAGGGATAAGTGGGGGGAATCAAATTTCTCTTGGTGGAAGTGTAGATCTGGGCCTTCTCAACCAATCCCGAGCAAATCAACAAGTTTGATTGGCTAGGGAGAGATCGGGCGAAAATGGAGCTTGGAGCAACAATGGAGCTTTGGGGAAAGAGGTAGGTCAACTTGGAGGAAGAAGACACCTTTATATAGTGGGGAACAATTCCAACCGTTACCCCATCGAGCACCCCAAGACAGGCGGTACTACCGCTAGGGCGGTATACTACACGAGAGGCGGTACTACCGCTCCCTACCAGTGATACTACTGCTGTTGGCGAGGTAGACAGACCTCTGGTCCCAGGCGGTACTACACAGGAGTAAGAGCGGTACTACCGCTTGGAGCGGTACTACCGCTTCTAGTACCGCTTCTAGTACCGCAAAACCCGACACGAGAAAACACGGGTCTCGAATCGAGGCGGTAGTAGCGCGGAACAGCTGCGGTACTACGGCCGAAGCCCGCAAGCGGTACTACCGCCCTGCGGAGCGGTACTACCGAGAGGCGGTACTATCGCTTCGTGGGCGGTACTACATTGAGAGCTTCAATGGTACTACCGCTGTTGATCACGACTACTACGGCACGTAAGCGGGCAGAGCGGAAGAGAAGGGCAGCTCAAAGGTGCGAAAGGAAGGCGGCGGGTGTGATAGGGATGTGTGCGTGTTGATTCCACCTAGTCTTACCAAAGCGGATCCCCTCTTGATAGTACGGTGACTCCTACGAAACTAGTCCACCAACAACGAAACGAAGGAGCTACACCGTCTTGAATAAAACACTGAGGGGAGGAAATCGTCTCGTGCCAATGGATGAATCTCTGAAAGAACTTAACGCACATGATTAGTCCGCAAAAGCATTGTCATCAATCACCAAAACCACTTGGGGATAAATATGCCCTTACAATCTCCCCCTTTTTGGTGGATTGATGACAATACGGGATTTGCACAAGCATCATATAGAGTAAGCGTACAAACCCCACCGTCCTAAAATGTAGATGGGATCCCCCTAGATGTGTGCTATCTAGATAAGTGCTTTGGACTGCATGGCACGCATACTAGGATCAACGCTCCCCCTACATTTTAGAGACCAACAATCTAAGCAAGGTATATGAGAGAAGCATAGAGGATATAACAAGAAAAGCAAGCAACTCATAAGCTAGATAGTGACATAGATAATGATACTGGAAAAGGTAGCATATGTCTCACACCATATGACTCGAAATTAGGTCTCATAGACAAACCAATCCAAAGCAAATACGAGGAAAACACAAACACAAGAGATGGAAGACACAAATCGCAAATCCCTAAACTCTCTCCCCCTTTGGCATCGGGACACCAAAAAGGAGAGGGAGTGATGCTTCGGCTCCAGGTGAGAGCAAACGAGGGACACACACATCAGAGCCCAGCGGGATCATCTGCGCCACCGTCGTCAGTCTGGAAGTGCTCGGCATCGAGAATCGGTCCACAGGCGGTCTTCTGAATCCTCCTCCTCCTCGATGGCTGGTCCTCGATCCACTTGTTGATGTAGCACCCAAGCGATGCATGAGCTCCTTGTGGCGACCGCGAGCCTTCTTCTCAGCCACATGAGTCATGTACTGACCGTGAGTCTCCATGCAGAACAACTTCTTCATCTTAGACTTGAGCTTCTTTGCCCAAGAGGGCTCTGCCTCAGAAGGGATGTAGTCATCATCATCATCATCATCAGCTCCAGTCTCCTCCTCAGTCTCCATGGCAGTAGCAGACGAAGGAACTCCAGTCCTAGGGGCCTGAGTGCCCCAGTTATCCTTCTTCCTCAGACGCTTGACATCGTGAGAGATCAACTCTCTAGTCTCCAGTATCACCTTGGGATAGACACGATCCAGGCCCTCTCAATGAGAAGCATGATGAACGGACCATAAATCGGGCACTTGCGCTCGTTGATAGCAGACAGCAGCTCAGACCACATAACATGAGAGATATCCAAGGACTCTCCGGTGTGCTGTCCCTTCTCACGCTGGAAGAAAAGAAGCACGTCCACGAGATAAGAGTGAACCTGGTCCAGATTCCCGATACGAGGGAAAAGAGTCTCTCTGAAGATGCGGTGAAGGATATCCAGATAGGCAGGCAGCTCATAGGTTTCCTTCTTTGTCTCATGGTTGATCCTCAAAGTGCAGTAGGGCCAGAGAGCTAGCTTGTGAGTGGCATTGGGACGGCCGTGAGGGCAAAAGCCGACAGGAGACTCAGACCTAGATCTTGCACCCCCAATCAACCCCATGAACGCTTTCCATTGGACTGAAAGCAACTTGCCATTGGTCATCCAGGTCAGTGTCCTATCCTCACAGTCCCAAGGTGAACCGTGGCATAGAATTAGGCCACAATATCAGCATCATAGTCCTTGTTGAATTTCATGATCCCAAGAATGTTCAATCGAGTGCACATCTGAAGAGCTTCCCCAAAGTATTCAGGATCTTGCTCCATATGGTCGGTGTCAATGGAGTGCACGTTGACATAGAGGTTCTTCTTGGCTTTGAGAACATCAAAGAAGATGGCAAGCCGAACCTGTTCGAGCAGACGATTGACCAAAGTGGGATCTTGGTACGCCTCATACGGGTTCTTGGGCGCTTTGCCCGAACTCCTTTGGCTGCATTTCAGGCACAGTTTTCCCTGGCTTTGGCTTGACCCCAGGCTTCTTCTGGAGTTGAGGTGGAGGTGGAGCACTTGAAGATCCTCCCACAGGCTCGGTGGTGCGGTAGCGCTTGGACGTGGCACGACCGGGGTTGACACGACGAGCCTGATGCTCAGGGACCTCATCACCTGGAACCACACACAAGAACACGCAAACAACCAGAAAGAACAAGCATAAGCCACAAAACACGAGCAAAAAGATCACTGAAAGGTAGGAATATGGTGGAAATTGGTAGGGAGCGGTAGTACCGCGACCTGCTAGCCGTAGTACCGCTCCAAGCGGTAGTACCGCCCTGGAGAGGGCGGTAGTACCGCTCGGGACGGGGAAACAGCAGTTTCCTACTACCATGGTCAGATCCGGCACTACCGTCCTACCAAATTCAAAAATACTCCAACCAAACATCAATCCAAACTACCTAGAAGCATTCTCCATCCTACTCAAGCCTAGATTTGGCCAAAAATCTAGAGATGCAACTGCTACTGCCCCTAAGATGCTAGATTGGAAATTTAGACAAAAAGAACAAGGGAATGGGGGCAATACCGGCATCCATGGCAAGAGGACAAGGTGGGGATCGTCTCCACCGAAGGAAATGGAGAGGGACGCCCCGGAGAGGGAGATCCGCCGGAGCCCTCCCGCGGTGCCGATTGCTAGAGAGAGAGAATGAAGCGAGGGGCGGCGAATGGGTATGGGGAGAAGAAACTCCCCTGCCCGATATAACCCCTGCCACGCCTCACAATGGTAGTACCGTCTTTGGAGGGCGGTAGTACCGCTGGAGCGGTAGTACTGCTTCGCCACAGATGATAGTACCGCCAACAACCAAAAAAATGCCTCTAGACTAAAACACAAGCACAACGAAAAGAATAGGAAAGCAAGGTCAAGAAAATAAAAGACCAACAAGACAACACACACACTAACAAAGATCCGGAACCCACTCCTTCAAAACAACCACACGACGGAAGAAGCGAGCTCTAGCCTCTCTCAAGAGAGGGGTGGCGGAGCCACCTATGTTTGAGTCAATTGGTATGGCACCTCGAAGAATTATCCTTGGGCCCATGACCAAAACTCGTCTTTGAAGCACAAGTGCCATCAAAAATGGCTAATGTGAAAGAGTTGATCGTTTTATGCATAATGGGGGGAGGGAGAGTTCATTGAGAGAACAACACTCCCCCTATGTCCATGCCTACACCTAAACTAGACAACAAGTTGAGTGTGGTGGGGGGTGCACGGGTTCAAGTCACATTGCTCAAATCAATGATATTTAGTTCATGCCTTAACTCGCGAAATCTTGCTTCATCCAAGGGCTTCATGAAAATATCTGCAAGGTTATCATGAGTGTTGACATACTTGAGCTAGATCTCCCCTCGCCTAATGTGATCCCGGATGAAGTGATACTGAATCTCAATGTGCTTCGTCTTGAAGTGTTGTACCGGGTTGAGAGAAATCTTGATGGCACTTTCATTATCACACCAAAGAGGCACTTTGTCACAAATGACACCGTACTCCTTTAAAGTTTGCCTCATCCATAGGAGTTGAGCACAACAACTACCGGCCGCCACATACTCCGCTTCGGTGGACGAGAGAGACACACACTTTGCTTCTTGGAAGACCAACTTACCAAAGAGCAACCAAGAAATTGGCACCCTCCAGAAGTGGACTTCCTATCCACTTTGTATCCCGCCCAATCGGAATCCGTGAAACCTTCAATCTTGAAGTTTGCTCCTCTTGGGTACCATAAGCCAAAGTTTGGGGTATGAGCCAAATATCGAAAGATTCGCTTGACCGCCACATAGTGACTTTCCTTTGGTGCGGCTTGAAAACGTGCACACATCCCCACACTCAACATGATATCCGGTCTAGATGCACAAAGGTAAAGCAAGGAGCCAATCATGGAGCAATATACCTTTTGATCCACCGCTTTACCATTGGGATCGATGTCAAGTTGGCACTTGGTAGGAATTGGTGTAGTAGCCGGCTTGACATCACTTAGCTTGAATATTTTAAGCATGTCTTGAGTGTATTTGGCTTGGTTGATGAAGGTTCCTTCTCTTCTTTGTTTGATGTCAAAACCAAGGAAGAACTTCAACTCTCCCATCGAAGACATCTTGAACTTGGAGGTCGTGAGAGCGGCAAATTCCTCATTGAAAGCTTTGTTAGGAGAACCAAAGATAATATCATCAACATATAGTTGGCATACAAACAACTCCTTTGACCTTCTTAGTAAAAAGAGTGGGATCGATTTGTCCTACTTCAAATCCACGATCTTGTAGCAACTTCGGTAAGGTGGTCATACCACGCACGTGGGGCTTGTTTAAGGCCATAGAGTGCCTTATCGAGTTGATACACATGATCCGGGAAGTAGGGGTCCTCGAACCCGGGGGGTTGCTTGACATAGACCAACTCATTAATAGGACCATTAAGAAAAGCACATTTCACATCCATTTGTTGCAACTTAAAGTTGTGATGGGAAGCATAAGCAATCAACAAACGAATGGATTCAAGGCGAGCGACGGGAGCAAAGGTTTCACCGTAGTCGATACCCTCGACTTGGGAGTAGCCTTGTGCTACCAATCTTGCCTTGTTGCGAACAATGTTCCCATGAGCATCTTGCTTGTTCTTGAAGATCTATTTGGTCCCAATGACGTTGTGGTCTCCCGATGGCCTTGGCACCAATCTCCATACTTTGTTGTACTCGAAGTTGTTGAGTTCTTCATGCATGGCATTGAGCCAATCCGAGTCTTCGAGCGCCTCATAGACCTTTTGGGGTTCAACACAAGAGACAAACGTGTGATGTTCACAATAGTTTTCTAATTGTCTACGAGTGCTTACCCCCTTTCTTAGGCTTCCAACCACATTTTCCATGAGATGGCTTTGGGTGGTGAGCTTGGAAGCAATCTTCGCGGCACGACGCTCTAATTCCTCCTTGGATACGGAAGGAGGAGGGTTGACTTGATCATCTTGAGCGCCGTCTTGAGCTTGTTCTTGATCTTGAGCTTGCTCTTGATCTTGAACTTGCTCGAGGGGGAGAACTTGACCTTGGGCATCATTTAGAGGTTCACCACCATCTTGAGGTTGATCTTGCCCTTAGTCTTGTTCACGAGGTTGAGGGCCTTCACTTTGTTCTTCGGAAGCGTGTGGGTCTTGATGAGGTGATGGCTCTACTTGGGTAGAGCATTGTCCTTCTCCTTCGGCCACAAGGGGTTCCTCAATGGGTAGAATTTGACCAATACCCATTCTTCTTATGGCTTGGGAGGAATTTCATCACCTACATCACAAGTACCACTTTGCTCCACTTGGGAGCCGTTATTTTCGTCAAACTCCACATTACACGTCTCCTCAATGAGTCCGGTGGACTTGTTGAGGACACGGTAAGCATGAGAGTTTGTAGCATAACCAACAAATAGGCCCTCATGAGCTCTAGCCTCAAATTTAGACAAACGAACACCTTTCTTGAGAATGAAACACTTACAACCGAACACCCGGAAGTACTTGAGGTTGGGCTTGTTACCAGTGAGTATCTCATAAGGAGTCTTGTTCAAGCCTTTGCGAAGATAGAGCCGATTGGATGCATGACATGCGGTGTTGATGGCTTTGGCCCAAAAGTTGTATGGAGACTTGAACTCCGCCATCATGGTCCTAGCCACATCCATCAACATCCGGTTCTTCCTCTCCGCAACACCATTTTGTTGAGGGGTGTATGGAGCAGCATATTGGTGCTTGATCCCCTCATCACTAAGAAACTCATCCAGGGTGTAGTTCTTGAACTCGGTGCCGTTGTCACTTCTTATTGTCAAGATCTTTGCATTGTGTTGACATTGAGCTTCATTTGCAAAGTCGATGACGGTTTGTTGAGTCTCACTCTTCCTCTTGAAGAAGTATACCCAAGTGTATCTTGAATAGTCATCCACAATCACCAAGCAATACTTTCTTCCTCCAAGACTATCAAAGATGGAGGCCCAAAGAGATCCATGTGAAGGAGCTCCAAGGGTCTCTTCGAGTAGATGATGGTTGAAGGAGGGTGAGCCTTTTCATGAAGCTTTCCTTCGATACAAGCACTTTGCAAGCACGATCTTTGGCAAAACTAACATTTGTTAGTCCACGGACATGGTCCCCTTGAGAAGACTTTGCAAAGATCTCATATTGGCGTGGGCTAAGCGGTGATGCCAAAGCCATCCCGTCAACTTTAGCCATTAGGCATGTCGCGGTCTTAGTGGGTCGCTCCGAAAAGTTAATCACATAGAGACCGTTCTCGACATGCCCAACAAAGGCTACTTTAAGAGTCTTGCTCCACAAGAGGGCCACGGTATCAATGTCAAAGAATGAAGCAAAACCCATGAGTGCAAGTTGTCGAACGGAAAGCAAATTGTATGCAAGGGACTCAACAAGCATGACTTTCTGGATCGTTAGATCATGAGAAATGACAACCTTGCCGAGACCCAATACCTTAGAATGTGATGCATCACCCCACTTGACATTGGTGGGCATAGATGTAATCTCTTGCACGTCCACCACCAAGTCCTTGCTCCCGGTCATATGATTTGTTGCTCCACTATCGAGCAACCATGATCCCCCACCGGAAGCAAACACCTACAAGAGATCAATGCTTGGTTTTAGGTACCCATTTAGTAATGGGTCCTTTGATGTTAGTAACAAGGGTCTTGGGAACCCAAATGACCATTCAATGTACTCATAAGGAGAACCAACAAATTTAGCAAGGACATGTCCATCACTAGCACGGCACAACACATATGATGGGTTAAAGTCGCCGGCTTTGTTTGAGGAAATGCTTTTGCCCTTTTGGGCATCAACTCCCTTCACTTTTTCCTTCTTCTCCTTAGGAGCACCCACTCCCTCTTTCACAAACGTTTGTTTGAGAGGAGGAGGACGTTTGGTCTTGTTGTTCTTCTTCTTCTTGCTCTTGGACTTGGGTGCAAACCCAATTCCTTCTTTGGCCACAACTTCCTTTTGATTTCTCAAAAGGTTGTTGAGGTTCTTCTCACCTTGAATGCAAGTCACAAGGCCTTTCTCAAGTTGATCCTTCAACTTGGCATCTCCTCCACAAGATGCACATGCTCACAACATGGATTAGTAGCACATGCATTATCAATTAATACCATATGAGGAAAGGTGGCCTTTTCCTTGATTAGCTTAACTTGGAGTTGAGCATGAGACTCTTTGAGGTTAGCATGAGTACCCTTCAAGACCTTGTGGGCCTTGTCAAGTATCTCAAACTCCTCTTTGAGTCTAGCACGATCAACCCCAAGTTTAGCCTTCTCGGAGGTTAGCACACGAGACACGACAAGAGCATGATCAAGATCTTTCTTTAACTTAGCATGGTCATCATTGTGTGACTCCTCAAGAGTCAAACAATGCACACGCTCTTCCTCAAGAGCATTAGAGAGATCTGATATCTCATCGGCATAGTCACGACTATGACCTTCCATCTTGGAGATGGTTTCTTCGTGAGCCTCGATCATGTCATTGGCCTCACCAAGTTGCTCCAAGGAGCAACAAAGTGCTTCTTGGACTTACCCTGGAGCTTATTCATAAAAGACTCAAATTCATTCACTTCTTCGTTAGACTCAACATGTTCATCAATGCAATCCTCCAAGGAGGGATTAGTAATGATGGTGGTTGTGATGTTGGGGGTTACCTTGTTTGAAGCTTTAGCCATGAGGCATTTGGCGGTGATGTTTTCGTTGGGTGAATCAAAGAGAGACACCGGGAAGGAGTAGCAATGGCAACGGATGCCATGGCCATAGCTTCTTCATTTTCATCATCATCGTCATCCTCTTGGTATTCTTCTTGAACCACCAACCCACGAGTGGGAGTCTTCTTGGCGAAGTTGTTCTTGTTTGGGAAGGACTTGGCTTTGTCTTTTCGGATGAACTTGCCACCATTGTCTTCCCACTTCTCGTAAGGACAATCTGCAACGAAATGGCTCACATTGCCACAGTTGAACCAAGTTCTAACTCGTTGCTTGCCCTTGACACCACTTGAGTTGTTCTTGTTGAAGTTGGGTCTTGAACTCTTCTTGCTCCAAAATTGTCTTGAAGCAAGGGCCATGTGCTCATGGTAATCAAATTTGGTGTCTTCGGGGTTGCTTTCCTCATCTTCCACTTCTTCCTCTTCTTCCATAATAACCTTGGCCTTCAAAGCAAGGTTGGGCTTCTTTGCCCTTTGAGAATGGAGCACCGCATTGTCGGCGGTCTTGTCCAAGATGCTCATTGCAACGAACTCATCCAACACTTCACTTGAGGTCATGGAGTGGAAGTCCGGTCGTTGACGAATGACGGAGGACATGGCCTTGTTGTAGGGCATCATGTCCTTGAGGAACTTTCGCTTGATCCAATTGTCATCCGTGTCCTTGCTTCCATGATCTTGGAGTGCGGCTGCGAGTTTGGTCACTCTTCGAAAGAGCTCACGAGGTTCTTCATCTTCTTTCATTGCAAACTCATCGGCTTCATCTTGCACCACTTCATAGTTGGAGCGCTGAATGCTAGCACTTCCACGATAGAGACCCTCGACACATTTCCATGCTTCCTTAGCCATGACATGCGGTCGAAGGTGAGGAAGATCTTCGGGAAGGATAGCATCTTGGATGATGAAGAGAGCACTCTCATTGAATTCATTGTCCACGGCTTCTCGAGGGGTGAAGTTGCTTGGGTCATGAGGATAAAAACCTTCTTCAATGGTTCTCCAAAGGTTAGTGTTCACATGTTTTAAATGACGCTTAAAGCGATAGTACCAAGAATCAAAATCTTCATGTTTCTCATATTTAGGAGGAGGACCGGCATAATTCAAATGATTGGAGGGGATTGGCCCTCCATAAATAGGAGGTTCCACATGGGCAAAGATGTCGGTACCATTTCTACCACTAATAGAAGGACTCTTTTCAATGTTAGCTTCCCCCTTGTCGGAGGTAACATCCGTCACCTTGTTGGTGGGATCACCCACTTTCATCGGCGAGGTAGATTGTTTAAGTCCTTCTAGGAATTCCTTAAACATGTCCTTGACCTCGGTCGTCATGGAGGTTTTCAATGTTTCCAAAGCCACATTGAATTTCTCACGAGAGATCGAGTTACCCCCATCCCCCGTAGATGAGATCGGATTCGCACCGGAGTGCTCTCCCACCTCATCTACAACATCAACCATACTCTTCGGACGGTAAAGCCCTTAAAAATAGACGAGGTTCTGATACCAATTGAAAGGATCGATATGGTTGACTAGAGGGGGGAGTGAATAGGCAACTAACAATTTTTAAGCTTTTCTTTACCAAATTAAACTTTGCAACAAAATAGGTTGTCTAGATGTGCAACTAAGTGAGCAACCTATATGATGCAATAACACCTAGCACACATGCAAGCAAAGGATGTAAAACAAGTAGGCTTGCAAAAGTAAAGACACGAAATAACCAAGAGTGGAGCCAGTGGAGACGAGGATGTGTTACCGGAGTTCCTTCCTTTTAAAGGGAAGTACGTCTCCGTTAGAGCGGTGTGGAAGCACAATGCTCCCCAAGAAGCCACTAGGGCCACCATATTCTCCTCACGCCCTCACACAATGCGAGATGCCGTGATTCCACTATTGGTGCCCTTGAAGGCGGCGACCGAACCTTTACAAACAAGGTTGGGGCAATCTCCACAACAATTGGAGGCTCCCAACAACACCACGAAGCTTCACCACAATGGAGTATGGCTTCGAGGTGACCTCAACTGTCTAGGGTGCTCAACACCCAAGAGTAACAAGATCCGCTAGGGATAAGTGGGGGGAATCAAACTTCTCTTGGTGGAAGTGTAGATCTGGGCCTTCTCAACCAATCCCGAGCAAATCAACAAGTTTGATTGGCTAGGGAGAGAGATCGGGCGAAAATGGAGCTTGGAGCAACAATGGAGCTTTGTGGGAAAGAGGTAGGTCAACTTGGAGGAAGAAGACACCTTTATATAGTGGGGGAACAATTCCAACCGTTACCCCACTGAGCACCCCCGCACAGAGCGGTACTACCGCTAGGGCAGGGCAGTACTACCGCTGAGAGCGGTACTACCGCTCCCTACCCAGCGGTACTACCGCACTGGCGAGGTAGACAGGGCACTGGCCCCAGAGCGGTACTACCGCTTCTAGTACCGCTTCTAGTACCGCAAAACCCGACACGAGAAAACACGGGTCTCGAATCGAAGCCGTAGTAGCGCGGAACAGATGCGGTACTACGGCCGAAGCCCGCAAGCGGTACTACCACCCTGTGGAGCGGTACTACCGCTGAGAGCGGTACTACCGCTTCGTGGAGCGGTACTACCGCTTCATGGAGCGGTACTACCTCTGGAGAGCTTCGGCGGTACTACATTGTTGATCACGGTACTACGGCACGCGAGCGGGCAGAGCGGAAGAAGGGCAGCTCAAAGGTGCGAAAGGAAGGCGGCGGGTGTGATAGGGATGTGTGCGTGTTGATTCCACCTAGTCTTACCAAAGCGGATCCCCTCTTGATAGTACGGTGACTCCTACGAAACTAGTCCACCAACAACGAAACGAAGGAGCTACACCGTCTTGAATAAAACACCGAGGGGAGGAAATCGTCTCATGCCAATGGATGAATCTCTGAAAGAACTTAACGCACACGATTAGTCCGCAAAAGCATTGTCATCAATCACCAAAACCACTTGGGGATAAATATGCCCTTACACCAACTCATGAAACACATTCAAATATTAGCTACATCCAATGCTCAGGTATGATCATAGTGCCCCTTAGTTGGTGCTTTATAAGAGACGATGGAGGCTCAAATAAAAATAAAAATTGCATAAAGTAAATAGATAGGCCCTTTGCAGAGGGAAGTAGGGATTTGTAGAGCTGCCAGAGCTCAAAGCTAAAACTGAGATATAAAATATTTTGAGAGGTATAATTTTCCCGTCAACAAAAACGACCTAGTAATTCCCAACACTTTCCATGCTAGATATATCATAGGCGGTTCTCAACACTTTCCATGCTAGTAATTACCAACCAAGAAACGAAAATTCTCATAAACGGGCATTAAGATAGCTAAGACCGAATAATGCACCACAAGTAGAACGTAATTTCATTGCATAACTATTGACTTTCGTGCTTGCATAGGGAATCACAAACCTTAACACCAATATTCTTACTAAAGCATGATTACTCAACAACATGACTCACATATTACTATCATCATATCTCAAAACTATTACAAGGAATCAAGTTTATTTTGTCCAATGATCATCATGCAAGTTTTTATCATATCCCTCTTGAATATATATCACTTTGGGACTAGTTTCATATATTGTCATTGCTTTTGAGAAACTCAAATAAATTTAAGTGAAGAACATGAGCATAAAGATTTTCATCTCTCAAAATAATATAAGTGAAGGATGAGAGAATTTCTTTGAAAAATTTACTAACTCTCAAATAAATCTAAGTGAAGCATGAGAGTATTTCTTCAATAATAACAAAGCACATCGTGCTCAAAAATATATAAGTGAAGCACTAGAGTGATTCCATAGCTCAAAAGTTTTAAGTGAAGCATAAAGAGCAATTCTAACAAATCATAGCACAATTTTGGCTCTCTCAAATAGGTGTGTCTAGCATGGATACTTGTGACAAAAATCAAAACAAGTAAAGAATCATATAATATAAGACGCTCCAAGCAAAACTCATGATATGTGACGAATAAAAATATAGCTCCAATAAAATTACCGATGGTTGTTAGAAGAAAGAGGGGATGCCTTCCGGGGCATCCCCAAGCTTAGTAGCTTGATTCTCTTTGAATATTAACTTGGGGTTCCATGGGCATCCCCAAGCTTAGGCTCTTTTCACTCCTTATTCCTTCATCCATCGTGATCTCACCCAAAACTTGAAAACTTCAATCACACAAAACTTAACAAAACCTTCGTGAGATCCGTTAGTATAATAAAGCAAATCACCACTCTAATTACTGCTACAAACCCATTCATATTTTATTAATGCATTATATCTACTGTATTCCAACTTTACCCAGGCTTATACCCTCCAATACAAACCATATATTCATCAAAATAAGCACGCAATGCAGCGAAAACATAATCTATCAAAAACAGAATAGTCTGTAGTAATATGAAAATTGACCATACTTTTGTAACTCCAAAAATTCTGAAAAATGAGGATGACATGGGAAATTTGTATATCAATCTTTTGTAAAACATTCAGAGCAAAAGCACATTTCTGTGATTTGTTTAAATTCTGCTACTGGGCGCAAAAGTTTCTGTTTTTCAACAAGATCAAATCAACTATCATCCAACATGATCCCAAAGGCTTTACTTGGCACAAACACTAATTAAAACATAAAAACACAATCATAACAGTAGCATAATTTTGCAAGCACTCAAGAACAGAAAGAAAAAAAGTATGCATTGGGTTGCCTCCCAACAAGCGCTATCGTTTTATGCCCCTAGCTAGGCATAATGCATGGATACAAGTATTGTCAACTTTAGTTTTTGATCCATAGGGTGCCCTCATGATTGATTCATATGGTGGCTTAATTCTTGTTCTAGGGAAGTGTTCCATGCCCTTCCTTAATGGAAATTGAAATTTAATATTGCCTTCTTTCATATCAATCGCGGCACCTATAGTGCGTAAAAATGGTCTACCAAGTATGATAGGACAAGACAGATTGCAATCAATATCAAGAACAATAAAGTCTATGGGCACATAATTCCTATTTGCAAGAATAAGTACATCATTAATTCTGCCCAAGGGATTTTTAATATTAGAATCCGCTAAATGCAAATTAAGAGAACACTCTTCAATATTGGTAAGACCAAGCACATCATAAAGAGATTTCAGAATTGTCTAAACACTAGCACCCAAATCACATAAGGCAAAGCACTTATAATTTTTAATCTTGACTTTAATGGTAGGTTCCCATTCATCATGTAATTTTCTAGGAATTTAAATCTCTAATTCCAATTTTTCTTCAAAAGCTTTCATCATGGCATCAACAATTTGTTTAGTAAAAGCTTTCCTGTGTTTATAAGCATGGGGTGAATTCATCATGGATTGCAACAAAGAAATACATTCAAGCAAAGAGCAACTATCATAATTAAAGTCTTTGTAATCCAAAAGAGTGGGCACATCACTAGTTAAAGTTTTGACCTCTCCAAACTCACTTTTATCAAGTTTTTCATCAAGATTTTCACCATTCGAATCATTGGGATGCCCTCTAGCTAAAGTTTACTCTTCTTCAGTCCCTTTATCGTCAATTTTAATCTTACTAAACAGGGAATCAATAGAAGAAACACCAATCACTTTAAGATCTTCATTATTTTTATGAAAGCAATCACTAGAAAATGCTCTTTCCAAAAAATCTCTTTTAGCTCTAAGCATACAGGTTCTTTTCTTACTTTCATCCATAGAAATATATATGGCTTTAATTGATTCCTCAACCTTAGGTGCAAAAGTTTTTACCTTGAGATTTTCTACATCATGAGAAATTCTATCAATGTTTCTCGACATATCATCAGTCTTATTCAACTTTGCTTCTATCGTAGCATTGAAAACCTTTTGAGCATTGATAAATTCTTTAATATTACTCTCAAGATCAGAGGGGTTCCTATTGTTATTTTAAGCAGAACTGCCATAGGAATTACCATAATTAATAGAGGAATTTCCAGGAAAAGGCCTAGGATTAAAATTACCTCTATAAGCATTGTGATTAAAATTGTTTCGCGAGGCAAAATTCACATATACGAGATCACTATTTTTCTCAATCAAAGTAGACAAAGGCACATCAATCAGATCAATATGAGCATTTTTACGCAACCAATTTCATAAGAGCATCAACTTTTTCACTCAAAGTACTAATTTCTTCAACCGAATTAACTTTTTTACTAGAAGGTGCTCTTTCGATATGCCATTGTGAATAAGTTGCCATGATATTATCTAACAATTTAGTAGCTTACCACCCGCGGCGGAGTCTAAAAGATTTGTAGAGACAAAATTCAATCCCGCATAAATTTTTTTGTATGATCATCCAAAGATTTAAACCATGAGTAGGACAATTTCTTAGCATCAATTTCATTCTTTCCCAAGATTGTGCAGTTCATGCTCAAGTTGCTTACAATTCATGATTTGAGTTCTAAGAGAAATAATTTTAGCAGGCGGAAAATACTTAGTAATAAAAGCAACCTTGCACTTATCCCAAGAATCGATACTATTACGAGGCAAAGATGAAAACCAAATTTTTGCACGATCCCTCAAACAGAAAGGAAATAATCCATGATACCATTGTCCACATCTTTTTTCTTTTGCATATCACACAATTCTACGAATGTGTTTAGATGCAATGCGACATCCTCATTAGGAGTGTCGGAAAATTCCTCTTTCATGACAAGATTCAACAAAGCGGCATTAATATCACAAGACTCCGCACTAGTGGTGGGAGGGGCAATCGGAGTACTAATAAAATCATTATTATTAATATTGGAAAAAACACACAACTTGGTATTCTCTTGAGTCATCGTGACTACGCAAACAAGATTGCAAGCAAAAAGAGATCTGGCGAGAAAAAGGCGAACGAAAAAGAAGGCGAAGAGAACAACAAATTTTTGTGAAGTGGGGGAGATGAAAACGAGAGGCAAATGGCAAATAATGTAAATTGCAAGGAGATGAGATTTGTGATTAAGAACCAGATAGATGATGTCTCCTTGGCGCTAGAGATTGGCAAGTTGACGGGAGACTACCTTGACTTGATCCTCCCCGACAACGGCGCCAGAAATTCCTTTTGATGCGGCTAGAAACTGCGTCAGTATTTTCCCAAAGAGGAAGGGATGATGTAGCACAACTATGGTAGGTATTTCCCTATGTTTTGAAACCAAGGTATCAATCCAGTAGGAGGACCAAGCAAGACTGTATAAACGGTACTGCACAGAAAGAACAAATACTTGCAACCCGACGCCTAAGAGGGGTTGTCAATCCCTCTCGGGTAAGCGATTGGTAAATAGATAGATTGATAGGTGCAAATAGAATAACGGCAAATAAAATTCAGCGAGGTATTTTTGGGTTTTTGATAATATGGATTTAAAAATAAAAGATGCAAATAAAGGAAAAGGCAAATAGCAATGTAGATCTGAAAGTATATGATAGGAAAATAGACCCGGGGGCCGCATATTTCACTAGTGGCTTCTCTCAAGAAAATAGCACACGGTGGGTAAACAAATTATTGTTGGGCAATTGATAGAACATCAAATAATTATGATGATATCCAGGCAATGATCATTATATAGACATCACGTCCAAGATTAGTAGACCGAAACGATTCTGCATATACTATTATTACTCCACACATCGACTGCTATCCAGCATGCATCTAGTGTATTAAGTTCATGGAGAAACGGAGTAATGCAATAAGAACGGTGACATGATGTAGACAAGATCTATTCATGTAGGAATAGACCCCATCTTGTTATCCTTAATAGCAACGATACATACGTGCCTCACTACCCCTTCTGTCATTGGGTGAGGACACCGTAAGATCGAACACATCACAAATCACCTCTTCCAATGGCAAGAAAAATTGATCTAGTTGGCCTAACTAGACCAAAGATTCGAAGAAATATGAGGCTATAAGTAATCATGCATATAAGAGATCAAAGAAGACTCAAATAATATTCATGGATAGAAACTGATCATAAACTCGAACTTCATCGGATCCCAACAAACACACTGCAAAAAGTCACTACATCAAATAGATCTCCAAGAACCATTGTATTGAGAATCAAAAAAAAGAGAATAAGCCATGTAGCTACTGCCTATGGACCCGTAGGTCTATGGGGAACTACTCACGCATCATGGGAGAGGCACCAATGAGGATGATGTACCCCTCCATGATGGTGTAGATTGGATATCGTGGTTCTAGAATTTGCGGCGGCTAGAGTTGTGTTTCGTCTACCCCTCTAGGGTTTTTGGAATTTCCGAGGATTTATAGAGCAAAGAGGCGGTGCAGGAGACTCTTGTGGGCCCCACAACCCATCAGGACACGCGAGGGGCCTCTGGCGCACCATGGTGTCTTGTGGACCCCACGGGCCTCCCCCAGGTGCTTCCTTGTCTCCCAAGTTGTCTTCTGGTCCAAAAGAAATCTTCAAAAAGTTTCGCTGCGTTTGGACTTTGTTTCGTACTGATATTCAGTGAAGTAAAAAACAAGCAAAAAACAGCAACTGGCACTGGGCACTGCGTCAATAGGTTACTCCCAAAAAATGATGTAAACTTGCTATAAAATGATTCTAAAACATCGAAGAACGATAATATAACAGTATGGAATAATCAAAAACTTTAGATACGTTGGAGACATATCAATGCACACACAAGATCACGTGTGCAGAAAGTATAGAGACCAAAAAAGGCCGCCTGGCCCTAAAATATGGCTCGAAAGATTGGAAAAAATGGAAGTTATCGCAATTGCAGCTCAAAGTTCGATGAGCCCACACATCCCTTTGGTCTTCGGGTCCTAGGTGCCCCACCAATGGATGTATACAATAGGGTGTTAGACTCACACTAGCGAAGAAACGGCGATCAAAGAGAAGACAAAAAATCAACCTATAGTCTGAATTGATCGACTATCAACACAAGTGAGAACGAGTTTCGATTTGGTCATTTTCATAGGCATTGAAAAGCTCTCAAGGAATTGAGATGAAATGACTTCTGTTTTTGCAATCTGGAAGATTACACATACGTGCACACACATGATCACGTGTGCAGAAAATATCGATCCCAAAAAGACCGTCTTGGCCCTAAAAAATAGCTCGCAAGATTGGAAAAATAAAATTTATCGCAATTACAGCTCAAAGTCTGATGAGCCGGCACATCCCTTTGGTCTTCAGGTCCTAGGTGCCCCACCCATGGATGGATACAATAGGGTGTGGCTCACACTAGCGAAGAAAACATGATCAAAAACAAAAAATCAACCTATAGTCTGAATTGATCGAGACTATCAACGCAAGTGAGAACGAGTTCCGATTCAGTCATTTTCATAGGCATTGGAAAGCTCTCGGGGAACTGAGCTGATAGAATTTCTAGTTTTTACGATCTAGAAGATTTTACATACGTGCACACACACAGGATCACGTGTGCAGAAAATATCGATCCCAAAAAGACCATCTGGACCCTTAATAGGTTTCAGCGAACTTTTTTCATTGCATGAAAAAGCCAAAAAATGTTGAAAAAACCAGAAACAAAAAAATAAGGTAAAACACAGAAACCGGAAAATAGCCAACCATAAAAAAAATTAAAAAATGGAATGAAAAAACCACAGTCGAGAAGCACAATTGCGTTTATTTAATTTTCTTTTCCATTTCCGAGAAGCATACTTTTTTTCCCGAGAAGCAAATCCATGTTTCCACGGGAAGTAAAATTGTGCTTCTCATGGAAGCACAGATTTTCCTCTTTCCCAACTGTGCTTCTTGTGGGAGCAAATGTGTTTCTCAAGGAACAACAGATTTCTATTCGAGGGGTATAATTGTGCTTCTGGCGGAAGCAAATCTGTTTCTCGGGGAACCATAGACTTTTTTTCTTTAGAGAAGCATAATCGTACTTCTCGTGGGAACATATATTTTTGCAGAAGCATGGAAGCAAAATCTTCCCTTTGCACCAAAAAATCTCCAAAACGCAGGGAACTGAGCAAAACCGGAAAGCAAAAAAAAATCACCTAAAACCAGAAAATGCGTATAAAAAAAATCAAAATCCATTGGGAGCCGCCCAGCATGCAACACATGGCAATGACTGTGCACGCCACTTTACAAGCTCACATGTCAAGAAAGTGGCCCTTGAGGAGACGTGCAAGGAGTAACCCTTGGATAGTGCTCCATGAAAATAGGCGAAAACATACGTCCCAACGATTGTGCACTTTGGTGAACTGCATCCTGTTGGTTTTGAAAAAGCGTGTACACTGGCATCCCACCAATTGTTCACTTTGGTGAAAAGCAGCTCGTTGGTTTCGAAAAGGGGTGCACACTAGCATGGACTTGTAGATTGACCCAATAAACCCTCCCACCATGTTTTTGAAGGGACTATACGCACGAATGCTATGGCCTGCTGGGCCGGCCCACTGTGGCCTGTAATGATATCTACTTATAGGCTAGTGTGAGAAGGGGAAGGCATCGAACTGTAAACTGGATCTCGTTATTCCTCATCTCAAGCTTTCCTCTGTTCTTCTTCTTCCTCTCCAAGCTACTCCCCTTCTGTCTCCGCCTACCACATCCTGGCGTGACGCGAGGAGTTGCTGCGATCCTGTAGCATCTGGTACTCAGAGCCCAAATCGATCCGCGTCCTCTGATCCACGAAATTTTTTCGCCATCTTCAAATCAATCCATCAATCAGCTCCTAATTCCAGGCAAAAGGTGCGGATCCCCTCGGGTGATTCTGCGAAAAACACTCCGGTGTACCTGCATCGGGTCGAGCAGATCGATCGGCAGCAACAGCGCGCTCCAACAAGCCGAACCTCTCGGCGCGGATGGCGGCGGCAGAGCTCTCCCTGGCGGACCTGCAGAAATTGGTGCAGGCCACGATCCAGCAGAGCAAGGCGGTCTCAGATGCGGGGACAGCCACATCGGAGAGGGTGACCGAGCTCCAGGACTCGCTCGACAAGTACGCATCCTCGTCCGCCAAGGCGTTCGATGCGCTGGCGCAGACGACCATGGCCGCGCTGGGCCACACGGAGGCCACCCTCGGCCGCGTCCTCATCGCCAACAATTCACTTGATGCAGCGGTGGCGGAGATGAAGCGCGCGCTAGATGGAGTGGTACATCGAGTCGTCCAGTTGGAGAGAGCTCCAGCAACGGGCCCTGCACCACCACCACCACCACCATCACCACCACCACCACCACCACAGCAACGCTTCAGGCCGCTGCGCACGGAGGGACAGAGCAGCCTGCAAGCACCGCAGGCGACGGATCTGCGAGGGCCTCGTCAGAATCGTCCCCAACCACACGCTGTTGAGCTATCTCAGACCAGACCCGCGGCCAGCGAGTATTTCTCGGATGATCAGGAAGATCCAGATCGCTCCACGGAGTACGGGCACCGATCGCATCACAACAGATACAGCCCACGCATTCCTCGGTCTGAATTTCCCAAGTTTGATGGGGAGGATCCTAAATGGTGGAAACAGCAGTGTGAGAAGTACTTCCGGATGTACAATGTGCAGCAGGATTTATGGGTCGATTTTGCAACAATGCATTTTGCAGGCAATGCAGCGCATTGGCTTCAGACTTACGAAGCCATGCACACAGTTGACAGTTGGGCAGCCTTGTGTGTTGCAGTGTTCGCCAAATTCAACAGAAACAAATACACCAGAGACATTGATATATTCTTCGCACTGAAACAGACAGACACAGTGGATGAGTATGCCCACCTCTTCGAAGAGCACATGCATAAGATGCTGGTCTATAATCAATCTTATGATGAGACGTTCTTCATCAACCGCTTTGTTCAAGGTCTCAAACCAGGCATAAGAGCACCTGTGAAACTACAGCAGGCAAGCACTGTGGATTTGGCTTACTCTCTGGCACAAACACAAGAAGCACTCCTGGTCGACGACACATCTAAATTCAGCAAGAAATGGGAGCCACGGTTCAGTCCCAAACCATATGTGCATCAGGGTATAATGGGCGCCTCACCAGCTGACAAACGATCAGAAGAGCAAGCTAAGGTGCCGGACAAGGTTGACACACTCAGAGCTCAGCGTAGGGCAAGAGGAGAATGTTTTAAGTGTGGGGAAAAATATGGTCTGGGACACAAATGCCCCAGCAAGGTGCAACTACATGTGATGGAAGAATTGTGGGATGCATTGCAGGTGTCTGAATCAGCTTCTAGTGAGTCTGACAGCGAACAAATGGTTTCTCCACCTGCAGATAAGGACAGTGACGATTGTATGAAACTGTCAGTGCAAGCAGCCACAGGCACATCTTCTAAAGAGAGTATTAAGTTGCAAGGCATGGTGGGAAAACGTCAGCTCTTAATACTGGTAGA
This sequence comes from Aegilops speltoides, assembly GCA_021437245.1. Taxonomy (NCBI): domain Eukaryota; kingdom Viridiplantae; phylum Streptophyta; class Magnoliopsida; order Poales; family Poaceae; genus Aegilops; species Aegilops speltoides. Next base: position 458,180,821 of record CM038144.1, read on the forward strand.
TTCAGGCAGTTCTACCAACTTCATTCGAGCTGATTTGGCAAAAGAACTCAAGTGCACAACTGAAGAAATCCCTGCAGCAACTGTAACTGTGGCAAATGGAGGCACTCTGCTCTGTAATACTCAAGTGCCAAACCTGCAGTGGTTTTGTCAAGGAAACACCTTCAATACTCAGTTCAAAGTGCTTCCCTTAGGCACTTATGATATCATATGAGGAATGCAGTGGCTGGAAACAATGAGTCCTATGTGGGTTGACTGGAGAAAGAAGGTCATAAGGTTTAAGTACCAAGGAGCAAGAATCACACTCAGAGGAGTTAAAGATAAGCTCAACTCCTGCACAGCTATTTTTGGGAAACACTTACAAGGCCTCCTCAACACTGGAGCAGTGGAGCAAGTAATTCACCTTTGTCATATGGCAGAGCAACCTATGTCAGAAACCTGCATTCCACCTGAAATCCAGCCACTTCTAGACAAGCATCAGCAATTGTTCACTACCCCTGACTCTCTTCCTCCCCATAGGGAATTTGACCATAAGATACCTCTGTTACCTGGAGCAAAACCTGTGAATGTTAAACCATACAGGTATAATCCCATGCAAAAACAGGAGATAGAAACACAAGTGACCACCATGCTTAATCAGGGAGTTATACAGCATAGCACCAGTTCCTTTGCTTCCCTGTGCTGCTGGTCAGAAAGAAAGATGGCACTGGAGATTACATGTAGATTACAGAATGCTCAACTCGATTCTGATGCAACATAAATATCCCATGCCTGTTGTGGAGGAACTCTTTGGATGAATTAGCAGAGCAAAATACTTCACAAAGTTGGATTTGAGAGCTGGCTATCATCGATCAGATTAGTTGAGGAGAGGAACACAAAACTGCCTTCAAAACCCATCATGGCCTGTATGAATTCAAAGTCATGCCATTTGGGTTAACCAATGCCCCTGCAACTTTTCAAGATGCCATGAATATACTGTTTGCACTATTACTGAGAAAATGTGTACTAGTTTTTATGGATGATATCCTGATATATAGTGCAACTGTGGAAGAACACCTGCAACACTTGGAACAAGTCTTCACCATTCTGCATGAAAACCAACTATATGTCAAGCTGAGCAAGTGTTCTTTTGCCCAGCAGGAGTTGGAATACCTTGGTCATGTAATCAGTGCAGCAGGAGTTCAGACTGACCCTGCTAAAATCTCAGCTGTCAGAGATTGGCCAGTGCCAACAAATGTGAAGCAAGTGAGGGGGTTTCTAGGCCTTACTAGATATTATAGAAGGTTCATTAAACACTATGGAATTATCAGCAGGAGCCTCTCTGATTTGCTCAAAAAGGATGCAGTATTCACCTGGACACCTACTACAGAAGCTGCATTTCAGAGCCTCAAAACTACCTTAGCCCAAGCTCCTGTACTAGCTCTACCTGATTTCAAGAAAACCTTCATGATTGAAACTGACGCCAGCAACAATGGAATTGGGGCAGTATTAATGCAAGAAGGGCACCCCATTTCCTATCTAAGCAAAGCACTAGGCCCCAAGGCTCAAGCACTCTCCACCTATGAGAAAGAATGTTTAGCTGTCATTCTTGCTGTGGATAAATGGAGAAGTTATCTGCAGCATGCCCCATTTACATTGGCAACAAACCATAGGAGTCTGACACATTTGCAAGATCAGAAAATCAGTAGTCCTATGCAACAGAAAGCACTATTGAAGCTGCTGGGCCTGAGGTATAATATACTATACAAAAAAGGACAGGACAATACAGCAGCTGATGCTCTCTCAAGATCACCTTCTCCTAGTGAGCTGCATACAATTTCCTTCTGCACACCTAAGTGGCTGGCTGTGGTCTCTGAAGGATATCAGCAACATGAGGAGGACAAACAGTTGCTTCAAGAACTAGCTCTCTCAGGCTCAAATGACAAGGGATATGTGTTGCATCAAGGTATCATCAGATACAAGGACAGAGTGTGGTTAGGTCATAACACTGAGGCTCACAAAGCAATTATGTTATCCTTACATGCTAGTGGAGTGGGAGGTCACTCAGGGTTCCAGGGGACTTACCAAAGGATTAAAGCCTTGTTTGCTTGGCCTACTATGAAGCAAGATATTCAGAGCTATGTGAAAGAGTGCATTGTGTGTCAACAAGCAAAAGCTGAACATATTAGGAAACCTGGCTTGCTCAGCCCTCTGCCAGTACCTAAAGAAGCATGGAACTTGGTTACTATGGATTTTATTGGAGGCCTGCCCAAGAGCAAAAATTTTGACACTATTCTGGTGGTCATTGACAAGTTTAGCAAGTATGGCCATTTCCTCCCTCTAGCTCATCCATTCACTGCTCTCCAAGTAGCACAACTTTACCTGGACAATGTGTACAAACTCCACGGCCTTCCTATGGTGATAGTCACAGATCGAGATCCTATCTTCACAAGCACCTTGTGGCAAGAGCTGTGCAAATTGACTGACACAAAAATGAATATGAGTTCTGCAAGTCATCCAGAAACTGATGGTTAGTCTGAGAAACTCAACCAGTGTTTGGAAACATTTCTCCGGTGCATGGTACATTCTGCCCCAAAGAAATGGGCTTATTGGCTTCCACAAGCAGAGTACTGGTACAACACTAACTACCACTCAGCGCTGGGCAAAACACCATTTCAAGTCCTCTATGGATATCAACCCAGACACTTGGGTATTGCAAATCTTCAGAGCTCACTATCATCTGATCTGTCAGGTTGGTTAGCAGAACGCAATCTGATGCAAGGCCTGATCAGGGAGCACCTGTTGCGTGCTCAACAGCGCATGAAAGCACAAGAGGATAAACACCGGTCAGATCGGCAGTTTGCAGTAGGGGAATGGGCATACCTAAAACTTCAGCCCTATGTGCAGCGATCGGAGTCCGAAGATCCAATCACAAGCTCGGATTCAAATACTTTGGCCCTTACGGATTCGGAAAAAGTGGGTGAAGTGGCTTACCGTCTTGCCCTGCCGGCGTCAAAGAAAATACATCCGATGGTCCACGTCTCATTGTTGAAACCAGCCACACCTCCGATCGCGAATAGCGGCACCACTGATCTGGATGCCCTTCAAATATCAACACCGCTGAATCCGGCCCAGGTATTACAATCTCGTTTGGTGCAGGTAGGCGGACACACTCGGGCGCAAGTCAAGATTGCTTGGCGCGGCCTTCCTCTCTCGATGGCAACCTGGGAGTGGGCTTCACTGTTGGCACCAGCGACAACGGCAAGATGATGGACAGTATGAGGGCGTCCTGGTTCTCAAGAGGAGGGGCATGTAACGACCTGGGCTGTGCCCACGAGGTGTGCGTGAGTGGCCTGCTGGGCCGGCCCACTGTGGCCTGTAATGATATCTACTTATAGGCTAGTGTGAAGAGGGGAAGGCATAGAACTGTAAACTGGATCTCATTATTCCTCATCTCAAGCTTTCCTCTGTTCTTCTTCTTCCTCTCCAAGCTACTCCCCTTCTGTCTCCGCCTACCACATCCTGGCGTGACGCGAGGAGTTGCTGCGATCCTGTAGCATCTGGTACTCAGAGCCCAAATCGATCTGCGTCCTCTGATCCACGAAATTTTTTCGCCGTCTTCAAATCAATCCATCAATCAGCTCCTAATTCCAGGCAAAAGGTGCGGATCCCCTCGGGTGATTCTGCGAAAAACACTCCGGTGTACCTGCATCGGTCGAAAGCGGATCGATCGGCAAAGAACAAATAGCGCTCAACAAGCCGAACCTCTCGGCACGGATGGCGGCGGCAGAGCTCTCCCTGGCGGACCTGCAGAAATTGGTGCAGGCCACGATCCAGCAGAGCAATACATGTTGGAAAGTTTTTTTGAATGATAAAAACATTTTTTTCTGAACTATGCAAACTTTTTCCTGTACATCATACAAACATTTTTTTGCAAAATTCCTTGAACACAATTCTGAAACTTGTGAACATTTTCAACATAAAGTAATTTGTTTTTGTATGAATATTTTTTTGGATACACGAACATATTTTGCAATGTATACATATTTTTCATACACATGATTAAAATTTTCTACTATTTTTTCACACTATATATTTTTTGTATACTTCAAAAACATTATTCTTTACATGTTTAATGTTTTTCAAAAAGAAAAGTACGTTGTTAGTCCCTCAAGTTCTCCAGAAGTATAGACTTGGTCCCTCAAGATTTTTCGATAGACATTTAGCCTTTCAAGTAACAAAACAGGATAAGTTTGGTTCAAAACAAGATTTTGAGCTTGTGACCGGGTTTGACCATGTTGACCAGGTTTGACCGGTGAACGGTAAATTTAAATAAAATAGAGTACAAATTATGAATTTTTTGAAATTTTGTGAAAACCAAAATTATTGGGTGCGCTAGGTGTGTGTAAATTTTTGTGGTCAAATAATATCCGAGGAGCTCTAGAAAAACAATTGGCTTTCTTTCGCGAGCCAAAATTTGTTTTCTTTTTTGCTACGAGCTCCTCGAATGTAAAAAAATCACACAAATTTTCACAGTCCTAAAGCACCCAAGCATCTTGGTTGCCACAAAATTTCAGTTTTTTTATTTATTTATTGCTTTTTTAATTTACTGTTCATTGGTTAAACCCGGCCAACATGGTTTAAATCTGGTTTCGGAGGAAACCTATCTGATTTTGAGACTTGAATGACCAAATGTCTACCAAAAAATCTTGAGGGACCAAGTCTATACTTTTGAGAAACTTGAGGTATCAAAAACATATTTTTCTCTTTTTCAAATGCAAGATTTTTAAATTTTACGTAAAGTCTATATATATATGAAAAAGAAATAAAGGTAAAGAAAATTTTGATAAAAAAGGAAGAAACAAAGTAACATGACATCAGTAAACCAGCCGTAGCTACTGGGAGCTCCTATCGGGCTCTTCAGGCGCCCGAACCTCTCCCTGGAGCTCGCTACGGCGCCCAGTTGGGCCGGGCCATGAATAGCGCTGAGCAGCTAACACAAAAGTACGCAAAACTCAAAAAACGATCTGTACAGCTATCGAACACACAACCTTCGAGTTCACGTTCAGTCAACTAGTCGCTCGAGCTATACTGCTGGTAGTGATTACAAACAGCGGTAAATTCCTAATACACAATGTCTAGCGCTATTTTATTTCACCGGATTTTTTTGGAAAAAAGATCATGAATTTGAGAAGGTTCATGGATTTTGGAAAAAGATTTCATTTTGCAAGAAAATTTCACAAACGTGAAAAAAGTTCATTGACTATCAAAAAAATTCATCCAAATTTGAAAAAATGTCCATGGATTTGAAAAACAAAAACCATCAAATTTGAGAAAGGTTCATGAAATTTAAAAAAGTATATTGGATTTTCAAAAAAGTTAATGGAGTTTCAAAAATGTTCATGGAATTTGGAAAAAAGTTCATCCAATTTGAAAAAAGTTCATCAAAATTGAAAAAAAAGCTAATGATTTTCTAAGAAAATTTCATCAAATTTGAAAAAGTTCATCAAATTTGGGAAAAGTTCATCAAAATTGAAAAGTTGATCGAATTTCAAAAACATTCTTCCAAATTGAAAAACCTTAATCGAATTTGAAAAAAGTTAATGATTTTTTAAACAAGTTCATCGAATTTGACAAAAGATGATCGAATTTGAAAAAAAGTTCATCGAATTTCACAAAAATTTCATGTAATTTGAAAAAAGATCATCAAATCTGAAAAATAGTTCACTGATTTTGAAGAAAAAAGTTCACGAATTTCTAACAAAAACATCGAACCAGGAAGAAGAGGAAAAAAATGAAAAACTTATACGAGAAGCAAAAAAAGGAAAAAAGAAAAATAATGGAAGAGATAAGGAAAAAATGGAAATATAAGTTAGTTGACAGTTCGCTCGGCACGGAGGTCGCTGGTTCGATCCTTCGCCGGGACACTTTTTTTGCTTTGAGGAAAGACGAGATGGGCCGACCCAGCGTGGCGCGCTGCAGGTGCCCGTTTGTAAAATACACGTTAACACGCGCCTGCAGCGGCAAATAGGATTCACCCCTAAGTAGGACTCGCATTGGGCGTCACATAGCCGAATTCGTCTATATGTCGCTCTCAGCGAGAAAATGCCATCAAATTGCACTGACCGAGCGACTGAACCGGGCCATCTTGGGCTCAGAGCGCCCCTCCTTCAGCAGGTTTCCTGGCGGCAGTTCATGTTGATTCCTAGTTTGTTTATTTTCTGTCGGTTTATTCAATAGCTACTTGGGAAAACACGAATAAATTTCTTTGAAAAACTGATCCATTTTTTCAAAAATGTTATTATTTTGGGGGAAAATGATTGTTTAATACTATGTGTTATGTTATAAAATGGTTGCATTTTTAAAAGGGCAATGCTAGGCGCCGGCGCACCGGCCGAAAGTTTCGGCCGGTCCAGCCCCAGCCCTTGGATGCGAGCCCGCGTGGCCACTAGATGCAGCAAAAAAAAACGATTCGTCCTGGCTTCTTCTACCTCGGGTTAGATCTGCGGCTCTGCTCGGTGCCCTCGTCGCGCGCCTCGATCCCTCGGTGGCCGTCCTCGTCGCCGGCTCGTGGCCCTCGCCCCGATGCTTGATCGCCGTCCTTGTTGCCGCCAGTCGCCGTCCTTGCCCCGATTGCCGATCTCCGTCCTTGGTGCCGCCGATGCGCCGTCCTCGCCCGATCGCCGTCCTCGTCGCCCGATCGCCGTCCTTGCCGCTCTGATGCGCCGTCACCGTCCTCGCCGTCACCGTTTTCCAGCAAATCTAATGGCGGTTCCAGCAAAAATTCGCGGATGTCACCGTTTGAAGCAAAAAATCCGCGGTTCGGCAAAAAATGAAGCCACTTCAGCAGAAAAATTGATGCGGTTATAGCAAAAACGCGCCGCCGTCGTCGTCGCCGGTTGTAGCTTCGCCGTGAAGGGTCGCAACAAAGTGAGTCGCTGCTTGTAGCAAACGATGCCGCTGGTTCCAGCAAAAATGACATCGTCGCAGGTTCCAACATTTGGTTGAAGCTTTCTCGATCTCTTGTAGAAGCTTTTTCATCTGCGGAATGAAGCTTTTTCATCTGCTGGATGAAGCTTTTTTTTAAACGGTTGCAACTTTTGTATTGTCTGGTTGAAGATTTTCAATCGCTGGGTTGAAACTTTTTCATCTGCGGGTTGAAGCTTTTGTTAAAATGGTTGCAGCTCTTCATGTGTTCCGAGTCTGGTTTGAAGCTTTTTTATTTACTAGATATAGCGTTTTGCTGCAACAGTAGTAGATTTTTGCTACCACCGGCGATTTAATTTGCTACAACCGGTTTAACAAAAAAATCACCGTGGGGTGTAGTCTGCCATGGCTGGGAGGCTCGGCTGCAAGGTCTGGCGAGGGCGGCCGGGCGGATTCGAGGAGAGGCGGGCGGATTCTGGAAGAGGCGGAGGGTAGTAGTCCGGCGAGGGCGGCCGCAGCGACGAGATCCGGCGAGGGGCGGCCGCAGCGAACGAGATCCGGCGAGGGCCGGCCGTGACGAACGACAAGGCGCTCTTCTCTGGCGGCGGCGGTCGAAGGCGCTGCTGGTCGCTGGCCGACGTGGTGCCTCCGTGCTGGTGCCCTCAGACGTCTTGGCCAAGCAAGGAAGAGGAGACCGGCCGAATCGTTCGGCCGGTGCCCCGGCCCCAAACGTTTACCTTTTTAAAAGGCTGAACAATTTTAATTTTTGAAAATATTTAGGAATACGAAGGACATTTTGGTAAAAAAACAAAAGAATGGAAAACTCAGGAAATAAAACTAAAAGAGGTAAAAATAAAAAGTGTAGCTCTAATTGGGCCAACCCACTCGTGGGTTGCTCTGTGCGGAAGGTCGACACTTTCTCGCATGGAGTGACAAATAGGGATTCCCCTTTTCATCTCAACCGAAAAGCACCTTTCGTTTCTAAATATTTTTTCGCACAAGAATAGGCTTGTAGCTCTATCTTCTCGCACTAGCATGGGTCTGGACTAAATAATTCGCTACCCATCCCAACAAAGCTCTATGGTTAAGAAGACACGTTTTCTCAAAATACAGGAATAAGAAGACTTGTAGGTTTCATATAAAAAAACTGATGCAATGTACAAGTGTTGGTCTTTGTCCGGTCCAATTTAGGGCATGCTCTTCATGTGCTTGATTCTTGCAATATAAACCTTTGTCATTTTAACACTTCTATGTAATATTATCGCAATATTCCCCCGTGATGTTGTTAAAAACATCTAAAAACTCAGCAACATTCAAATATGCACATGTAACAAAAAAAAAGTCTAGATATGCAACCTCCTATTGATTGCAACCGATCTTTTATAAATGATCATCATAACACATTCAACTTACATGAAATAATAACAATGAAGCACATTCACGACATATATTCATCCTTTGCAATAAACACTAAATATCATTGTACTAAAATGTTGATGTGTTCATGGAAAAGCATACACTTTGAGCCAAAAATCCCAACAGCCAGCCTCACGCCATTAAAATGGGGGCACATACTTGACCGGAGTCCCCTCACCAAGCCGGATAGGGTAGCCCTGAACCCATCCACACACAGACATCATCTTCCCTTGTCCTAGTAACATAGGGAGAACACCCTTTTTTGGCACCAACCAGAGCTAGGGCATGATGCCCTGCATGGAGGCCTGCTCAGCGACCTTCACCCGATGTGAAGGTTAAATGAGGGTAAAGGAGGAAGGAGAACCAAGTAGCAGCACAAGGTATGGCGGTTGCACTGGTGTGAACACGTGGAGGATGAGGGGATAGAGGAGGCAAATAGATGCAAAAGAGTAGGAAATGTGGATGGGAAGACCTTGAGGATGGTGTGATAATTGAGAAAGGGGAAAGAACGAGAAATGTTGATCTGCCATGATGGTGAACAAGAAGAGAATGAAGAGCGCGGTGTGCGGCGGTGGGGAACCAAGCAAACATGGAGTTGGCTGACTCGATTGGCCAATTGGTCGATATCATTTAAGAGTAAAGTGTACGTACACTTTTTGGTCATGGGAGGACCTTATCTCCGTTTTAAGACCTTCATTCATAGTTAAACACATACTTCTACATACCAGGAAAAAATAGGGTTAGTCAATGTTGGACCGGTCGAGAATCATTGGATCTTCATCACAATGCTTATGTTGCATCCTCTCCTTACTACGTACACAATCCATTCTCTCTCCTTCATTCGTAAGCATAGTTCATTGCTCCCATGCAACATGTATTCTCTAACCAACACATCACCCTTACCATGTGCTCGGATAGATTGTCAGTGCAACCCAACTAACGGTACTCTGTTGTTAGCCCATCCTCGTTGAATCGCCTATACGCCGCTCTCTTACACTCTCTAGGCCCAAAATACACCATTGACCCTCGCTCCTGAACCGAAAGCAATGTTGCTTGATAAGGTAAGTTTTTGCATGAGGGTTGAAGCCTATCCAAAGCATGAGATAAATCAAGTAGCTAAGCTTGATCCACTAAGGTTTGAAATGTTAGGTGCTGACATAGCAACAAAAAATTAAAACTTATGAGAGAAACCATATAAAATGAATCACAACAGGAACTTCATTTCAAATTCGCTTAGCCTTAGAGAAGTGGCAGACCTAGCCTTCGGCAATACCGGGTCTCTTATATCGTGCACTAGCGCCTCTAGATGTAATTCTGCGCTATGCCTTTAATTTAGCATTAACAAGTGAAAAAGCAAATACAATTGGCATCATTTGTACACTATATAATTTTCATATCTATATGTGAAGTACTCCAGAAATCGAAACATTTTGCTCCTCCTCCATGAGAGACTCCCACGCATCTATAGTTTCCCCACCTCCCGCTGGCGCCACCGCTGATTCACCTCATCTAGTGTGGCCTTAAGGCCAAGAATGTGTGGTGGATACCGGCCCTTGTTGTTGGGAGGGCTCCTACTTAGTTTTTAGTTTATTTAGGATTTGTGTCCTGCTCAGGAAGGTGAGGCGGCGGCGGCTCGCTAAAGCTGGAATATGGTTCTTGCCCCTAGCCCATGTGTCGTAGTTTTGTCACGACAGATGTCCTCGTGAAAGGACTAAGTCTGTAGACCATCGCAACTAGGTGGTACCTTGAACGGGCTTGATCGAAAACGAAGGATACGAGTTTACCCAGGTTCAATCCCTCATGGTGTAAGTAAAAGTCTAGTCCTGCTTGATTGATATTAACGATGATCTCGATTTACAAGGATGCTCTTTCGCTACCTAGCTTTCGAGAGATTGTAACTTGTCTGCCTCTCCTGACTTGTCCTTTGGACAACCCAGGAACCTACTTTATATAATACCTGGGTCCCTCAGGTTTACAATAGGTTTCCGGGTTCTACCCGTAATAGGAGTCCTACTCTAAGTCATGTAGGCCTTCCGTGTCTTCTAAGTTAGATGGACTCCCATAAGCTAGCCTCGCTACTTGGGATGGGTCATCTTCTGGGCTTCCGTAATCCGGCTTTAGCAGTCCTAAGGGTAAGCCGGCTCTTTTCCACTTGGGTTTATCGACGGGTCTTGACCCTTGGGCTTAAGTGCTGGGTTATCCTCAACGGGGTATGTCCCCGACATTAGCCCCCAGGTTGGCGCGAATTATTCACGCCAACCTAATTATTAATACGTTTAAGTGACCAACTCGCTCAAATGGCCGGCTTATTCAGTTAACCGGCTCCTGGAACGTCCGGGTCTCTTTGTCATATCAACAGGCCGGTTTCATAGACAACTTTGCTGACGCTGGTTCCTCCCAGAAAAATATTGAGAATAATAACCCATCTCAGGTTGAGCCGGCTCCTAGTGCTTTGTTTTGATGAAAAAATGTTGGGAAACAAAAACTCGTTTGATGTTGACCGGCTCCCAGTGCTTCGTTTTGGTAAAAGTTTTGGGAATAAAAAGGCGTATGATGTTGAGCCAGCTTCTGGGACTTCTATGAAATAGCTCGGAGGAGGTAAACTTTGTGAGCCTCCTTTAAAAATATGAGACACGGCTTGCTCAAAACTGAGCGCTTGCAAGTATTCCTTCTTTATGTGCACATTACCTGTAGCCCGCAAACTCCGAGTTTATCACTTCATAACGACTTGGTGCTTTGCATAGGAAAATATCTTAACTGTGTAGCCCCCCAAGTGTCGGGCGTGGGACTTGTCAGTTTTCGTTATGAAGCGGCAAATAGTGTAGCCCCCAAGCGTCGGGTTGACTTGCCTGCAGCGACCCGGAGTTCGTAAGATGCAGTTTATAAAAATGCAGCTCCTGGCTTGATAGCCTTGTTGAAAAATACTTCAACATCACCATGAATGTAGATGTGATACTTGGATACATGGAAAACCCGGTCATTAAAATAAAAACCGGCTTCCGCAAAATATAATAACATATGTCTTTATAGTATGTTTGCAGAAAAAATAAAGTTGAGTATAATAAAACAAAAAACTGGTTGTAACAAACCAAACAATACTCAGTACGTTAAATCATAAACCAAGTTAATATAGAAATAATAAATAGTAGCTGGCTTTCGAGACTCGACACTTGAAATATAAATGCCGGCTTTTGAGGCTCGGCGCTTGAAATATAAAGTCCGGCTTTCAAGGCTCGACGCTTGAAATATAAATGCCGTTTTTCGAGGCTCGGCACGTGAAATATAAAGGCCGGCTTTCGAGGCTCGATACTTTGCAATAAGCTTCCTATGGAAACCTTGTAGCCTTTTCGGTCTATCATCGCTATCTGAAAGTTGGCTCTCACATGACATAAACCGGTGTTTTAACTTTGATAAGTTCAGGGTCAACAAAGTCCATAATAGGCGTAACTATTATTGACTTATCAAAGGTACAGCCAGGTCACCCTGTTTGTGTGAAGTATCAAGCTGACAGACAGGTATAACCAAGAATTATGATGGCATATCCCGGGTTAGAAGAAATGTTATAGCTGAACTTGATGAGATGGAAGCCCCCAAATAACCAATGATTAAAGAATAAAGATTCAACACACACTTTTGAGGTGAAACGACAAACTCCACGGTCCAGAGATGCCGACTTTGTTTCGTCAGTGCGTCTCATGTGGTCGGAGGGCATGTGGAGGAGTGTCTCCAGCGAATCTCGTAGGATTCGCTTGGTGTTTGTCGGTGTTTGTCTTTGAAGGATCCTTATGGATCTGGTCGTTATTCGTCTGCGTTCGTGTGTCTACGGACTGGATCCTTTCGATCTATGACGACGGTTCCTGTTCTCGTGCGCTGATTCTTTGGGGCCTTAGCATGACGACCTCCCGACTGCCTACTACAACAAGGTTTGCCAATTTCTATGAGTGGGGGGGGAGGGGGGTGATGGTGTTGCATCTTTGGCTTGCTCTAGTGCTTGCGGTCATCGCTAGGTAGTCTATGGAATACGGTCATCACTCCAGTGCTTGCGGTCATCGCTAGGTAGTATATGGCCTACGGTCATCACTCCGGTGCTTGCGGTCTATGGTGGTAAGATATTACACCCATCCGCTAGCGCCATTCTGGCCTGCTGTGGAGTACAAGCTAGCATGACTCCCAGAAGATCGTCATCAAGATGGTGACTGAAACACCGCCTCGTATTTGGGGCGAAAACCCTTGTTCCGACCTTTCTTTCTAAACACGTTGCTGCAAAAGAAGTCGATTTAGTCGTAGGTGTTGATTTCATATCTTATAATGGTTATATCGTAGTTACCGATGTCTTGTACTCTAATTGTTGACGATTTTGGCCTCGTTGCTTTACATCAATTTTAATTAAAAATGGGTTGTATTCATCGCAACGATGTAGAGGCCATGTGTTTCAACCTCCTTAAAAAGAGCTAGTCTACGACTAGGGTTGTATAACTTCTGATGCTCGTTGTACTTTCATGGTGTTCGATGAATTGATCAAAAAATATTTCCCGCAAAAATTAGGCACTATTTACAGCTTGATTTTTCCTTTTTGTTTATCAAGCTGAGATTAATATTTGGAATTGGAATTAGGTGGCATCGTAGATGTGTATAACGCATATGTCATAAATTGTTTACAGAACACCCGTAAAAAAAATTGTTTTCAGAAATGTTGTCAATGTTTTTCATAAACACGGTACAAACGCACATGCCGCTATACACTAACACGCGTCAAGAGTATAGTGTGCATTCATAGAACAATCGCACGTTTAAGAGGCAAGTAGTCCCCTTGAGGTTTGGCTCGTGGTTTCACCAAAAAATCAAGCGGTGTGTAATGAATATAAGTAGCGCAGCCACCGGATCTTTCCAAGAAAGAAATTTCGCCACATTGGATCTGCGATGCAGTCCGTCCCTTTCGTCTTTATTTCGTGACGTCTCAGCGTATGATAGTATCAGCACTGGTGTGTAGTAATATGATTCTTTTTTATATATATTTCCGATGCTTGTGCCCTACAATCGAAAAGGACGCGTACCAAACATTGGCATCATCATCAGTTGCAGGTCACCTTGGATGGAGATGACTTGACACGATTGAAAACCACCGAAACAATTTTTAAACTGAAACCGTGATTTTCTTTCATTTCTGGTAGATGACACCTGCAAGGTTGAATTTTCTCGTCTTTTCCATAAATGGAAACGAAGCATCTCTCGTGTTTCTTCCCGGTTCGGCAGGCGGCAGCTACCTCAGCTTTTCTGTCCCTGCTATTTGTTTACCGGGCTGTAAAAGATCCCTATGTAAAAGTCTTTGGCAGCGTCGGACAACAGAGTGGAGAAAAACGAGGCTGATACGAAAAGACAGTGCACATCAGTTTAAACCTGAACACCACTTGTAGTAAAAAAAACGTCTCCTGAAGTTTTTTACTTTCTGTTTTTACGTACTCCCTCCGTCCGAAAAAACTTATCCCAAGTTTGTCACTCAAATGGATGTATCTAGCACGAATTTGATGCTAGATACACTAATTTGAGGAACAAGTTTTTCCGGACGGAGGGAGTACAAAGAGATGGCGTGTGTACACTATATTTCAACATGTAGTAGTAAAAAAATGGCTCCTGAAAACGAGGTTGATATTCACACTATGTAACTATTCTGTGAAGTATACGTTGGTTGATTTTGCTTGCCCTCGGTTAACTCCGCGTTTGGTAGTTGTTGCTCCTACCTCACTTCTTCATGTTCTTCTTGTATATTTTATAAGAGGATACGTTACATCGCTGAGCTGTTTGGTGGAGAGGGAACATGCTAGCCAGCCCGTAGTCTCGGGCGCTTAGCTGCCTCACATGCCATGAATCTTGAACAACTTTGCCATCATTAGATTAACAAATGTAGACATATTTCTTATGGCACATATTGATATTTTGGAAGCAAAGTTGTTGATCCCTGCCATAAACAACGGGGAATATGAACATCGTCGTGTCTCGGAATCTTTGTTGTTTAATGAAGAGCGCTAAAAGAGGTGAAATGTACCTTGCAGAAGGAATGAAATGGGTTGAGTTGTCTCGTCAGTTTCAAATTGTTCTTCTCTGCAGTGCCTACTTACCACCTCACCGTCGTCCGGCTTGCTGAATTGGCAAAAGAAAAAGAAAAAAAAAAGATGTACAAGAGCAGAGTTTAAATTTGTGAAGACATAAATATTTTGGTGCCCACCGAAATGAACAAATATTTAAAAAATAAAGTTGAACATTGTAGACACATTTCACCAAATTTTGATAAGCTGCCACGAAGTATTTGAATCTAGAAATTCACCCTGAAATTTTGACATACTAATATTTTGGTGCTCACCATAAGCGCATATCTTTGGGAATTTGACGTAATGTTAAACCTCAAACAAAATTCAATGATTAAGTCTATTTCTCGTTTTCACGGTGATTGGCATGTCTTGGTGCGATGGTGGTGTTAACTTTATTTTTGGTTGGTGGCTCTCCAACTTCAGTTTTTTTGTGCTCACGATCTTATTTTGTAACGATACAAACACAAAACATCAATACAACTGTCTGGCTGGCAAGGTGTGTGTTCTTTGATTCGCAGAAACAAAAAGGCGTGCGTTCTTTGCCACAACGCCTTCAGAGTTACCGTAGCGCGAGAGGAGAGGTATAGTCGTCATGCCATGCTGACGTCCTTTTTAGAAGCATTCTTAATTCTACAAATTCAGAGAGTAAAATCTGATCCGATGCTCCTAATGGTTGTGGTGGCAGTATGGATCTCTTGCGGAAGACACGGGAGTTTCACGAGTCTCAAATTGTTCACAAGATGGAAGCAACAAGCGAGTTCCAAAGGTCGTTGTCGAGGTCGTCTAGAGTGCGAACATCTCAAATGAGGTCGATGGAGTGGGGTGTGGGAAGACCGAGGGCCATCCAAACCTGAACCGCCTGAAAATATGCACGACATCTTCAAATGGAACATCACAACGAGGGCAAGCGGTGTCGTCACTGATGTTCTTGTGGAAGAGGTTGCTTTTGGAATTAAGGCTGCCCTTGAAGAGTAGCCATCCAAAAATCTCAAGCCTCTTATTTGGGGATCTTTCAATCCTATCATGCTCCCTTTTCAAAACCATTGATGCAGCTTTCAGTTTTACCAAATTATTTACTGTTCGTGTATGTATAAGTTTTTTCAATCAATCGATGAATTCAGATGGCGTTGTTAAAAGACGCTTGTGAAGAAAACAAATTCTACCGCAGACGGCAATTGTACGAAGGACGGGCCGACGGATCACCAATATATTCCATGTCTGAAGCAAGTTAGAACAAATTTGTTCAAGAAAAAACATTTTCTGCATATTTCATGGGTACAATGAATCCCTATCCCTGAGCAGTGTGTTTCAGTCTGAAACCTGTACGTCCCCCCATTGGCGTGCCCTCTGACCATTTTGTCGCAACGAAGTAATACACGCCAAAATGTTACGATCAGGTAGCAGTGGCGGGACTCAGGTACCAGGAGAATGTAGGGACGGCTGCTTGGATTGCAACTTTTTACACCATCGATTAAACCTAGACTAGAGACCGTTATTTTTGTACTGTACTACGAGTAGTACTAACATTTACCACTTCCTCCCTCCATGGCGGGAGGTCCTGTCCATTCATCAGGCAATTCACCCTTCTCATCAAATTCCACCATTGCGGCCCCTCTTGTCCGCTAGCTAGGCTACGGTAGCTAGCCAGCCAGTAGAAAGTAAGTACGCGCTGTCGCTGCATGGACAGCGACACCTTCTTACTTTTTACAGTAACTCTGGAGATCAAAACCCTCGGCGCCACTGCTGCACCAGCCGAAGTTGAGGTTGGAGACGTGCTCCTCGGAGAAGAAGGCTGAGCTGCCGTCGTTGACGATCGCGTCCGACCCGGCCAGCCATTCCTCCGTGAAGCCGTAGCCGCCGGACCTGCTCGCGTCGTACGGGTACGCGCCGGGCCATTTGGGCTCCAGCATGGGCAGGGGCGAGCAGCCCGTGGTGGCCGCGGCCGCCGACGCCGAGTCCAGGAACGACGCGCCGAACCCCATGAACCCCTGCTGCTCGAAGACCGCGCTGGAGTATGGCGACGCCTCGTCGTTGAACACCGCGCTCGAGTCGCTGTCCGAGGACCCGTCCTTGCAGATCGTCGCGCCTACCATCGTCGCCTGCTGCAGGCGCTCCTCCGCGGCGTCAACATTGCCGGCGGCCTCCGCCTTCACCGCCGTCTCCGGCTTGGTGGACAGCTTCTCCCTCAGCTCATGTATCTGAACGCGGGACACAGAGCACAGATGAGTAACCATCAAGCGACGTGGCCGCGCGTGGCAAACAGCTAGCACCAGCGGCAGCAATGGAGCACGTACCTCGGCGGCGAGGGCGTCCTTGTCGCGGCGGAGCGCGTCGCAGTCGGCACGGAGCGCGTCGTGGCGGGCGCGGAGGGCGTTGAAGTCGCGCTCGAGCTGCTTTGTCTTCCACCGGGCGCGGCGGTTCTGGAACCAGACGGCGACCTGGCGCGGGTGCAGGCCGAGGTCGCGGGCGATGCGAGCCTTGCGCTCCGGGTCCAGCTTGTTGTCCGTCTCGAAGCTGCGCTCCAGCGCGCGCACCTGCTCCAGCGCCAGCCGCCGCTTCTTGCCGCCCAGCCCGCACGACATGGCGCGCTCCTCCTCCTCCTCCTCCTCGTCGGCCTCCTCCAGCTCGGGCTCGTCGTGCTCCATGTACGCCGCCAGCAGGTTCTCCTTCTCGGCGAACGCCAGCTTCTCCCCTGCAGCATGCCAGCATGGTTAGCTTCGTGTCCGTCTCTCCCTAGTTCCCACACATGATCCTCAAAGAACCACTTGTGCTCCATAATTGGCTAGATCACAAAATGCTTCCAAATGCAAGGTGACTGCATACATACACACACCCATACTGTTGGAGCATAGAGTGAGCAGGAATGCTCATGCCAATTTCGATCGCTCGACGCAAATGGAATATGTGATAGATCCAAGTAAGCTCCATATATGTCAAAAGGCCACATACTTTGCGCTACTAAAATTTAAGCTCAAAAGCGATGATGGTACTGCTATGCAGGAGTACACCAAAAACAGAGGGAGATCTCAGCTGTAATACCTGGCTCTGGCGATTCTTGGCTGCGGGTCGGCCTCTTGATCTGCCGCTTCATCCGCGGCTCGAGGGGGAGGAGAGAGGCGGTTCGAAACTGGAAATGGGGACTGTTCTAGTTATGATCGGTGTGGGGGATAGAGGAGCTGCAAAGCGCACTGCTTCTGTTTCGCGGCGGCCAATGGCCTCTGCGCTGCTCCGGGTGTCGTGATCGCAGAGACGATCTGGATGGGAGCGAGGACGGACGGACGGACGGAGGAGAGGGGAGGGGAGGGGAGGTGAGGTCACTCGCTGCAGCAGCAATCAACTGATGCAAGAGCCCATGGGGTGGCGTATAAATAAAAGCAGGGAGCTAGCCTGGCCGGGCGCTCCGGTTGGACAGCGCCGAGATATCATGTGGCAGAGGTTTTTGTATCATTCATGTGTTGGCACTTGGTGTCGACAGCTTGGCCCGGTTATTCGCGTCGGGATCAGTTCATCTCCTTTCAGCATTTACATTTACCGCGCACATTGTCCATGACCATTGTCAGATAAGTCTTTCATACGTGGAATTCCTGAGGCTATTCATAATGCAGCAGTATCATGCATATGATACTAGTGTATAATATTATCTTCATAGTGCATAATATCATAGATAATTTTATTTATGGTTATGCATGACACAAAATAGTATAGCATTTATTATGTTACGGTCTCTACCTATGTTACTCTAACCCTTTCTCTTTTCTTCAATTCTTTGTCACGTCAGCACGTTTGCTATTCCAGTGCATGATACCGGCTGAGATACCCCCACTATGATCAGCCTAAAGGACAACGAAATAAAACCGCAGCAATCCTCTACAGGCCTCTTTGATTCAACGTATTTTTTTTTCTTATGTTGATGGCTTGATTCGTAGAATTGAATCCTATAAGATTTTTTTCTAAGAAATAGTTTGTGCTGCACTTGATAATTGACTCTAACATCTTGGAAAAAGATTCTTTGTTTTCATGTGATGCAATCAAACAAACTCCAATTCAGTCATACATTTTACTTATTCCGGCGTTTTTACAATCCTGAAGAGAAATCCTAGCGATCCGTGTCAAGCAAGTTAAACAACTTCCACGGTGACAATCCCTAATGATTCAAACCTCCAAAAAAAAGTAATCACATGTAATTCTCTTGAATGAAAGAAGTACTAAAAGCTCGAGGAATAAAGGTATTTTGCTCACAATAGTTACTCCAACTTACCACGAAGTTTATCTCCATGACAAGTTTGATATATCTCTCAATCTGTGTCATTGATTATACAAATTAGGAGCTATAATTTCCCACCTTACTAGGTTAAACGATTGTATGAGAGGGAGGCAAGAGAAGGTTTGTGTTCCTGGCAAATAAAGTCCGCTCGTCGAGACGATGTGAGTGCGTAACAAATTATGGACTTTGCGGCAAGTCATGGACTACTAGCACCACTTGCACGCGTTGGCTTCCAATAGAGAGTGTTCGTGTGTTGCTGACGATGTGATGTTATTCATCAAGCCGAGGGAGCTTGATCTCCAAGTCTCTGCTATAATCCTCCAACTATACGGCGATGTCTCGGGCCTTCCTGTCAATCTGATGAAAAGTGTTGCCCTTCCAACACGATGCAGCAAGGCGACGATTGACAGGGCCAGCCAGGTTCTTGGGTGTCCGACGGGTACGTTACCATGCAAGTACCTCGGCCTCCCACTAACCATCAGAAAGCAAAGCGCGGCTCAGCTCAAGGGGCTCGTAGACTAACTTGCCAGCTGCTTGCCAAAATGGAAAGCATCATCTATGCACAAGAGTGGACGGACGATCCTCGTGTCGTCTGTGTTGTGTGTGATTCCAATCTATGCAATGCTTGCTTTAGACATTCCTCAGAAGATCATCAAGGCAATGGAAAAGATAGGTTTCCTTTGGTGTGTAAAAGATCATGCCAACGGTGGGCAGTGCATGGTAGCATGGGAGAAAGTCTGCTCTCCAAAATGGGCGGATGGCCTGGGCATTCCCAATCTGAGGTGGAGGAACATCGTCATGCAAGGAAGGTGGTCATGGCTCCAACGAACCTATAAACAACGATCATGGGCAGATTTCGAGATCCCGGTGCCACAAAGAGGCATCACAACTTTTCTGGGCGGCCACGAGGGCGACCATGGGTGATGGCATGTCAACCCTATTCTGGGAGGATAGATGGTTGAATGGAGTATGAATTCAGGAAGTTGCACCGACCCTATATGACAGTCAGCTTTGGTGTCAGGAGATCATGCACGGTTGAAAGCACAAGTGCTCCCTAGGTGGTTTTGATAATTAATGTCAACATATCTCTTGTTGGACTAACACTTTTATCTAGTATGCTTCAGATAAGTTCAACAATGGAGTGGCATGGACTAAAGGATGTGGGAACTCCTTCAAGATGCTAAGGACAAAGGATTGGCTCAAGCTTCAAGCTCAAGACTCTTCATTTTACATTTTAGTGATCCAAGATCACATTGAGTCTATAGGAAAAGCCAATACTATCAAGAAGGGATGAGGTGTTGCTTAATGAGTTTCTTGCTCCACAGTGCTTAGTGATATGCTCCAAAACCCTCAACTACTTCCCCACTTCCACACATATGACCTAAACCTAAAGTCAAACTCGGCCCCACCGATTCTTTCTATCCGGTGCCACCGAGTTCAGATGTCATAGCCACTGCCACAAACCCTAGACAAATCGGTATCATCGATAGGGATCTCGGTCTCACCGAGATGGGATTGTAATCTCTCTGTGTATGTCCATTACCAAAATCGGTCTCACCGAGTTTGTGGAATCGGTACTATCGAGATTACAATGCAAACTTCCTGGTTGACTCATTACCAAAATCGGTCCTACCGAGTTTGTGTAATTGGTCCAACCGAGTTTGCCTGACCAACTCTCTGGTTAGCTTATTACCAAAATCAGTCTCACCGAGTTTGTGTAATCGGTCTCACCGAGATTATGTTATGCCCTAACCCTAATCATATCGGTCCTACCGAGTTGCATATCGGTCCCACCGAAAATCCTAACGGTCACTAGGTTTACTAAATCGGTCCGACCGAGTTTGGTGATTCGGTCCCACCAAGTTTGGTAAATTGGGTGTAACGGTTAGATTTTGTGTGGAGGCTATATATACCCCTCCACCTCCTCTTCATTCATGGAGAGAGCCATCAGACTAAACCTACATTTCCAGCATACATTTTCTGAGAGAGAACTACCTACTCATGTGTTGAGGCCAAGATATTCCATTCCTACCATATGAATCTTGACCTCTAGCCTTCCCCAAGTTGCTTTCCACTCAAATCTTCTTTCCACCAGATCCAAATCCCATGAGAGAGAGTTGAGTGTTGGGGAGACTATCATTTGAAGCACAAGAGCAAGGAGTTCATCATCAACGCACCATTTGTTACTTCTTGGAGAGTGGTGTCTCCTAGATTGGCTAGGTGTCACTTGGGAGCCTCCGACAAGATTGTGGAGTTGAACCAAGGAGTTTGTAAGGGCAAGGAGATCGCCTACTTCGTGAAGATCTACCGCTAGTGAGGCAAGTCCTTCGTGGGCGACGGCCATGGTGGGATAGACAAGGTTGCTTCTTCGTGGACCCTTCGTGGGTGGAGCCCTCCGTGGACTCGCGCAACCGTTACCCTTCGTGGGTTGAAGTCTCCATCAACGTGGATGTACGATAGCACCACCTATCGGAACCACGCGAAAAACATTCGTGTCTCCAATTGCGTTTGAATCCTCCAAAACCCTTCCCTTTACATTCTTGCAAGTTGCATGCTTTACTTTCCGCTGCTTATATACTCTTTGCATGCTTGCTTGTTATGTATTGTGAATGTTAAACTTGTGCATAAACTCCACTTAAACTTAAAGAACTTAAAAACTGCAACTTTGGTACTTAGTGTCTAATCACCCCCCCCCCCTCTAGACACCTCTTCTCAAGGTCCTACAACGGTCTATCAGGCGTCGTTGACGGCGCGTGCGCCACGGACATTGGGCCTGAGATGTCGGCCCTATTGATTCAGGAGTAACTTAACCTTTGGACTATAGTGGAGCAAGTAGAGCTCAACCATGTTGTCCTGGATTCCATAGTTTGGGCTTGGGAAAAGGACAGTGTTTTCTCCACTCGATCAACATATGCAGCAAAGTTCTGGGGAAGGAAGGCGGAAGCTGGAAGGAGGCTGGTATCTTCAAGGGAGACATAGAGCCGATGTTGCATGCATTGGTTACGTGGGCAAATGCAAGAAGTTAGCTATGCAATAGGTGGACCTAGAGTGGAGTTGGGGTGCGTATAATTTGTAACATGCAACATGGAGAGGTTTCTTCTCCCCATACTCTCTTTAATATATAGTATGTACACTCGTGCGTATTCGAGAAAAAAAGGGTGCACATTTGTTGTAGATGGTTCCACTATCTGCATCGCACCTACATAATAAATTTTAGTAGGATCATGAATGAATTGAATAATATAACTATCACATAAAGCATTATTTTCATGATCTACAAGCATAGAAATTTTACTACTCTCCACATAGGCAAAATTCTTCTCATTAATAATAGTGGGAGCAAACTCAACAAAATAACTACCATGTGAGGCATAAGCCAATTGAAAATTAAAATCAAGATGACAAGTTTCATAGTTATCATTATTCTTTATAGCATACATGTCATCACAATAATCATCATATATAGCAACTTTGTTCTCATAATCAATTGGAACCTCTTCCGAAATAGTGGATTCATCACTAAATAAAGTCATGACCTCTCCAAATGCACTTTCATAATTATCATAATAAGATTCAACACCCTCCAAAATAGTGGGATCATTACTTTCTAAAGTTGACACTCTTCCAAACCCACTATCATCAATATAATCATCATAGATAGGAGGCATGCTTTCATCATAATAAATTTTCTCATCAAAACTTGGGGGACTAAAAATATCATATTCATCAAACATATAATCCCCAAGCTTGTAACTTTGCATATCATTAGCATCATGGATATTTAAGGAATTCGTACTAATAACATTGCAATCATGCTCATCATTCAAAGATTTAGTGCCAAAGATTTTAATGCATTCTTCTTCTAACACTTTGGCACAATTTTCCGGTCCATCATTTTCAAGAAAGACATTAAAAAGATGAAGCATATGAGGCAACCTCAATTCCATTTTTTTGTAGTTTTCTTTTATAGACTAAACTAGTGATAAAACAAGAAACTGAAAGATTCGATTGCAAGATATAAAGATATACCTTCAAGCACTAACCTCCTCGGCAACGGCACCGGAAAGGAGCTTGATGTCTACTACGCAACCTTCTTCTTGTAGACGTTGTTGGACCTCCAAGTGCAGAGGTTTGTAGGACAGTAGAAAATTTCTCTCAAGTGGATGACCTAAGGTTTATCAATCCATGGGAGGTGTAGGATGAAGATGGTCTCTCTCAAACAACCCTGCAACCAAATAACAAAGAGTCTCTTGTGTCCCCAACACCAATACAATGGTAAATTGTACAGGTGCACTAGTTTGGCGAAGAGATGGTGATACAAGTGCAATATGGATGGTAGATATATGTTTTATAATCTGAAAATATAAAAACAGTAAGGTAGCAAGTAACAAAAGTGAGCGAAAATGGTATTGCAATGCTTCGAAACAAGGCCTAGGGCTCATAGTTTCACTAGTGCAAGTTCTCTCAACAATAATAACATAACTGGATCATATAACAATCCCTCAACATGCAACAAAGAGTCACTCCAAAGTCACTAATAGCGGAGAACAAACGAAGAGATTATTGTAGAGTACGAAACCACCTCAAAGTTATTCTTTTCGATCAATCCATTGGGCTATTCCTATAAGTGTCACAAACAGCCCTAGAGTTCGTAGTAAAATAACACCTTAAGACACACATCAGTCAAAACCCTAATGTCACCTAGATACTTCAATGTCACCACAAGTATCCACGGGTATGATTATACGATATGCATCACACAATCTCAGATTCATCTATTCAACCAACACAAAGAACTTCAAAGAGTGCCCCAAAGTTTCTACCGGAGAGTCAAGACGAAAACGTGTGCCAACCCCTATGCATAAGTTCACAAGGTCACCGAACCCGCAAGTTGATCACCAAAACATACATCAAGTGAATCACGTGACTATCCCATTGTCACAACAGATAAGCACATGCAAGACATACATCAAGTGTTATCAAATCCTTAAAGACTCAATCTGATAAGATAACTTCAAAGGGAAAACTCAATCCATTACAAGAAGGTAGAGGGGGAGGAACATCATAAGATTCAACTATAATAGCAAAGTTCGCGATACATTAAGACCGTGCCATATCAAGAACACGAGAGAGAGAGAGAGAGAGAGAGAGAGAGAGAGAGAGAGATCAAACACATATCCACTGGTACATACCCTCATCTCCGGGGGTGAACTACTCCCTCCTTGTTATGGAGAGCGCCGGGATGATGAAGATGGCCACAGGTGATGGTTCCCCCCTCCTGCAGGGTGCCAGAACAGGGCCCCGATTGGTTTTTGGTGGCTACAGAGGCTTGCGGCGGCGGAACTCCCGATCTAGGTTATGTTCTAGAAGTTTGGGGATTTATAGGAGGAGTTGGCGTCGGTTTCACGTCAGGGGGGCCCCACAGGGAGTCCATGAGGCAGGGGGGCGCGCCCTAGGGGGGTGCCCTCCACCCTCGTGGTGCCCTGGGGACTCCCCTCCGGTAGCTTTTCATTCCAGTATTTTTTAAATTTTCCAAAAATATTCTCCGTTAATTTTCAGCGCATTCCAAGAAGTTTTATTTCTGCACAAAAATAACACCACAGTAGTTCTGCTGAAAACAGCGTCAATCCGGGTTAGTTCTAACCAAATCATACGAAAATCATGTAAAAATATTATAAACATGGCATGAATACATAATAAATTATAAATACGTTGGAAACGTATCATGCGTCAACCGATGCGAAGGCAATGGGTTGATCCTCCTTTGTAAATACGAAAGATGTTTGCCGAGTATCCCTCTCATATCTTGAATCTAGCAAAGGCAGATAAATATTGCTCTCATATCTAGTAAACTGTGACACAACCTTTATAATTGTGTAAAACTTACTAGAAGGTATTAATTCTAGTAGGAAAATAAATACTCTAACTTCTTAGAAAATTATAATAACGTTATTATCAATGAATCTAGACAATAACGTATTTGTTATTTTTATGTGACAATCAGCCGGATATATTTTTAAGGAAAAACGCCCAAACATAACTTAATCACATCGAGGTCTCTGGACCACCGAACGACCACTAGGCGATCATAAGCCGATGTCACTCCTCCTCTATCTGAGTCGGCATGATCTTGTTAGCGATAGTCAAAAGTTTGTGGGCACTTGCCCCTGAAGATTAACGCCCTAGAGCATAGTCGCCATCGTGCACCAACGAATCGATATGAAGCATGTGCCACATGAATTCGACGATGCTCATGCACAACGATAAACCCTAACCGTGTCGCCCCGACGAGAATGCCTGAATATAATCCTAAGGTATGTTGATTTTGTTCTGCTGGATGGATTCGAGGTGGATCAGCCCAAAACACTATCTCGACGACGAAGTGTCACCATTCGTCGAGCAGAGCCTCCACAAGGACTGCACTAGTCTCCTCACGCCCCCGATGGTACGAAGCACCACCCGAACGAGTGCGTGGCAAGGATACTTTACCCCATAGCGACGACACCACCATCATGTTGTCGACACCGATCGAAGACAAATTCTAAACTATACCTACCCATATCACTACCAGACTGAAACCATGTCCCCCATTAGCGTCGTCGGAGTGACAGACCGGTCTTGGGGGGGGGGGCTCCTCTGTCAACATTGGGGAGGTGGGTAGATTGGTTGCCGCCCCGTTCGCATGTTTGATCTTAAAGCGTATATTTTATAATTTCACACATAAAATGTTATTTCTGTGTTCCATTTCATCATTAATAACTTTATTTTATTTAAATAGTACATGCACGTAAGAAGAACTATTGAAACCAAAATATATAAGCGAGAGCAGGGAAGGAAAAAAAAACAACAATAACATGTCAGTAACATCCTTGTTCGGCCCCCACAATGACATGCATGTGGCATGTGACCACAAAGTATCCAGAAGAGGAATTAGTCTAACCATGGTTAAGCTGGATATAGTTTACATACGATGCATGCGACATGTAACAGAAAGTATCAATTAAGCAGAAGTGCAGAATGGGTCCAACCATGGTTAAGATGGTTGCAGTTTATTTTTGAGAATTCGGAGTCGTGTGAAGGAGACTTTTTACACCCCATGTAAGCTACAATAATACTTTTAAACCAATAGTTGTTGCCCTTTCAAGCAAGCAAGCAAGTAATGTGGCACGAAAGCCTGTCAACCATACCAACTGGCACGTCTGCATGATACCGCAAGAAACCGTAGACTTGGGCAGCATGTGAACCCAAGATATGTACGATCGCCGACATGAGGTTTGTTATGCAGATATACACAAGATTTTTATTCAATCAGACGTCTCCTTCCTACGTACTAGTAGTACGCGGACAGCTTGAAGATACCACGAAATGAGCAGCCAAATTGGGCGATGCATGCATGGTAGTACTAGTATACTCGTACCTAAAGCTCCAGCTAATCCGTAGTCGGGTTAACCACAACTGTGCCATGTTCTGTAGTAGACATGATTGATTCTTATCAGCATTTGTTTACCAAAGTAGTAGTAGAGGAGAAGAGGAGCAAGAAGAAGGAGGCGGAGGGGGGTTGGGTTGGGTGCGGCGGCGTGCGTTGTTTAGCATTTGCTGTGGTGTCGAAACGTGGCAAGCACTGTGGCGGCGAAAACAGCAGGCCACTACGGCGGCACTCCCCAGCGCACAAGTCACGACTGTGCTTTAGGAACCTCCGCGGGCCCCGCAGACAAATTTAAAGGGACGGGGAACTGATCGCCCCTAAAGCGTTGGCAGCGACGTCTCAGCTCCACCACACACACACACAAGAGCTGGCTCGCTAGGTTTGGTAGCTGTGTTATTATTCCTGCTGCATCTCTTGATCTGCACAGCTTCTAGATCTTCGTTGGCGCGCCCGAAAATATCATCTTCCTCCTCTATGGGTTGGGTTGATGCTTTTGTTGGCGACGGCCGGCGAGTGCCGTCGCTGTAGCCCAAAGGGATGCTTCTGACCGGGACGATCACCACGACTGGACGGCGCGCCCCCGCCCCCGGTTTACACGACACGATCGGATCAGACCCGCCTGCGCCCGTGAAGAACGTGGTTGGTTGTATACTACTCTGGCGGGCGAACATGGGCGCCGAGGCCGGTAGCCGCGCCGGCGCATAAACAATGGACGGAACCATGCGCCGGCGCGGCGCGACGGAAGCAAGGCGTACGCCTACCTACCGATGGATGGATGGAGCTTTTCCGTTCTATCCACCCATCCATCCAGCCCCTCGAAACGGGGCTCCCTCCCTCCAGGGAATCTATTCTTCTAGTCTGGAGAGAAAGGCAGGGCCGGGAAGCAACCCCCTTTTGGCCCCAAAAGTCGCAGGCACAGGCACTTGATTGATGGACGCATCAAACAACTAAAGCGCCCACTACTAGCCTAGCCCTAGCCCTAGCCCCAGGACCATACGTGCCGCGCTAGGACAGCGACGCCATGCATATATGCTCCTTGGCCTTGGGCCTTGGTGTGTGTTTCTCCTGCACCATTGGCCGGCCGCGACGGAACGGGTCGGGATCGGCTCGCCGCTCCGCCGTGTCTGTCCCTCTCCTTCGCCTTCACTCCCACTCCGGGCGGACGGGTTCTATCCGAGCGATGCCCCGGCGCAGCGTGTCCACCACCCGGAGTGGAAAGCGAGGCGGGCGTGCATGGCGGCAGGAAAAGCTGAGGCGAGAGGCGACGGGTGGCGGAGCGAGTGACAGAAAGTGATGCGCCCGCTTGCTTGCTTGCCCGCCCCCGCAACGAAAAGGACCCTCCCCTTTTCCCTCGCCTCGCCAAAAGGGATCGTCCAGCGACGCCGCGGCCTCTGTTCCCACAAAGAAAACAGGATGGATGCTACCACTAGTACCGCTCGTCAATCGGAACTACAAAAGGCAGAGCGAGGTCGAGATATCCATCTTCATCAGCTGGCCAACATATGGGTTGCCGTGGCGTGTAGAGGCGGAGCAAAATACCTACCACCACGGTCACTTTGCTGAACCGATCACGAGACAATGCGATGGGTTTGTTGACTGTGCCGGGCAGTTCTGCTCAGCTAGCAGAGTGAAGTGAAGTAGCCAAGCAGCAGTACGTGCACAACTTCGCCGTGGTACTAGCAACTACTCCAGTGGTAAGCGTCATCAACTTGTAACTAGGCGTGGGGGGTGGCGATAGGGTACGTGCATGAATATGTGTCGTCGTCCCGCAAGTTCTCTGCACCTCCTCTTGTGTCCGGCAAGGCGATTCAATGCGGGAAGCCGACGGTTCGGGCGATGGGCCGTGTTGAGCACTGGTTGCTAGAGTCAAATCTGGTCCTGGCTCCACCGGTTTGCAAACGATAAGAACGGAAAAAGGACGCGCCACATAGCAACAAAACAACGGACTGTTGAGCCGACAGGCCACGAGTGCCACTGGATGATCGGCAACGGCGGGCTGCTTTCACCACGGAGCCTCAGAGCCTTGTTGTTGGCCAGCTCGGCCCATCTTAATGCCCGGGATGAGTAACGGTCACTCCAGCATGTACGTACTACCAAACGCCGGTTCATGCATTCAATTCTTCTTTCCCGGACCGGCAGACCACACGCGCGTGTGCGTGACACGTCGTGGCATTGTGTTCTTGTGTGCCGTAGCACGTAGGTCGTAGCAGCCGATCAGTGCCATGCGTGCATATGGGCGAAATCTTGAGGTATCGGTCTATGCATGCCGTTCCGTAGCTCGGTGTCCGAGGTAACTGACTCGTGGTTTCGGTGGGTTTATTTATGGCAGCCGGTTGCGTGAGATCACGGCACGAGGCAACAAACCGAAGCTGGAGCGCGCGGCGGGCAGCGGCCGTACGTGCGTGTGTAAATGAAGCCGAAAGCTGCGACCGCTGCGCCGTGCGGCGACGGGGACCGGACGGACGGAGGCGTCAACACTGGCGGCCCGGGGCGACGGCACGGTCGTACGTGCCGCCCCACGCCCACCAACCGGTGAGCGAGGCGCATATTGAAGCGGCCGGTGCAGCGAATCGGCCCGGCGCGGCGCGCGAGCTCGGCTGCCGGCCGGAGCAGCAGTGCGGGCGCGTCGCATTCGGCGAGAACAAGCTTACGATCCGCACGGCGCGACACGCCTCCGGCCCCGCCTGCGACCGCGTGAGCATTTGCGGCGGGGCCGCGGAGCTAGCCGATGGATCGGCACCGGCTTTGTCGTGGCCCTTGTGAGAATAGCGACATCGATGGTGCGCGAGAGCAGCCGTTCGACGGAGGCGCGCGCGGTCTGCTGGTGCTGAGCTGATCTGCGCCTACGCTTCGGTCTTTCGCTCGTCCGTGCGTTTGCGTGTCAGCTCAAGCTCTCGGTGCTCTGTCCCGGAGAGCTCCTTGTCCCGGAGCGCCAGAAAGCGAGGCCCACCAGACCACAGCCCATGTGCCGCCAGCCTATCTATATCATCGTAGTGGCGTCTCCCGTCAGTGAGTGCCGTCACACACGATAGGCCGGTCCGTTCGTGGTTTCACTTTCTGCCGTGAGCGACGCCACGCTGAAAAAAAAAACTTTCTGCCGTGAGCGACGCCACGCTGTAAAAAAGCCCTCCTCCGATGTGATGTGATCTCTCCACATGCGCCAATGCAGTCCTCCCCCGTGCCCTCGTCTCTGACCAGATCGGCCGAAACGACGTAACTCACTCACTCACTCACTCACTTAATCTGGCCGACCGCGTTTGGTTGTTAGCCTGACACGGCCGCATCTGGCCATTTTCGGTGCGTGTCTCGCTCGAGTGGTGGAGACGAGGGCCCCCGTCCCGTCCTCGCCGCCGGTAAGCGATAACCACTTCGCTGTTTGCCGCGAGCTTTTCAGCGCGAACAACATCTGCTAGTAGACGAGAGGTCAGGTTCAGCACCACTGTGGCATCACTAGCTCTTTCTCATCGATCCATCCAAGATGCAAGGAGCACTCAGCGCTGGTACTTCGCTTCTACACCATGCCGTCGTCGTCTACCTACAGTGATCTCGCCGAAACGTACGCCACCATCGGCTAGGTGTCGGTCACGTAGTGTGACTGAACGAGTAGTCCAAGTTTCTCTTCGTACTTCGTAGTACTTCGTTTGTGGTTGCTGTGTGTTCAGTTCAGATGCGCTGTAACTTTGGGTTAGTGGACCATGGATTTGGCGGCCGTCATCATGAGCTAGAAGGCGTGGTTATCTGCTAGGGTCGGACATAGCTCGCGGCACAACTACTGCACTGGTGGTATTCATTTTGATGTTGAGTGATCAGGAGAATAGTTTAGAGTTCAATCAACGATGACTCTGGAGCCTAGCGTCGCTTAGAGGCTAGCTAGACAGGTGTTCTGTTCTTCAAACATGGTCCAGAGGATACAGTGCCCCGATAGCGCCAACAATCAATTTGGTACAGTATTAGTGCCGCGTCTTATCCCTGATGGCAGGTCGAGTCTACACTCTACACAATCAGTTAATGAGCACAGTGAAATGACGCAGCGCCCATGTTTTTCGGAGGTATAAGTACAATTTAATCTTGTGTAAAGTAAGTATGTTTTCCCCGGATCTTTGTCTTACTTGACGGTTGGCCAGACGTACTCCCTCCTATCCAGTTCATGGGTGCTGCGCATATCTCTAGATCGTCAATTTATTAATGTAATATAAATTATATTATATATCATAAAAGTTATATGATTAAAAATACAATTTTATTAATTTGACATAACTTTTGTATTGCATAGCTCATATTATGTTGATCAAATTGTGGATCTAGAGATACAAGTGGGCCTGATAAATAGATAAAGAGGTAGCATCACCTATGTTGGTTTAGGGGCCACAACAAAGTGTTATTCACACCTCTCAAAAAAACGGAAGTGTTATTCACTCTAGTCTGCTGTGCAAAAACCTTAACTAATTTGAACATAAACCCCTAGACAATTATGACATAAATTCCCAGATAATCAACAAGAGTCTCTTGGCGCCATCAACCACCATCTGCTCTCAGCCATGACAGTAATACACAAGGAGATCACGATTTTCGTTCATGTAAAATATAGTTAAGTATGTACAGTTACAAAACACGATTTGAATTTATGCACGTGTAGATGGGATGCTTAGTATTCGCCTGTAAATTTCATGACGAGATGTTTATGTTTCTAGGCTATGGAAAACAAGGTAGTCTTATAAAACACATATGGAAAAATACTTCCATACATATAGACCCTGTTTGGAACACAGGAATTCAAAACATAGAAATAGGAAAAAAACGCAAGAATTGAGATGGCGCGTATCCCAAATTCCTACATGAACAAAAACCACAAAAGTATTGTTTAGATCTCACGCAGGTAAAATACAGAAATTGTAAACACAAACATCTGAAACCATGAGGTGGGACCTTATGTTTTGTTTCTTCCAAAATTCCTATGGAATAGCCAATTCCATTGGAATTTCAGAGGTAAATTACACATCTAGATGATTAGTATTTCTCAGCCGCCTCTCAGAGGATGTCGACAGCGAATCATCTTCGCCTCTTCACGTTGGTTAGTCTTAAAAGTGAACCGGTGAACATGAACTGAAATGTAGAGAAATTGAATTTAGTAACACTCTTGCTACACTGGATAAAGCAAGGCCAAGGAAGTTTGGCTCGAATTGATCAATAGGTTTCCCGCTCACATTCTTCCTGTGACCAAGCACTCCCCACTTCGAACATTTTGGCAAGTTTCTCGCAGCCTTCGGGACGCCACCTCGTCCAGGACATGTGGTACACTTTGCGTCCCTGACCCTGGCATATGGCAAAGAACCTAGACCTCGTCATCTTCTTCTCTTCATATGGTGGCTTGTCTCTATTTGCAGGCAAGGGGCTTGGAGATGCTCACCGGAGAGAAACCAATGCCTCCGTCAGGAATGGAGGAGAGAGACACAGATGGAGGGGGGGGGGGGAGCGGGAGCACGTGTGGGGCGATAGCTTGTTCCACGGAGGGATAAAAACCCATTCGAACGAGCCAGATAGCGGCCTACCTCGTGCTCGGCCACTAAAACCCCACACTGTTGATAGTTCCACCACTTGGGTTTTTCTTTGTTTGTGTTGGGTCATGTCAGCATATCTTTGTTTAACACGGTACAATGCAGGTGCCCACATACACGCATATACACTCATCCCTATGAACGCCCACACATCCTACTTCTATGAGGACCTCCGAGATATCGAACCGGCACAATATCTTGAGATTCACGTAGTTATCACATGCACCTTCGTAGTCGACAGGACATCTCCTCCCGCTGAATGAACATCGCCTGAGAGTCTGAAATAAATTCAGAAAAATGCGAGCACCAATGCCAAATCTAGGAGTTTAACCATGATGGACTGGTTCCACTACAAGGAACAAACATCTGAACTATGCTTAGTTCGTGTTGTGTCACCATATCCAATCATATATTTCTTCCGAAATAGCTTGCTGAAGACTTAGATGCTGCACCAATATGGCCAATCAACATTGGTATACATTATTTCAATTTTATTTTTTCACATACTAATTTTTCTTTAGTCATTCCTAGTATACCAGTTAACTGCTTTGAGTTCTTATCTTAAAACTTACAGATGAACCACCTGGATAAAATTGACACCACTGACTCTGCAAGCGTTGAAGAGGTATGATTTTTGTTGTACGGATCGACACTTCATTATGTAAGCGATAAATAATGCTCCTTTAATGCATTGGTCATGTACAAAGATAAACTACCATATAGACTGATAGTTGTCAATGTTCTCATAAATAGTTACACGTTCTATTTCGTTTTTCCTCATAGCAGTTACCATCATAACACAATAGAGTTCCAGATCTATGCATTTCTCATGATTTTAAATTCACCACTTTTCAAGGTAATTCAGTTGTCCTGCTATATGATGTATTAGACTGTCTCGAGTTTACTAGAGGGACCGCATAACCAAAATGGGGTAGTGTTAGATCCTTGATGGGGCATCCCGAGCCTTTCCCCGTGACATATGTAGCCCTAGGGAATAATGATTATATTTCCGAATTTCATAGAGGTAAATTCTTCACATTTTAAAATTGTGACTTCAGTACTCTAAAATACGGAACAACTACAATTTATGCCCGGCTTTGCACGCGATTTTTTTCTCTTGAACAGAACATTACAAAATATTGTACACTGTCATACGGGCACCTTACCCTGACAGACAAATGATATCGAACTGTGAGGCTCACTTGGGGCAGTCGATCATCCTGCTAATTTTTGTTTATTTTTATGTAAAGCTACTTACTCTATTACCATTCGTTGTTGTCCTTTTCTTATCCAGGAACGATTCTAGGGAGTGGCAAAGGGGGAGGGGGGCGAGCCCCCCCGCCCCTCCCAGTAGTATTTTTTGCATGCACACACAACTTGGACAATTTGGCCAGACCCTATTCGCAAATGGGTGCATACCCCACTTTCACATTGGGCCGTCTCATCTAACTATTTTTTTCTATATTTCAAATCGCAAAAAAGTCGGGTTGTGCTGCGAGTCGACCCGGATTAAATTGACATCACTGACACTGCAAGCCTTGTTGAGGTATGATTTCGTTGTACGGATCACTTCATCATATAAGCCATAAATAATGCTCCTTGAATGTACCAAGGTAAAATACCATATAGACTGATATTTGTCAATGTTCTTATAAATATTTACACGTTCTACTCCTCATAGCAGTTGCCATCATAACACACTAGATTTCCAGAACTATGCACTTCTCATGATTTTCAATTCACTACTTTTCAAGGTAATTTAGTTGTCTTGCTATATGAATATATGATGTATTAGACTGTCTCGAGTTTACTAGAGGGAGCGCGGAACCAAAATGGGGTAGTGTTAGATTCTCGATGGGGCATGCCGAGCCTTTCCCAGTGGCATATGTAGCGCTCACGAATGATGACTGCATTTTGCAATTTTACAGAGGTAAATTCTTCACATTTTTAAATTGCGACTTCAATACTCTTAAATACGGAACAACTACAATTTATGTCCTGCTTTGCACGCGATTTTTCTTCTCTTGAAAAGAACATTATGAAATATTCTACACTGTCATACGGGCGGTTTATCGTGACATACAATTGATATCGAAATGTGAGGCTCACTTGCGGCACTTGATCATCTACGTGATGTTTGTATGATTTTCATGTAAAGCTACTAGTCTATTACCATTTGTTGTTGTCCTTTTCTTATCCAAGAACGATCTAGGGAGTGGCGGGGGGCCCCCTCCCAGCAGTATTTTTTGCATACGCACACAACTTGGACGGGCGCATACCCCGCTTTCTCACTGGCCGGCTCATCTAATTTTTTTTTCTGTATTTCAAAACGCAACAAAAAGCGGGTTATGGTGCGAGTCGACCCTTGATAAAGTTGACATCACTGACAATGCAAGCCTTGTAGAGGCATGATTTCGTTGTACGGATCAACACTTCATTATGTAAGCCATAAATAATGCTCCTTGAATGCATTGGTCATGTACAAAGATAAAATACCATATAGACTGATAGTTGTCAATGTTCTTATAAATAGTTACACTTTCTGTTTCGTTTTTCCTCATAGCAGTTGCCATCATAACACACTAGAGTTCCAGATCCATGCATTTCTCATGATTTTCAATTCACTGCTTTTCGAGGTGATTCAGTTGTCTTGCTATATGATGCATTAGACTGTCTCGAGTTTACTAGAGGAAGCGCGGAACCAAAATGGGGTAGTGTTAGATTCTCGATGGGGCATGCCGAGCCTTTCCCAGTGGCATATGTAGCGCTCGCGAATGATGACTGCATTTTGCAATTTTACAGAGGTAAATTCTTCGCATTTTTAAATTGCGACTTCAATACTCTTAAATACGGAACAACTACAATTTATGTCCTGCTTTGCACGAGATTTTTCTTCTCTTGAACAGAACATTGTGAAATATTCTACACTGTCATAAGGGAGGTTTATCCTGACATACAATAGATATCGAAATGTGAGGCCCACTTGGGGCACTTGATCATCTAGGTGATGTTTGTATGATTTTCATGTAAAGCTACTTACTCTATTACCATTTTTTGTTGTCCTTTTTTTTATCCAAGAACGATTCTAGGGAGTGGCGAGGGAGGGGGGCGAGGCCCCCCCTCCCAGCAGTATTTTTTGCATACGCACACAACTTGGACGGGCGCATACCTCACTTTCTCACTGGCCGACTCATCTAACTATTTTTTTTGTATTTCAAAACGCAACAAAAAGCGGGTTATGGTGCGAGTTGACCCTTGATAAAATTGACATCACTGACACTGCAAGCCTTGTAGAAGTATGATTTTGTTGTATGGATCAACACTTCATTACGTAAGCCATAAATAATGCTCCTTGAATGCATTGGTCATGTGCAAAGATAAAATACCATATAGACTGATAGTTGTCAAAGTTCTTATAATTAGTTACACTTTCTATTTCGTTTTTCCTCATAGCAGTTGCCATCATAACACACTAGAGTTCCAGATCTACGCATTTCTCATGATTTCAATCCACTGCTTTTCAAGGTAATTCAGTTGTCTTGCTATATGATGTATTAGACTGTCTCGAGTTTACTAAAGGGAGCGCGGAACCAAAATGGGGTAGTGTTAGATCCTCGACGGGGTATCCCGAGCCTTTCCCAGTGACATATGTAGCCCTTGGGAATGATGATTGCATTTTCAAAATTTTACAGAGGTAAATTCTTCGCATTTTTTAATTGCGACTTCAGTACTCTTAAATACGGAACAAGTACAATTTATGTCATGCTTTGCACGTAGTTTTTCTTCTCTTGAACAGAACATTACCAAATATTTTCACTGTCATACGGGCGACTTATCCTGACATACAGATGGTATCAAACCGTGAGGCTCATTTGGGGCACTTAATCATCCTGCTGATCTTTGTATGATTTTTATGTAAAGCTACTTATTCTATTACCATTTGTTGTCGTCCTTTTCTTATCCAAGAACAATTCTATGTAGTGGCGAGGGGGGGGGGGTGGGGAGCCCCCTCCCAGCTGTATTTTTTTTGCGTACGCACACAATTTGGCCAGACCCTATTCGCAATCGGGCGCATGCCTCACTTTGGTGCTGGTCCGACCCATCTAACCTTTTTTTCCTGTATTTCAAAACGCAACAAAAAGTGGGCTATGGTGCTAATCGAACCTGGATAAAATTTGAAAACATGAACAATTTACAAATTTGGAAAGCTGGAACACTTTTTGAAATTCCTAAACATTTTTTGAATGCAAACAAAATTTGAAAACATGGACAATTTTGAAAAAGGAACATTTATTGAAACTCATGAACAGAAATTGAAAAAACGCACATTTTTCTTAAATTTGCGAACAAATTTCGCAAAGTTATGAAATTTAAAAAAAACATAAAGAAAAGAAATAGAAACTAAAAAAAGAATTGAAACAGAAAAGGAAAAAACACAAAATAAAAACAATAGAAAGCTGAAAAGAACCAGAAAAAAATGATACAGGAAAAAACCCGGTTTAGGGAACCTTCTAGGTTCCCAAAACCGGTTGGACGCACTATGTATAAGTGGGCCGGCTCATTTCTGTCGCTCGCTGCGGGGCTCTGTGCGATTGCTCGACAGTTCGCCGCAGCGAGCGGCGAATAGGATTTTGCTCTCAGCCCCCTCCCCCCCCCCCCCCCAACACCCCCGGGTGTCTCACATAGTCAAAGCCTATGTATGTATGTGATTGTTGGCTGCTAGTCAAAGGCCCAAAAATCAAAAAGTAAAAAAGAAGAACAGCCGACCGCGGAAGGAAAGGGCCCAGGTTCAAACTTACGCACATACACGGTAGGGCATCTTCCAGGTGCACTTGTGCTTTGGTCGAGGAGATTGGGCAGTCATTGGTCGAAAATAGGGCTGCAAGAAAAACTCGAGGCTCATGAGTCGCTTGAGATCGACTCATTTTTTTGGCTCGACTGGAGATCGACTCGAAAAGAAAGCAACCGAGTTTAAACACTTTATATAGCTCGACCGACAAATGAGCCGATCTTGAGCCAATATTGACTCGCTCGATTTTAGCTCGATAGCTCGACATAATATCATTATATTGAATGATCATGACATATATTAAATGAAAATAAGATAATTTGGTACTATGTATGTTGTCCATGATTTTTTCCCATTTTATTACAAGCAAACATGGAAGCTTAATTAAGTGTAGAGAAAATTTAGGCTTAATTATGGTACGTGGTCAACTATTTGTTAAATATCCCATTATTTTTGGCAAAAGTTCCCAGGATATGCACCTTCATTTTCTAATTCAAGTCCTATGACAACTCCAAGACCATCTGCGGCCTGCACTACACTACAACTTTTTATGATCTTTGGACAATAATTTATTTTCCCAATTATATGGCTGTCGTGAATAACTATCTTATGTTGATACTAGACTTTAGGTTGTGAGATAATAAGTCAAACTACTTTGAAGAAGTATATATTAACATTGTCTTGATTGGAATAATACTTTAGTGCTTTCTTATGTCGTTTTGTGCCTTATCTTGGAATAATGACAATTGATTTATAACTTCTACCATCTTATTTAGCTTGAAACTAGCTCGAGAACGCTACAAGTTGAGCACGAGTCATGTACTACAGCTCGACCTTGAGCTTCACTTAGTTTGAGCCCGCTCGAATTTTAATATAAGTTGAGCTGAGCCAACTTCAACTCCCTCGAACTGGACTCTTTTGTAGCCCTAAAACATGGAAACAAGTGCAAAACATTGGTTTGCTCAGATGGAGTCATTATCGCATCTACAGGTCGTGAAGCTATCTGTCACATTATGGGTATCTGGTCAGCAAGGTGGAAGGCCATTCACGAGGGAATTTTTCAGAGTCCTCAATCACTGTTTTCATTCACCACGAGCTTTGTTGGCGAACTGGAGATTATAAAGGACAGTTTACCGGCTACTGCTCCACGCGCGAACGTGGGCAGGAATGTGCGCACTCGCCAACGAGCTCCTCCTACTAACCATGCAAAACTCCATGTTGATGCGGCAGTGAGAGTAGGACGAGGTGGCGATGTAGCTGTGGTATGTAGGGATTCTGGTGGAAATTATTTGGGCAGTACCGCACTGATAGTGCAAGGAGTTGATGATCCATTCATAATCGAAGTGATGGCGTGCAGGGAAGCACTTTGTCCAGCTGAAGACCTCCTGCTACATCAGTTCGTGGTAGCGTCAGATGCAAAACAAATAGTTCCGAATATTATTCAAGGTTCTCATGGAAAACACCGGGCAATCATAAGCGAGGTCAAAGCTTGCTGTACTGCTTTTTCTTGTAGTTTTATTTTTGAAGGCCGAGATAGTAATATAGAAGCTCATAGTTTAGCTAGATTTGCTCTTAATTTATCCCCTGGGCATCATGTGTGGTTTGGCCAACCACATGATGTAAACATTATCCCACTCTTTATGGACTATGATGAATCAAGACTAGGCCTTACCCCTTTAAAAAGAAAAAAACAAGTAGGGCATCTCAAAGACTCCAACACACGACGCTAGCAGGAGGGGCTGAGAAAAAGGAGGCGCCATGATTAATTTCACCACCGACTGGCGGTTGGGTCCTGAAATCCTAGTGTAAGACATTGCATCGAAGCGAAGACAGTCATCGAACGCTTGGGCTGTGTTCGGCTGTCATATGCGAATTTGTGTGCATTGTATGTTTGTCCTAGTTGAGCCTGCTTGCGGAAAACAGGCAAAAACCAACATCTACACATCATTTGGTTGCCCGTATCTAGGCTTCCTGCATTAGGGGATCAATTTTGCCATGATGTTTGGTGTCCTGCATTGGCATGGCACATGCAACTACACGGTGTTTGGTGATATACGTGGGATATGCAACTACACATAACACACAGAGTTACACAGTGCCATGGCGACTGGTGTGGACGGAGACGTCAATGCAATCAACTAGTTCGCCATGCCGCCATCAGACTCGGCGCCACAGCCACCGTCCACCGTGTCCGACGGCGGCGCAGCGTACTAGTTGCTCGCGTCGTCGCTACAAAGAAAGTCTCGTGGAGGGACCAATAGAAGGGCGCCGATGCTGATGATAGAGGAGAAAAAATACAGTGTGCGCGCCATGGCGACGGCGAGCAGCATGTAGGCGTGCACGATGAATATTGGCAACGACCAGCAGCAGGAAGGCGTCGAACGAGAAGGTGAGTGCCGAGCGGCCGCTGCTGTTGTAGAAGTACATCTCCACCTAAGCTCCGCTCCCGGCCACGGCCATCAGGTGGTTCGACACCCGCAGTGAGCCAAGAAGCCCAGGCAACATCAGCACGAGTGCGATGAGGCTGACGTCAATCTGGTTGTCGGAGCGCCCCGCCCGACCCTCCCGCGCCTCGCAGAGAAACAACGCCGGTGGAAGATTAAGGAGTGTCATTAAAATATATCACACATATGTACATGTACAGTTCATGAGGAAGATGGCCGCCAGGGTGAAGACGAAGGACACCAGGCACAAGAGGATGAGGTGGTCGCGTGCACGTACGCGTTGCCGAACCCCAGCAGGCCGGCGTTCCACCGGAACACGCAGCAGCTGCAGAACACCATAGTAGCTGTAGTCTCCAATGATCCATCTGCATCTTGTCTGAATAGTAGCTGCCTGATTTGGCCTGAAAGGCTGAAACCATAGTCCATCAGCACCGTAATCGGTTGGTTTCCCTGAAAATTTCGATATAATCTATTCTTATTCGCCATTACTGGATCCAGTCAAAAACAGGGAAATGTTTCATTGATCATATGCAAATATCTGAATATGCCATAGCAAAGAGGACTAGTCGTCCACTGCTATGAGAAATGATCACTAATGATTTACAAGAGAATTTTTATTGTATATCTACATGTGCATGCAGTTAACATGACTTGAAAGAAATACTAGTCAACAACAATTCCGATCCATCTCCATGTACGAGCTCAGAATAAGAACAGCTGCTGTAGTTCAGAATTTTCAACGCAGGAAAAGAACTAAATTGGACACCTTTAACACAAAACACCATAGAGAAGTAAACACCTCATGTAGATTAAAAAGATCTCCCAATCCAGATCCATTATTGGTATATTCATGGACGTATAAGAATCAGGAACACGGCAATCGATCAACGGAGATCACACACAAGAATGAAAATTCTGACGCAAGAAAACCTAATAAACAAAAATACCATATATTTTGAGACGGAGTTAGTAGCATTTACTAGAATCTTTCTGGCATTTTTGAATAATATCACAATTTGAACCCATTTTGAATCTGTCTAGCTAAATACTCCCTCCGTTCCATAAGGTCGACAACTAGTATGGATCTGTGAGAGAAGCAATTACCTCCTAGTTCTTTTGTCCAAATGTGCTCGAACTTTCCTAGAATAGAACTGAAAGCATGTACTACCTTTATCCCATATTACTTGATGCCTAAATGAATGTATATAGCACTGAAATAAATCTAGATATATCCGTATGAGCGTCAATTAATATGGGACAGGGAATAGTATTTACTGATTTTTTTTAAAAAAAACTATTGAATTTTGAATACGTTTAGCTAAATAGCCATTATCTCCTAGTTCTTTTGTCCAAAATAGCTCAAATTTTCCCAGAATACTACTGGAAACATGTCCCTTTAATTCACTGTAAATACTACTCTAAACATTACAAGGAGTACATGTTTCTGGTTTTAGTATTTCTATAATGTTTCTGGATTATTCAAAAAACAATCCAGTCTGGAGCCAAATATTTTGCATTGCCGATTTAAACGGGCAACATCTGCCAAACGAGAATACTAGGGTTGGTCGTTCGCACCTTGGCTCTGGAGTCATTGGCGCGTCCGCGTATTGCTGCTGACGCGGTGCTCAGGCCGGCTCCCTGATTCGCCGCTCCCGCCAGTTCCCTGCTCGGCTGCTCCGCCGCCCACCATACTTGGTCTGACTCGACGCGAGAAGCGTGGAGGCGTGCGTCATCTCGCCCTCGTGTTGTGCCCGGATGTGGTGTTCACTAGCCTATGAGGCTGTGGGTTGTTGCTAGGGATGCAAGAGGGCATCCCCAGATGTGGTGTTCACTGGCCTATGAGGTTGTGGGTTGTTGCTAAGGATGCAAGCTGGCATCCCGCATAGTCTTGCATAAATGGAGGATTAGTTCAAATTGAACTAAATCTGAGAAGGCCATTATAAATAACTTCAATCTATTTTGCCTATGAAGCGGGGCGGATCGGGCGCCCCACTGCACCCCTAGTTGTTGCCCCGTTGGTGCCTTGGTGGTGTTGGACTGCCGGGGTTGAAACGAGGAGTGGTACTGGTAAGAAAACATTTTTTCAAGGGTAGGCTAGAGCTTGTTTAAGCCCACCTAGTAGACTCACCTGCGATTGCAGTAGGTTTCCCAGAGCGCCGACCCTCCACCATTCGCTACCAAGAGTGGTGTCGGCGGCTCGCTGGGATGGGATGGAGGCCGGGGGCGGAGGCGGGCGAGGGGCCGTTCGTTGGAGAGATGTCGATGAGACGGCCTGGTTTGCTGCTAGAAAAAAGGGATGAAATCCCCAAAAGATAAAATATAACAGCAGACGTGGCATGTCCGGTCAATGTTAAAAATCAAGCGGGAACCAAACTATGGTTGAATGGTTAGCAGGACAGTGGTAGGTATCCCTAGCCCGCAGAATTTAAGTCCTAGACTTGACACTGGTGCTCGTATTTTACTGTATTTATTTCAAGCCTTGCAGCGATGCATGTTCATTGGGAGGAGATGTTCCTGTCAACTACGAAGACATCTTTGATGACTTCGTCAACCTCAAGATGATGTGCCGACTCAATCTCTCAGAGGTGCTCATAAGGCTGGTCATAGTGGGGAGTAACTTATACTAGTATCATGCATATGACACTAGTCTAAGTTAATACCTCCATAGTGCAAAGTAACATAATAGTAGTATCATAGATTTCTTCATTTATTAGCTCATAGATTCATTTTGCCTCGGGAAGCGCTATGTTACAGTAACATATTATGTTACCACAATCACCTCTTTCCTTATTAAATACTTGCCACATAAGCAGAATTGTCTTGGGATGTGTTAAGTTACTATATAAGTTACCCCCACTATGGCTAGCCTAAGGGTAGGGTGTGCGTGCACGCGTTCATAGGAGTGAGTGTATGTGCGTATCAGCGTATGTATGAGCGTCTGCGTCTATACTGTGTTAAAAAAAGTTAAAATTGAAGAAAGCATTAGATAGGATAAAATATATCATGAATTTGCTAGATGGCGTAATATCACAACCATAAAATTTGAGCGTAAAAAGTGCAACTAACCCTGTTAATATTACACTCATTTGTGCATCTATAGCAGTTCTGCTCGCCTCATTTCACTCTGTAAATAAAAAGATAAATTGTCCTTGAAAGTTAACCGCACAAATGAAATTGCTGCTGAGAGGCAAAAGGGGAGGAACACAAATCCCTTGCTCATCCGATGACCGGATAAATGGTTCCCTCCCTCTCCGGTTGTCGTTGCAGTAGCGCAGGAGTGGAGGGACCCCCTATCTATGTCGAAGGCTTGTAGATAATAGGGTTAGGTACCCCGTCGGCACTGTTTGGGTGGCGGTGGTGGCAGAGTTGCGAAATAAAGTTGTCGGAGTTTCTACCCATCTCGAGGAGGCCATGTGTGGCGGAACCGAAGAGCTTCCGGCATTGTGGGCTTTGGGGGTCTGCGGATCCGTTGAGCCGGTTTTTCTCTGGCATTCAGATCTTTAGTAGAGTTTAGGGGATCCATGTGGGCTTCGGATCTGTTTGAATCAGCACTTTGCAGGTGCTTATGGTGGTGTTGTGTTATTCTATCGTCTCTCTGACGTGTTGTTCCCTTTGGAACGAAGATGGAGACTTCTTGTTGATCAATAGTCCATGCGCATGTCCAAGGATTCTCGCTGACTCTGGGTGGGAGTGACAGTGGCGGTGGCGACGACACGCCCTCATCTCGCACTGGTCAGTGTGGTGGATCGGTTTCAGGGACCCAGTTGTAAGTTCTTTTCTTTACAGGGTGTTGTATCACTACGAAATCTCAATATAGATCCGGGGTCCTCTTCACAAAAAAAAATCTATAGCAGTTTTGTTGATACTTTCCTCAACGAGAATAGGTTTTTTCGCGAGGATAAAAATAGTTTTATTTCATAATTAAAGAGTTCGCAAAAGTTCCTCGATACATGGGGTCCTTTGTGTAACTAAACAACAGTGGTATACTTCGTACGACTATAATTTGCCGAAGGACCGGCTACTATATTTTGATCTCTACTAAGCTTATGTATAATAAACTCCCTAATGTTCATCAATGCCTTGATCTCAGCAGTAAAGTGGCCATAGGCCGAGCGAATTAGTCCATCTCTTAAAAAAATAGAGATAGCCTCTGTGGAGTCTGATTGTTGGACAATGATCGAAAGATTAGTATGTTGGATAGGAACGACCATCCCTTGCATCGGCGCATGTATCTTCGCTTCCAGGGTTTCATTGGAATTGAACACAAAAATAATAGACCCATCATGACGCTTAAGGATCATACATGTTGCTGCCGAACTGTCCTCCAACGAGAGCCGTTCCATCAACAGAAAGAGCGACTTGATCCAAGGTGGGGGCGGCCATTGACGGACTGGATCAGGAACTTTCAGCTTCGACCGAATCGAGTCCTTCACTGGCATCTTACCCTTAATAATTTCCTCCATGGTGTACTTCCTCGCATCACCTATTGAATTCATATAACTTACCCCGGAACTCAACCGTGACCCCCGGAGC
This sequence comes from Aegilops speltoides, assembly GCA_021437245.1. Classification (NCBI taxonomy): domain Eukaryota; kingdom Viridiplantae; phylum Streptophyta; class Magnoliopsida; order Poales; family Poaceae; genus Aegilops; species Aegilops speltoides. The sequence continues at coordinate 458,224,237 of CM038144.1, forward strand.
TGCCAGATGAGCCAAATCAACATGATTATCTGGTCTCTAATATCATCCGAACAACCCAACAAATAGTTAAGGATCCATTCTTCGTGTATCAACTAACCAATTATCAACCGGTAATGGACACCGGCTTGTCATCCTCTCCCATATGTTCCTGGCGTAGCTACAAGAAATCATAGCAGGAAAACTTACTTTGTCTTCTACACCACACAGAGTGCATGTTGCATGTGTGGCTAGATGGCAGAAGGCCTTGTAGGTCGTGGTAGCTAAGGCTCCTGAAGCCACAATCCAAGCCTTTATTTTCATATTTTGAGGAACCTGTGAGCACCAAATCAGCTTCCAGATCGAGTGTTCACCTTCAGGGTATGAGATTGGAGCACCAACTGTGAAAAGTTCATCATGAGAAGTGAACAGAAAATTGCGCACGCTTCTCCGGATGCCACACGAAGAAATGCTGTCGACGAAGTGTGTATCTTTACAATCTCATGAACATCCATGGGCTAGAAATGATAATTAAGACGTTGGATATCCCGCTCTCCATTATCATCCAAAAAACTGGAGAAGAGGCAATTACGTTTGGGTGTCACCGGTCAGAAGGACGGTTCCTTGGAATCCATGGATCCCTCCATGTTTTGATCGAGGAACCATCCCCCACTCCCCAAATGACCACTGAAGAATTACCAGAAACACAATGTCAAGAAGATTGACATTGGGGTAGTACTCGCTCGCAACAGTTGAGCATATAAATTGTGTGGTGAATCACGTGGTCTCCAAGCTTGCTTCGCAAGAAGCGCTTGGTTAAAGGCGCATATGTCATTGAACCCCATGCCCCCTTAGCCTTTGGAACGTCATGTTATTCCAACTCAACCAAGCCATTTTCCTTTTCCAATTCTCCACTCCCCCACCACTATTGACGATTAACCATGTCCGATCATCACATACTGAGGCCGGTACTAGGCCTAAGGTAGGGATAGAGCTAGGAATGTTATACAAGGAGGGGCAATGGGAAGAGGTAAAATCTTGGAGGGGCAACCATAAGAATTCATAATATTTTGAGCTAATAAATAGGAGGTTGCTTGAGAAAAAATCGCATCCGGGGGGCATGGCCCCCGCATGCCCTGGCTCCGTTCGTAGCCTAAGGTATGCGTTGATTTGTAGATGTGTAGATATAGACTCGGAGTATCTTTGCTTCAAGCCACACAATTTACTATGATTTTGTTCCAAGTGTTTGTTGGTGAATATGTTGTTAGAGATGAAAGGGTTAGCAAGGGTGATGCTCTGATCCATCCAATCACAATCAATTCCAGCTATGCACAACGATTGGCAGCTTCTGCAATCATCTGGCAAGGCTGTAACAATAGCTTCCTGGGTGAAGGTACAACCATCACTTGCTAGTTTCTTCCTAGCCTGCATGTGAAGAGATTGTTAGTATAGTCCTTATATCCTATAGCAGCAGCTCTCTTAGGATATTTTTGGTCTTGGGTGTCTTAGTAGTTAAGGGGGATTAAAAAGCTATATGGCATGTTTGGTTGCTCGCATCTATTTTGCATGCATTGCATGCTTGTTTTGATTGGGCCTGGATGAGGAAAACATGCTAAAAACCAACATCTGCATGTTGTTTTGTCGTCTACATACCCTCTAACCTGGCTGCGGCAAAATGGAAGGCAGGTGGTTTGTAGCGGGCTTGTTTAGGCCAAAACACAAGGCAAGCTATTTGGTTACGCGCAACACATGTTGTCTGGTAGCCTCCTCATGGAGGTGTGAGGTTAACAACACAATAGCATGCAGAACAAACCAAAGACACACAAAATAGATAGCATACAAACAAGTTAAAAATACTATGAAACTTTAAACAAGTAGTCTTAAACCAAACCAGCAGGACATAGTCTTAAACATGCAAGCAGGAACCAGTTTAACTCAAAACATGCTCAATCTGGCTATAGAGAGCTCTATAGACGTTCATGGTGAAGGCGTCGTCGTGCTCTTCTTGCACATGGTCACCGCTTTAATGTTGTCATCGTTGAAGAAGAACACCTTCAGGGTATCGCTTTAATGTTTCTCTTCAGCTTGAACTCTTGAGTCACTTCAGGTAAGTGCTTACTGAAGTCAAGAGGCATATGCAGGAACTCCATCTTTGGGGCAAGGACCACCTTGCATAAGTGAGTTTGGGCTGCCTCCTCATGGTAGTGGTCGTAGTTCCATCGCTTTCCCCTGGGCTTATCTAAGGGCGGCACCACCTCCTTGCCCTACTCTAAGGCCGACACCACCTCCTTGCCCTACTCCAAGGCCGACACCACCTCCTTACCCTTTGTGTTCGTCCGTTTGATTGGCCTCTGCAGCAGGCCTCTTGGAGGCGGTGATGGTCACATTTTCTGGACTGTGTGGGCGAGAGGAGATGTAGTGTAGGTGTCCCTGGTGTCAGCGGTGGCGATTCCTAGATCGTGCTTCGGAGGCCTTGTTTGGTGATGACATCTCTTCCCTTGGGATGAGCTCGTGCTCGAGATTCCACGATGTGGCTTGGTTGAGAGGCTCCTGGTGAAAGCCTTGTGCTCTGGCATGCGGCGATGCCCAAGGGTGTCACATCCTTCTTGGGGGAGTTGTTGTGGTACCTCTCCCACTCGGGGCTCCGGGTGAAAACCCTTGACCGTTCCTTCGATTGCGATAATGGCGATGCGACTCGCTGCTACCCTCCTGATGTCGTCGTCATGGAGCCCAAGAGTCTCTTGGCGCGCCTAGTCGTCTTTTTTGGGCATTTTTGGACCCTGACGTGAACCTGCCTTGCTCTGGCACGGGTGGTCATACTTGTCTCCTGATCCTTCCACATAGTCCTCGTTGGTGCCTCTCGCGTGTCGTGTTTGTCCGCGTGCAAGCTTGGTCTCCATGATCCGAAGCGGGAGGACAAGGGGTCATCTTCGGCGGCAGACTAGGATGAGTGGCACAACGAGGTCCGGCGATTTCTCTTGGTGGTGAATTGGCTCTCTTTGTCGATAATCTAGGTTATTTGTGTTAGAGTATGGAGTCTCCTGTTTAGCGGTTTCCTTCTTTTGATCTACTTTGTAAGAGGTTCGCCTCATCACCTTGCATCGATTTCGCTATGTGGCTTTGATTATAAAGCGGGGCAGAATCCTTTTTGGGTATCATAGCGTGACATCTTCATCTTACCACATCAGTGAAAATAACCAGATTTTATAGCTGGTCTTCTAAGCATCTTGTTTCAGTACATGAGTCTAGCTGGATATCCCTCGGCGCGTATTATCCTCGGCACTTTCCAAAACCACATAATAATCAGAGTGTCATGATCATGAATAATGAAATACATAATAGAAAAAATGTTTTCTAGGTGGAGAGGTATACTTTTGAGAAAAGTTGGATGTGTTGTGAATATCTCCTCACTAACAATTTTGATGTTCACCGAATATGCTTCTTATTTGCATCAAACGAAAGAATGGAATAAAAAATATGACCGATCCATGATGCTTTCGGCAAATAAATTGTTAGAGGGATCTAGCATTAATTCTCGCTGATACAAAAACTGAAAAAAATACAATTTCCATTACAAATTGACAGACCATGAAAACAGATTTAAAATCTAGAATTAGTTATTTGCCACTTACAACTTGTGTCTAACTACCAAAATTTGATGCACCATTGACAACAAAAATCAGTGCATATGCCGGGGGTAATCTAGCTAGACTCATGTACTGAAAATGTAGTAGCATAGAAAATGTCATGTACTTTGGTATAACTTGCAACAATTACGAAAATGCTCATATCACTTGCAAAACTTATAACCATTGAAAAAATTCATCGAGGCAGCCAGTAATTTAAATATCAATGCAATTACGGAAAATGGGGTTCCTCCTACCAAGAATGGAAACCAACAGTATGGAGATCAGGATAAATTCCATCCTTGTAGTCCGACATCTAGATAAATTGATATGGACGCATGCATCTTTCGGATGCAGAGGCCGATGGTAATCCTCCTTTTTTTAAAATCTAGATAAATTAATTATTATCACAACTTCTGGACCTGCGCATGACACAAGCATCCTGATAATCGAGGCTACCTACGGTTTTATGACGCACTGCTGCCTCGCAAGATTCAGAAACCCCTCCCCACCGCGGTATAAGATTTGTGTATGACCATGCCTGAACAACCTTTCTATTCCGCTCCGTCGCAAACTCCACATCAAACCAGCAATTCAGTAAGTTATGAGCAATGAATAGTGGTTCATGAAACCAAAATCTAGGAGGAGATAACACACTGTAAGCTAAGCATTTTTCTAGAGACCCAAACTAGGTCAATTTAGTTTTGCAGCCACATAATCAATAAGTTCTTTTTGTAATCTTTTCACGTAACAGTGTGTCTTGTATTTTTAGGTTGCATCGATTACTCACGGGCTACCAAACATTGTAGAGGAGATGCATGCCTTGCTAGCTCCTTACTCGTAGATTGCCTTTGATCTAGCTCCGGATCGCTAAGCCTTGCTAGCTCTCAATCTATACCAATACTCTATGTGGCACGCATTTCGTGCCCCCCCTAGCCTACCAGTAATGGCAGTTTTATTTACGACACTAGGGAGATGTTTAGTCCATGCTAACCATAAACACAATGCAGTTATTGTTATATGTTGTTGTGAAGCGTGATCCAACAAAACAAAAACTTGTTTGGTACAAAATGGAGAGTGTACTAGCTATGCCCCTTAGGAAAATGCTAGCAAATCTTGACACCCCTCGCCTCCGTAGGATCTAATGTAGGACCTGGAGGGTTGTGGCACCTGCGGAGCTATGTTGGGGCCTGGGGGCCCCCCCCCCCGCTTTGGTCAAAAGTCTAAAGAAATTTTTATTTGAAGGGATTAGATGAAGGAAAAATTAGCCTTCCCCCCCTCAGATATTTGTCATTTACGTTTCGCCCCCCAATGGTTTCTGTCTAGCTCTGCCACTGGGTTGTGGGGTTACGAGGCTGGCCCTCGACGCCGGCGTGTAGCGGATGCAGGGTATGCAAGATTGATCTTGGGTGCCATATTAGCCAAACAATGAAGGTGAGTGGCCGACACGATATCAGTTGTGCTGGAGTAATGTCTTGGGGGATAACTTCATTGTGGAGCTGGCAACGCTTTAGGCTGATGGAGACCACAGTCCACATGGAAGTCTAACTTGTTAACGAATGATACGGTTTCCAATTACACATGATTATGTGCGTAATTATATCACTTCAAAGCTTAGATTTGATAGTGTTAACCAAATACGACCCAACCTATTTGTCGTACAGCTCGAGACACCGATAACGGGAATCCTATTGCCCGCGTGGGTCGACAACCCCAATCGTATTTGGTGCCTTGTGTGTCACTTCTAGTACTATTCGCAAACCAGCACACCCCTTCGATCGCTTGATTTGTTAAAAGGCCGCCCATCTAGCGTACCGTGCAATCTGGTCGGAAGCTCCTCCTGCTAATTTTGGGAAGCTTCCAACCACTTTGTTGGGAAGCTTCTGAGAACTTTCGGGCCATTTGTTTCTTTTCTACTATTTTACCCTTTTTTTAGTTTTTGTATTCCTTTTCTTTTTCTCTTTTCTCTTTTTATTTACTTTTAAAAATACATTACCCTTTTCGGATTCAAAAGCTTTCTTCAAATTCATGAACAATTTTCCGAGAACATTTTCTCAAATTTGCGAAGTTTTTTGAACATTTCCTTCAACTCATGAACTTTTTAAAAATTTGTCAACTATTCCATCAAATATGTGAACTTCTTTCAAATCAATGTTCTTAATCCATGAAGTTTTTTTTCAAAATCGATAAACTTTCTTCAAATTCATGAACGTTGTTTTCCGACTCCATGAACTTTTTTCCAATTTCAGAAACTTTTTCTCAATTTTTGTCAAATTTCCAAATTAGTGTATTTTTTAGATTCAACAACTTTTTTCATATTCGTGAACTTTTTTTAGATTCACGAACCTATTATTTTTGGTTAAGTTTTTTATTGCATGAAGCTTTTTAGAATTCTTGAACCTTTTTTATTTTATTTTTTTGTGAACTTTCCAGAAAAAGTCAATAGTCAACATGGGCATTGGTTAAGGGTCGACAGTGGCTGTCAACTGGGAAACAACCAAACTGAGTGAACCAGGGAAATAAAAAACCAAGTGAACCAGGTCCCTTTTTTTTGCGAGAAAATTTCCAATCTATTCATCTTCAATTATGGCAGTACAACGAATACCAGAAATAATAGAAATTACATCCAGATCCGTAGACCACCTAGCGACAACTACCAAAGATCGGCGAGCCAAGCGCGCCCGTCATCGCCCTCCATCGCCGGAGTCGGGCACAACTTGTTGTAGTAGACAGTCGGGAGTCGTCGTGCTAAGGCCCGTGAGACCAGCGCACTGCAACAGCAACCGTCGCGGATGAAGAATAACGTGATCGAAAAAATCCAATCCGAAGACACACGAACGTGAGCGAACAACGGCGAGATCCGAGCAAATCCACCAAAGATAGATCCGCCGGAGACACACCTCCACATCGCCACCAACGATGCTAGACGCGCCGCGGAACGGGGCTAGGCGGGGAGACCTTTATTCCATCTTGAGGAGCCGCCGCCTCGTCTTCTGAAAGGGACACAAACCCTAGCAAAACTGAAAAAACGATTAAGCGGAGCCCTCCGCCGACCCTTGCCGAGATCCATCTGCGCTCCCATGGCCCTAAGGCCATCGGATAGTAGGCGGACCTGCGGCGGCGGCGGCGGGAGGCAAAAACCCTAGCTTTTTGTGGAGGAGAAGGAGGAGGCGGCAGCTACAATCTACAAGTTTTTAGCTGCTGGACGAGCTGGGGCCCAAGCAAAGCACAGCCGACCCCCCCTCGTCAACCAGGTCCCTTTTTTGAGCGAGTGAGTTCTCATAACACCATTCACAACTTTTCAGTTGGGCCATCCATGAGCGGAGGTGCGTCGGCGCCAGTTCTTCTAACCAGTGCAAAAGGCGCCTATTAGAAGCACTCACCGATAACATTCGACCAATCGCGCACCCCCTCCACCCATCATCCTTGCTATGTCTATGGGTCGGCAGAAGTACGCGGAATCACACTTTCTTTTAGTTCTAGAACCTTTTTTCTTTTTCGATTTCTCTTTTATTTCTTTTTTCCATGTTCGTATTTTTCTTTTATTTCTCTCTTTTTTTTCTTTCCTTTGTTTGTTTCCTTTTTTTCATTATTTGTTGTTTCTTTTTTTTTTCATTTCACGAACAGTTTTTATTTCAGTAAATGTTTGTCACATTCAAAATGTGTTCATCAAATTCAAAATTTGTTCATCATATAAAAAGTACCCATATTTTTTAAAAAATTCTCAGGAATTTCAAAAGATGTTCATTGAATTCAAACATCGCTCATCAAATTTAATTTTTAACATTGTTTTATAAATTCACAAAAAAGAACTGAGGTACTCATCTAACTATTTTTTTTGTATTTCAAGACGCAACTAAAAGCGGGTTATGGTGCGAGTTGACCATTGATAAAATTGACATCACTGACACTGCATGCCTTGTAGAGGTATGATTTCGTTGTACGGATCAACACTTCATTATGTAAGCCATAAATAATGCTCCTTGAATGCATTGGTCATGTACAAAGATAAAATACCATATAGACTGATAGTTGTCAAAGTTCTTATAATTAGTTACACTTTCTATTTCGTTTTTCCTCATAGCAGTTGCCATCATAACACACTAGAGTTCCAGATCTATGCATTTCTCATGATTTCAACCCACTGCTTTTCAAGGTAATTCAGTTGTCTTGCTATATGATGTATTAGACTGACTCGAGTTTACTAGAGGGAGCGCGGAACCAAAATGGGGTAGTGTTAGATCCTCCATGGGGTATCCCGAGCCTTTCCCAGTGACATATGTAGCCCTAGGGAATGATGATTGCATTTTCAAATTTTACAGAGGTAAATTCTTCGCCTTTTTAAATTGCGACTTCAGTACTCTTAAATACGGAACAAGTACAATTTATGTCATGCTTTGCACACAGTTTTTCTTCTCTTGAACAGAACATTACCAAATATTTTACACTGTCATACGAGCGGCTTATCCTGACATACAGATGGTAGCAAACCGTGAGGCTCACTTGGGGCACTTAATCATCCTGCTGATTTTTGTATGATTTTTATGTAAAGCTACTTATTCTATTACCATTTGTTGGTGTCCTTTTCTTATCCAAGAACAATTCTATGCAGTGGCGAGGGGGTGGTGGGGGCGTGCGCACACAATTCTATTACCATCGGTATTTTTTGCGTACGCACACAATTTGGCCAGACCCTATTCGCAAACGGGCGCATGCCCCACTTTGGTGCTGGTCCGACCCATCTAACTTTTTTTTCCTGTATTTCAAATCGCAACAAAAAGTGGGCTGTGGTGTGAATCGAACCTGGATAAAATTGACATCAGTGACACTTCAAGACTTGTAGAGGTATGATTTCGTTGTACATCCAACACTTCATTATGTAAGCGATAAATAATGCTCCTTGAATGCATTGGTCATGTACAAAGATAATATACTATACTGATAGTTGTCAATGTTCTTATAAATAGTTACACCTTCTATTTCGTTTTTCCTCATAGCAGTTGCCATCATAACACACTAGAGTTCCAGATCTATGTATTTCTCATGATTTCAATTGACTACTTTTCAAGATAATTCAGTTGTCTTGCTATATGATGTATTAGACTGTCTCGAGTACTAGAGGGCGCGCGGAACCAAAATGGGGTAGTGTTAGATCCTCGATGGGGCATCCCAAGCCTTTCCGAGTGACATATGTAGCCCTAGGGAATGATGATTGCATTTTCAAAATTTAGAGAGGTAAGCTATTCGCATTTTAAAATTGCGACTCGAGTTCTCTTAAATACGGAACAAGTACAATTTATGTTTGCTTTGCACACGATTTTTTTCTCTTGAACTGAACATTACCAAATATTGTACACTGTCATACGGGCGGTTTATCCTGACATACAAATGATATCGAACTGTGAGGCTCACTTGGGGCACTTGACCATCCTGTGATTTTTGTACGATTTTTATATAAAGCTACTTACTCTATTACAATTTTTTTTGCCCTTTTCATATCCAGGAACGATTATAGGGGGCGGCGAGGGGGAAGGGGGTGGGGGCAAGCCCCCTGCCCAACAATATTTTTTTGCGTAAGCACACAACTTTGAGAATTTGGCCAGACCCTATTCCCAAACGGGCGCATACGCCACTTTCGCGCTGGGCCGGCTCATCTAACTATTTCTTTTTGTATTTCAAAACACAAGAACAATGCACTAACCACCCCACAACAAGACCTCACGTGATTACTAACAGTTTTTTCCTTCTTTTCATCTTTCTACTTTTCTTTTTTCCTTTTTCGTTTAACCTTCTTCCTTCTTCCTTTTTTCTTTTTCTTCTTCATGGTTTGATGATTTTTTTTCCAAATTCGATGACCACTTATCAAATTTGATAAACTTTCTAAAATTTGTTTTCTCTTTTTGAAATTTGATGAACGTTTTTCAAATCAATGAACATTTTCCAGAATCGATGAACTTTTTTTTTGAAATTTTATGATATATTTTTTCAAAATCGAAGAACTTATTCCAAAAGTGATGAATAGTCCAAATCAATACAGAATTTCATTTAACTAAGATAAAGTTTTTTTGAGGGGGTAGCAAAATTTTAATCAACTACGATAAAGTTTGGAATACAGATAATTTCAGGAGTACCAAGTCAGCTTGTACGTGAGCGCCACCAGGCAAAAAGCGGCGCATGAGGCGCCAACGAGAGGGAACTCATATTCGGCGCTTTCTGGCGCTCGCGTGCGACATTAGTGGGCCGGCCCAGCAACATCTTCAAAAACCAGACGCGAAAAGAAAAACATTTTAAGATGAGTTTTTTCCAAATTTCATGAACTTTTTTTCCACAATTTGATGAACTTTTTTCAAAATCAATGAACCTTTTCAAACCAAGGAACTTTTTTTCGAATTTGATGTTTGGAAAATTTTTAGAAATCCACACAGTCAACTACAACCGGTCAAAATTTATGGGTCAACATTTGGTCAACTGAATCAAACGATTAATGCGATCAATTGAATTGAACAAATGAGTTTCTTTTTGTTGAGCAATCGAACTTATGAACCGATCCAGCTAAATGGGCCGGCCCAAGTTTTTTTAAGGGGGTAACAGAATTTTATTCAACTAAGATAAAGTTTGGAATACAGATAATTTCAGGAGTACCAAGTTAGCTTGTACGTGAGCGCCACCAGGCAAAAGCGGTGCATGAGGCACCAACAGAGGGAGCTTCTATTTGGCACTTTCTGCGCCGATTAGGGCTCTTGGCGCTCGCACACAACATTAGTGGGTCGTCTCAGCAACATCCTCAAAAACCAGACGCGAAAAGAAAAAACATTTAAAGAAAAAATATGGGAGAGGTGGGAATCAAATCCGCATGGCAATGCTCGTCGGCTGAAGTCTCTACGAAACAACCACTGGGTCAAGACCTATTATTTGTCTAAAATACGCTAACACCTGTATTTAATACTTCTTCCAGTACAACATTAATATACACATATAAATCACCTGAAAAAAGAAAATGTAATTTTAAAAAAGCATTCTAGATTTGCAGTAAAAAAAATCGAAAGCTTGGAAAATTTTCATTGAATTCGACAGAAGCTCATTGATTTTGAAAAAAAGTTCATCATTTTTGAAAAAAGTTCAAGAATTTGAAAGAAAAGTTTCATAAATTTCACAAAAGATCACCGATTTTGAAAAAAGTGCATCGATTTGAAAAAAACAGTCCATGGATTTGAAAAATAGTTCATTGATATAAAAAAAAAGGTTCATCAATTGTCGAAAAAGTTACATATCTTTTACAAAAGTTCACGAATTTGAAAAAAGTTCATGGATTTATTTAAAAAGTTCACAAACTTCAAAAGAGTTCAGATATTCCTATGTTTTAAAATTTCACAAATTTGAAAAGAGTGGACCGATTCTTTTGAAAAAATCACGGATTTGAAAAAAATTCATCGATCTAAAAAAATAGCAAAATTGAAAAAGTTCACGCACTTATACCAGAAGAGTAAGAAAATAAGAATGAAAAAAGGAAAATCAGAAGAAAACTGTTAAAAAATAGTAAATATGTTGGAAATATGCCCTAGAGGCAATAATAAAAGTATTATTATATTTCAATGTTCATGATAATTGTCTTTTGTTCATGCTATAACTGTGTTATCCGGAAATCGTAATACACGTGTGAACACTTAGACCCCAATATGTCCCTAGTGAGCCTCTAGTTGACTAGCCCGTTGTGATCAATAGATGGTCATGGTTTCCTGACTATGGACATTGGATGTCGTTGATAACGGAATCACATCATTAGGAGAATGATGTGATGGACAAGACAATCGTAAGCATAGCATAAAAGATCGTATAGTTCGTTTGCTAGAAGCTTTGCCAATGTCAAGTATCTCTTCCTTCGACCATGAGATCGTGTAACTCCGGTTACCGTAGGAGTGCCTTGGGTGTATCAAACGTCACAACGAATCGGGTGACTATAAAGGTGCATTACGGTATCTCGAAAGTATCTGTTGGGTTGACACGGATCGAGATCGGATTTGTCACTCCGTGTATGACGGAGAGGTATCTCTGGGCCCACTCGGTAATGCATCATCATAATGAGCTCAATGTGACCAAGGTGTTGGTCACGGGATCATGCATTACTGATGCGAGTAAAGTGACTTGCCGGTAACGAGACCGAACAAGGTATTGGGATACCGACGATCGAGTCTCGCAAGTAACGCACCAATTGACAAAGGAATTGTATCTGAGGTTTGATTGAATCCTCGACATCGTGGTTCAGCCGATGAAATCATCGAGGAGCATGTAGAGCCAACATGGGTATCCAGATCCGCTGTTGGTTATTGCCCGAGAGTCGTCTCGGTCATGTCTGCGTGTCTCCGAACCCGTAGGGTCTACACACTTAAGGTTCGGTGGCGCTAGGGTTAGTAGGAAGACTAGTATGTGAATACGAATGTTGTTGAGTCCGGATGAGATCCCGGACGTCACGAGGAGTTCGGAAGGGTCCGGAGGTAAAGAATAATATATAGGAAGTGGTGTTTCGCCATCGGAAAGTTTCGGTCTCCGGTAAAATCACGGACCACCTAAGGGTCCCGGGTCCACCGGTGGGGCCACCTATCCGGAGGGCCCCATGGGCTGAAAGGGAAGGAACCAGCCCACAGGGGCTGGTGCGCCTCTAGGCCCACCCCGCGCCTAGGGTTGAAACCCTAGGGGTGAAGCCCCACCCGGCTTGGGGCACTCCACCCCCTTGTCGCCGCCCCCCGGAGATTGGATCTCGGGGCCGCCACCAGGGGCCTATATAAAGGGGGAGGGAGGGGGCTGCTGTACCAATTCCCAAGGCGCAGCCCTCCCTCCCAACACTTCTCCTCCTCCGTAAGAGCTCGGCGAAGCCACGCCGAGATCTTGCTTCTCCACCATCACCACGCCGTCGTCTTTGCCGGTGGAGCTGTCTTCCTCAACCTCTCCTTCCTCCTTGCTGGATCAAGGCGGAGGAGACGTCGCTCGTCCCGCACGTGTGTTGAGCGCGAGGTGCTGTCCGTTCAGACTTGGACATCGGTGATCTGAATCACGTTCGAGTACGACTCCATCATCACCTTGCAAGCTTCCGCACGCGATCTACAAGTGGTATGTAGATGCAATCTCTCTCCATTACTCGTTGCTTAGATGAACTCATAGATGGATCTTGGTGAAGCCGTGGGAAAAATTTTAATTTTCTCGCAACGTTCCCCAACAAAGGCATCATGAGCTAGGTCTATCGTAGTTCTCTAATGCACGAGTAGAACACAATTTGTTGTGGGCGTTGATCTTGTCATCTTACTTGCCTCTACTAGTCTTTTCTTGCTCAACGATATTGTGGGATGAAGCGGCCGGACAAACCTTACACGTGCGCTTCGTGAGACCGGTTCCACCGATGACATGCACTAGTTGCATAAGGTGGTGGCGGTGTCTGTCTCTCCCACTTTAGTTGAAGCGGATTTGATGAACAAGGCCCTTATGAAGGGTAAATAGAAGTTGACAAAATCACGTTGTGGTGATTCGTAGGTAAGAAAAACGTTCTTGCTAGAACCCAATCGCAGCCACGTAAAAGATGCAACAACAATTAGAGGACGTCTAACTTGTTTTTGCAGCGATTGATCATGTGATGTGATATGGCGAAAGTTGTGATGAATGATGAATTGTGATGTATGAGATCATGTTCTTGTAATAGGATTCACGACTTGCATGTCGATGAGTATGACAACGGCGGGAGCCATAGGAGTTGTCTTTATTTTTTGTATGACCTGCGTGTCATTGAAGAACGCCATGTAAACTACTTTACTTCATTACTAAACGCGTTAGTCATAGAAGTAGAAGTAGTCGTTGGCGTGACAACTTCATGAAGACACGATGATGGAGATCATGATGATGGAGATCATGGTGTCAAGCGGTGACAAGATGATCATGGAGCCGAAGATGGAGATCAATGGAGCTTGATGATATTGGCCATATCATGTCACAACTATATAATTGCATGTGATGTTTATTATGTTTATGCATCTTGTTTACTTAGGACGACGGTAGTAAATAAGATGATCCTTACAAAATTTCAAGAAGTGTTCTCCCTAATCGTGCACCGTTGCTACGGTTCGTCGTTTCTAAGCACCACGTGATGATCGGGTGTGATGGATCCTTACGTTCACATACAACGGGTGTAAGACAGGTTTTACACAGCGAAAACACTTAGGGTTAACTTGACGAGCCTAGCATGTACAGACATGGCCTCGGAACACGGAGACCGAAAGGTCGAACACGATTCGTATGGAAGATACGATCAACATGAAGATGTTCACCGGCGATGACTAGTCCGTCTCACGTGATGATCGGACACGGGCTAGTCGACTCGGATCGTGTAACACTTAGATGACTAGAGGATGTCTAATCTAAGTGGGAGTTCATAATTTTGATTAGAACTTTATTATCATGAACTTAGTCTAAAACCTTTGCAAATATGTCTTGTAGATCAATGGCCAACGCTAATGTCAACATGAACTTCAACGCGTTCCTAGAAAACCAAGTGAAAGATGATGGCAAGCAACTATACGGATGGGTCCGAACACGAGATCATCCTCATAGCTGCCAAGAAACAGTATGTCCTAGAAGCACCGTTAGGTGACCCACTGTTCTCCCCAGCGCAAGACGATTTGAGCGTCTGGCGACTCGTTCGATGATTACTCCCTCGTTCGGTCGGCATGCTCTCACAGCTTAGAACCGGGGCTCCAAAAGCGTTTTGAGCATCACGGAGCATATGAGATGTTCAAGAGCTGAAACTAGTTTTCCAAGCTCATGCCCGGTCGAGAGATATGATGTCTCGACAAGTTCTACAGCTTGTAAGATGGAGGAAAACAGTTACACGGTGAGCACATCCTCGAAGATGTCAGGTTGCACAACCGTATGACCCAGTGAACATTAACCTCCCGGATGAGGCGGTCATTGATGAATCCTCGATCGCTTCCACCAAGCTACAAGAGCTTTGTGATGAACTACAACATGCGGGGATGGTGAAGACCATTCTGAAGTGTACTCAATCTTTGAAGTCGCAGAGGCTGAAATCAAGAAAGAACATCAAGTGTTGATGGTCAATAAGACCACTAAGTTCAAGAAGGGCAAGGGAAGAAGAACTTCAAGAAGGACGGCAAGGATGTTGCCGCGCCGTAAGCTTGTTCTTGGGAAGAAGTCAAAGAATGGACCCAAGCACGAGGCCGAGTGCTTTTATTGCAAGGGAAGGGTCACTTTGAAGCGGAACGCCCCAAATACTTAGCGGATAAGAAGGCCGGCAACACCAAAGGTATATTTGATATACATGTAATTGATGTGTACCTTACCATTACTCGTAGTAACTCCCGGTATTTGATACGGTGCCGTTGCTCATATTTGTAACTCACAGCAGAGCTGCGGAATAAACGGAGATGGCGAAGGACGAGGTGACGATCTTGCGCGTCGGGAATGGTTCCAGAGTCGATGTGATCGCCGTCGGCACGCTGCCTCTACATTTACCTACGGGATTAGTTTTGAACCTTAATAATTGTTATTTAGTGCCAAGTTTGAGCATGAACATTGTATCCGGATCTCGTTTGATACGAGATGGCTACTCATTTAAGTCGAGAATAATGGTTGTTCGATTTATATGAGAGATATGTTTTATGGTCATGCTCCGATGGTCAATGGTTTATTCTTAATGAATGTCGGCGTAATATTACACATGTTCATAGTGTGGATGCCAAAAGATGTAAATTTGATAACGATAGTCCCACATACTTGTGGCACTGCCGCCTTGGTCACATTGGTGTCAAGCGCATGAAGAAGCTCCATGCTGATGGACTTTTAGAGTCTCTTGATTATGAATCGTTTGACACATGCGAACCATGCCTCTTAGGCAAAATGACCAAGACTCCGTTCTCGGAACAATGGGCGAGCAACCAACTTGTTGGAAATCATACATACCGATGTAAGCGGTCCAATGAGCGTTGAGGCTCGTGGAGGATATCGTTATGTTCTCACTCTCACCGATGACTTGAGTAGATATGGGTATGTCTACTTAATGAAACACAAGTCCGAGACCTTTGAAAAGTTCAAGGAATTTCAGAATGAGGTGGAGAATCAACGTGACCGAAGATAAAGTTCCTCTGATCGGATCGTGGAGGAGAATACTTAAGTCACGAATTTGGCACACACTTAAAGAAATGTGGAATCGTTTCACAACTCACGCCGCTGGAACACCTCGGTAAACGGTGTGTCCGAACGTCGAATCGCACTCTATTGGATATGGTGCGGTCTATGATGTCTCTTACCGATTTATCATTGTCATTTTGGGGATACGCTCTAGAGACAGCTACATTCACTTTAAATAGGGCACCGTCTAAATCCGTTGAGGCGACACCGTATGAATTATGGTTTGGGAAGAAACCTAAGTATCGTTTCTAAAAGTTTGGGGATGCGATGCTTATGTCAAGAAACTTCAACCCGAAAAGCTCGAACCCAAGTCGGAAAAATGCGTATTCATAGGATACCCTAAGGAAGCTGTCGGGTATACCTTCTACTTAAGATCTGAAGGCAAGGTCTTTGTTGCCAAGAACGGATGCTTTACGGAGAAAGAGTTTCTCTCGAAAGAAGTAAGTGGGAGGAAAGTAGAACTTCGATGAAGTACTACCTCTCGAGCGGGAGAGTGGTGCAGTAGCAGAAACCGTTCTGTGATGCCCACATCAATCAAGAGGAAAACAATGATGATGATCAAGGTACTTGGATCAAGTTGCTCTTGAACTCGAAGGTCCACGAGGACACGTTCCGCACTGAGTGAATGCAGCAACCTGTCATGGAAATCATGTTGTTAGACAACAATGAACCTTGAACTATGAAGAAGCGATGGCGGGCGGATTCCAACAAATGGCTTGAGGCCATGAAATCCGAGATAGAATCCATGTATGAAAACAAAGTATGGACTTTGACAAACTTGCCCAAGATCGGCGAGCAATAGAAAACAAATGGATTTTTAAGAAGAAGACGGACGCGATGGTAATGTTACCATCTATAAGGCTCGACTTGTCGCTAAGGGTTATCGACAAGTTCAAGGGATTGACTACTGACGAGACATTCTCTCCGTGGCGAAGCTTAAGTCCGTCCGAATCATGTTAGCAATTGCCGCATACTATGATTATGAGATATGGCGATGGACGTCAAAACGGCATTCCTTAACGGACATCTTAAGGAAGAGCTGTATATGATGCAGCGGAAGGTTTTGTCGATCCTCGAACGCTAACAAAGTATGCAAGCTCCAATGATCCATTTATGGACTGGTGCAAGCGTCTCGGAGTTGGAACATTCGCTTTGATGAGATGATCAAAGCGTTTGGGTTTATCTTGAGACTTATGGAGAAGCTGCGTTTACAAGAAAGTGAGTGGGAGCTCTGTAGCATTTCTCCTACTATATGTAGATGACATACTCTTGATGGGAAATGATACAAAACTTCGGACAGCATAAAGGCCTACTTGAATAAGTGTTTTTCAATGAAGGACCTTGGAGAAGCTGCTTATATATTAGGCATCAAGATCTATAGGGATAGATCGAGGCGCCTCATAGGTCTTTCACAAAGCACATACCTTGATAAGATTTTGAAGAGGTTCAAAATGGATCAGTCCAAGAAAGGGTTCTTGCCTATGTTACAAGGTGTGAAATTGAGCTCAGCTCGATCACCCACCACGGCAAAAGATAAAGAAGAGATGAGTGTCATCCCTATGCTTCAGCCATAGGATCTATTATGTATGCCATCTTGTGTACGGACCGATGTAAACCTTGCCGTAAGTTTGGTTGCAAGATACCAAAGTAATCCCGCAAAGAACACCGGACAGCGGTCAAGAATATCTGAAGTACCGAAAAGGACAAAGGACATGTTTCGTTTATGGAGGAGACGAAGAGCTCGTCGTAAGGGTTACGTCGGCGCTTAGCTTCGACTCAGATCTGATGACTATAAGTCACAAACCGGATCGTGTATATGTTGAATGGTGGAGCGATGGCTGGTGCAGTTTGCAAGCGAAGCGTCGTGGCGGGATCTACGTGTGAAGCGGAGTACATGGCAGCCTCGGAGGCAGCGCATGAAGCGATTTGGGTGAAGGAGTTCATCACCGACCTAGGAGTCATACCCAATGCGTCGGGGCGATCAAACTCTTCTGTGACAACACCGAGCTATTGCCCTTGCCAAGGAGCCCATGTTTCACAAGAAGACTAGGCACATCAAGCGTCGTTTCAACTCCATCCGTGAAAATGTTCAAGATGGAGACATAGAGATTTGCAAAGTGCACACGGATCTGAATGTCGCAGATCCGTTGACTAAACCTCTCTCGCGTGCAAAACATGATCAACACCAGAACTCTATGGGTGTTCGATTCATCACAATGTAACTAGATTAGTGACTCTAGTGCAAGTGGGAGACTGTTGGAAATATGCCCTAGAGGCAATAATAAAAGTATTATTATATTTCAATGTTCATGATAATTGTCTTTTGTTCATGCTATAAGCGTGTTATCCGGAAATCGTAATACACGTGTGAACACTTAGACCCCAATATGTCCCTAGTGAGCCTCTAGTTGACTAGCCCGTTGTGATCAATAGATGGTCATGGTTTCGACTATGGACATTGGATGTCGTTGATAATGGGATCACATCATTAGGAGAATGATGTGATGGACAAGACAATCGTAAGCATAGCATAAAAGATCGTATAGTTCGTTTGCTAGAAGCTTTGCCAATGTCAAGTATCTCTTCCTCGACCATGAGATCGTGTAACTCCGGTTACCGTAGGAGTGCCTTGGGTGTATCAAACGTCACAACGTAATCGGGTGACTATAAAGGTGCATTACGGTATCTCGAAAGTATCTGTTGGGTTGACACGGATCGAGGCTGGATTTGTCACTCCGTATGACGGAGAGGTATCTCTGGGCCCACTCGGTAATGCATCATCATAATGAGCTCAATGTGACCAAGGTGTTGGTCACGGGATCATGCATTACTGATGCGAGTAAAGTGACTTGCGATAACGAGGCCGAACAAGGTATTGGGATACCGACGATCGAGTCTCGGGCAAGTAACGTACCAATTGACAAAGGGAATTGTATCTGAGGTTTGATTGAATCCTCGACATCGTGGTTCAACCGATGAAATCATCGAGGAGCATGTGGGAGCCAACATGGGTATCCAGATCCGCTGTTGGTTATTGCCCGAGAGTCGTCTCGGTCATGTCTGCGTGTCTCCGAACCCGTAGGGTCTACACACTAAGGTTCGGTGGCGCTAGGGTTAGTAGGAAGACTAGTATGTGAATACCGAATGTTGTTGAGTCCGGATGAGATCCCGGACGTCACGAGGAGTTCGGAAGGGTCCGGAGGTAAAGAATAATATATAGGAAGTGGTGTTTGACCATCGGGAAAGTTTGGGTCTCCGGTAAAATCTGGGACCACCGAAGGGTCCCGGGTCCACCGGTGGGGCCACCTATCCGGAGGGCCCCATGGGCTGAAAGGGAAGGAACCAGCCCACAGGGGCTGGTGCGCCTAGGCCCACCCCTGCGCCTAGGGTTGAAACCCTAGGGGTGGGCGCCCACCGGCTTGGGGGCACTCCACCCCTGGCCGCCGCCTCCCCGGAGATTGGATCTCCAGGGCCGCCACTTCTGGGGGCCTATATAAAGGGGGAGGAGGGGGCTGCTGTACCAATTCCCAAGGCGCAGCCCTCCCTCCCAACACTTCTCCTCCTCCGTAAGAGCTCGGCGAAGCCTCGCCGAGATCTTGCTTCTCCACCATCACCACGCCGTCGTCTTTGCCGGTGGAGCTGTCTTCCTCAACCTCTCCTTCCTCCTTGCTGGATCAAGGCGGAGGAGACGTCGCTCGTCCCGTCACGTGTGTTGAGCGCGAGGTGTCTGTCCGTTCAAGACTTGGACATCGGTGATCTGAATCACGTTCGAGTACGACTCCATCATCACCTTGCAAGCTTCCGCACGCGATCTATAAGTGGTATGTAGATGCAATCTCTCTCCCATTACTCGTTGCTTACATGAACTCATAGATGGATCTTGGTGAAGCCGTAGGAAAATTTTTAATTTTCTGCAACGTTCCCCAACAAAATATTTAAACAAAAGAAAGTGATGAATCACTTCCAAAGAAGGTGGTAATGTGGTTATCTTTGCTTTGTTGGAACCAGCAATTCTCTGGTTCGAATCCCAGCTAGTGCACATAGATTTCTGCGATTTAACAATCAGGGAAAAAAATTACATGGGCAGGCCCAGTTGTGCGAGGGGGTCTACGCTACAGGCGCCCGCTAGCAAAATGGCCTGTAACGGGCGCCTACAACGCCAAATAGGGAATGCCCCAACAAAGACTCGATAATATATGTCTCATCCTGAGACCTCCCGTGTGACGCTTTTTGCGTCAAAGAGTCGATGTGCCGCACAGGGGCCGCTCATCTGGGCCAGCCCATTTGCCGTCCGCGAGGTGAAAAAGAGCGAAAAAGGAAGGCGCTAATGCTAGGATTATAACGTCCACCTTGATAGTATTGACTGTGTTGTGATAGCCACTACGCTAGACCAGGTGTTGTGTTAGATTAGCAGCGCAACTCAAAAAGAAACTGTAGACAGTGGCAAAAGTGTAAAAATTTTGCAAAAGCTAAAGTCCCAATGAGGGATCGAACCGAAGATCCCCTAATAGCTATTTTTTCAAAGGCAATTTTTTTTTAAAACCCAAACATTTTCTAAATAACGCGAACAAAATGTAGAATAGTTTGGAAAGTGCAACCATTTTATAAATTCTGAACAAAATTTGAAAACTAGAACATTTCTAAATTTCTGGACAATTTTTAAAAATTTCAATCTTGAACAAAATTTGAAAATGGGAACATTTTTTAATTTCTGAACAAATTTTGAAAATTCGAACAGAAAACTTTTTTTATCAAAAACAAAACATGAATGTTTTATCAAACGTGGACATTATTATTCTTTTAATTTTTTTAAGAAAACTCAAACATTTTTCAACACACAAACGAGTTTTGGAGTAGTGAGCATATTTTTTTAGTACAGAAACATTTTCTAAACTACCCAAAAAACTGAACATGAACAATTTTTGCACGTGAACATTTTTTTAAACTCCAGAACAAAATTTGGAATAATGAACATTTTTTAAATTTGCAAACAATTTTGGAAATGGAACATTTTTTGAAACTCCGAACAAAACTTATAAATATGAATAATTTTTGAAATTTGCAAAAAAAAATTGGAACAGGGACATTTTTTCAAACTCCCAAACAAAATTTATGGAATTTATGAATATTTTTTCAATTCATGAATAAAATTTGAAAACATGAACAATTTACAAATTTGTGAACAAATTTGGAAAGCTGGAACACTTTTTGAAATTCCTAAACATTTTTGAATGCAAACAAAATTTGAAAACATGGACAATTTTGAAAAAGGA
This sequence comes from Aegilops speltoides, assembly GCA_021437245.1. Classification (NCBI taxonomy): domain Eukaryota; kingdom Viridiplantae; phylum Streptophyta; class Magnoliopsida; order Poales; family Poaceae; genus Aegilops; species Aegilops speltoides. The sequence continues at coordinate 458,245,301 of CM038144.1, forward strand.
ACATTTATTGAAACTCATGAAAAAATTGAAAAAACGCACATTTTTCTTAAATTTGCGAACAAATTTTGCCAAGTTATGAAATTAAAAAAACATAAAGAAAAGAAATAGAAACTAAAAAAAGAAACGAAATAGAAAAGGAAAAAATGAAATAAAAACAATAGAAAGCCGAAAAGAACCAGAAAAAAAGATACAGGAAAAAACCCGGTTTAGGGAACCTTCTAGGTTCCCAAAACTAGTTGGACGCACTATGTATAAGTGGGCGGCTCATACATAAGCTCCTGCTGGGCTCATGCGATTGCTCAATAGTTCACCGCAGCGAGCGCCGAATAGGATTTTCCTCTCACCCCCTCCCCCCCCCCCACCCACCCACCCACACACCCGGGTGTCTCACATAGTCAAAGCCCATGTATGTATGTGATTGTTGGCTGCTAGTCAAAGGCCCAAATATCAAAAAGTAAAAAAGAAGAACAGCCGACCGTGGAAGGAAAGGGCCCAGGTTCAAACTTACGCACATACACGGTAGGGCATCTTCCAGGTGCACTTGTGCTTTGGTCGAGGAGATTGGGCATTCATTGGTGGAAAATAGGGCTGCAAGAAAAGCTCGAGGCTCATGAGCCGCTTGAGATCGACTCGAGATCGACTCGAAAAGAAAGCAACCGAGTTTAAACACTTTATATAGCTCGACCGACAAACGAGCCGATCTTGAGCCAATATTGACTCGCTCGATTTTAGCTCGATAGCTCGACATAATATCATTATATTGAATGATCATGCCATATATTAAATAAAAATAAGATAATTTGGTACTATGTATGTTGTCCATGATTTTTTCCCATTTTATTACAAGAAAACATGGAAGCTTAATTAAGTGTAGAGAAAATTTAGGCTTAATTATGGTACGTGGTCAACTATTTGTTAAATATCCTGTTATTTTTGGTAAAAATTTCCAGAATATGCACCTTCATTTTCTAATTCAAGTCCTATGACAACTCCAAGACCATCTGCGGCCTGCACTACACTACAACTTTTTATGATCTTTGGACAATAATTTATTTTCCCAATTATATGTCTGTCGTGAATAACTATCTTATGTTGATACTAGACTTTAGGTTGTGAGATAATAAGTCAAACTACTTTGAAGAAGTATATATTAACATTGTCTTGATTGCAATAATACTTTAGTGCTTTCTTATGTCGTTTTGTGCCCTATCTAGTTGGAATAATGACAATTGATTTATAACTTCTATCATCTTATTTAGCTTGAAACTAGCTCGAGATCGCTACAAGTTGAGCACGAGTCATGTACTACAGCTCGCCTTGAGCTTCACTTAGTTTGAGCTCGCTCGAATTTTAATATAAGTTGAGCTGAGCCAACTTCAACTCGCTCGAACTGGACTCATTTGTAGCCCTAAAACATGGAAACAAGTGCAAAGCATTAGTTTGCTCAGATGGAGTCATTATCGCATCTATAGGTCGTGAAGCTATCTGTCACATGATGGGTATCTGGTCAGCGAGGTGGAAGGCCATTCACGAGGGAATTTTTCAGAGTCCTCAATCACAGCTGTTTTCATTCACCACAAGGTTTGTTGGCGAACTGGAGATTATAAAGGATAGTTTACAGGCTACTGCTCCACGCGCGAACGTGGGCAGGAATGTGCGCACTCGCCAACGAGCTCCTCCTACTAACCATGCAAAACTCCATGTTGATGCGGCAGTGAGAATAGGATGAGGTGGCGATGTAGCTGTGGTATGTAGGGATGCTGGTGGAAATTATTTGGGCAGTACCGCACTGGTAGTGCAAGGAGTTGATGATCCATTCGTACTCGAAGTGATGGCGTGCAGGGAAGCACTTTGTCTAGCTGAAGACCTCCTACTACATCAGTGCAAAACAAATAATTCAGGATATTATTCAAGGTTCTCATGGAGAACACCAGGCAATCATAAGCGAGGTCAAAGCTTGCTCTACTGCTTTTTCTTGTAGTTTTATTTTTGAAGGCCGAGATAGTAATATAGAAGCTCATAGTTTAGCTAGATTTGCTCTTAATTTATCCCCTGGGCATCATGTGTGGTTTGGCCAACCACATGATGTAAACATTATCCCACTCTTTATGGACTATGATGAATCAAGACTAGGCCTTACCCTTTAAAAAGAAAAAAAACAAGTAGGGCATCTCAAAGACTCCAACACACGACGCTAGCAGGAGGGGCTGAGAAAAAGGAGGCGCCATGATTAATTTCACCACCGATGGCGGTTGGGTCCTGAAATCCTAGTGTAAGACATTGCATCGAGCGAAGACAGTCATCGAGCGCTTGGGCTGTGTTCGGCTGTCATATGCGAATTTGACTGCATTGCATGTTTGTCCTAGTTGAGCCTGCTTGCGGAAAACAGGCAAAAACCAACATCTACACATCATTTGGTTGCCCGTATCTAGGCTTCCTGCATTAGGGGATCAATTTTGGCATGACATTTGGTGTCCTGTATTGGCTTGGCACATGCAACTACACGGTGTTTGGTGATATCGTGGGATATGCAACTACACATAACACATAGAGTTACACAGTGCCATGGCGACTGGTGTGGACGGAGACGTCAATGCAATCAACTAGTTCGCCATGCCGCCATCAGACTCGGCGCCACAGCCACCGTCCACCGTGTCCGACGGCGGCGCAGCGTACTAGTTGCTCGCGTCGTCGCTACAAAGAAAGTCTCGTGGAGGGACCAATAGAAGGGCGCCGATGCTGATGATAGAGGAGAAAAAATACAGTGTGCGCGCCATGGCGACGGCGAGCAGCATGTAGGCGTGCACGATGAATATTGGCAACGACCAGCAGCAGGAAGGCGTCGAACGAGAAGGTGAGTGCCGAGCGGCCGCTGCTGTTGTAGAAGTACATCTCCACCTAAGCTCCGCTCCCGGCCACGGCCATCAGGTGGTTCGACACCCGCAGTGAGCCAAGAAGCCCAGGCAACATCAGCACGAGTGCGATGAGGCTGACGTCAATCTGGTTGTCGGAGCGCCCCGCCCGACCCTCCCGCGCCTCGCAGAGAAACAACGCCGGTGGAAGATTAAGGAGTGTCATTAAAATATATCACACATATGTACATGTACAGTTCATGAGGAAGATGGCCGCCAGGGTGAAGACGAAGGACACCAGGCACAAGAGGATGAGGTGGTCGCGTGCACGTACGCGTTGCCGAACCCCAGCAGGCCGGCGTTCCACCGGAACACGCAGCAGCTGCAGAACACCATAGTAGCTGTAGTCTCCAATGATCCATCTGCATCTTGTCTGAATAGTAGCTGCCTGATTTGGCCTGAAAGGCTGAAACCATAGTCCATCAGCACCGTAATCGGTTGGTTTCCCTGAAAATTTCGATATAATCTATTCTTATTCGCCATTACTGGATCCAGTCAAAAACAGGAAATGTTTCATTGATCATATGCAAATATCTGAATATGCCATAGCAAAGAGGACTAGTCGTCCACTGCTATGAGAAATGATCACTAATGATTTACAAGAGAATTTTTATTGTATATCTACATGTGCATGCAGTTAACATGACTTGAAAGAAATACTAGTCAACAACAATTCCGATCCATCTCCATGTACGAGCTCAGAATAAGAACAGCTGCTGTAGTTCAGAATTTTCAACGCAGGAAAAGAACTAAATTGGACACCTTTAACACAAAACACCATAGAGAAGTAAACACCTCATGTAGATTAAAAAGATCTCCCAATCCAGATCCATTATTGGTATATTCATGGACGTATAAGAATCAGGAACACGGCAATCGATCAACGGAGATCACACACAAGAATGAAAATTCTGGCGCAAGAAAACCTAATAAACAAAAATACCATATATTTTGAGACGGAGTTAGTAGCATTTACTAGAATCTTTCTGGCATTTTGAATAATATCACAATTTGAACCCATTTTGAATCTGTCTAGCTAAATACTCCCTCCGTTCCATAAGGTCGACAACTAGTATGGATCTGTGAGAGAAGCAATTACCTCCTAGTTCTTTTGTCCAAATGTGCTCGAACTTTCCTAGAATAGAACTGAAAGCATGTACTACCTTTATCCCATATTACTTGATGCCTAAATGAATGTATATAGCACTGAAATAAATCTAGATATATCCGTATGAGCGTCAATTAATATGGGACAGGGAATAGTATTTACTGATTTTTTTTAAAAAAAACTATTGAATTTTGAATACGTTTAGCTAAATAGCCATTATCTCCTAGTTCTTTTGTCCAAAATAGCTCAAATTTTCCCAGAATACTACTGGAAACATGTCCCTTTAATTCACTGTAAATACTACTCTAAACATTACAAGGAGTACATGTTTCTGGTTTTAGTATTTCTATAATGTTTCTGGATTATTCAAAAAACAATCCAGTCTGGAGCCAAATATTTTGCATTGCCGATTTAAACGGGCAACATCTGCCAAACGAGAATACTAGGGTTGGTCGTTCGCACCTTGGCTCTGGAGTCATTGGCGCGTCCGCGTATTGCTGCTGACGCGGTGCTCAGGCCGGCTCCCTGATTCGCCGCTCCCGCCATTCCTGCTTTCGGCTGCTCCGCCGCCCGCCATACTTAGTCGACTCGGCGAGAAGCGTGGGCGTCGTCATCTCGCCCTCGTGTTGTGCCCGGATGTGGTGTTCACTGGCCTATGAGGCTGTGGGTTGTTGCTAGGGATGCAAGGGGCATCCCCAGATGTGGTGTTCAGCGGCCTATGAGGTTGTGGGTTGTTGCTAAGGATGCAAGCTGGCATCCCGCATAGTCTTGCATAAATGGAGGATTAGTTCAAATTGAACTAAATCTGAGAAGGCCATTATAAATAACTTCAATCTATTTTGCCTATGAAGCGGGGCGGATCGGGCGCCCCACTGCACCCCTAGTTGTTGCCCTGTTGGTGCCTTGGTGGTGTTGGACTGCCGGGGTTGAAACGAGGAGTGGTACTGGTAAGAAAACATTTTTTCAAGGGTAGGCTAGAGCTTGTTTAAGCCCACCTAGTAGACTCACCTGCGATTGCAGTAGGTTTCCCATAGCGCCGACCCTCTACCATTCGCTACCAAGAGTGGTGTCGGCGGCTCGCTGGGATGGGATGGAGGCCGGGGGCAGAGGCAGGCGAGGTGCCGTTCGTTGGAGAGATGTCGATGAGACGGCTTGGTTTGCTGCTAGAAAAAAGGGATGAAATCCCCAAAAGATAAAATATAACAGCAGACGTGGCATGTCCGGTCAATGTTAAAAATCAAGAGGGAACCAAACTATGGTTAAATGGTTAGCAGGACAGTGGTAGGTATCCCTAGCCCGCAGAATTCAAGTCCTAGACTTGACACTGGTGCTCGTATTTTACTGTACTTATTTCAAGCCTTGCAGCGATGCATGTTCATTGGGAGGAGACGTTCCTGTCAACTACGAAGGCATCTTTGATGACTTCGTCAATCTCAAGATGATGTGCCGACTCAATCTCTCAGAGGTGCTCATAAGGCTGTTCATAGTGGGGAGTAACTTATACTAGTATCATGCATATGACACTAGTCTAAGTTAATACCTCCATAGTGCAAAGTAACATAATAGTAGTATCATAGATTTCTTCATTTATTAGCTCATAGATTCATTTTGCCTCGGGAAGCGCTATGTTACATTAACATATTATGTTACCACAAGCACCTCTTTCCTCATTAAATACTTGCCACATAAGCAGAATTGTCTTGGGATGTGTTAAGTTACTATATAAGTTACCCCCACTATGGCTAGCCTAAGGGTAGGGTGTGCGTGCACGCGTTCATAGGAGTGAGTGTATGTGCGTATCAGCGTATGTATGAGCGTCTGCGTCTATACTGTGTTAAAAAAAGTTAAAATTGAAGAAAGCATTAGATAGGATAAAATATGTCATGAATTTGCTAGATGGCGTAATATCACAACCATAAAATTTGAGCGTAAAAAGTGCAACTAACCCTGTTAATATTACACTCATTTGTGCATCTATAGCAGTTCTGCTTGCCTCATTTCACTCTGTAAATAAAAGATAAATTGTCCTTGAAAGTTAACCACACAAACGAAATTGCTGCTGAGAGGCAAAGGGAGAACACAAATCCCTTGCTCATCCGATGACCGGATAAATGGTTCCCTCCTCTCCGGTTGTCGTTGCGATGGCGCAGAGTGGAGGGACCCCCTATCTATGTCGAAGGCTTGTAGATAATAGGGTTAGGTACCCCGTCGGCACTGTTTGGGTGGCGGTTGTGGCAGAGTTGCGAAATAAAGTTGTCGGAGTTTCTACCCATCTCGAGGAGGCCATGTGTGGCGGAACCGACGAGCTTCCGGCATTGTGGGCTTTGGGGGTCTGCGGATCCGTTGAGCCGGTTTTTCTCTGGCATTCAGATCTTTAGTAGAGTTTAGGGGATCCATGTGGGCTTCGGATCTGTTTGAATCAGCACTTTGCAGGTGCTTATGGTGGTGTTGTGTTATTCTATCGTCTCTCTGACGTGTTGTTCCCTTTGGAACGAAGATGGAGACTTCTTGTTGATCAATAGTCCATGCGCATGTCCAAGGATTCTCGCTGACTCTGGGTGGGAGTGACAGTGGCGGTGGCGACGACACGCCCTCATCTCGCACTGGTCAGTGTGGTGGATCGGTTTCAGGGACCCAGTTGTAAGTTCTTTTCTTTTCAGGGTGTTGTATCACTACAAAATCTCAATATAGATCCGGGGTCCTCTTCACAAAAAAAAGATCTATAGCAGTTTTGTTGATACTTTCCTCAACGAGAATAGGTTTTTTCGCGAGGATAAAAATAGTTTTATTTCATAATTAAAGAGTTCGCAAAAGTTCCTCGATACATGGGGTCCTTTGTGTAACTAAACAACGATGGTATACTTAAGATGCGACTATAATTTGCGAAGGACCGGCTACTATATTTTGATCTCTACTAAGCTTATGTATAATAAACTCCTAATGTTCATCAATGCCTTGATCTCAGCGATAAAAGTGGCCATAGGCGGCGAATTAGTCCATCTCTTAAAAAATAGAAATAGCCTCTATGGAGTCTGATTGTTGGACAATGATCGAAAGATTAGTATGTTGGATAGGAACGACCATCCCTTGCATCGGCGCATGTATCTTCGCTTCCAGGGTTTCATTGGAATTGAACACAAAAATAATAGACCCATCATGACGCTTAAGGATCATACATGTTGCTGCCGAACTGTCCTCCAACGAGAGCCGTTCCATCAACAGAAAGAGCGACTTGATCCAAGGTGGGGGCGGCCATTGACGGACTGGATCAGGAACTTTCAGCTTCGACCGAACCGAGTCCTTCACTGGCATCTTACCCTTAATAATTTCCTCCATGGTGTACTTCCTCGCATCACCTATTAAATTCATATAACTTACCCCGGAACTCAACCGTGACCCCCGGAGCTGCCAGATGAGCCAAATCAACATGATTATCTGGTCTCTAATATCATCCGAACAACCCAACAAATAGTTAAGGATCCATTCTTCGTGTATCAACTAACCAATTATCAACCGGTAATGGACACCGGCTTGTCATCCTCTCCCATATGTTCCTGGCGTAGCTACAAGAAATCATAGCAGGAAAACTTACTTTGTCTTCTACACCACACAGAGTGCATGTTGCATGTGTGGCTAGATGGCAGAAGGCCTTGTAGGTCGTGGAAGCTAAGGCTCTGAAGCCACAATCCAAGCCTTTATTTTCATATTTTGAGGAACACATGAGCACCAAATCAGCTTCCAGATCGAGTGTTCACCTTCAGGGTATGAGATTGGAGCACCAACTGTGAAAAGTTCATCATGAGAAGTGAACAGAAAATTGCGCACGCTTCTCCGGATGCCACACGAAGAAATGCTGTCGACGAAGTGTGTATCTTTACAATCTCATGAACATCCATGGGCTAGAAATGATAATTAAGACGTTGGATATCCCGCTCTCCATTATCATCCAAAAAACTGGAGAAGAGGCAATTACGTTTGGTGTCACCGGTCAGAAGGACGGCTCCTTGGAATCCATGGATCCCTCCATGTTTTGATCGAGGAACCATCCCCCACTCCCCAAATGACCACTGAAGAATTACCAGAAACACAATGTCAAGAAGATTGACATTGGGGTAGTACTCGCTCGCAACAGTTGAGCATATAAACTGTGTGGTGAATCACGTGGTCTCCAAGCTTGCTTCGCAAGAAGCGCTTGGTTAAAGGCGCACATGTTATTGAACCCCATGTCCCCTTAGCCTTTGGAACGTCATGTTATTCCAACTCAACCAAGCCATTTTCCTTTTCCAATTCTCCACTCCCCCACCACTATTGACGATTAACCATGTCCGATCATCACATACTGAGGCCGGTACTAGGCCTAAGGTAGGGATAGAGCTAGGAATGTTATACAAGGAGGGCAATGGGAAGAGGTAAAATCTTGGAGGGCGACCATAAGAATTCATAATATTTTGAGCTAATAAATAGGAGGTTGCTTGAGAAAAAATCGCATCGGGGCATGGCCCCAGATGCCCCTGCTCCGTCCGTAGCCTAAGGTATGCGTTGATTTGTAGATGTGTAGATATAGACTCGGAGTATCTTTGCTTCAAGCCACACAATTTACCATGATTTTGTTCCAAGTGTTTGTTGGTGAATATGCTGTTAGAGATGAAAGGGTTAGCAAGGGTGATGCTCTGATCCATCCAATCACAATCAATTCCAGCTATGCACAACGATTGGCAGCTTCTGCAATCATCTGGCAAGGCTGTCACAATAGCTTCCTGGGTGAAGGTACAACCATCACTTGCCAGTTTCTTCCTAGCCTGCATGTGAAGAGATTATTAGTATAGTCCTTATATCCTATAGCAGCAGCTCTCTTAGGATATTTTTGGTCTTGGGTGTCTTAGTAGTTAAGGGGGATTAAAAAGCTATATGGCATGTTTGGTTGCTCGCATCTATTTTGCATGCATTGCATGCTTGTTCCGATTGGGCCTGGATGAGGAAAACATGCTAAAAACCAACATCTGCATGTTGTTTTGTCGTCTACATACCCTCTAACCTGGCTGCGGCGAAATGGAAGGCAGGTGGTTTGTAGCGGGCTTGTTTAGGCCAAAACACAAGGCAAGCTATTTGGTTACGCGCAACACATGTTGTCTGGTAGCCTCCTCATGGAGGTGTGAGGTTAACAACACAATAGCATGCAGAACAAACCAAAGACACACAAAATAGATAGCATACAAACAAGTTAAAAATACTATGAAACTTTAAACAAGTAGTCTTAAACCAAACCAACAGGACATAGTCTTAAACATGCAAGCAGGAACCAGTTTAACTCAGAACATGCTCAATCTGGCTATAGAGAGCTCTATAGACGTTCATGGTGAAGGCGTCGTCGTGCTCTTCTTGCACATGGTCACCGCTTTAATGTCGTCATCGTTGAAGAAGAACACCTTCAGGGTATCGGGAGTCAGCAGCTTGAAAGTGACCATGTAGCCAATCCTAATATGGTGGACAGCTGCGCAGGGGGCCCAACCCTAATCGAGGGTGACCACGTTGTTCATCAGCTGAACCGTCATCCTTCATGCGCATTCGATGTTTCTCTTCAGCTTGAACTCTTGAGTCACTTCAGGTAAGTGCTTACTGAAGTCAAGAGGCATATGCAGGAACTCCATCTTTGGGGCAAGGACCACCTTGCATAAGTGAGTTTGGGCTGCCTCCTCATGGTAGTGGTCGTAGTTCCATCGCTTTCCCCTGGGCTTATCTAAGGGCGGCACCACCTCCTTGCCCTACTCTAAGGCCGACACCACCTCCTTGCCCTACTCTAAGGCCGACACCACCTCCTTACCCTTTGTGTTCGTCCGTTTAATTGGCCTCTGCAGCAGGCCTCTTGGAGGCGGTGATGGTCACATTTTCTGGACTGTGTGGGCGGGAGGAGATGTAGTGTAGGTGTCCCTGGTGTCAGCGGTGGCGATTCCTAGATCGCGCTTCGGAGGCCTTGTTTGGTGATGACATCTCTTCCCTTGGGATGAGCTCATGCTCGAGATTCCACGATGTGGCTTGGTTGAGAGGCTCCTGGCGAAAGCCTTGTGCTCTGGCATGCGGCGATGCCCAAGGGTGTCACATCCTTCTTGGGGGAGTTGTTGTGGTACCTCTCCCACTCGGGGCTCCGGGTGAAAACCCTTGACCGTTCCTTCGATTGCGATAATGGCGATGCGACTCGCTGCTACCCTCCTGATGTCGTCGTCATGGAGCCCAAGAGTCTCTTGGCGCACCTAGTCGTCTTTTTCGGGCATTTTTGGACCCTGACGTGAACCTGCCTTGCTCTGGCATGGGTGGTCATACTTGTCTCCTGATCCTTCCACATAGTCCTCGTTGGTGCCTCTCGCGTGTCGTGTTTGTCCGCATGCAAGCTTGGTCTCCATGATCCGAAGCGGGAGGACAAGGGGTCATCTCCGGCGGCAGACTAGGATGAGTGGCACAACGAGGTCCGGCGATTTCTCTTGGTGGTGAATTGGCTCTTTTTGTCGATAATCTAGGTTATTTGTGTTAGAGTATGGAGTCTCCTGTTTAGCGGTTTCATTCTTTTGATCTACTTTGTAAGAGGTTCGCCTCATCACCTTGCATCGATTTCGCTATGTGGCTTTGATTATAAAGCGGGGCAGAATCCTTTTTGGGTATCATAGCGTGACATCTTCATCTTACCACATCAGTGAAAATAACCAGATTTTATAGCTGGTCTTCTAAGCATCTTGTTTGATTACATGAGTCTAGCTGGATATCCTCGTAGCGTATTATCCTCGGCACTTTCCAAAACCACATAATAATCAGAGTGTCATGATCATGAATAATGAATACATAATAGAAAAAATGTTTTCTAGGTGGAGAGGTATACTTTTGAGAAAAGTTGGATGTGTTGTGAATATCTCCTCACTAACAATTTTGATGTTCGCCGAATATGCTTCTTATTTGCATCAAACGAAAGAATGGAATAAAAAATATGACCGATCCATGATGCTTCCGGCAAATAAATTTTTAGAGGGATCTAGCATTAATTCTCGCTAATACAAAAACTGAAAAAATACAATTTCCATTACAAATTGACAGACCATGAAAACAGATTTAAAATCTAGAATTAGTTATTTGCCACTTACAACTTGTGTCTAACTACCAAAATTTGATGCACCATTGACAACAAAAACCAGTGCATATGCCGGGGGTAATCTAGCTAGACTCATGTACTGAAAATGTAGTAGCATAGGAAATGTCATGTACTTGGGTATAACTTGCAACAATTACGAAAATGCTCATATCACTTGCAAAACTTATAACCATTGAAAAAATTCATCGAGGCAGCCAGTAATTTAAATATCAATGCAATTACGGAAAATGGGGTTCCTCCTACCAAGAATGGAAACCAACAGTATGGAGATCAGGATAAATTCCATCCTTGTAGTCCGACATCTAGATAAATTGATATGGACGCATGCATCTTTCGGATCCAGAGGCCGATGGTAATCCTCTTTTTTTAAAATCTAGATAAATTAATTATTATCACAACTTCTGAACCTGCGCATGACACAAGCATCCTGATAATCGAGGCTACCTACGGTTTTATGACGCACTGCTGCCTCGCAAGATTCAGAAACCCCTCCCCACCGCGGTATAAGATTTGTGTATGACCATGCCTGAACAACCTTTCTATTCCGCTCCGTCGCAAACTCTGCATCAAACCAGCAATTCAGTAAGTTATGAGCAATGAATAGTGGTTCATGAAACCAAAATCTAGGAGGAGATAACACACTGTAAGCTAAGCATTTTTCTAGAGACCCAAGCTAGGTCAATTTAGTTTTGCAGCCACATAATCAATAAGTTCTTTTTGTAACATTTTCACGTAACAGTGTGTCTTGTATTTTTAGGTTGTGTCGATTACTCACAGGCTACCAAACATTGTAGAGGAGATGCATGCCTTGCTAGCTCCTTACTCGTAGATTGCCTTTGATCTAGCTCCGGATCGCTAAGCCTTGCTAGCTCTCAATCTATACCAATACTCTATGTGGCACGCATTTCGTGCCCCCCTAGCCTACCAGTAATGGCAGTTTTATTTACGACACTAGGGAGATGTTTAGTCCATGCTAACCATAAACACAATGCAGTTATTGTTATATGTTGTTGTGAAGCGTGATCCAACAAAACAAAAACTTGTTTGGTACGAAATGGAGAGTGTACTAGCTATTTCCCTTAGGAAAATGCTAGCAAATCTTGACACCCCTCGCCTCCGTAGGATCTAATATAGGACCTGGAGGGTTGTGGCACTTCTTGAGCTATGTTGGGGAGGCGGCGCCCCCCTTTGGTCAAAAGTCTGAAGAAAATTTTATTTTAAGGGCTTAGATGAAGGAAAAATTAGCCTTTTGCCCCTCAAATATTTGCCATTTACGTTTCGCCCCCCAATGGTTTCTGTCTACCTCCGCCACTGGGTTGTGGGGTTACGAGGCTGGCCCTCGATGCGGCGTGTAGCGGATCAGGGGTTTGCAAGATTGATCTTGGGTGCCATATTAGCCAAACAATGAAGGTGAGTGGCGACACGATATCGGTTGTCTTTGGAGTAATGTCTTGGGGATAACTTCATTGTGGAGTAGCAACGCTTTAGGCCGATGGAGACCACAGTCCACATGGAAGTCTAACTTGTTAACGAATGATCGGTTTCCAATTACACATGATTATGTGTGTAATTATATCACTTCAAAGCTTAGATTTGATAGTGTCGACCAAATCTGCCCAACCTATCGTAAATGCATTTCGAGACACCGATAATGGGAATCCTATTGCTCGCGTGGGTCGACAACCCCAATCGTGTTGGTGCCTTGTGTGTCACTTCTAGTACTATTCGCAAACCAGCACACCCCTTCGATCGCTTGATTTGTTAAAAGGCCGCCCATCTAGCGTACCGTGCAATCTGGTCGGAAGCTCCTCCTGCTAATTTTGGGAAGCTTCCAACCACTGTTTTGGGAAGCTTGTGAGAACTTTCGGGCCATTTGTTTCTTTTCTACTATTTTACCCTTTTTTTAGTTTTTGTATTCCTTTTCTTTTTCTCTTTTCTCTTTTTATTTACTTTTAAAAATACATTACCCTTTTCGGATTCAAAAGCTTTCTTCAAATTCATGAACAATTTTCCGAGAACATTTTCTCAAATTTGCGAAGTTTTTTGAACATTTCCTTCAACTCATGAACTTTTTAAAAATTTGTCAACTATTCCATAAAATGTATGAACTTCTTTCAAATCAATGTTTTTAATCCATGAAGTTTTTTTTTCAAAATCGATAAACTTTCTTCAAATTCATGAACGCTGTTTTCCGAATCCATGAACTTTTTTCCAATTTCAGAAACTTTTTCTCAATTTTTGTCAACTTTCCAAATTAGTGTATTTTTTAGATTCAACAACTTTTTTCATATTCATGAACTTTTTTTAGATTCACGAACCTATTATTTTTGGTTAAGTTTTTTATTGCATGAAGCTTTTTAGAATTCTTGAACCTTTATTATTATTTTTTTCGTGAACTTTCCCGAAAAAGTCAATAGTCAACATGGGCATTGGTTAAGGGTCAACAGTGGCTGTCAACTGGGAAACAACCAAACTGAGTGAACCAGGGAAATAAAAAACCAAGTGAACCAGGTCCCTTTTTTTGAGCGAGTGAGTTCTCATAACACCATTCACAACTTTTCAGTTGGGCCATCCATGAGCGGAGGTGCGTCGGCGCCAGTTCTTCTAACCAGTGCAAAAGGCGCCTATTAGAAGCACTCACCGATAACATTCGACCAATCGCGCACCCCCTCCACCCATCATCCTTGCTATGTCTATGGGTAGGCAGAAGTACGCGGAATCACACTTTCTTTTAGTTCTAGAACCTTTTTTCTTTTTCGATTTCTCTTTTATTTCTTTTTTCCATGTTCGTATTTTTCTTTTATTTCTCTTTTTTTTTCTTTCCTTTGTTTGTTTCCTTTTTTTCATTATTTGTTGTTCTTTTTTTTCATTTCACGAACAGTTTTTATTTCAGTAAATGTTTGTCATATTCAAAATGTGTTCATCAAATTCAAAATTTGTTCATCATATAAAAAGTACCCATATTTTTTAAAAAATTCTCAGGAATTTCAAAAGATGTTCATTGAATTCAAACATCGCTCATCGAATTTAATTTTTAACATTGTTTTATAAATTCACAAAAAAGAACTGAGGTACTGAACATTTTTTTTGCATTATCAACCATCTTTTTAATCATCAATATTTTTGAATTCACGAACAATTTTTCAACTTGTGAACATTTTTTAAAATCATGCTAATATTTTTGTAATTGCAGAACATATCCTCAAAACCCACATTCGCGAACATTTTTTTCAATTTCATGAAAAATATTGACAAATAGGGAACTTTTTTGAATTCTCGAACATTTTTCAAATGCACGAACAACTATTCAATATCATGAACATTTCTTGAATTCGCGAATGTTTTCAAATTCAAGAACTTTTTTTTAACTCATGACCATTTCTTGAATTCGACGACATTTTTTTAATTCATGAGCTTTTTTTCAAAATTCCTTTTTTTGTTTGTTATCCCAAACATTTGTCAGTGACGTAAAACAACAGAAAACAAAAGGAAAACACAGTAGGGGCACCCTGCCCCAACATCGGCCGGTCCAAAGTCGAGCATGGGCGAGCGAGGGGTGCGCATTATCTCGCTCCCCACCATGTGGGTCGGGGAATAGGAGCTCCCCTAGATAATGGGCGATCGGCGGCTAGGGAGGACCCCGTCAGTGAATGATTAATTTGCCACATTTGATGGGGTGGGGGGGTGATGGAGCGAACGAGATCCAGCTGGCCTACTTCTGCAACACATAACGAAAAAAGGGCTGCCCGAACAGTAGTGTTTTTATAAAAAATAATTCCCGCGTATATGTGGAGTCTTACATAAATTTTCATGAAGTTTAGAAAGACAAATAGCACACTTGTAGTTCAAACCTCCATTTGAATTTAAATTGGGTTTATATTTTTATTTCTAAAAATATAAGCTTAAAAATAATGGAGATAATTTACGTGGACTTGAAATAATCCCGTGAAGGTACATAAGAAGTTTCATAGGATTTGGATCAAGTTTGAGCTCTCAAACAATTTATAAGTTGTTTGAATGTTTAAACAAAAGAAAAAATAAAATGAGAAAAGTATAAAATAGAATCTCTCTCTCTCTCTCTCTCTCTCTCTCTCTCTCTCCCCCTTTTAGGCCGAGCCCAACATAATAGCGCAACAACCCTTCTGGTCTGGCCCATCTATTCTTTCTCTCGGGCCCAACCGGCAGCCCAATCGTCTTCTACCACCAACTAGTAGGCACTATGCATGGCAGGCATGCACTATCGCTACCTCCGCCATGCCTATCTAGGCTCATCTTCGAGATCCATTGTGCTTGCCCCCATTGTTTGTCTTAATATCCATGCCGCAAAGCCGATGGAATCATCCTCTGGAGCCCCCAGGCACCCCCCAAGTCATCATGATTCCTGTCGCCGCCTTGCCCTCTCTCTCACGAATAAGTGATGGATTCATGTACTTAGGGTAGGGTCATAGGCCTGACCTAAACGTCCTACCCAGGGGCACTCTTAGAAGAGATCATCTTCCAGTCGACCAAAGAGGAACCCACTCGACTGACTGGAAGGACTCGACCATGGAAGACTCACTCGACCATGAAGATACACTCGACCACCAGAAGGTCAGAAGGCACTCTGCAACCCCACGGCTTGTAATTGAATAGACTTAATGATAGTTAAGGCACTTTATGAGGGGCGTTACCAGTAACGCCCCCGGCTTAATGTACTTTAACCTCTCCATTATGTGGGCTGGCCGGGGTCCTGGCGCACTCTATATAAGCCACCTCCCTCCACAGATAGAGGGGTTCGCACTCTTGTAATACCTACACCGATAATCCACTTGACCGCCTCAGGGCTCCGAGACGTAGGGCTTTTACTTCTTCCGAGAAGGGCCTGAACTCGTACATCGCTTGTGTTCACAACCTCTCCATAGCTAGGACCTTGCCTCTCCTTACCTACCCCCCACTCTACTGTCAGACTTAGAACCACGACAATAAGAGCAGTGCCGACTTTTTCTCATTGCATCGTGTTCATTTGTCCCCTTGTTGCGCTCTATCTTGCCCTTCTACTCTCTCCTACACCACTATGTCTAGGGCAGGCTCCCACCAACATTCGATTGTCGTTCTTGACGCCAAGATCCACCCAGCTCCTACAACCTTGTCCAACGGCTTTTGCTCACCCTGCCTAAGGAATCGACGAGAGGTGATCAAAATTGACGCCTTGGCCATCGTCTTCCTTGCCTCCTGGGAGCAGCTGCCACATGTTGGTCTCGTCCTTCGCCAAGCTCCGATGATCCTTCCTACTAACTCGGATCTGTGGCATCTCCGAGGCTTCCTAGCGCACCCGAGCTGCCAATCGCCCTCGAGCAATCCTTACCATCATGCCCTGCTCTGGTAGCCGCCTCCGTCATCAGAATTGATGCTACCAAGCGTCCCGACCTCCTCAACCTCCCCATCGTGCTTGGTACGAGCTTTCACACCTCCTACTGCTCTTCTCAAGCTCACTCTCCTTTAGTAGTACCCTAGTGCCTAACACCATCGTTGCTCCCTCACCACAATTCTATGTTAGTCCCCCTAGTCTCGGAGTAAATTAATAAGCAACAAGTGTAAGAGATCGCAACAGTCTTCACTGGGCATTCTTTTACAACCCTAATTTATATTCGACACGATGGGGGAGAGATAATACTTATAAGCTTTGCTAGTTGGGAAATCATATAAATTGGACCCTAGTAATAAGCATTGGGCACATCAAATTCATAGCAACATCAATTCTCGAACAATCATGACACTAGGGATCATTGCCCCATCAATCTAGTGTCTATTACATAATGGATCTCATCTGATTCTCATCCAACGCCCGTTTGCCTACAACGGATTACTCACGCATGGTTGGGGAGAGCAAGATGGCAATGTTGGATAAAGGGTGGATGAAGTTGATGGACAAGTTTCCTTCTCTTCGGTGTGATGTCCTGGAAGTGCACATGGCTGGTTGAAGCACTCTTGTGGAAGTATGATATGAGTTTAATATCATTCCTAGCGAAGAGCAGGAGACGCATGTTAATGTGAGCATTTTTGTTGCACAGGAGATGTCACAAGTGTCGTGTGAATTAATTAGTTCTGTATCTGCAAGAATTATGATGATGATGGTAGACAACTAATTGTGTAGTAAAAATAAAAGAGTGAAACTTAGTATGTGAGGGTAAAGAACAAAAAAATGGTGTTTCCAATAATGGGGAATTTAGGCGCGGGGAGCTTCTTCATGGTGAATAACAAGTGTGGTAGTGCAGTTGTAGCGTGAGGTAACCTTGGTATGTGATAATACCTTTCGTACTGAATGTTCGATAGGCGAGTCACCCTTGAATAGCCAACTCCTCCTAGTGGGATTGTTTGACTCTATTGTCCTATCTCCCACTACCAGTAGCAATGATCAGCTCAGTAATTAAGGTCGTTGGACTGGACCAACACTTTAAGCATCGTGGCTTCCCATTCTCTCCAAATTGTCTTCGCTCCTCAATGATACCAACACCTATCACCTCGAAGTCGCGCATTTGCTAAACACACTGTAAAATTGGTGCTATTATCTAACAAAAACCCTGGTGACTAATGACAAACCGTCAGCTAAGATC
Organism: Aegilops speltoides; assembly: GCA_021437245.1. NCBI lineage: Eukaryota > Viridiplantae > Streptophyta > Magnoliopsida > Poales > Poaceae > Aegilops > Aegilops speltoides. The sequence continues at coordinate 458,263,049 of CM038144.1, forward strand.
ATTTTCTATAACGGTCAACCATCACCAGCTAATTTCCTCCCGGGGCATCGCCCTCAGCAACTTTGATGACGATCTGGCTTGAATTTAGCTGACGTTTTTGTCGCCACTAGCCAAGTGCATGTTTTGGGATGGTTTTTTTGTGTCACAACAAATTTAACAATTTTAGTCCATTGTTGATGTATCGACAGCCCGTTGCTGGATCTGAGAGGCCTCTAGGTTCATCCAGCTCATATCACCGCAGCAACATGACAGCGTCCCTCACCGCAGCAACACCATTGCTGCAACGTTCCATCTTATTTGACTTTGTTTGTACATAACTCTGTAAGTTTATTTAATGAGAAAATATAGTATAATAATTATTATAAGGTTACTGCAACCTAGTGGGAGGGGGTGTGTGTCCGGTACCAGTATTGAAATGTTCATGTTAGGAATGTGACAATCAGATTGTCAGGACCCCGACTCAATGCCACATCGATCTAGCATGTAACACCTCATATCACTTTGTGGCCTCACGCACGGTATTCCCACGGGTGTCGCCTTACCTTTGCCCGGGACCGTTTGCGCCTTTTGGCACACGTATATGATAGAGTCGCTAGCATCCATATGATAAGGAGCCCGGGCTGACATGGCTAGTCGTAAACCCAAAGTGGCACAAACTTACGAGGGACAGGCATCCATGACCCGACATCGAGCGTGTCGGTCATCGGTAGTGAATCGGTAGGCTGTAGCACTGGGCTAACAGACTCGGTGAACCGGGCTGTGGCGGGCTAACGGGACTCCGGTATCCATCGCGTGACATTTCCCGAAGGGACAGACCACGAGAGCGAAGAAGGACACATGCCGGCCAGCCTAAGTGTTCGGAGCGAGAGCACGCTACCATGGCTCGATGGAAGCACTAGGAGACATTTCGGTAAGAGGGGCTACTAAGGATAAACAACTAGATAGTCGGATCCCACACATAGCAATACACATTACACGTCGCATAACATGCAAGTATGTCTTTGTACAACATGGCATCACAGCATAACTCAACAACTCATATAGATAATGGCTCAGAAGAGCCATCATAGCATTTATTGCAAAACAGGGGTCACAGGACCCATCATACAGAGCATACAAGCAACAAGCGGAAGCATTACATGTCTGGGTACAGACATCTACAAATGAAAAAGGCTGAAGAGCCTGACTATCTACAACATCCGATCAAGATCGTAGCTGAGGTACAAGCTACTCGTCGAAGTCCACGAGAACACTAGTAAGACCGAAGTCTCCGCTGCAAAAACATAAATAAAGCACCATGAGTACAAAGGTACTCAGCAAGACTTACATCAGATCCTATCATACATGCATTTGTATCAAGAGGGTAATGTGGGGTTTAGTTGCGACAAGCCAGCTTTGACTCTGTGGCTATCTGTTCTCGACTACGAGAACTTCTTTGAGGTGATATAGGCGCTGCAGTCCACTAATCACCACACAATACACTACTATGGATTCATCCCCGTCTCCCTATGAGAAGGCCATCCATAGTACTCACACTTGTCTTGAGCATTTTATAGTATCCACTTCAAGTTGTCTATGTACCATGTAAGCATCCAAGAAGTCCATATCCATGGACCCGGCTATTGAATAGATCATGTTAACCTGCGGGGTGTACTTCTTCACACGCTCTCGCCACTTACCACCATGTACCGTCGTGTATCTCGGCAACCTTCAGCGGAAGCTTTGGCGAGGGAGTCGGCCACGACCGACTAACCACACAAGACTCTAGCCGGGTTTATCGCCTATTCGGGTTTCATCCGCAGGAGATCCGGCGGGGTGTCGCTCACGCCCCCAAGCGATGTGAGCGGGGTTCCCAAGCCCACCATCCGGGTGCCACTTGGTACACCGTGCCACTTGTGCCTAGTCTGTCCCAAGCCCACCTGCGGGTGCCACTTGGTAGAAAAATAGCACTACCTACAAACACGAGAAACTAGTTGCGACTCACGGGCAGAGACCAAGTTGGTTAATAAGTCGAGAGGGTCGAGTTACGGAACAATGTGTGGTAGTATCGAGTCATTGGACAACATACATAGAACTTCGATTAGCTTAGGGCGGTTCGGTGAGACAACCCACCATGTACTCCTACATGGCCTCTCACCGCTACCTTTACCAAATCGTGTTCACACGTTCACTCTCGACATCGAGAACATATCGTAACACTCCAATTCATTCCCAATGAACCGGACTGACACAACTCTAAGCAATAGCAGGCATAGCATGGTAGGAACACAACATGGCTCAATCAACTCCTACACATGCTAGTGGGTTTCAACTATTCTTGTGGCAATGACAGTCATGCAGAGGAATGGGTTCAACTACCGCATGACACAATGTAGCAGATGAATCGTTGTTGTCCTAATGCAATAGCGAGAGCAGGAGCGAGAGAGTAGGATATTATCGGAATGAACAAGGGGTTTGCTTGCTGGTAGATCAACAAGGAGGCCTTTGCTTCATAGGCAGTACTGGAGCGGTCTCGGAGCAAGACCTATCAAGAAGGAGCAGTGCCAACAATCAATACACAAGCATATGCAACAATATGATGCATGAACATGGCATGAAGATGTGATGCTGTTTGAGCTAATGCAACTAGTATTCATTTGGTTTGAAGTCCATTTGAACCCTAAGCTCATATGCAATTCTAATTTAAGTCTCTTAATATGCCATAATGTGTTTCCTTATATTCAACATGTATAAGTTGGTTTTCATGCATGAAACTAGTACAGATGGAAAGATTGCATTTTTCGATAATTTTCATATATAAATAATTTCAATCGAGCTACGGTTGAATTGATATGAATTTTGAAGTTTAAATCATTTTACGGAATTTCTGATTTATTTTAATTCGAGAAAATAGTTAATTCGTCGACATGACGTCGATGTGGCGTCAGCGGGTCAACGGCCAGGTCCAGTCAAACCCGACCAGTGGGACCCATGTGTCGATGGTGTGGCTAATCTTAATTAAATTAACCTAAACTTGTTTAATTAACGGGCCGGCCCCATCGTCGATGACACGGGGTGGTCAAACCCTGTCAAGCGAGTCAAACCAGCGGCGACTTCGGCGCCGGCGAGGCAGACAGGCGGAGGCCTCGGAATCACGTCTCCGGCGACCAAAAGGGCGCGGAGACCATCTCCGAGGAGCTGGTGCTCGCGCATCCAGTGATGGCGAGGAGGCTGGGAGGCGGGCTCGCCAGAGCAAAGCTTCGCGGCGGCGGCGGAGCTTCGGGCTCGGCGGGCAGCGGCTACTGGCGTCTGGGGAGGCCACCGAGGGCTCTGCGGCACCCTCGTGGCACCGGGAGCACGGTGGCGTGCTCGGTTGCGAGCTGCGGTGGCTAGGGCGGCGGCGGCGACATGGGCGGCGGCGAGATGCTACGCCATGGTGGGGAAAAGGCTACGGCGTCTGAGTAGCTCTGGCGGAGAGAGGGAGTGGCGGAGCTCACGCGGTTCGGTGGAGGCTTGGCGAGCTCGGGGCCTTGCTGCGGACGGCGGCGGCGAAGACGATCTCCGGCGGCGGTGAAGAAGGCGGCGATGGCGGCTCTCGAGGCTTCCGCGCCGTCGTCGTCGAGGCGTAGCCCACAGCGGCGCGGGCGCGTGGACCTGACGGAGGGGCGAGGGGAGGCGATGGCAGCGGCGGCGGCGGCGGTGGCGTCGGCTGCGCTTGGGTGTGGTCGGAGAGAGAACGAGGAAGGGGAGGAATGGGAGAGAGGAGAGAGGTGCGGGCGTCGCGTGGCGTCGTTCGAGCGTCGAGCGACGAAGGGGAAGCGGAGGTGGCGGGCGTGGCGTGGCTTGGCCAGTGCTGTGAACGCAGCTGCTTGCGAGGGGAGAAGACGAGAGGAGGAGGGTGGGCTGGGCGGGCTGGCCAGGTGGTGGCGAGCCCGCCTGATCTTGGGCAACCACAGAGCTAGGCGCCAGGTAAGTTTCCCTTTTTATTTCTGTTTTCTATTTTTTGTAATTTGTTTTGATTTAGTTTAAAATACTAAATCATTTTACTTACTTATGCCAAATTTTGCAGGGGCTAGTGGCATTATTCCAGAGCTCCCCAACAAGTGGCATAATTTTTGGACATATATTAATATATATAACTAATATATTTCCAATGCAAATATTTATGCATTAATTCCAAATGCCCAAAATAAATACTTATGAGCTCTTAAAAATATTGGTTTGATTTTTTATCTCTGTCCAATATTTTCAGAGGGCAACATGAGCCTTTTCTTGGACCCTTTTGGAGAAATTTTTACTTGGGCCATTTTAGAGATGATTCTGAGGGTTTCACCAATCCTCATTTCACATTTAAATGGAATATAAACATGATGCACAAATGACTAGCTAGTCTAGGTCATACCAGACTAGGGATGTGACAACTCGCCCCCACTTGAAAAAATCTCGTCCCGAGATTCGGGGGTTGACGGAAAGAAGGTGGGGTACTCCAGTCGAAGACGATCTTCTCGCTCCCAGGTAGCTTCTCTCTCGGAATGATGAGACCACTGAACCTTGAGAAACTTGATGTTATGGCGTCGGTGACACGCTCTGCTTGATCAAGAATGCGAACCGGTACTCTCGGTATGTGAGGTTATCTTGGAGATCAAGCGCTTCGTGGTCCACTCATGGATAGGATCCGAGAAGCAGCGCTGAGTTGAGAGGCGTGGAAGACATCATGAACTCGAGAAAGATGTGGGGTAGTTCAAACTGGTAGGCAACCTCTCCTCGTTTAGTGAGAATGCGAAAAGGACCAATGTAACGAGGCCAACTTGCCCTTGATACGAAGCGATGGGTACCCTTCAAAGGAGTAACCCGAAGGTAAGCTTTGTCGCCAACTTCATAAGTCATATACTTATGATGGCGATCATCTTGGCTCTTTTGACGAGGCGGGCTGTTTTCAAATTCTCACGAATGATGCGAACTTGCTCTTACGCCTCTGGATCATGTCGGTCCAAAGAATTGTCTTTCACGGTTTCGACCAGTTCAAAGGTGTTCGACATCTTCGTCCATAGAGAATCTCAAAAGGAGCTTTCTTGAGGCTGGATTGATAGCTATTGTTATAAGCAAACTCGGCAAAGGAAGACATTTCTCCCAATCCATACCGAATGAGATAGCATAAGCTCTAAGCATGTCTTGAGAATTTGGTTGACCCTTTCCACGACCACTTGGTGAGGGTGGAAGCGGTCTTGAAGGAAAGATGGGTTCCCATGGCGGTTTGGAAGCTCTCCCGAAATGAGAAGTGAAAAGACGCCCACGGTCTGAATTGATCTCTAGTGGAACACCATGAAGTGATACTATTAGAAATATATAAGTCGGTGAGTGACTAGCGATGATCTCTCTCGAGCAGGTAGGAAGTGAGCCACTTTGGAGGCGATCAATGACTACGAAGATAGCATTATTCCCTCTCTTGGTCACAGGAAAGCGGTGATGAAGTCCATACCAACTTTATCCCATTTCCATTCGAGGAATAGCTAAAGGCTGAAGGGTGCCAAGCAGGTCTTTGATGCTCTGCTTTACGCGACGACAAACGTCACAATTAGCGATAAAGCGAGCAATTTCTCTCTTCATCCTAGTCCACGGAACCTCTGGCGTAGGTCTGATACATCTTAGTACTACGGGATGAATCGTGAGAGGAGATTCATCGCCTCCTTAAGAATCGGTTATCGAAGATCTTGCTTCTTGGGGACCACCGGCGGTTCCCAAAGAAAACACCTCGATCATCTATAGAGAAACTACCAGCTATACCCTTGGCAATGTTTCTCTTGATCAAGATAATCCCGTATCATGCTACAGGCTTCTATGATATGATCTACAAGAGTAGGTTTAGCCACCAAGGTAGAAAGGAATCCGTGAGGAGCAATGTGAAGGTTAAGCTTACGAATTCCTCATGGAGAAGTGGTTGACCTCTTTGCAACATGAGATTGTTGCAATAGGATTCTGACTTAGAGCATCGACCATGACATTAGCTTTGCACAGGTGTAGGTAACCCCTAAGTCGTAATCTGAGATCAACTCAACCAACGTCTTTGCCTAAGGTTCAAATCCGGTTGGGTGAAGATATACTTGAGACTACGGTGATCGGTGTAGATCTATAGCGTTTACCAAGAAGGTAATGTCGCCAGTCTTGAGTGCATAGACTACGGCTGCAAGCTCTAGATCATGTGTAGGATAATTCTCCTCGTGTGGATGCAACTGTCGAGATGCATAGGCAATCACATGACGATCCTGCATAAGAATGCAACCTAGTCCCTCTCGTGAGGCGTCGCAGTAGATAACAAAGTCTTTAGTGAAATCCGGTGGCACAAGTATGGGAGCGAAGTCGAGCGTCTCTTGGTTCTGAAAGCTGTACTCGCCTTGTGGGGACCACTCAAACTTTTATCTTTCTTGAGAAGTTCCGTGAGGGTTTAGCTACTTTGGAGAAGTTTTCAACAAAGCGGCGACAATAGCTGGCTAGACCAAGGAAACTCCTAACTTGTTTAACGGTTTGGTGGAGTCAATCGAGAACGGCCTTAACTCTTTCGGGATTGACAGCAATGCCCTTACCAGATATCACGTGGCCCAGATAGGTCACTTCTGGCAACCAAAATTCACACTTGGAGAACTTGGCATAAAGGCGATGCTCTCTGAGTTTTTCTAATACAAGTCTAAGATGTTCGGCATGCTCTTCTTCGTTCTTCGAGTAAATAAGAATATCATCGAGGTAAACCACGACGAACTTATCTAAGTACTCCATGAAGATCGAGTTCATCAAGCGGGAGAATGTGGCTGGAGCATTGGTTAGGCCAAAGGACATGACGGTGTACTCGTACTGGCCATAACGAGTGACAAAGGCTGTCTTAGGAATATCCCCGTTTCTGATCTTGATTTGGTGGTAGCCTAACCTCAAATCCATCTTGGAGAAGACTGAGGATCCAGCGAGCTGATCATACAGGTCGTTGATCCTGGGGAGCGGATATTTGTTCTTTATCGTGACCAAATTAACGGGGCGATAATCTACAACCATCCGGTCCGTACCATCCTTCTTCTTGACGAAGAGGACGGGGCAAGCCCAAGGAGAAGAACTAGGACGGATGAAACCCTTTTGCAAGGACTCATCAAGTTGTTTCTTAAGCTCGGCTAGTTCTAAGGGTGCCATCTTGTAAGGTCTCCTAGAAATTGGAGCGGTTCCTGGGATAAGATCTATGACGAACTCTACATCTCATCGGGTGGAACACTGGCAGTTCCTCTGAAAGACATCCGGAAAGTCACGGACTACGGGATATCTTGAAGGTGCGGAAGAGGGCTGGCATTAAGTGAATAGAGTTGGCGCTTTGCAACTCTGGTGGAGCGGTGACTATCTTGCGGATGGGTGTGTAAGCTGAGCAGACTGGTGTAACAATCAATCTTGGCATAATGAGCTGTCATCCGGTCCATACCCAAGATGATGTTAATATCTGAGACTTGAGGGCTATAAGTGATGCAAGGAATACAAGTCTGTCTACAAGGATTTCGTTACCATGGCTTACACTAGAAGTTTGCCATTTGGATCCAGGAGTTTGAATGACTAGTGGAGAGGGCATATCACAAAATGACATGTTGTGCAAATTAGCATAGCTTTGAAAATGAAGGAGTGAGGCGCTCGATGTCGAGCAGAACCGATCTTTGGATGACGATTGACAAGGAGTGTACCAAGAACGACATCCGGATCATCATGAGTGTTACTAGCTGAGACGTGATGCACACGTCCACGTTCAGTGGGAGCTGACTTGACACTGATCATCTTGCGTGATGGCTTACCACAGCCAGCAGGCTTCTCGAGCGGGGGTGGAGCATAACTAGTCCGAGGCGATCCGTGCATAGTGTCACGGCTTCCGCATGTGAAGCAAGTCCACGAAGTTGGATGTGGACCTGCAGCGACAAGCGGTCTACCGAGGCCTGGGTGGAACATCTGTTGAGCTGGGGGAGGCACCACATGAGATGGCCTTGGTGAATATCCGAAAGGAAGAGCGGAGTTTGGAACCCAAATCCGGCGCTTCTGAGAACTAGAACCGGAGGAAGATCCCAAATCACGGGTGTGCTTACGAGACTCCTCGTAAGTGAGCTGAGCTGTCTCTGCATTAATGGCCTTGTTCACAAGAGCTTGGAATGTATCACAATGATGTAGGTGGAGATCACGACGCAACTTGGGTTTGAGACCTTTCCGGAACCTAGCCTGCTTCTTGGCGTCCGTGGACACCTCTTCTGATGCATAGCGGGCAAGGTTCTCAAACTCTCTGCTGTAAGCATCAACAGCCATATTACTCTGGGTGAAACTACAGAACTCTTCTCTCTTGCGATCGATGAGGGCCTGAGGAATGTGATGCTCGCGAAAAGCCTCAATGAAATCCCTCCAGGTAGGAATCTGGCCAGCTCGAAGCATAGCCTCATAGTTCTGCCACCAAAGACTAGCAGGACCTTCCAGGTGGTATGTGGCATAGGTGACCTTGTCATCTTCAGCTACGTTCGCAGAACGGAGTTTGTGTATGATGCTACGGAGCCAGTCATCTGCATCGAGCGGCTCGATGGAATGATGAAAGGTAGGTGGGTGCAAGCGGATGAAGTCATGAATGGTCACAGATCCTTTGAACTGATGTGCGGTGTTCTCCTCGATACGTGCCAACAAGCGGTTAGACTCACGCTTGTTCTTCTCCATCTCTAACATGAACACTGTCAACGAAGGCTGGTCGGGAGGATCCTCATCCCTACCATCTCCGTGGTTCTGACTACGAGCAACAGAACTTCGCTTAGCTGATGACATCCTGAGAAACGAAACCAAGGACGGAATCAGCATCATCTATAGACTATAGAATGTAGGATAAGGAAATTAGTAACTCTCGGACTCCTAGGGCAATTCCGGCAGCATAACGGCAGTAAAATGCTCAGAATGAGACATCCTGCCAAAAATGGGGTAGTAACATACTCAACATCATCACTGAAGGTTCTGGGATCATACTAAACAAACTACACGGAAGTACTCGGCTGGAATATGACTCGATCAGCCAAACCTAAGGGACTACGGAGTAGTAACACGTGATCTGATAGGCGGAAGAAAGCCTAGTTCCTTAACCCCTTGAGGAAAGATAGGATGACTCGGATCGAAGGCCATGAGGTATAAGGAGTAAAAAGAGCCTTCGTTCCTTCCCACAATCAATTCCCTTACATAACTAGAAATTTCTAGACTCAACTTGACCAGTTTGGCTTGGTAATCCTCTGAGCGATCGAGCTCGATACCAAAGCTGTCGGGACCCGACTCAATGCCACATCGATCTAGCATGTAACACCTCATATCACTTTGCGGCCTCACGCACGGTATTCCCACAGGTGTCGCCTTACCTTTGCGGGACCGTTTAAGCCTTTTGGCTGCGTATATGATAGTGTCGCTAGTATCCATATGATAAGGAGCCGGGCTGACATGGCTAGTCGTAAACCCAAAGTGGCACAAACTTACGAGGACGAGGCATCCATGACCCGACATCGAGCGTGTCGGTCATCGGCGAGTGAATCCAGGCTGTAGCCTTTGGGCTAAGACTCGGTGAACCGGGCAGTAGCGAGCTAACAGGACTCCGGTATCCATCGCGACATTTCCCGAAGGAACGACCCGAGCGAAGAAGGACACATGCCGCCAGCCTAAGTGTTCGGAGCGGTAGCAAGCTACCATGGCTCGATGGAAGCACTAGGAGACATTTCCGTAAGAGGGGCTACTAAGGATAAACAACTAGATAGTCGGATCCACACATAGCAATACACATTACACGTCGCATAACATGCAAGTATGTGCTGTGTACAACATGGCATCACAGCATAACTCAACAACTCATATAGATAATGGCTCGGAAGAGCCATCATAGCATTATTGCAAAAGCAGGGTCACAGGACCCATCATACGAGCATACAAGCAACAAGCGGAAGCATTACATGTGCAGATGCAGACATCTACAAATGAAAAAGGTGAAGAGCGACTATCTACAACATCCGATCAAGATCGTGGCTGAGGTACAAGCTACTCGTCAAAGTCCACGAGAACACTAGTAAGACCGAAGTCTCCGCTGCAAAAACATAAATAAAGCACCATGAGTACAAAGGTACTCAGCAAGACTTATCAGATCCTATCATACATGCATTTGTATCAAGAGGGTAATGTGGGGTTTAGTTGCGACAAGCCAGCTTTGACTCTGTGGCTATCTGTTCTCGACTACGAGAACTTCTTTGAGGTGATATAGGCGCTGCAGTCCACTAATCACCACACAATACACTACTATGGATTCATCCCGTCTCCCTATGAGAAGGCCATCCATAGTACTCACACTTGTCTTGAGCATTTTATAGTATCCACTTCAAGTTGTCTATGTACCATGTAAGCATCCAAGAAGTCCATATCCATGGACCCGGCTATTGAATAGATCATGTTAACCTGCGGGGTGTACTTCTTCACCTGCGCTCTCGCCACTTACCACCATGTACCGTCGTGTATCTCGGCAACCTTCAAGCGGAAGCTTTGGCGAGGAGTCGGCCACGACGACTAACCACACAAGACTCTAGCCAGGTTTATCGCCTATTCGGGTTTCATCCGCAAGGAGATCCGGCGGGGTGTCGCTCACGACCCCAAGCGATGTGAGCGGGGTTCCCAAGCCCACCATCCGGGTGCCACTTGGTACACCGTGCCACTTGTGCCTAGTCATCCCAAGCCCACCTGCCGGGTGCCACTTGAGTAGAAAAATAGCACTACCTACAAACACGAGAAACTAGTTGCGACTCACGGGCCGAGACCAAGTTGGTTAATAAGTCGAGAGGGTCGAGTTACGGAACAATGTGTGGTAGTATCGAGTCATTGGACAACATACATAGAACTTCGATGCTTAAGGGCGGTTCGGTGAGACAACCCACCATGTACTCCTACATGGCCTCTCACCGCTACCTTTACCAAATCGTGTTCACACGTTCACTCTCGACATCGTAACATATCGTAACACTCCAATTCATTCCCAATGAACCGGACTGACACAACTCTAAGCAATAGCAGGCATAGCATGGTAGGAACACAACATGGCTCAATCAACTCCTACACATGCTAGTGGGTTTCAACTATTCTTGTGGCAATGACAGGTCATGCAGAGGAATGGGTTCAACTACCGCATGACACAATGTAGCGAGATGAATCGTTGTTGTCCTAATGCAATAGCGAGAGCAGGAGCGAGAGAGTAGGATATTATCGGAATGAACAAGGGGTTTGCTTGCACGGTAGATCAACAAGGGAGGCCTTTGCTTCATAGGCAGTACTCTGAGCGGTCTCGGAGCAAGACCTATCAAGAAGGAGCAGTGCCAACAATCAATACACAAGCATATGCAACAATATGATGCATGAACATGGCATGAAGATGTGATGCTGTTTGAGCTAATGCAACTAGTATTCATTTGGTTTGAAGTCCATTTGAACCCTAAGCTCATATGCAATTCTAATTTAAGTCTCTTAATATGCCATAATGTGTTTCCTTATATTCAACATGTATAAGTTGGTTTGTCATGCATGAAACTAGTACAGATGGAAAGATTGCATTTTTCTAATAATTTTCATATATAAATTATTTCAATCGAGCTACGGTTGAATTGATATGAATTTTGAAGTTTAAATCATTTTACGGAATTTCTGATTTATTTTAATTCGAGAAAATAGTTAATTCGTCGACATGACGTCGGCGTGGCGTCAGCGGGTCAACGGCAGTGTGCAGGTCAAACCCGACCAGTGGGACCCATGTGTCGATGGTGTGGCTAATCTTAATTAAATTAACCTAAACTTGTTTAATTAGCGGGCCGGCCCCAGCGTCGATGACACGAGGTGGTCAAACCACAGTCAAGCGAGTCAAACCAGCCGGCGACTCGGCGCCGGCGAGGCGGCAGCGGCGGAGGCCTCGGAATCACGTCTCCGGCGACCAAAGGGCGCGGAGACCATCTCCGAGGAGGCTGGTGCTCGCGCATCCAGCGTGGCGGGAGGAGGCTGGGGAGGCCGGAACTCGCGGAGCAAAGCTCGGGGCGGGCCGGGCTTCGGGCTCGAGCGGGCACGCTTGCTACAGCGTCTGGGGAGGCCACCGAGGGGCTCTGCGGCACCCTCGTGGCACCGAGGAGCAGTGGCGTGCTCGGTTCGAGGCTGCGGTGGCTAGGGCGGCAGCGGCGACATGGGGGGCGGCGAGATGCTCTGGCCATGGTGGTGAGAAGGCTAAAGCGTGCGGGTGGCTCTGGCGGAGAGAGGGAACGGTGGCGGAGCTCACCGCGGTTACAGTGGAGGCCGGCAGGCTCGGGGGCCTTGCGGCGACGGCGGAGCGCGGCGAAGCGATCTCCGGCGGCGGAGGTGAAAGCGGCGATAAGCGGCTCTCGGGGCTTCCCGCACCGTCGCGTCTCGTCGAGGCGTAGCCTGGGCCGCGGAAGCGCGTGGACCGAACGGAGGGCGAGGGGAGGGCGATGGCAGCGGCGGCAGCGGCGGCGGCGTCAGCTGCGCTTCGGGTGTGGTCGGGAGAGAGAACGAGGAAGGGAGGAATGGGAGAGAGGAGAGAGTGCGGGCGTCGCGTGGCATCGTTCAGGCGTCGAGCGGCGAAGGGGGAAGCGAGGAGGTGGCGGGGCGCGGGCGGCGGCCGCTGTGGCGTGGCACGCACTGCTGCGAGGAGAAGACGACGGAGGAGGAGGTGGGCTGGGCGGGCTGGCCATTGGTGGCCAACCGCCGCGATCTTGGGCAACCACAGAGCTAGGCGCCGAGTAAGTTTCCTTTTTATTTCATTTTCTATTTTACGTAATTTGTTTTGATTTAGTTTAAAATACTAAATCATTTTACTTACTTATGCCAAATTTTGCAGGGGCTAGTGGCATTATTCCAGAGCTCCCCAACAAGTAGCATAATTTTTGGACATATATTAATATATATAACTAATATATTTCCAATGCAAATATTTATGCATTAATTCCAAATGCCCAAAATAAATACTTATGAGCTCTTAAAAATATTGGTTTGATTTTTATCTCTGTCCAATATTTTCAGAGGGCAACATGAGCATTTTCTTGGACCCTTTTGGAGAAATTTTTACTTGGGCCATTTTAGAGATGATTCTGAGGGTTTCACCAATCCTCATTTCACATTTAAATGGAATATAAACATGATGCACAAATGACTAGCTAGTCTAGGTCATACCAGACTAGGGATGTGACACAGATCAGCAAGGGCGTGTTTGGTTGCCCGCATAAGGTCCAACCAGGCCCGTGCAGGGAGAAAATGGTTTTTTTTGCTTACCTGTGTTCACTATTTGGGCTGCATCACACGAACCTCAAAGCACCTCCTAGTCAGGGCCGCTAGGAATGCTGGACTTGGCAGTTTCTTCAGAGCCAGGCTGAGGTGAGCACACATGGTGGGCCTTGTTGCACGAGAGGAGTCTGGAGACATGCAAGCTAGTATACACCCTGTATGTGTTATTTCTCCTACCTCCACTAACCTCCTCTCTAATCCCCTTCTTCCTCGTCCCTTCCGGTCTACACAACGATGTTTCGATTCGAGATAAGCTCTAGACGAAAAAGATGCACATCGATGCTATGATTCGTAGTTTCGTTGACGGCGGCAGTCTTGCGCGGCGGTGGTCGATTCGGCGGCCAGCTCCACCTCCCGCTCTCCTCCACCCAGAGCTCGTCCATACCAAGGCAAGCGTCTCGATCGCGGTCTTGAGAGCGGCCACCATCTGGCCGCAGTGGCAGTCGAGCATGCGGAGGGCCACTTCTCCTCCCGCTCAGCGACTGCGCAGCGGCCCCACGGGAGCAGGGCAGCGACCAGACTCGAATTCTACCTCGCGCACGCGGCACTGATACGTCTCCAACATATCTAAATTTTTTGATTGTTCCATGCTGTTATATTATCATTCTTGGATGTTTTACAATCATTTTATAGTCATCTTATATCATTTTTGGTACTAACCTATTAACATAGTGCCCATCGTCAATTGTTGTTTTCTGCATGTTTTTTACATCACAGGAAATCAATATCAAATGGAGTCCAAACGCAACGAAACTCCTGGAGGATTTTTTTGGGGCCAGAACAAAGCCAGTGGGCCAAGGAAGCACCTGAGGGGCTGCTCGAGGGGAGCAGCACCCACCAGGGCACGCCAGGAGGCCCAGGCGCGCCCTGGTGGGTTGTGCCCACCTTGGGTGTGATACGTCTCCGTCGTATCTATAATTTTTGATTGTTCCATGCCAATATTATCCAACTTTCATATACTTTTGGCAACTTTTTATACTATTTTTGGGACTAACATATTGATCCTGTGCCCACTGCCAGTTCCTGTTTGTTGCATGTTTTATGTTTCGCAGACACCCCATATCAAAGGGAGTCCAAACGGGATAAAAATGGACAGAGAATATATTTGGAATATTTGTGATTTTCTGGAAGAAAAATCAACGCGAGACGGTGCCCGAGGGGGCCAAGAGGCAGGGGCGCGCCCCTGACCCTCGTGGGCACCCCGTAAGGCGTATGATGCTCTTCTTTTGCCGCAAGAAAGCTAATTTTCGGAGAAAAAATCTGGGCGAAGGTTTCAACCCAATCGGAGTTACGGATCTCCGGATATAAAAGAAACGGTGAAAGGGCAGAATATGTGAACGCAGAAATAGAGAGAGACAAAGAGACTGATCCAATCTCGGAGGGGCTCTCGTCCCTCCCACGCCATGGGAGCCAAGGACCAGAGGGGATAACCTTCTCCCATCTAGGGATAAGGTCAAGGAAGAATAAGAAAAAGGGGGGCTCTCTCCCCCTTGCTTCCGGTGGCGCCGGAACGCCGCCGGGGGCCATCATCATCACCGCGATCTACACCAACACCTCCATCATCTCCATCACCTTCCCCCATCTATATTCAGTGGTCCACTCTCCCGTAACCCGTTGTACCCTCTACTTGAACATGGTGCTTTATGCTTCATATTATTATCCAATGATGTGTTGCCATCCTATTATGTCTGAGTAGATTATCGTTGTCCTATCGGTGATTGGTGGATTGTTATGATTGGTTTAATTTGCTTGTGGTTATGTTGCTGTCCTATGGTGCTCTCCTTGTCGCGCAAGCGTGAGGGATTCCCGCTGTAGGGTGTTGCAATACGTTCATGATTCTCTTATAGTGGGTTGCTTGAGTGAGAGAAGCATAAACCCAAGTAAGGGGGTTGTGGCGTATGGGGTAAAGGGGACTTGATGCTTTAATGCTATGGTTGGGTTTTACCTTAATGATCTTTAGTAGTTGCGGATGCTTGCTAGAGTTCCAATCATAAGTGCATATGATCCAAGAAGAGAAAGTATGTTAGCTTATGCCTCTCCCACATAAAACTTGCTACCGGTCTAGTAAAGTAGTCAATTGCTTAGGGACAATTTCACAACTCCTACCACCACATTTCCACACTTGCTACATTTACTTTATTGCTTCTTTATCTAAACAGACCCTAGTTTATATTTATGTGCTCTTTATTATCTTGCAAACCTATCCAACAACACCTACAAAGTACTTCTAGTTTCATATTTGTTCTAGGTAAAGCGAACGCTAAGCGTGCGTAGAGTTGTATCGGTGGTCGATAGAACTTGAGGGAATATTTGTTCTACCTTTAGCTCCTCGTTGGGTTCGACACTCTGACTTATCGAAAGAGGCTACAATTGATCCCCTACACTTGTGGGTTATCTGGGTGCCCCCCGAACCTCCTCTTTGCTCTATAGATACCCAAATATTCCAGAAACCCTAGGGGAGTGGACGAAATATTGATCCAACTGCCGCAGACACCGTCATGGAGGGGTTCACCACTTCCATTGGTGCCTCTCCTATGATGCGTGAGTAGTTCTTTGTAGACCTACGGGTCCGTAGTTAGTAGCTAGATGGTTTCCTCTCTCTCTCTCTTGATTATCAATACAATGGTCTCTTGGAGATCCATATGATGTAAGTCTTTTGGCGGTGTGTTTGTTGGGATCTGATGAACTTTGAGTTTATAATCAGATCTATGTTTTTATCCATGAAAGTTATTTGAACCTTATTTGATCTCTTATATGCATGATTTCTTATAGCCTCATATTTCCTATCTGATATTTGGGTTTTGGTTGGCCAACTTGATCTATTTATCTTGCAATAGGAAGAGGTGCTTTGTAGTGGGTTCGATCTTATGGTTCTTGATCCCAGTGACAGAAGGGGAACCCACACGTATGTATCATTGCTACTAAGGATAACAAGACGAGATCTATATCTCGGAATAGATAAACGGATCTCGGCTACATCATGTCATCGTTCTTATTGCATTACTCCATTTTTTCATGAACTTAATACACTAGATGCATGCTGGCTAGCGATCGATGTGTGGAGTAATAGTAGTAGATGCAGGCAGGAGTCGGTCTACTAATCTTGGACGTGATGGCTATATAATGATCATTGCCTGGAGATCGTCATGATTATTTGAAGTTCTATCAATTTCCCAATAGTAATTGTTTTCCCATCGTTTGCTTATTTTCTCGAGAGAAGCCACTAGTGAAACCTACGGCCCCCGAGTCTCTTTTCATCATATTTGCCTTTGCGATCTATTTTCTCTTGCATTTATTTTCAGATCTATTAAACCAAAAATACAAAAATACCCTGCTGCAATTTATTTGTTCCATGATCTATTTATCCTTTCTACCACTTTTACCTCACGTTATCTTGCCTACTTGAGGTGCCGTACCCGGAAGGGATTGACAACCCCTTTAACACATTGGGTTGCGAGTATTTGTTATTTGTGTGCAGATGTTGTTTACATGGTGTGAGGAGGTTCTCCTACTGGTTCGATAACCTTGGTATCATCACTAAGGGAAAAACATACCGTCGCTATACTGCATCTTCCCTTCCTCTTTGGGGAAATACCGACGTAGTTCTAGCAGACATCAAAAGGAATTTCTGGCGCCGTTGCCGGGAAGGATCTTCAACATCAACCAGGTTCCTAATCACGAATCTCATCTCCCTGCAATTTACATTATTTGCCATTTTCCTGTCGTTTTCCTCTGCCCCACTTCACAAAAATTTGCCGTTTTATTCGCCCTCTTTTCCATTCGCTGTTTTCTCGTCAGATCTATTCATCTGTCGCTATGGCTAGTTTGAATGCTCCTCCTTTGTTACCAGATTTTGAAGTTTTATACATAAAAAACAAGGAGAAAATTTGTAAGATGCTTGTTATAGGCTTATGGAATCTTATCGTGTTTGCAACCTAAAGGGAGATGCAAAAAATGTGCTTAGAAATTTTTATGTAGGATTGAATTTGCATCATAGACAACTCTTGGATTTTGCCGCCAAAGGGAATTTTATTGAGCTTGATGTCAATACTGCCTATGAAATTTTAGAAGGAATTTTGGGGGTTCCACCACAAAAGAAAGAGTTTTCTTTCACCCCAGAGGGAGTCCAAATTTTGGACAAACTCGTTGATTTGCATTAATATATGGTGGAATTACAAAAATATAATGAACCTCTCAAACATCTCAATGGTAGTATCAATCATATGAACACTTTCATTTCTCTTTGCAATAAACGGTTGGATATTTTAGATCTCAAGATGGTTTCTTTTCCGGAAAATTTAGGGAAGCGCAAAGAGCCTCCTGGTTTTGAAAAGACCCTTACTAAAGTGGCAAAATAACGGAAGTCAACACTTAGATCCTACACGTTATGCCTAGCTAGGGGCATAAGGGCATAAAACGATAGCGCTTGTTGGGAGGCAACCCAATGAATAAATTTACTTTTTCTTTTTTGCTTTCTGTTTTTGAGTGTTAGCAAAATTATGCTACTGTTATGATTGTGTGTTTTGTGTTTTAATTAGTGTTTGTGCCAAGCAAGACCTTTGGGAAGACGGGTGAAAGTTTATTTGATCTTGCTGAAAAACAGAAACTTTTGCGCTCACGAGATTCATTGTCATTTTTTTTACAGAAGAGTGCATTTGAGTTGATTCTTTTTGCAGAGGACTAATATACAAATTACTCACGTCCACCTATTTATTTCATAATTTTTGTAGTTACAAAAGTATTTGAAATTTTCAGATTGCTACAGACTGTTCTGTATTTGACAGATTCTGTTTTCTTTGCGTTGTGTGCTTGTTTTGATGATTCTATGGTTTTCTTTGATGAGTTTTTGCCATAGAAAAGTTGGAATATAGTAGATATAATGCAAAAAGAAAATAAGAATAGGTTTTCTACAGTACTTATAGTAGTGGTTTGGTTTCTTATACTAATGGATCTCACGAAGGTTTTGTTTGAGTTTTGTGTGATTGAAATTTTCAAGTTTTTTGTTATCTTACGATGAATGAAGGAATAAGGATAAGCAAAAGGCTAAGCTTGGGGATGCCCGAGGCACCCCAAGATAACATTCAAATAAGTAGCAAGCAACTAAGCTTGGGGATGCCCCCAAGTGGCATCCCCGCTTCCTTCTAACGACCGTCGGTATTTAACTTGAAACTATATTTTTATTCGTCACATGATATGAGTTTTGCTTGGAGCGTCTTGTATGATATGAGTATTTGCTTGTTTTGCTTTGTGTTTTAAGTGTTGAATCCTTGCTGGACACACCCTTTTGAGAGAGCCAAAAAAATCTATGCTTGCTCCTATGCTTCACTTAAATTTTTAGAGCCATGGATTTGCTCTAGTACTTCACTTATATCTTTTTGAGCACGGTGTGCTTTGTTAATTTTGAAGAAATGCTCTCATGCTTCACTTAGATTTATTTGGGAGTTAGTAAATTTCTAAGAAATTCTCTCTTGCTTCACTTAGATTATTTTGAGAGAAAGAAAAAAAATTATGCTCATGGTCTTCACTTATATTTGTTTGAGCTTATCAAAAGAAACATATGAAAAATAGTCCCAAAGTGATAGATATCCAAGGAGGATATAATAAAAACTTTCATGAAGATAATTGGACAAAATAAACTTGATTCTTAGTAATGGTTTTGAGATATCACAATATGATATGCGAGTCATGTTGATGAGTAATTGTGCTTTAGTAAGAATATTGATGTTAAGGTTTGTGATTCCCTATGCAAGCACGAAAGTCAATAGTTATGCAATGAAATTTATATCCTACTTACGGTGCATTATTCGGTGTTACTTATGCTTAATGCTTGGGCACGAGATTTTTCGCTTCTTGCTTGGCCACTTCTCAATCTTTTTGCTAGCCTTCATTTTGCACTAAGTCTGATCACTACTTGTGCATCCAAAACCCTTTAAACCAGTTTTGCTGTATGAATCCACTATACCTACCTATATGCGGTATTTCCATGCCATTCTAAGCAAATTTGCATGTGCCATCTCTAATGTTCAAAATAAATTTCTCTTTTGTGTGCTCTACTACTCGCGAGGCGGTAAAGGGTAGCCAATATTTTCCATGCTAGATGTGTTATTCTCACGATGAGTGTTTATTCACTTGCCATTGCACGATAGTATGGGAAAGGTACTAGGGATGCCCAGTCACGAAATGAACAAATGAATTTACTTTATGTTGTCAAATAATAAATTCCTTGAAAAGTGTTGGTATGGAGGGCACCCGTGGATACGGTTAGCCATGGAAAGTGAAAGTTATGGTGGAAAAAGGAATAAATTTTATTTTCTGTTTGGGAACAGCCTATGATGTATTTAGCATGGAAGGTGTTGGGATGCTCCAAGTCATTTTCGTTGATAGGAAAAGTATGCCTCTCAAAAATAATTTTATCTCTCAATTTAAGCTTTGAGCTCTGGCACCTCTACAAATCACTACTTCCCTCCGCAAAGGGCCGTTCTTTTACTTATGCATTTTTTATTTTTGAATTTGAGTCTCCATCTTCTCTTATAAAGCACCAACTAAGGGGCACTATGATCGTATTTGAGCATTGGGTGTAGCTAATATTCGAGTGTGTTTCATGAATGGATCAATGATTGAGCATGATGGGCTAGGGATAACTTGCTTTAATGTTGATATTTTGAAAGACATGGTTGCTTGTTGGTATGCTTGAGTATTAAAGTCTTGATGTCAAAACTAGACTATTGCTTTGAATCGTATAAAAGTCCATATGTCCATGCTATAAAGAAAAGAATCTGATGAACATGTTACGCAACATTCCACATGGAAAATTCTGTTTTTATCATTTACCCTACTCGAGGACGAGCAGGAATTAAGCTTGGGATGTGATACGTCTCCAACGTATCTATAATTTTTGATTGTTCCATGCTGTTATATTATCATTCTTGGATGTTTTACAATCATTTTATATCATATTTTTGGTACAAACTTATTGACATAGTGTCGAGTGCCAGTTGCTATTTTCTGCATGTTTTTTACATCGCAGGAAATCAATATCAAACGGAGTCCAAACGCAACGAAACTTCTGGAGGATTTTTTTGGGGCCAGAACAAAGCCAGTGGGCCAAGGAAGCACCTGAGGGGATGCTCGAGGGGATCAGCACCCACTGGGGCATGCCAGGAGGCCCAGGGGCGCCCTGGTGGGTTGTGCCCACCTCGGGTGCCCCCCGAACCGCCTCTTTGCTCTATAAATACCCAAATATCCTAGAAACCCTAGGGGAGTGGACGAAATATTGATCCAGCCGTCACAGAGTCCAGGACCACCAGATCCAATCTAGACACCGTCATGGAGGGTTCACCGCTTCCATTGGTGCCTCTCCTATGATGCGTGAGTAGTTCATTGTAGACCTACGGGTCCGTAGTTAGTAGCTAGATGGCTTCCTCTCTCTCTCTCTCTTGATTATCAATACTATGGTCTCTTGGAGGTCCATATGATGTATGTCTTTTGGCAGTGTGTTTGTTGGGATCCGATGAACTTTGACTTTATGATCAGATCTATGTTTGTATCCATGAAAGTTATTTGAGTCTTCTTTGATCTCTTATATGCATGATTGCTTATATTTATAGCCTCATATTTCTTCTCCAATATTTGGATTTTGTTTGGCCAACTTGATCTATTTATCTTACAATGGGAAGAGGTGCTTTGTAGTGGGTTCGATCTTACGGTGCTTGATACCAGTGACTGAACGGGAACTGACACGTATGTATTGTTGCTACTAAGGATAACAAGATGAGATCTATTTCTACGCAATAGATAAGCGGATCTCGTCTACATCATGTCATCGTTCTTATTGCATTATTCCCTTTTTCCATGAACTTAATACACCAGATGCATGCTGGATAGCGGTTGATGTGCGGAGTAATATTAGGAGATGCAGGCAGGAGTCGGTCTACTAATTTTGGACATGATGCCTATATAATGATCATTGCCTGGATATCGTCATGATTATTTGAAGTTCTATCAATTACCCAATTGCAATTGTTTTCCCACCGTTTACTATTTTTCTCGAGAGAAGCCACTAGTGAAACCTACGGCCCCCGGGTCTCTTTTCATCATATTTGCCTTTGCGATCTATTTTCTCTTGCATTTATTTTCAGATCTATTAAACCAAAAATACAAAAATACCTTTCTGCAATTTATTTGTTCCGTGATCTATTTATCCTATCTACCACTTTTACCTCAGTTATCTTGCCTACTTGAGGCGCCATACCCGTAAGGGATTGACAACCCCTTTAACACGTCAGGTTGCGAGTATTTGTTATTTGTGTTCAAGTGATGTTTAGGTGGTGTGAGGAGGTTCTCCTACTGGTTTGATAACCTTGGTCTCATCACTGAGGGAAATACGTACCGTCGCTATATTGCATCATCCCTTTCTCTTTGGGGAAATACCGACGTAGTTCTAACAGACATCAGGCACTCCATCTCGAACACGCGGAGCTCCATCTCCCGACGTCCTCCTGCTCCCGTGACTGCACAGCGCCCCCCTTGGAGCAGGGCGGCGATGCTGATGTGGACTCCACCTGGTGCGGCTATAGGCCCAGCTCTGCCTTTTCTTCACGCATGCGCACAGCTGCTGCTGCGCTAGTAGCGACACGGGTGGAGGCGCGCTAGCGATGCGGATGGCCCGCGACGGATCCGACGAGTAGTGCGATGTTGGCCAGCTACGCCCCTTGGCGTCTGCTGGGCGATCGTCAGCCCCGCGGGGAGCAGGATGGCCCCAAGGACCACGACCTGGGTAGCAATCGGGGCGACCACGGCTGGATCGACAATGAAGGAGGCGATTTAGGGGAGCGAGGCGGGGCAATTTAGGGACGCCGACACCAAATACGGTGATATTGCTCGCCACGACGGCGGGATGCTTGCTGATCGACCAGCGGCAGTGGACGGTGGCCTCGGCGCCGAGTGCAACCACGGCGTGGCGAACTAGTTGCTTGTCGGAGTAAATGACCACGGGTAGCTTTATCTGCTCCCCATGACGTTTCAAGACATCGGGGCCGGCTGCGCCCCTCAAGCATTCAAGACAAAGGGTCGCCTTCTCGTGGCCGGCTAGTCCAAGCGGGCGGGTGCTAGAAGGCGGCGAGGCCGAAAGAGAAAACTCAGCATGTGCCGACACCAAGCAGGCGGCCACCAGAGTGGCCGACTCCTAGCAGGCGGCCCACCCATACACCCTCAAAGTTTGCACCCACATAACAGCGACGAGACGCGGCATGGCTACAGTGCAGCCTGCCAACCCCGAATCCCGGAGCGGGCGTGGCCACAGTGCATCATACCGGGTGGCCATCCCTAGCCCGGCGCGGCACTGTTGCCATGTTGACCATGACATCATCCATGGCAGAGCAGCCATGCACCCATGACGGGTTGTCGGTACGGCCCGCAGGCGGCGGGCCCTACTTGCCAGTGAGATATCAGAAGGCGGCATGCCTAGACTAGTCGGCATAAGGGGAGGTCGGCTCATAGCAGCCGGCCCTCCCCTTCCCTAGAAGTTTGTGCGCCATTAACCACATAAGACGGGGTGTGGCTACAGTGAACGCCCACCAGGCGGTGGTACTGTAGCCACGCTCTCCCCGACCAAGCCATCGTCATCAGGGCGAGGCCACAGTGATGAGCAGCCCACAGGGCCCACGGGCGGTGGGCCCAACCTGTCGGCCTAGAGCCAGGCAGTCGGCGGGCCCCTATGGCCAGCGGAGAAGCCGGCGGCCATAGACACTGACGGCCTGGGCCTACGCCCAGCTGGATTACCATTGTACCCCTGGGGGGTAGGCTTATATAAACCCCTCAGGGCACCCATGCAAAGGGTTGATCTCTTAGAGTTTAACACACACCCATAGAGAGAGGAGTAGAGCTAGCCTTGCCCTTCCTCCTCTTGCCGAACATCTCAAGGAGCAACTAGGGGTGTTGTCTCCTAGGAGAGCCCCAAACCTAGGTAAGATTTGCCGACGTGCATGCCTTCGCCTTATCCCATTTCCAGGCACCGGCGGCGTCTTACTAGCTCCCACAATGATTAGCCATCCTTTGGCATATGTCGCACCAACCACCCGACATTTGGCGCCCACTGTGGGGCTAGGTGCACCGTCGTCCGGAGACCATCTCTGGACGGGAACCCTGTTCCTTCCTAGCGAGCGTGGTTAGCCCGGCACGCCCGATGGCGCTTGCGTCGACGCGCTATGTGGTGTCTAAGCCGCCTGCTCGATGAGACACCTCACTGATCTCATCAGCAAGATCCGCCTCTCCGACGAGCCCGCGCCCGCAGCCAGCTTCGAGAGCTGCCTCATCGACCTCCTCGGCAAGCTTGACATCGCCAGCGAGCCCACCTTCGACTTGCAGTCGACGGCTCCATCGACCCGATGCTTGTCGACTCCGACACGGCATCCCTTGATGTCTTCCCCACCAACATGGTGGTCATCGACGACCCACTCCATCACACCGACAGCAGCCGCAGCACCATCACCGAGGTGCTCATCATCATCCACGGAGCGGCATCCGCCGCGGACGCCCATGACACGCTACAGGCGATGATGCACGACCTGTCTGCACCCATCGCAGGTGACGCTGACGCCGAGACACTGGAGGTCCACCGCCTTGCGCTCATCGAGAGTGGCAAGCAGCTTGCCTCCATGAGACGCATCACCGAGGCCTATCAATGCGAGGTTGATCGTGCCGCCTGCGGCACGCCGGCTGCCGGCGGGCCTAGCCGCCTGGGCGCTATCAAACAACGTGGTGCCACTTTCGCCAGCATGCTGGGGTCCAACCGCCCAGTGTATGCCACGCTCATTGAGAACCTGCGTGCTGCCCAGGCGGCAACAGACGAGCTAGAGAACCTGGACGATGACGAATGATGCTACATGACAGAGTGCGTCCAGCAGCTCATCGACGCGGATGTTGAGCAGCAAGAAGCCGGCGCCCACACCCAGAATCCTCCCCTCTGCCGAGATCATGGTGCGACCTCCCAGACACCGACTGCAGGCGGCACCCGCGAGTAAAAAGACAGAGAGCCGACTGCTAGCCGCAGTCGGACTCGCCTCAGCATTGAGCGCGATGAAGACAGCCGCCCACGAGCTGTGGAGCGGCGAGACGATTGTCCGCCTCCTCCTCCGCCCCGCAGGGATAGGTACGCCTCCCCGCCGCCTGTTGAGCACCTGACGCTCAGTGGCCGGCTGGGCCGCTGCGAAGGAATCAGAGAAAACGATGCTCGCCATCGGATCGACCGCCTGGCGTGATCCCTGGCGCTAGAAGAAGAGGATGCGGTTGGTCCACCTTGTTTTGCCCCCTTCCGCATTCTCGCTCCCAAGACGCTCAAGTATAACGGCTCGGTGAAGCGGGAGACCTTCCGCAAAGGTTCTCGCTCCCAAGAGACACGCTCAAGTATAAGATCTTGTCGGCGCGATGAGTGCATCCCTCTTGTCGCCTTGGGCGAAATAGCGCTCATCGGGCCGGCATCTTGAGCACATTGTATCGTGGTGAGAGGCCGCCATGAACTTGGCGAGTCTTGAATTGGCGAGTATCCGTTGTAGGGCAGGGGATATCAGCCACGTCAAGCGTGACCCTCTCAATCACGAAGTTCAATTGCTGCCGATCGTCACCGGCAATGTGATCTTCCTTGGGTTGGCTCCTTCCGGTTATCCTTGAAAGTGCGATCTCCTCAAGCTTCGCTTCGGGGATCTGGAGCTTCTTGAAATCTTCGGAGAAATCAAGTTCGGGCGGCCCGCCGTCAGCCGACATCTTCGTGACCTTGAGGTTGTGGATTGTTGGTGAAACCAACATCGGCAAGCACCCGACATGATGGCAGCGATCGAGTGGTCCTCAGCGTCGAAGGCGATGGGCGTCTTGGACCGCCGGAGGCTTCGCCTCGGCCTCGGCTGACTCTGCGGCATTCACTTCTCGCACCCATTGCTGGAGTTGGCGGTGCGAGGTGTGCGAGAGAGCGCCGCCGTCGATGCACAACACCTCTGTTGCCTTACGAAACTCTTGGTCATCAGTCTCATCTTCCTCCATCTCATCATCCTCATCTTCATCTTAAGTCCTTATCGCGGCGGCGGGGAGCTGTCTCCTGCGCGTCTTGGCCTTGCAGCGGTGCCCTCCACAGGCGGAAGCTTCTTGCGGATCCTCCGCCACCACCACAGGCTCTCTCCTTGTCGCGGCGCTCGGATTCAGCTTTCTGCAGCTCCGCCATCTGCTCCACTTTCTTGCGAGGTTTGGAGATCATGGCCCTTGATGCAGATGGATCTTGCAATACCGCTTGCAGAACTATCACGCTTGTCGGCTTCTGCAGCCTCGCTGAGTCATCGGTCTTGGCCTTGTCGGAGCCGCCTCCGTTGCGGAATGCTCAACAGCTAGTACATCCTTAGCCTTTCTCTTCCTATTGTTCGCCTCGGTTCTTCCTTGCGGGCGGCGTCCTCCTTGAGATCATACCTCTGGCAACCTCTCAGAGATTTTCCTTCCTTCCTCGGCCCGTGCACACTTATCGGCAGGCGTAGAAGCTCGGCGACATCTCTGATTTACACGCCGCCATCTCCTCCCTCATCCTGCGGTTATGCGTTACGATGAAAGCAGCGGCTACCGTGGCGGGGTGGGCGTCACGGATGTTGCTTTGCACTTGGCTGAATCTTTGTATATACTTCTTGAGGGGCTCCCCTCATACGGGCGAGCAAGTGGGGTCACTCTCCTGGCCATGAGGCTTGTGGCCACCGTGAAGCGCCGAACAAGCTGATGACCTGAGTCCGCCCATGAAGAGATGGAGCCGTCCAAGCAAGTGCATGAGCCAAGATCGGCGTTAGGCTTGAGTACTAGCGGGAAGTAGTTGGCGAGATCTTCTCGTCGCGCCCTCGGCGGCCTTTGCACGCGATGGTGTGAATCTTTGAGAACTCCGGCAGTGTATCTGCCGTCGTACTTCTCGAGCCGTCGGGCTTAAGTTCTTGGTTTTGGGCCTTTGGACTTCTTTGCGGCCTTCATGGGTGAGCAGCGAAGCAACTTTATTTGCGTCTGACAAATCGCTGGTTCCCCGAACGCGTCTTGGCGTCGAGCGGCGGGCCCAATGGCGCTGGGTCGGATTGACGTCGCGCTTCTCTCCGGCGCTCAATGCGAGTCACGGCGTCTTCGTGTTGCCGTTCTTGGAGAATGTGGCGCTGATCACGGCGAGTTGGTCAAACGGCCTTGATGGAGTCGGCGTCAAGGTTGATCCGGCGGTAGCGATCTTAGCCTTTAGGGCTGGGGCGCCGCGAGCGGCGCCCAATGATCTGTCGGCGCCCGGCCTGCGCGGGCGTCTTCGCGGAACCTCGGCGCTTCGATGCGCCGGGCTTATCGCCGTTAAGCGAAGCCGATGAGGCTATATGGTCATCCTCGGTCGTCGATCTTGTGCGGCGCGGAGGGTAATCTAAGCAGTGGGCTCGGGCGGCGCTTCCTCTTATCTTAGGTGGCGGTGGCGGCGAAGCGGCGCGAGGCCGGGATGCTCGGACTCCCAAGCGGGTTGGGAGGAGCAACACCTCGTCCGGCGACCGCACCTCCCTCGCACCCGGCATGCGGGCGTGCATGCTGACCTCGAGCATCCGCGACCCAAGCTTGACCTTGCTCCATTAGCGAGCACGGTCTTTGGGAGCACGGGGCGTTATTGACCTTGCACCTCTGGGAAAGGTGCGGCGTCTGCCGTCGCCCGGCAGCTTGCGGGGCCTTGTTCTTGGATCTGGTGACGGCAGACCCACGGCGGCACCGCTCCTCCGCGGCGTCCACCTCTCGCTGCTTGCTCGGCGGTGGTGGTGGGATTGATGTAAGCGGGCCCACCTCGAAGGCTTCTTCTTGGTGGCATGTTGGCGATGCGCTGATGTAAGCGGCGTGGAGACGGACGGATGCTCGACCTCGGCGCCCCCTGGCGCGCCAAAGATGTCGAGGCGTGGCGTGGCCTCGAACACCTATAGGGCCTGGGGCCCCTTACAGTTCGACAAGGAGGCGGGGTTGTCTTGTGAAGCGGTCGAGGTCGGCCAGTTGAGGCAGGCGATTTTACCCGGCAGGGCTCCCGGAGAGATAAAACCCCTCTGCTGCCTTTTGCTTGTTATTTGATTTTGCTCGGCCTTGGCGTATGGTGGTGTCTGGGTATCGAATGGATCGAACCCCCCTTCTCGTGTATGGGCCTCCTTTTATACTCTGAAGGGGATCCACGGTGGCAGCGTGGGAAGAGGGGTGAAAGGTAAAGTGCGGGTTGGTACAGCAGTGCACTGAGTGCCCCTACCTAACTCGGCGGCGGGGGACAAGGGCATTAAATGCCGTCGGTCGCTAGCAGTCACGAGGAGGTGGCCAGTTAAGTGAGCCACCGGTTGCCACGATGGCGCCTCTGTCACTCCGTTTGCCACCTCGCTCCGCATGGCTGCGTATTGCCTGCACGTGCCCTTGGGATGGCCTTGTGACGACCGCGCCACTAGGTGCGCTGGAGTGTGCTAGCAGCTTGCAGCGGCAAAGTACCTGTGCATGACCCTTCTGTTGTGCGAACAAGCTTGCGGCCAGTGCTGCTCAAGGAAGCCTTGTGGCGCCCATGATAAATCTTCAGTGATGCTTCGGTTGGCCTTCGGCAAGCTCTTCTTGCGGGGCCTTAGTTTACTTGGTTGGTACTTTGTTCTTGAATGGCAGTAATAAGGCAGGCGGAGGGCCTTGGCGGGCGTCCGGCAGAGCCTTGCAGGGGAGCTGATTGCCCGTGCACAAGTTCAGTACTAAGGTACCCCTACTTTAGTACTACAAACACTTCCGTCGCGAGCTCTCCACCAAAGCTGGCCCGCCAGCGTCCATCCGCCTTCCGGGAGACTCTTGGTGGCGATCTGCGCTCCTGCACTACCTTTGAAACGCCTTGATATCATACTCCACCGCCGTGCTGGCGGCAGGCCTGAGCGGTGCTCACTGAGAGTCCTTGACTAGGGGTGTCAGGATAGCGAACTATCATCATCGGCGGACTCCAAGACTATGAAGATACAAGATTGAAGACTTAGTCCCGTGTTGGATGGGACTTTCCTTGGCGTCGAAGGCAAGCTTGTCTGATACGGATATGTAGATCTCCTACCATTGTAACCAACTACGTGTAACCCTAGCCCTCTCCGGTGTCTATATAAGCGGAGGGTTTTAATCCATAGGGCGAACAACAATCATACCATAGGCTAGCTTCTGGGGTTTAGCCTCCTTGATCTCGTGGTAGATCCACTCTTGTACTACCCATATCATTAATATCAATCAAGCAGGATTAGGGTTTTACCTCCATCGAGAGGAGCCCGAACACAGGTAAAACATCGTGTCCCGTGTCTCTGTTACCATCGCCTAGAGCGCGCAGATTCGGGACCCCCTACACGAGATCCGCGGTTTGACACCGACATTGGTGCTTTCATTGAGAGTTCCTCTGTGCCGTCACATATAGGCCCGATGGCTCCTTGATCATCAACAACGCGGTCCGGGTGAGACTTTTCTCCCGGACAAAACTTCATATTCGGCGGCTTTACTGCGGGGCAATTAAGCAGCCATCCGGAGCAATTAAACTCGCCCACTGGCCATCGGGTCGGTCGGAGATTTGAACTTCACGGTGACATCAGCGGAGACTTGATCTTGACGGTTCGAGCCACAATAAAGCGCGCGCCTTTGTCTCGATGGGCATGATTTAGCTCTGCTGCGGGGCGGTGCCACAGGCCGCTGCGAGTCGCTCAACCCTTAATTCGGGCCATTGCGCGGATCGAGATGGGTGGCTGAACCGCCTCGGGGCTGCTACATCTCACGGTGATGGGCGAATACCGACCTGTCCTTGTGAAGCTTGTGACTCCGGTGCGGACTCTTCCGGACTCCGAACCACCAGCGCCCCTACCAATCGAATCCGATTGGGCGCGATCATGGAGTTCACCGCTGCGGACATCTTCGGCACTTTCGCCCTTTGGCGACATCTGAATCGCTAAAATATCTCTCATTATCGGGACAACCTGGCGGACTATAGTCGGGGCCGGTTGGGATGCGAGACGACGAAGAAATTCAAAGCCCACCACCACCCTTTGTAGCCGCTTTGTCGGCGATCTAGCGACATGCTAGACTACGACTCCGAACATCGGCGGTATGGGCGGCGATGCGAGAGGCGACCAGAACCAGCGCCCTCGAGAACTTTGGAAAACCACCTAAAGTCATCGACATATATATGGTGGACATCCCAAAAGGATGGGAATGGCGAGAAACAGGGAGGAAGACCCTCCAAAACAGCCTAAACACCGGCGTCGTGGCGCCCTCAAAATCCGCCACAGCAAGAATGGAGATTCGGCACCGGAGACAACAACACCCGGACAGCGCGAAGACAATCCCCTCCGGCAAGATTCAGCCTGGGAGGATGAAGAAGCCAGCCCTCATGAGAGAAGCGGCGGACAAAGAGGTGAGGGGCGATAACTACATGCCTCCCTCTGGAGGCGAGGCAAGCCTCGATGACAGCCATTAAATGGTGCTGAGGATCATCGAACAAGAGCGTTTTAAGCGCGGGCTCATAGCAACGACAAGCAGCCTCAAAAAGCGATAGCAACAGGAGTGACCAAGATTAGCTAAGCCGAAGCGGATGGGCTGAAGTCCTTGCGGCGAAAGAGTATGAACTTCGAGCGCCCTCAAAAGCTACCACAAAGCATAAGCTGCTCCCGATTAGAGGAGAAGGCATATAAACCTACATCACCAGCGCTGTCTGACGTGTGGCGACCTCGTGGCGCGATAGAAGGCCTCTGGGCCTTCCACTAAGCCGTGCCGGCATCGCTCGAAAAGTACAAAGCCACGGGGAATCTGTTGGACTTGCGAGACATATTGGAGGATAAGGCAAGACAATCAAGATCGATCTATGGATCACGTGGAAACATTACGATCTTGCGACAATGTTATCGCGCGGACCACATTTAATTCGGTGGGCGAACACCGGAACAAAAGCTAAGCAGGCTCGTCGTGATATAGCCCAATATAGGCGCCGCACACCACTATGCTTCATAGATGAAGTAATGGATCATCAAATCGAAGGTTCAAACCCGTGAATATTGAATCCTATGATGGCACAATAGACCTGCGGTTTGTATCGAAGACTATCTCCTTCATATCCACATGGCCCGCGGTGGCGATCTTTCGCCATCAAATATCTCCCTCAAGCAAGGACCAGCCCGGCATTGGCTCGACAGCACCGCTGCCGAGAATCAATTGGGTGTTGGGAAGACACGGAAGCTGCATTCCTTGATAACTTCCGGGGCATATATGTCGACCACGACGTCGATGACCTAAGCGAGGGCGTCGATGACCTAAACCATAATTACGGACACGAGTTCTTAACAAAGAAAAATCAAATTGTCAAGTGTCCGGATCACGAGGCCCTCGCAGCCTTCAAACATAACATCCAGCGATGGTGGCTTGCCGACACCTAGGGCGGGAAAAGCGAAATCCATGGCAGCCCTCACATCACTCATGACCGCTTCTCTGGCGGGAGAGGACAGCTAGCTAGCCGCGATAACAACCTCGGCAAAAATTCGGCAGTCCGAATACCAGGACCGCAATGGTAGGTCGCGTCAAACAAGAACAAGCCAGCGTTAATGGCGATAACTGCTGAGGATCTGCAGTCAGCGCGGTTTGAGGCTCAAACCGGTCGTGGAAAAGCCATTTAAAAGAACTACTCGGGTCGGAGTCAATTTGGACCGAATACTCGACACGCTCTTGCGGATACCGACACCCGAAAAGCACTAATCACACCAGCGAGGGTTGTTGGGTATTCAAGCGAGCGAGCAAGTTAATTGCGAAAATAATGACAAGGGCTGCATAACGATGTGAGAAGAGACCGGCCGCCCGAACAATAGAAGCAGAAGGGTTTCCCCCACAAGTGGGGACGGTGAACATGATATCGCAACCCACATACCCAAAGGGGGCGAGCGTGCACTCGAAGTCGTCTATCTTGATGGAGCGATCGCCCCAAAGTTCAATCCATGGTCCTCTTGCCGATCACTTTTGATCGAAGGACCACCACCAACATCCGAAACCACGGCGGATTCGCCCGCCTTAGTTCTAGTCCCAATCGTCGATGGATTTCACCTCACTAGAGTCTGATGGACATGGCAGGCAGAGACTGCTTTATCGAGGATCTGATGTGCAAGATGGGTGGATCGACAATGTCGACTCAGACTTGCCGGCGGTGGATGCCCTCCTCCGTCATGGAGGAGGGCGTGCTAAAGCTGAGAGAAGCCAGGTACTTAACCTCTGATTTGCATTGGCTTCCCTACCCAAGGGCAAGTCATTCCCACTCGAGCAGGCGAGGCGTTGTGTTAGTGTCTCACTTCCGTCGGGGTTTAGGCTTCCGATGGATCCCCTTGTGAGGGGCTCATGTTTTACTATGGGTTGGAATTCCGACTTGGCTCCAGAGTCCATCCTCCACATCTCATCATTCATTCTCGTCTGCGAAGCCTTCCTCCTCACTACCCCTACCTGCGCCCTCGATGCGGCTATATCTCCCGTGTCGAAGCTGCGACTTAGAGCATAACCGCATTGAAAGCAATGTCATAAGTGAGGTAATCTTCACACAACCCATCTAATACATACGGGAAAAAGATACATAGTTGGCTTACAATCGCCACTTCACACAATTACATGAATAAAGCATTACATCATCCAGATACAATCAAGGTCCGACTACGGAACCAAAATAAAGAAAAGAACCCCAAATCGACAAGGTCCCGATCGACCCCTGAGCTGACTCCTCTTGACTAACTAGAGCGAAACAACACAAAGGGCAAGAGCTTCATCGAGCTCCTCCTTGAAGCTTAGTTTAAATCACACCTTTCGATAACATAGGCACACCAAAAGCTGGTTTTGGAAGTGTCACGGTGAGCCGAGGACTCAACAATCTACTTATGAGATCAAGACTATTAAGCTTATGGGTAAGGTAAAGGCATGAGGTGGAGCTGCAGCAAGCGACTAGCATAAATGGTGGCTAACATACGCATAAATCACGGCGAGAAGAGAAGGCAAAGCAGCGATCGATAAAAGTATGATCAAGTGATCCTATAACAACCACTCGTCAAGCATAACTCCAACAAGTGTTCTCTTCCGGACTCCGCGGAAAGAGACCATCCGCGATTACACACCGATTGATGTATTTTAATTAAGGTCAACTTGGGTTTTCTACAGCGGACATTAACAAATTCCCATCTGCCACATAACGTGGACACGGCTCTCGAAAGTTTAAACCCTGCGGTGTCCCAACAACCATGACAAGCTCGCGATCAGCGAAGGAATAGACCTTCACCGAGACACTCCGATGAGACTCGGTATCGGTACATCAAGACATTTTCGACAATGGTAAAACAAGACCAGCAAGACCTCCGTTGTGCCGACAAATCCCGATAGGAGCTGCACATATCTCGTTCTCGGGGCACATCGGATGAGCGAGGCGTCGGGTTGGCATAGACCCTAGTTGCCCGGTAGCGTAGGACATCCTTCGAGTTGGACCAACACTCGAAGGAGCACTGGCGGGGGCTAAAATAAAAGATGACCCTCGGGCTCCGGAAACCCAAAGGAAAAAAAAGGGGTAGGTGAGGCAAATGGTAAAAACCAAGGTTGGGCCTTCTTTGGACAAGTTTTATTCAAAAGCTGTCGGGGGGTCCATAAATCACCCGACAGCGTAAAGGCATAAATCCGGAACATAACACGGTATGGCCGAAACTAGAGCTGACAGAGTGGAACAAAACACCAGGCATAAGGCGGAGCCTTCCACCCTTTACCAAATATATAGATGCATTAATAAATATAAGAGATATTGTGATATCCCAACAAGTAAACATGTTCCAACAAGGAACAACATCTCCATGTTCCAACGAGGAACAAACTTCAATCTTCTGCAACTAACAAGCGCTATAAGAGGGGCTGAGCAAAGCGGTAACATAGCCAAACAACGGTTTGCTAGGAATGGTGTCAAGGTTAGAGGTTTGACATGGCAATTTGGGAGGGTGACAAGCAAATGGTAGGCATCGTAGCATTGGCATAGCAAAAGAAGCGAAACAAACTAGCATAGCAAAGATAGTAGTGATTTCGAGGTATGGTCATCTTGCACGAAATCCCGCAAGGAAGAAAAAACGATTCCATGAAGAACACAAAGAGGCGTGAGCGAGCGAATCCTCACAACTCGGAGCGAAACAAGAAGCTAACGAGAAAAGCAAACTGGGAAAGAAGCGAACAACATAGTAAACAACCATCACATAAACATAGCATGATCGTAAAATAAGTATGATGCATGTCGGTTTAAATATGCATGGCATGGCAAAAGTGCACAAACAATACTACAAATTAAGTGGAGCTCAATATGCAGCAAAGTTGCATATTAATGGCTACCACATCATATTTAGTTCTGCTCTCTCTCGGTTATGCTATCAAACAATATTAAGTGTTATTACACGTGGCAAGGGGTGACATGTTATTAAACTACCTATTTAGACAAGTTTAAATGAAGTAGGAACAACAACAAACAATTAGGAAAATCCTCATGTCATTTAGCAATTTGATCTGACAACAATTTTAAAACTTTTTAAATGTTGTTATCATGATCACGGATGACAATGCAATAATATGCAATTATTATGAAAGCGTTAACATGAGCATGTTATGAAGTATTTGGTCACCATGGCGGAACAAAAAGAGTGCCACGCAGCGATGCGAAAATGGTGCCCGGCAGCGATAATGAAAATGGTGCCGCGGCAACATTCCGATGATCCGATAACTCATTGAGATCCGGTGCAAAAGAGCAAGTGTCGCGGATGTGCGGAACATGCTAGAGATGGTGGGGTGATCCCGGTTCGGGTGTCCCACATAATGGTGGCATGGCAAAATGGGGGCATCATAGCGACAATTCGATCCGGTGCAAAACTTCGAGCATCTCATAACCAAGCATGCATTATTCCGCAGGCGTCGTCTCGGTGGTATACCTTGAGCGTGCGTTTTGGACGGTGTAGAGGAAGTGGCGTTCACGGGACGTCGTGGAAGTAGTCGTACACATGCCAGTAGTGGAAGTAGTGGTTCACGATACGTTGGAGAGGTACTTGATATCAACGTCTTGAGCCAGTAGTTGTACAGTCCGGAGGCGTCGATCGTTGAGGTCCGACTCGCGAGTCTTCTTGACATGAGTGGAACTTGGAAATCTCGAAGATGGCCTTGGTGTTCTGGTACTTGGCGCCTTATCTTGGCGATCCAAAGCGAAAAGACAAAAGGGGCCTCGGAGGACAGCAGCAAGGCAACTCATGCCCGACAATGAAACAACCAAACCAGCCACGATGTGGTGGTGGAGCAGAGGACACCAAGAGGCGGGCGCGAAACAAGAGAGCAGCAGCATGGGCATGGCTACACGAGTCAAGCGGGAGACTCTTTGGGGTGAAGCAGGCGGCCGGAGGAGCGGAGGTGGCGCAGGTGAGGAGGAGGTTGGGCGGCAGACGCCGGAGTTAGTCGCCACCGCAGCAGTGAACAACACAATGAAGAGGCGGGGCCTGGCGGGGGCTATGGGGCGTGAGGGCCGGGAAGCAAGGTGGTGTGGTGGTGGAGGCGGGCGTCGGCAGCATAGCCATGGGCAGCGAGTGAGTCGAGGCGGTCGCTGGCAGAGAGGAGGCGGTGGCGGCAGGCTCGGTCTTGGAGGTGGGAGCAGAACCTTGTCGGGATCAGCCGTGAGCAGACAAGCAGATCTTGGCGGAGGAGCTTGGCCTTGGCTGCTGGCCTTGAGGAGATGGGGACTCGAGGCCGACTGGCGATGTCGTCGTCTGTGATGGGGATCGGGTCTGACTCGAGGAGGGCGAGGAGGAGATGGGATCGGGCAGGTTCGGTTGGGGCTAGGGTTAGGAGGGGCTGGCTGGGGGCTTGGGCCTAGGGAGACTAGGCCGGCCTGGTGGGAGGATGGGAGTGGCGGAGGCTGGCTGGGCTCTCTCTCTCTCCCTCATATTTCCTTTTGAGAAAAAAATATTAGAGAGAAGAAAAAGAAAAGAGAGAGGAAAGAAAATCATGAGGGGAGTTAATTTTCTGGACTCATAAAAGTGAGCTTGACCCAAGAAAAATGGAGTGGCCAAGATTGCAAGAATTAAATTCAAAGTCATTTGAATTTAATTTAAAAAGATTTGAAGGACTAGGATTTAGAAGAGACCAAAAATGTTGGGAATTTAGGAGGAGCCTCGATAAATAGGAAAAGAAATATTGACAAAGTTTGGGGACCAAACTTGAAGTAAAAGAAAGTGAGGATTTTCAAGTGTGTTTTGGTTAATTCCAAATGAATGGAATATTTTATTATAGCTCTCTAATATTATTGAGAGGCTTTAATATGTTATAAAGAGAAATCACCATGAATTCCCTCGATTTAAATAGATCAAAAGATCTATGCAATTTATTTAGTTGAGGTGCAAAAGATTTATGAGATGATGGCATGATGCAATGCAAAAGATGACATGATGCCATCACGACAAGCAAATAAAACACCGGCGAAACTTCGGAATAGTGGAAGTCTTGAAGCTCAGGTCTCGGGCGTTACACCCTCACTTTGGTTTGTGGCTCAAAACCTTCAACGTGGAGCGAAGGCGATCGGGGCATCAAGCGAGTCTGGCGATTAAATAAGCAGAGGGCGATGCTCCATGGCCGAGGCTCTTTCGAGGCTCGGTTTGTGGCAGCGAGTGGTTCTATATTACCGCTCGGGGAAGCGGCGAAGCCGCCACCGTCTTCGCTCGGGCCCTCCTAGCGGTGATGTCATGGGTGACAAAGGGTTTAGCCAGGGGCGTCAAAGGATGTACCCCTATTGCGGGGCGGTTGAGACCTCCAGAGGAGATCAATCTGTTCTTAGTGATCACAGTTATCTGATTCGGCGTCTTACGCCTAAGCGTCGCCCCTCACTTTGTGGGAATTCAATCCGGAGGGGCCATGAGCTCTCCAACACTTCATGGGTCACGACACCGTGAGATCTACAAATTGTTCTTGGATCACAGAAGGGTGTCGGAATAGATCGAGATGCGGCCTAAGCTGCAATCGCCGGATGCTTAAGTAAGTAGCCATTAATGCGGACATACCGTTTGTTTGCATATTCTTGGATTTGCCTTTTAACCAATGCGTCCTTTGAGCAGGAGTGGATAAGCATAAGCAAAAGCTGATAAGGTGTCGGCCCCTCCCGAGACCCGCAGCGGACTCGGTGTTGGTCAAGATCTTTGGAGGTTGCGCTAGGAGGCGAAGGGAAGCGGAAAAACTACCGCCTCTGAAGGAGGCTTTGGAGAAAGGGATCGAGAATCCTCCTTCGGGGAAGATGACGCTTCGAAGACCGGGCCAAGGCCTCAAAGCGGGGAAGAGATCTTCACGGAGGGTCCTGCGCTGGGAAGCCCGGCCACTCTCCCCTAGGGAATCAGCCCTCGACCAAGCCGTAAGTAGGAAAAGGGGTTTAAGTAATAAGGGACATCCCTATTTGGCCGAGGATAACCGAGAGTTTTTACCTTGTAGTTGAATCTCCGTCCTTCTCGGTGAGCTCGTCTTAGGGACCTTCATGGGAGATGATGGAGGCGAGGCGCCTCCATCTGTTGCACCGTCGGGCGGGGCGGGCGACCTGAGGTGTCGTCGCGGAGGTATCCCAATCGTGGGGCGGAGGATTCGGCACCAAGCGGTGTATGGCGGGGATGCTTTCGAGAAGGCGTCTATCTCGAAGGTCACCGCACATTGATGAAGTCACGGTGATTGAAAAATTTAGATCCGTCGAGGCGGGTTGCATGATCTTGTCGGAAGTTTGCTGGTGGGGTTTGAGGTACATAAAAATGACATACCTTTTGACATTTGTGCACAAAGTGTGCCTGTATAGATAGTAGCCCTGAGACTCGGTATGTTGTCGGCGGCAATGAGGATCATAATCTCGGTATTGATTCTCACCTTTCCTACGGTGGCGGGTAGTCGGTGGCCAGCCGTCTTGATGGAGTTGCGAACTAAGCGGCAACTCGACGTGCTGGATCACGGACATCCATTGGTCGATAAGCGACAGCGAGTCACAAGGTAGGTTGTTTCTCCGTGGTCACTAGTAAAGGGCTGATGCCCATTCCTTACAACATGTATGCTTAGTGCGGATGGTGCGCTGTTGTGGAGGACCTTGGTGAGACTTGCTCGAGCCAAGGAAGCGGGCGAAGGAGTGATGCGGCTGCCTCGAAAGCAGCGAAAAGAGCTAAAAGCAGGCTGCTCAC
Source organism: Aegilops speltoides (assembly GCA_021437245.1). Taxonomy (NCBI): domain Eukaryota; kingdom Viridiplantae; phylum Streptophyta; class Magnoliopsida; order Poales; family Poaceae; genus Aegilops; species Aegilops speltoides. The sequence continues at coordinate 458,300,593 of CM038144.1, forward strand.
TTCAAGCGAGGGGCGAGATGGCGGAATGGCGTGAAGGTGAAGGATGTTACCGCCGCTATGAGGTTCTTGAAAAAAACGCCCGGCGAAACAGAAGACTGAAGAAGGCCCTTGCCAAAGCCAAGGATGCCGTTACGCAATGAGGGGCTTATAAAGGAGGCTGCGTCGGTAGGAGACATTGCGGCTGGCAAGCCCTTTAGCTGCGCGAAGTTCCTGAATCAGTATGCTCGGCTTGGCGGCTGTGGGGTCGGAGGATCCTTATCTGGATTGGCGAGCGGCGGATCGATTATGAACTTCGAAGTCAAAAGGATCACGAGCGGAAGAGCTTTTTGGTCTCAATTCCACGGTCGGGCGTTCACTTCCGTTGACCGTCGGTTGGCTGAGTGGGCTGAGCTGAATAGATTGTCGGACTTGCCATGCCGGATGTAGTGGCTCATCTTTGGCGGATAGGCCCAAGCGAAGTTATTTTGGCTTATTGCGCAATTCCTTGGGTGGTGCATATATCAAAGCGATAAGCGGTCGGCATGCATAGAGGTCGCGGATGGCCCTCGCCCGTGTGAAGACATCTTTGGCGGAGATAGATGCCACGATGTTGGAACCCGGGTTGGATGAGAGCGGTTACCGCCGAGCACTATTTTGGGGAAGTCTGCGGTGCTCGTGTAATAAGTCGCGATGCTAAAAATGTCATTTTCAAATAATCTTTATGATTTGTAAAATAATATTTATAATATAAGCGTTTTTTTATACTTGTGCGTTCAAGTATAGGAATGTCTCTGTCGGCGTTAATGTATACTTGTGTATAACTTTGAATGGCAGTCTTGACTTTAGCCATACGCACATAGTCTTGAGGATGTTTACAAATAAGCGCATTTTCACACTTAATCCACGTCTTGGTCTGTGAAGGAGGTGGTAAGCGTATAAGCGAAACCAGGACTATAGTGCATTATCACTTTCACTTAGCCATAGGAGTTCAAGGTGGGAGCTACGATATAGCCCTAAAGGGCTCAGCTCTCGAATTGAGGCGTATGTACTGACGAAAACGGTCCCGTCAAAGTGGAGAATTGTAGACATTCGGTAGTCGATCAGTGGTTGACCGTCTTTCATTGTATCATAATGATCGGTTTTCGGCTTTCTCTCTGAGGGTGCTCGCCCGGCGAACGGGGCACAATCACGATAGTTCTCCTGGTGTCGCGTTAGCGATGATCGTAACGTAAGGCAGCAAAACACGGGGCGGGCAAACCCAACATTTGACCAAAGACATGATTGGAGCTGATGCATATAAGGCCCTAACTTCGAGCGCGAACACTCCTAAGGTATTCGGTCTTTATGATATGAGGCGAGAACAATGCCTAAGCCCTTAGTGTCCAAATCTGGCGAAAATTTACAGCGGACCGATGCCAGCGCCAGCCTCCTCATGCCGATTATGGTGAAAACCGGGGATGTGAATCAACAAGAGCGATAAGAAAGGTTCTGCGGTCTTATCTGAAAAAAAATCCTTAGCGGGTCCTGCTTGCGTCCAGCGCATGTCTCCATTGTCTTTGTATCACGGGCGGGTGTACCGCTGTTCATCTGTAAAGAAGGAACTTAGTTTGAAAAAATCTTGCAAAAATGTATTTAAAACAGTATGAATAAATGAATAAAGGTGAGCTTTTATTGGCTATTATTGTTCATCGCACAGTAATGAAGGGGTGTGTGGCTAAAGCCCTAGTTTATTTGTGCGGACTCGCCTAACGTGTCCGGGTCTTTTCCGACCTTGTAATGAGATGATGCAGTGGACGGGCATTTTAAGTGTAAGAGGCAGCGTAGTGCGGTATTGCGTTAAAAGCGGTAGCTTCATGTCCCAATAGTGTTGATGGCTACTTTTAAATGGGGCGACATGGAAGATTAGCTTTTGCGACGGAAGTTGTCGGATGATCGAACACAACTTCTAGTAGTAAGGAACCCGTGGACTTGGCGTGAGGGCTGGCATCACTCCTTTGAAGGAAGTGCGGCTATGGCGAATTTTAGTAGGGTCTATCCCCAACTGCGGATTGTGTCTGGGATATAGCGAGTTTAAATCGCTGCCGCCATCCATTAGGACTTGTGTATATTGTAGTTAAATGGATTATAGGATCAATATCGGAGCAGTCCATCACGCATTTGAATACTTCTAGAATAATCCGAATTGGTAAAAGTAATTGGTTTGACATCCAATCGTGAGATTCATTTGGGGTGGACCATCGACCGTGCTTTAGCGGGTGCCGCACTATTGTTCCGTATTATCACATGAAGTGAGTTCTTGTTTTGACTTCTTGTGGGAAAGTCTTTTTGTTTCCGTGTATTTCTTCTTTGGGGCTCGTCATCATCCTCGCTTGGCGTGTCGAGGCCTTGTGTTCAGCGGTGAGTCGGCGGACTGCTTGAACCCAACAATCTTGGTGGGTGTGATTTGAGCCAGCGGGAATCTTGTGGATTTGACATATCCGATCAAAATTTGGTTTAGGTTGGATAGCTCATCCTTTATTGTCCTTAGAGGCGATGTTTTGATGTTACCGAGCTTTTGAATCGGCGTTGACCGCTGTGTTCTTTGGGCCATTTTCTTTATTTGGTGGCGATCTTTCCTCGTCGTGATTTTCCATTTCCATCTCGATCTCGGATGTACTCGGGTCATTGGTGCTTTGCATCTTGCCGGCTATCTTCCTAGCATAGCGAGTCATGAGCTCGTTAAGCGCGGCCATTGTTCTTAGCTTTTCTTGGCGAGGTGTCTAGTGAGCCATTCGTCTCGGACGTTATGTTTAGAAGCTGCTAAGGCTTGGCGTCCGACAATCGACTATTTAGTTCTTTTGGTGAGAACCTGTTCAATTCGCGCTCACTCTCGGGCTGTTGAGTTATGTGACTTAATCGTGCATCCGGGAGGCGGACATAAGTCCTGAAAATTTGCTCTTAGCGTCCTCGAGCTCTTCCCAACTTCAATGGTATTTTTTAAGGCTTTTGAGCCAATGCCGAGATAGCCCTTTGAGCTTGAGGGTAGGTATTTTATAGGCGTGGAGATCGACTCCTCTAGCCATATGTATATATGGATGTAATCCTCAATTGAGACTCGAGTGCATTTGTTCCGTCATATGCCTCTATGTTTACGGGCTTGAATCCGCTGAAATTCATGATCCAGCACCTCATCGGTGAAACATAGTGGGTGTCTTGGCGCCCTGTATTTAGGTGTGTCGTTATCTTGAGCACTTCGGCGTGTTGTCTGCTTGCCGTGGGGCCCTCTTTTTGGCCGTAAATGGACTGGCCCAGGCCATCCTTTTAACACCTTTATGTGTGTCATAGCCGGCTTGTGTGCGGCGCCGCTTACGCTCTTGGCACATCATGCAGTGCGTCTATCGGCGGTGACCTCTTCTTTTTGATTGTGGTGGCTCTGACCTCCTCGTCGAATTGAGCGCTGACTTGCGCCGGGTAGCTCTTTGCTTGGTGACAATTGCCGTGTTATCTGCGGTTTTAGTACTTTCTCCACCTCATTACGAGTCGTCTTCTGCAGTTTTGAGCTTCGTTTACGCTTCTTGGACTTCTTGCGATGGCGATGAGCCTTTGTGTAGGTTCTTATGCTCGGTGATGTGTCGTGAGATAAATGCGGGTATTGTTTCGCCGAGGATGGGTTGATTGTCCGATTCATCTTGTTGGGATGGTTGCTTCGTTGCATGTTAAATGCGTCCTTTGGTTTGCCTGCTCTCTTGGGGTCATTATAGAGTCTTTGTTGTTATCGGCGGGACTTGAGCGGTGCTTGCGTCGCTGTTTTTTGGTTGTTTTAGAATTATCCTTTGCAGCGTCTGTTGTTCCTCGTTATCGCTTCCTTTTGGTGTGTCCACCATGTATATGTCATGAGTTGAGGTGGTCTTCCGATTGCCCGTGGCGCTGGTTCTTGAGTAAATCTCCGACATAAATGCGTCCATACCGTCGATGTCTTGGATCATAATCTAGCATGTCGGTTAGATGGTCGGCGGATGGCTACAAAGTGGGTGGTGAGTGCGGTTTGAATTTCTTCGTCGTCCGCATCCCAACCGTCTGACCCATGATCGGCGGGAGCTCTCGATAACGAGATACTTTAGCGAATTCAGGATATCGCCAAGGGGTGAGTCTTGAAAGATGTCATGGCGGTGAACTCCATGATCGTGCCCAATCGGATCGATTGGTAGAGTAGGGAGGAGTTGAGTCCGGCCAGAAGTCCGGCACCTCGAGTCCTGAGCTTTACAAGGGACAAGGTCGATGTCGGCTCCTACATCGTAGGGGTTGCAGCCCTCGAGGTGGTGTCTAGCCGGCCGTCCTCGATCTGTGGTTGGCTCGAACTAAGGGTAGGAGGCGGAATCATGTCGCGACCTCGAGGGCCTTTGTCAGCGTGAGCTAAATCATGCCATCGTGTGATGTGGCGGCTCGGTGGCTCGAATCCGCCGAAGATCAAGTCTCTGCGGATGTCGGCCGTGAAGTTTAGACTTCAAATCGACTGGCGGCGGGCGTGACTTCGATCTGCTCTAGATGGCCAAGCAAATTGGCCGTTGAAAGCCCGAATCTGAAGATCTGTCAGGGAGTAAGTCTCACCCTGGACTGCGTAGTTGTTGATGATCGAAGGCCATCAAGCCTATCCGTGTGGCGACAGGAGGAACTCTCAATGAAAGCACCAATGTCGATTGTCAAAACCGGCGGATCTCGGTGAGGGTCCCCAAAGCGTGCGTCTAGGCGGATGGTAACGGAGACAAGGGACACGATGTTTTACCCGGTTGGGCCCTCTCGATGGAGGTAAACCCTACTCTGCTTGATTAATATTGATGATATGGGTAGTACAAGAGTGGATCTACCACGAGATCAAGGAGGATAAACCCTAGAAGCTAGCCTATGGTATGATTGTTCTAATGGTTTGTTCTTCCTCGGGACTAAAACCCTCCGGTTTATATAGACACGGAGAGGATAGGGTTACAGAGTCGGTTACAATGGTAGGATATCTACATGTCCGTATTGCCAAGCTTGCCTTCCAAGCCAAGAAAGTCCCATCAGGGACAGGGGAAGTCTTCAATCTTGTATCTTCATAGTCTTGGAGTCCGGCCGATAATGATAGTCCAGCTATCCGGACACCCCCTAGTCCGGGAGTCCTCAATGGGCATAGACCCTCAAGTTAAACCCACAAAAGCGACCTTCAAAGGCGTCATACCGGTGTAAAGGCCAATTATGCGAGGCTTAGTTACCTTTGGAAGTGGTCTTGGATCCCGGATAACTTCGAAGCGAGGTTAATCTTGACATAGTTCCATTCCTGGCGGACTATCATGCTCTGCTTTCGGACGGACGCGTTTGCAAAGTTCAGCGGTGCCGCACTCTCGCATACCTCAAGCTCAAGATGCGAGCCCTCAAGGTCATCACGGTCAGCGGAAACACTGAGCGCTCTCTCGAGCGGAGGAACATCTGGCGGCTCTCATGGCGGAAATGAGCAGCCTCCTAAAGCAATTCTCGATCCGGCCGTTAGCGACGGACAACTAGCGCGTTGAAGTAACCTACAACAAGACCACAGCACGTTCAGAGCAGCGTAGCAATGCGGCTAACCCAGCCCTTTTAAAATTGCAAGACCGGTGCCGTGTACATCATTACGCTCTGGAGATACCATGGGCATAGGGGAGGGAGCACACCCTGAGAGCCAGTGCGGCTCAACCACGGGGGCTCCCAAGTTTGTCTTTTTTTCTTTTTCTTATCCTCGGGACCCCCATTTACTAGAGGCCTGTCGTGACGAACTGCCGAACTCACGATCTGCAGCCAAGGAAGGAGAAAAGCGACAGTATCGGTGGTCTCCATTATGAGCATTATACCTGTTTTATACACCATTCCGCAGCCTACCCAGGAGGGACATGCTAAATAGTTCACCCCTTGCTTACGCACTATTTGTATAGATTACGCATTCAAGGCGTATTTTTGAATAAACAATGCATCGCTTTTGCATATAATTGCATTCCTTTCTTATACATATGTTCATTTATGATAGTTGCATCGTACACTTTAGTGCGGCCGAATACCAGGGCTTAAGTTCCCACATCATGGTGTGATAAGTCCGAACACTTTCACAAGTCGGCACCGAACTTATAGCATTATATGCATCGGCTCGAATCATGTCTTGGGTCAATAGTTGGGTTTGCCGCGGCTCCCATGTTTTGGTACCTTCGTTCCATTATATCGGCTAAGAGTTTGGGAGAACCAACTGCGATTGTGCCCCGGTTGATTTGGCGAGCACCTCGGTGGAAAAGCTAAAAGCGGCCGTCATGATGGCGGTAGATCGCTGTTAGAGAAGGTTTTTGAGTCCTAAAGACTTATGCGCTTAGGCGAGAACGGCTTTGTCGGCCCGGCGTGGATAGCGCCCCAAATTGACCTTCGAACATTAGGGGCTTCACGAAATTTAAAATTATAGAATTCTATGGCTAAGTGAGAGTGTTCAAGCACTATAAGTCCGGTTGCCTTGTTACGTTGTGTTGGCGCCTCCTAGATGGACCCAAAAATGGGAACAAGGCTCAAGTTTATCCGAACACCCGACACTCGTGGCATGGGGGCTGAAGCCCGACGACTTGCCATCTCTCAGATTTGATAAGCGGCTGCACAAAGGTAATATTTTAAATCAATAAGCGTTGCTTAGCTTTACGAACAAAGTTTTTGGCGCCGCAGGATAACAAAATCTTGAGTCTACTCAGGAAGAGGGGAGGTAAAATGCGGGTTGGTACAGCAGTGCTGTGAGTGCCCCTACCTAACTCGGCGGGCGAGGACAAGGGCATTAAATGCGTCGTCCTTCTAGCAGTCACGGGAGGTGGCCAGTTAAGTGAGCCACGGTTGCCACGATGGCGCCTCTGTCAGCTCCGTTTGCCACCTCGCTCCGCATGGCTGCGTATTGCCTGCGCCCGCGTGCCCTTGGGATGGCCTTGTGACGACGCCACTAGGTGCGCTTTGGAGTGTGGAGTGCTTGCCGCGGCAAGTACCTTGCGCCCTTCTGTTGTGCGGCAAGCTTGAGGCCGGTGGTGATGCCGGTTGGCCTTCGGCAAGCTCTTCTTCTTGGGGCCTTCGTTTTCTTGGTTGGTACTTTGTTCTTGAATGGCAGTAATAAGGCGGCGGAGGGCCTTGGCGGGCGTCCGGAACTGCCGGGGAATGCTTTGCCGTGCTGAATTCAGTAAGGTACCCCTACTTTTTTACCGACACTTCCGTCGCGAGCTCTCCACCAAGCTGGCCCGCCAGCGTCCGCCGCGCCGGAGCTCTTGGTGGCGATCTGCGCTCTCTACTTTGAAACGCGCCGATATCATACTCCACCCGGTCTTGTGGCGGAGCCTGAGCGTGCTCCACGAGAGTCCTTGACTAGGGGTGTCCGGATAGCGAACTATCATCATCGGCGGACTCCAAGACTATGAAGATACAAGATTGAAGACTTAGTCCCGTGTTGGATGGGACTTTCCTTGGCGTCGAAGGCAAGCTTGTCTGGATATGTAGATCTCCTACCATTGTAACCAACTCTGTGTAACCCTAGCCCTCTCCGGTGTCTATATAAGCGGAGGTTTTAATCCATAGGGCGAACAACAATCATACCATAGGCTAGCTTCTAGGTTTAGCCTCCTTGATCTCGTGGTAGATCCACTCTTGTACTACCCATATCATTAATATCAATCAAGCGGGATTAGGTTTTACCTCCATCGAGAGGGCCGAACCTGAGTAAAAATCGTGTCCCGTGTCTCCTGTTACCATCCGCCTAGGCGCGCAGTTCGGGACCCCTACACGAGATCCGCGGTTTGACACCGACATTGGTGCTTTCATTGAAGTTCCTCAATGCCCGTCACATATAGGCCCGATGGCTCCCGATCATCAACAACGGCGGTCGAGGTGAGACTTTTCTCCCGGACAAAACTTCATATTGGCGGCTTTGCTGCGAGCCAATCAGCAGCCATCCGGGCAATTAAGCTCGCCCACTGGCCATCAGTCGGTCGGAAGATTTGAACTTCCGCGGTGACATCGCGGAGACTTGATCTTGACAGTTCGAGCCACAGCCAAGCGCGCCTTGTCTCGATGGGCATGATTTAGCTGCTGCGGACGGTGCTGGAGGCCGCTGCGAGTCGCTCAACCCTTAATTCGGGCCGCTGCGCGGTCGAGATGGGTGGCTGAACCGCGCCTCGAGGCTGCTACATCTCGGTGATGGGCGAATACCGACTGTCCCTGTGAAGCTTGTGACTCGAGGTGCGGACTCTTCACGGACTCCGAACCACCAGCGCCCTACTGTCGAATCCGATTGGCGCGATCATGGAGTTCACCGCTGCGGACATCTTCGGCACTCGCCCTTTGGCGACATCTGAATTCTAAAATATCTCTCATTATCAGGACAACCTGGCGGACTATAGTCGGGGCGGTTGGGATGCAGACGACGAAGAAATTCAAAGCCCACCCACCACTTTGCCAGCCCTTGTAGGCGATCTAGCACGACATGCTAGACTACGACTCCGAAGACATCGGCGGTATGGGCGGCGATGCGAGAGGCGACCAGAACCAGCGCCCTCGGGACCTTTGGAAAACCACCTAGTCATCGACATATATATGGTGGACATCCCAAAAGGATGGGAATGGCGAGAAGCAGCGGAGACCCCTCCAAGAAACAGCCTAAGCACCGGCGTCGTGGCGCGCTCAAAATCCGCCACAGCAAGAATGGAGATTCGGCACCGGAGAAACAACACCCGGACAGCGCCGAGACAATCCCCTCCGCAAGATTCAGCACGGGAGGATGAAAAGCCAGCCCTCATGAGAGAGCGGCGAGACAAAGAGGTGAGGGCGATAACTACATGCCTCCCTCTGGAGCGAGGCAAGCCTCGATGACAGCCGAATCGTGGTGCTGAGGATCCCATCGAACAAGGCGTTTTAAGCGCGGGCTCATAGCCCACGGCAAGCAGCCTCAAGAAAAGCGTAGCAACAAGTGACCAAGATTCGCTTAGATGACGGGGATGAAGTCCTTGCGTCGAAGAGTATGAACTCAAGCGCCCTCCAAAGCTACCACAAACGCAAGCTGCTCCCGATTAGGAGGAGAAGGCATATAAACCTACATCACCAAGACAACACGGGCCGTACCGCCACTGCGGGTCAGCGAGAGAGGCCTCTAGGCCTTCCACTAAAGCGTGCATTCGCAAGACGTCAAAAAGTACAAAGCCATGGGGAATGCGCTGGACTTATGAGACATATTGGAGGATAAGGCAAGACAATCAAGATCGATCTATGGATCACGTGGGCCTCGATCGCATGCGACGACGATCGCCGCCGCCGACACAAAGAATTCGGGCCGGGTCAACACAGCAGATAAAGCTAAGCTTGAGCTACGCCGTGATATAGCCCAATATAGAGGCGCCGCACACCCACTATGCTTCATAGATGAAGTAATGGATCATCAAATCCCCGAAGGGTTCAAACCCGTGAATATTGAATCCTATGATGGCACAATAGACCCTGCGGTTTGTATCGAAGACTATCTCCTTCATATCCACATGGCCCGCGGTGACGATCTTTACGCCATCAAATATCTCCCACTCAAGCTTAAAGGACCAGCCCGGCATTGGCTCAACAGCCTGCCAGCAGAATCAATTGGGTGTTGGGAAGACCTGGAAGCTGCATTCCTTGATAACTTCCAGGGCACATATGTGCGACCACCAGACGTCGATGACCTAAGCCAGACGTCGATGACCTAAGCCACATAATTCTGGACACAGTTCTTAACAAAGAAAAATCAAATTGTCAACTGTCCAGATGCAGAGGCCCTCGCAGCCTTCAAACATAACATCCGCGATGAGTGGCTTGCCCGACACCTAGGACAGGAAAAGCCGAAATCCATGGCAGCCCTCACATCACTCATGACCCGCTTTACGCTGGAGAGGACAGCTGGCTAGCTCCGCAAGAATAACCTCAAAGAAAAATTCGGCACCAATACCAAGGACCGCAATGGTAGGTCGCGCCGAACAAGAACAAACGCCGTAATGGCGATAACACCGAGGATACGGCAATCAACGCCGGATTCGTGAGGCTCCAAACCCGTCCGAAAAAGCCATTTAAAAGAACTACATCCGGGTCCGGCCCAATTTGGACCGATACTCACCGCTTCTGCCAGATACACGACACTTCAAAAGCTACTTAATCACACCAACAGGGATTGTTGGGTATTCAAGCAGGCAGGCAAGTTAATTGCCGAAAATAATGACAAGGGGCTGCATAACGATGACGAGGAAGAGACCCGGCCGCCGAACAATAGAGGACAGAAGGGTTTCCCCCCACAAGTGGGGACGGTGAACATGATATACGCAACCCACATACCCAAAAGGGAGCGGAAGCGTGCACTCAGGGTCGTATACGCGATGGAGCCAGTCGCCCCAAAGTTCAATCCATGGTCCTCTTGCCCGATCACTTTTGATCGAAGGGACCACCCCACCAGCATCCGACACGGCGGATTCGCCGCACTGGTTCTAGTCCCAATCGTCGATGGATTTCACCTCACTAGAGTCCTGATGGACAGCGGCAGCAGCTTGAACCTGCTTTATCAGGATACAGTGTGCAAGATGGGTGGATGCGACAATGTCCGGCTCCGACTTGCACGGCCGGTGGATGCCCTCCTCCGTCATGGAGGAGGACGTGCTAAAGCTGAGAGAAGCCAGGTACTTAACCTACGAGATTTCGCATTGGCTTCCTACCCAAGGGCAAGTCATTCCCACCCCCGAGCCGAGGGAGAGTTGCCAGTTCGTGTCTCACTCCGTCGGGGTTTAGGCTTCCCGATGGATCCCTTCGTGAGGGGGCTCATGTTTTACTATGGGTTGGAATTCCACGACTTGGCTCCAGAGTCCATCCTCCACATCTCATCATTCATTCTCGTCTGCGAAATTCCTCCTCACTACCCTTCCAGACGCCTCGATGCGCGCTATATCCCACGTGTCAAGCACGACTTAGAGGCATAACCGCATTGAAAGCAATGTCGCAAGTGAGGTAATCTTCACACAACCCATCTAATACATACGGAAAAAAGATACATAGTTGGCTTACAATCGCCACTTCACACAATTACATGAATAAAGCATTACATCATCCAGATACAATCAAGGTCCGACTACGGAACCAAAATAAAAGAAGAACCCCAAATGCTATAAAGGTCCCCGATCGACCCCAACCGGCTCCACTATCGACTAACTAGAACGAAACAACACAAAGGGCAAGAGCTTCATCGAGCTCCTCCTTGAGCTTGGTAAGGCCACCTCGCTCGGGTAACATAGGCACCGCAAACTGGTTTTGAAGTATCCGTGAGCCACGAGGACTTCAAAGAATCTCACCCGCGAGATCAAGACTATTTAAGCTTATGGGTAAGGTAAAGGCATGAGGTGGAGCTGCAGCAAGCGACTAGCATAAATGGTGGCTAACATACGCAAATGCGAGCGAGAAGAGAAGGCAAAGCACGGTCGATAAAAGTATGATCAAGAAGTGATCCTATAGCAACCTCGCCAAGCATAACTCCAACATCGTGTTCTCTTCCGGACTCCGAAAGAGACCATCACGTTACACACACGATTGATGTATTTTAATTAAGGTCAACTTCGGTTTTCTACAACCGACATTAACAAATTCCCATCTGCCACATAACCGCTGGCACGGCTCTCGAAAAGTTTAAACCCCAGCAGGGTGTCCCAACTTAGCCCATGACAAGCTCTCGCGATCAACGAAGGAATAGACCTTCACCCGAGACACTCCGATGAGACTCGGTATCCCGGCACATCAAGACATTTCGACAATGGTAAAACAAGACCAGCAAGACCTCCCTGCCAGCCGACAAATCCGATAGGAGCTGCACATATCTCGCTCTCGTGGCACATCGGATGAGCCGTACGTCGGGTTGGCATAGACCCTAGTTGCCCAGGGGCGCCGGACATCGCCAGTTGGACCAACACTGAAGGAGCACTGCCCGGGGCTAAAATAAAGATGACCTTCGGGCTCCGGAAACCCAAGGGAAAAAAAGGGTAGGTGAGGCAAATGGTAAAACCAAGGTTGGGCTTTGGCCGGACAAGTTTATTCAAAGCGAATCGTGGGGTCCTATAAATCACCCGACCCAGGTAAGGAACGCAAAATCCGGGAACATAACACCGTATGACGGAAACTAGGCGGCAAGAGGGAACAAAACACCTGCATAAGGCCGAGCCTTCCACCCTTTACCAAATATATAGATGCATTAATAAATATAAGAGATATTGTGATATCCCAACAAGTAAACATGTTCCAACAAGGAACAACATCTCCATGTTCCAACGAGAACAAACTTCAATCTTCACCGCAACTAACAACGCTATAAGAGGGCTGAGCAAAGCGGTAACATAGCCAAACAACGGTTTGCTAGGAATGGTGTCAAAGGTTAGAGGTTTGACATGGCAATTTGGGAGGCTGACAAGCAAATGGTAGGCATCGTAGCATTGGCATAGCAAAAGAGCGAGCAAACTAGCATAGCAAAGATAGTAGTGATTTCGAGGTATGGTCATCTTGCCCGAAATCCCGCAAGGAAGAAGAACGATTCCATGAAGAACACAAAAGGACGAGACGAATCTAATCCTCACAACTCCGAAACGAAACCGAAGCTAACGAGAGAAGCAACCCGGAAAGAAACGAACAACATAGTAAACAACCATCACATAAACATAGCATGATGCGCAAATAAGTATGATGCATGTCCGGTTTAAATATGCATGGCATGGCAAAGTGCACAAACAATACTACAAGTTAAGTGGAGCTCAATATGCAACGAGTTGCATATTGACGAAACACCACATCAATTATTTAGTTCTCTCTCAGTTATGCTATCAAACAATATTAAGTGTTATTACACGTGGCAAGGGGTGAAGCATTATTAAACTACCTATTTAGGCAAGTTTAAATGAGGCCGGAACAACAACCAACAATTCCGGAAAATCCTCATGTCATTTAGCAATTTGATGCAACAACAATTTTAAAACATTTTAAATGTTGTTATCATGATGCGGATGACAATGCAAGTATTATGCAATTATTATGAAAACGTTAACATGAGCATGTTATGAAGTATTTGGTCACCATGGCGGAACAAAAAGGGTGCCACGGCAACGATAACGAAAATGGTGCCACGGCAACGATAATGAAAATGGTGCCACGGCAATATTCCGATGATCCGATAACTCATTGAGATACCGTGCAAAAGAGCAAGTGTGCGGATGTGCGGAACATGCTAGAGATGGTGGGGTGATCCGGGTACCGGGTGTCCCACATAATGGTGGCATGGCAAAATGAGGCGCCATCGCAGTTACAATTCGATCACGGTGCAAAACTTCGAGCATCTCATAACCAAGCATGCATTACGTTCACGGGCGTCGTCTCGGTGGTATACCTTCGAAGCGTGCGTTTTCGGAGCGTGTAGAGGAAGTAGGCGTTCACGGGACGTCGTGGAAGTAGTCGTACACATGCCGTAGTGGAAGTAGTGGTTCACATTCGTTCGGAGAGGTACTTGATGACTCCAACGTCTTCGGGGCGACGGTAGTTGTACACGGTCCAGGAGACGTCGATCGTTCGGGGTCCGACTCGCGAGTCTTGCCGACATGAGTGGAACTTGGCGGAAATCTCGAAGATGGCCTTGGTGTTCCTGGTACTTGGCGCCTTGTACTGGCCGATCCAAAACGAAGAAAGACAAAAGGGGCCTCTGGAGGACAGCAGCAAGGCAACTCATGCCCGACAATGAAACAACCAAACCAGCCACGATGTGGTGGTGGAACAGGACACCAAGAGGCAGTATGAGAAGGCAGAGAGCAGCAAGATGGGCATGGCTGCTACTCGAGTCCAAGGCGTAGACTCTGCTGGGCTGAAACGGGCGGCCGGAGGGGAGTGCACGAGGAGGTGGCTGCAGGTGAGGGAGGAGGTTACGCTAGGGCGCTATGCTGCAGAGGCGACGAGGCTGGAGTTGGTCGCCACTGCAGCTGTGGCGGAGCAACACAAGTGTAGAGGACGCGGCCTGGCAGGGGCTATGGGAGCAAGGGGACGCTGGGAAGCAAGGTGGTGGTGGTGGAGGACGCGGGCGCCCGGCCAAGGCATGGCCATGGACGACACGCAGGTAGGTCGAGGGGCGGCGGTCGCTATGAGAGGAGGCAGTACATGAAGGCTTGGTGCGCTGGAGGTGGGAACGGGCACGCGCCTGGATCCAGCCGTGAACGGGCAAACGGCAAGCGGGCGGAGGAGCTTGAGCGCTGGCGAAAGGCGGGCGAGGAGATGGGGACTCGAGGGCTTGACCAAGGAGCAAAGCGGCGTCGCTGATGGGGATCGGGTGCGGCTCGAGGAGGACGAGGAGGAGATGGGATCGGCAGGTTCGGTTGGGGCTAGGGGTTAGGAGGGGCTGGCTGGGGGCTTGGGCCTAGGGAGACTAGGCCGGCTCGGTGGGAGGATGGGAGGCCGAGGCTGGCTGGGCTGGCTTTCTCTCCTCATATTTCCTTTTAACAGAAAAAAATATTAGAGAGAAGAAAAAGAAAGAGAGGGTTAGGAAAAGAAAATGCGCAAGGGGTTAATTTTCCTGGACTCATAAAAGTGAGCTTGACCCAAGAAAAATGGAGTGGCCAAGATTGCAAGAATTAAATTCAAAGTCATTTGAATTTAATTTAAAAGGTTTGAAGAAGGACTAGGATTTAGAAGAGACCAAAAATGTTGGGAATTTAGGAGGAGCCTCGATAAATAGGAAAAGAAATATTGACAAAGTTTGGGGACCAAACTTGAAGTAGAAAGGGAGTGGGGATTTTTCAAGTGTGTTTTGGTTAATTCCAAATGAATGGAATATTTTTATTATAGCTCTCTAATATTATTGAGAGGCTTTAATATGTTATAAAGAGAAATCACCATGTGAATTCCCTCGATTTAAATAGATCAAAAGATCTATGCAATTTATTTAGTTGAGGTGCAAAAGATTTATGAGATGATGGCATGATGCAATGCAAAAGATGACATGATGCCATGCAACAAGCAAATAAAACACACGGCGAAACTCGGAATAGCTGGAAGTCTTCTGAAGCTCCGGTCTCGGGGCGTTACACCCTCACTTTGGTTTGTGGCTCAAAACCTTCAACGTGGAGCCGAAGACGATCGAGGGGCATCAAGCGAGAAATGGCGATCAGTTAAGCAAGAGGGCCGATGCTCCATGGCCCGAGGGCTCTTTCGTGAGGAGCTCTTTGTGGCAACAGGAGGGTTCTATATTACCGCTCCTGTGGGAAGCGGCGAAGCCGCCACCCGCCTCGCCGGGCCCTCCACAACGGCCTGATGTCATGGGTCAACAAAGGGTTTAACCGGGGTCGTCAAAGGATGTACCCTTTATTGCAGGTCGGATTTGAGACCTCCAAGAGAGGGAGATCAATCTGTTCTTAGTGATGCAAGTTATGCTGATTCGGCGCTCTTACGCCTCAAACGTCGCCTCTCGCCTTGTGGGAATTCAATCAGGAGGGGCCATGAGCTCTCCAACACTTCATGGGTACGACACCCGTGGAGATCTACAAATTGTTCTTCGGATCACAAGAAGGGTGTCCGGAATAGATCGAGGATGCCGGCCTAAGCTGCAATCGCCCGGATGCTTAAGTAAGTAGCCTTGTGTCTGGACATACCGTTTGTTTGCATATTCTTGGATTTGCCTTTTTAACCAATCGCCCTTTGAACAGGAGGGATAAGCATAAGCAAAAGCTCGACAAGGTGTCGGCCCCTCCCGAGACCACGCTGACTCGGTGTTGGTCAAGATGTTTGGAGGTTGCGCTTTAGAGGAGGGCGAAGGGGAAAACAGAAAAACTACCGCCTCTACGAAGGAGGCTTTGGAGAAAGGGGGATCGAGAATCCCTCCTTCCAGGGGGAGAAGATGACCGCTTCCGAAGACCCGGAGGCCAAGGCCTCAAAGCGGGGAAGAGATCTTCACCAGAGGGTCTCGCGCTGGGAAGCCCCCCGCCACACTATCTCCCTAGGGAATCAGCCTCCGACCAGCCGTAAGTAGGAAAAGGGAGTTTAAGTAATAAGGGACATCCCTATTTGGCTTCGAGGATAACCGAGAGTTTTTACCTTGTAGTTCAATTCCGTCCTTCTCTACCGAGCTCGCCTTAGGGACCTTCGTCTCGAGATGATGGAGAGCGAGACGCCTCCATCTGCAGCGACCGCCGGGTGGGGCGGACGACTTCGAGGTGTCGCCGCGAGGGTATCTCGAAGTCCGCAGGCCGAGAGTTCGCACCAACCGGTGGTGGCCGGGAGCCAAGGATCTGCCGAGAGGGCGTTTATTTCGAAGGTCACCGCGACATTGATGAGTACGGTGATTGAAAGAATTTCGTCCGTCGAGGGCGGGTTGCATGATGCCGTCAGAAGTTTGCTGGTGGGGTTTGAGGTACATAAAAATGACATACCTTTTGACATTTGTGCACAAAAAGTGTGCCCTGTATAGATAGTAGCCCTCGAGACTCGTAGATGTTGTCGAAAGCGGCAAGCGCCGAGGATCATAATCTCGTGTATTGATTCTCACCTTCCTACATGGTGGCGGGTAGTCCGTGGCCAGTCAGACTCGATGGAGTTGCCGAACTAAAGCGGCAACTCGACATTGCGGATGCGGACATCACGCTGGTCAATAAACGACTTGACGAGTCACAAGGTAGGTTGTTTCTCCGTGGTCACCTAGTAAGGGAGCTGATGCCCATTCCTTACAACATGTATGCTTAGTGCAGATGGTGCCGCTGTTGTGGAGGACCTTGGCGAGCTTGCTCGAGCCAAGGAGCAGGCTGAAGGAGTGATGCGGCTGCCTCAAGGCAGCCAAGAGCTAGAAGCAAAAGGCTCGCTTCACGCCAAGGGGACGAGATGGCGGAATGGCCGTGAAGTCAAGGATGTTACCGACCGCTATGAGGTTCTTGAAAAGAACGCCGAAGCGAAGCAAGAAGACTCAAGAAGGCCACCGCCAAAGCCAAGGATGCCCGCTCGCAATGAGGGCTATAAAGGAGGAGCTGCGCCGGTAGCCGAGACATTGCGGCCGGGTAAGCCCTTTCGCTGCGCAGAAGTTCACAGAATCGAAGTATGCTCCAGCTTGGCCACTGTGGGGTCCGGAGGATCCTTATCCGGATTTACGGCGAAAAGGCGGATGCGCTTATGAACTTCGAAGTCAAAAGGATCACGAGACTAAGAGCTTTTTTGGTCTCAATTCCACAGTCCGGAGCGTTTCACTTCACGTTGACCGTCGGGTTGGCCGAGTGGGCTGAGCTGAATAGATTGTCCGACTTGCCATGACGGATGTAGTGGCTCATCTTTGGCCGGATAGGCCCAAGCCGAAGAGTTATTTTGGCTTATTGCAGCAATTCCTTGGGGTGGTGCCGCATATCAAGGCGATGAAGCGGTCGGCATGCATAGAGGGTGCGCGGATGGCCCTCGCCCGTGTGAAGACATACTGGACGGAGATAGATGCCACCGATGTTGGAACCCAGGGTTCGGATGAGAGCCGGTTACCCGCCGAGCACTATTTTGGGGAAGTCCTGCAGGGTGCTCGTGTAATAGAGTCGCAGTGCTAAAAAATGTCATTTTCAAATAATCTTTATGATTTGTAAAATAATATTTATAATATAAGCGTTTTTTATACTTGTGCGTTCAAGTATAGGAATGTCTCCTGTGCGGCCGTTAATGTATACTTGTGTATAACCTGAAAGATGGCAGTCTTCGGCTTTAGCCCGCACGCACATAGTGCGGGGATGTTTGCAAAAATAGCGCATTTTCACACTTAATCCAACGTCTTGGTCCTGTGAAGGAGGTGGTAGCGTAGCAAACGAGGCAACCGGACTATAGTGCATTATCACTTTCACTTAGCCATAGGAGTTCAAGGTGGGAGCTACGATATAGTTCCCTAGGGGCACCACGCCTCCTCGAATTGGGCCAGATGTGCTCGACGAAACGGTCCTTCACAAAGTGGAGGAATTGTAGACATTCCGTAGTCGATCGAGTGGTCGACCAGTCTTTCATTGTATCATGACAATGGGCTTTCTGGCTTTCATCGAGGTGCTCGCCCGGCGAACCGGGCACAATCACGAAGAGTTCTCCGGTGTCGCTAGCCGATGATACGTAACGTAAGGCAGCAAAACACGTGAGCCGGGCAAACCCAACATTTGACCAAAGACATGATTCGGAGCTGATGCATATAAGGCCTAACTCGAGACGCCGAACACTCCCTAAGGTATTCGGTCTTTATGATAACGGGCAGAACAATGCCCTAAGCCCTTAGTGTCCAAGTACAGGCGAAAATTTCTGACGCGGCCGATGCCAAAACGCCAGCCTCCTCATCAGTTATGGTGAAAACCCGGGGGATGTGAATCAACAAGAGACAGTAAGAAAGGTTTACGCAGGGTCTTAATCAAAAGAATCCTTGCGACGGGTCTCGCCGCACGTCCGCGCCAGGTTCCATTGTGTCAGATCCTGGACGGGTGTACACGCTGTTCATCTGTAAAAGAGAGGAACTTAGTTTGAAAGAAATCTTGCAAAAAATGTATTTAAAACAGAGTATGAATAAATGAATAAAGGTGAGCTTTTATTGGCTATTATTGTTCATACGCACAGCCCCTTGTGAAGGGGTGTGTGGCTAGGAAGCCCCTAGTTTATTTGTGCCGACTCGCTTAACCGTGTCCGGGTCTTCAACCGACCTTGTAATGAGATGATGCCGTGGACCGGCATTTTAAGTGTAAGAGACGCAGAGTGCGGTATTATGTTAAAAGCGAAAAGCTTCATGTCCCAATAGTGCTTGATGGCTACTTTTAAATGGGGCGACATGGAAGATTAGCTTCACGACGGAAGTTGTCGGATGATCCAACACAACTTCTAGTAGTAAGGAGCCCGTGGACTTGGCGTGAGGGCCTGGCATCACTCCTGAAGGAAGTGCGGCTATGGCGAATTTTAGTAGGGTCTATCCCCAACTTGCGGATTGTGTCCGGATATAGCAGGTTTAAATCGCTGCCGCCATCCATTAGGACTTGTGTATATTGTAGTTCGTCGATTATAGGATCCAATATCAGAGCAGTCCATCCTGCATTTCGAATACTTCTAGAATAATCCAGGTGGTCGAAAGTAATTGGTTTCGACATCCAATCGCGGGATTCCGCTGGGGTGGACCATGCGACACGTACTTTAGCGGGTGCCGCACTATTGTTCCGTATTATCACATGAAGTGAGTTTACTGTTTTGACTTCTTGTGGGAAAGTCTTTTGTTTTCCGGCGCGCTGCTGCTGGGGCTCGTCATCATCCTCGCTTGGCGTGTCGAGCCCCTTGTGTTCGGCGGTGAGTCGGCCGGACTGCTTGAAGACCCAACAATCTTGGTGGGTGTGATTTGCAGGCTTCGCGGGGGTACTGTGGATTTGACATATCCGATCCAAAATTTGGTTTAGGTTGGATAGCTCATCACTGTTGTCCTTAAGAGGCAGTGTTTTGATGTTCGACCGAGAGCTTTTGAATCCGGCGTTGACCGCTGTGTTCTTTGGGCCATTTTCTTTATTTCGGCGCTGATCTTTCCTACGTCGTGATTTTCCATTTCCATCTCTGATCTCGGATGTACTCGGGTCATTGGTGCTGCATCTTGCCACCACTATCTTCCCTCGCAAAAGCAGGTCATGAGGCGTTAAGTAGCGGCCATTGTTCTTGGCTTTTCTGGCCGAGGTGTCTAGTGAGCCATTCGCTCTGGACGTTATGTTTAGAAGCTGCTAAGGCTTCGCGTCCGGACAATCGACTATTTGGTTCTTTTGGTGAGGAACCTGTTCCTGCAATTATGCGCTCACTCTCCCGGCTGTTGAGTTATGTGACTTAAATCGTCTCAGATCCGGAGGGCGGACATAAGTCCTCAAAATTTGCTCTAAACGCGGCCCCTCGAGCTCTTCCCAACTTCCAATGGTATTTTCTCGGGAGGCTTTTGAGCCAATGCCGAGATGGCCCTTTGAGCTTGAGGGGTAGGTATTTTATAGGCGTGGAGATCGACCCTCTAGCCATATGTATATGTAGGATGTAATCCTCAATCCGCACCTGTGGTCCGTTGTTCCGTCATATGCCTCTATGTTTACGGGCTTGAATCCCGCTGAAATTATGATCCAGACCTCATCGGTGAAACATAGTGGGTGTGCGGCGCCCTGATTTAGGTGTGTCGTTATCTTCAGCACTTCGGCGTGTTGGCTGCTTGCCGTGGGGCCCTTTTTGGCCCGTAAATGGACCTCGACCGGGCCATCCTTTACGAGCACCTTTATGTGTGTCATGTGCCGGCTTGTGTGCGGCGCCCGCCGCTCTGGCCCGCTCATCCTGTCGCCTATCCGCCAGCGGCCTTTTGCTTTTTGATTGTGGTGGCTTCCACGACCTCCTCGTCGAATCGGGCAGCAGCTTGCGCCGGGTAGTTTCTTGCTTGGTGACAATTGCCGATTGTTCAAGGGTTTTAGTACTTTGCTCCACCTCATTCTCGAGTACGCCTTCTCGCAGTTTTGAGCTTCTGTTTCGCTTCTTCAAACTTCTTGCAGTATGGCGACGAGCCTTTGTGTAGGTTCTTATGCTCGGTGATGTGTCCGCGTGAGATCGTCTGGATCTGTTGTTTTCGCCGAGGATGGGTTGATCGTCCGATTCATCTTGTTCGGATGGTTGCTTCGCTGCATGTTCGCTGCCCATCGGGTTTGCCTGCTCACGGCTTACCGGGTCATTATGGGTGCTGTTCATTATAGGCGGACTTCCGGTGCTTGCGCCGCTGTTTTGGTTGTTTTTCGGGGAATTATCCTTTGCCGCCGCCCTGTTGTTCCTCGTTATCGCTTCTTTTGGTGTGTCCACCATGTATATGTCATGAGTTGAGGTGGTCTTCCAGCTCTCCGTGAGGCGCTGGTTTTGTCGCCTCCGACATCGCCGCCCATACCGCCGATGTCTTCGAGTCATAATCAGCATGTCGGTTAGATCGCCGATGGGCTACAAAGTGGGTGGTGGTGCGGTTTGAATTTCTTCGTCGTCCGGCATCCCAACCGCCCGACCGCAGTCCGCCAGGCTCTCCCGATAACGAGATACTTTAGCTAATTCAGGATATCGCCAAGGGGTGAGTGCCGAAAGATGTCCGCGCGGTGAACTCCATGATCGGCGCCCAATCGGATTCGATTGGTAGGGGCGCGGGAGGTTCAGAGTCCGACGGGGAGTCCGGCACCTCAGAGTCACGAGCTTTACAAGGGACAAGGTCAGTATTCGGCTCCTACATCGTAGAGGTTGCAGCCCTCGAGGTGGTGTCTAGCCGGCCGTCCTCGATCCATGCTGGCTCCAATCGAAGGGTAGGAGCGAATCATGTCGCGACCAGCAATCGGGTCCCGGTCAGCAGAGCTAAATCATGCCCATCGTGACAAAGGTGGCGCGCCGCCGTGGCTCAATCCATCAAGATCAAGTCTCTCGCGGATGTCACCGTGAAGTTTAGATTTCAAATCTGACCGACGGCCAGGGGCGACTTTCGATCTGCTCCAGATGGCCAAGCAAATTGCCCGCACAGCAAAGCCGCCGAATACGTAAGATCTGTCCGGGGAGTAAGTCTCACCCTGGACTGCGTAGTTGTTGATGATCGAAGGAGCCATCAAGCCTATCCGTGACGACACAGAGGAACTCTCAATGAAAGCACCAATGTCGGTGTCAAACCGCGGATCTCGGGGGGGTCCCAAACGTGTGCGTCTAGGCGGATGGTAACAGGAGACAAGGGACACGATGTTTTTACCCGTGTTGGGCCCTCTCGATGGAGGTAAAACCCTACTCTGCTTGATTAATATTGATGATATGGGTAGTACAAGAGTGGATCTACCACGAGATCAAGGAGGATAAACCCTAGAAGCTAGCCTATGGTATGATTGTTCTAATGGTTGTTCTTCCCTCACGGACTAAAACCCTCCGCTTTATATAGACACCGGAGAGGGATAGGGTTACATGAGTCGGTTACAATGGTAGGATATCTACATGTCCAGATTGCCAAGCTTGCCTTCCAAGCCAAGGAAAGTCCCATCCGACACGGGACGAAGTCTTCAATCTTGTATCTTCATAGTCTTGGAGTCCGCCGATAATGATAGTCCAGCCTATCCTGACACCCCTAGTCCAGAGTCCTCAATGGGCATAGACCCTCAAGGATTAAACCCACAAAAACGACCTTCAAAGGCGCCATACTGTGTAGAGGCCAATTGTACAAAAAGCTTAGTTACAATCGAAGTGGTCTTGGATCCCCGGATAACTTCCAAGCGAGAAAGTTAATCTTCATATAGTTCCATCTCCACAACTGCTATCATGTTTCGCTTTCGGACGGACCGCGCTTGTAAAGTTCAACGCGGTGCCGCACTCACGCATACCTCAAGCTCAAGATGCCAGCCCTCAAGGAGTCATCACGGTCAACGGAAACACTGAACGCCTCTCCGAACGGAGGAACATATGGCGGCTCTCGCGAAGTACAGAGCAGCCTCCTAAGGTAATTCTCATCCGCCGTTAGCTGACGGACACCGCTAAACGCTCAAGTAACTCTACAACAAGACCACTTGCACGCCCGAGCATCGCCAGAAGTAACGCGGCCCCAACCCCAGCCCTTTTAAAATTGCAAGACCGGTACTTCGTGTACATCATTACGCTCTGGAGATACCATGGGCATAGGGGGAGGGGCACGACCACGACAGGCCCAGAGTGCGGCTCAACCACACCAGGGGCTCCCAAGTTTGTCTTTTTTTTTCTTTTTTTCTTATCCTCAGGACCCCATTTACTAGAGGCCTGTCGTGACGAACTGCCGAACTCACGATGCAACAGCCAAGGAAGGAGAAAAGCTACATTTGAGTATCGGTGGTCTCCATTATGAGCATTATACCTGTTTTATACACCATTCCGCAGCCTACCCACGGAGGGGGACATGCTAAATAGTTCCACCCTTGCTTATCGCACTATTTGTATCGATTACGCATTCAAGGCAGTATTTTTGAATAAACAATGCATCGCTTTTGCATATAATTGCATTCCTTTCTTATACATATGTTCATTTATGATAGTTGCATCCATACACTTTAGTGCGGCCGAATACCAGGGCTTAAGTTCCCACATCATGGTGTGATAAGTCCGAACACTTTCACAAGTCGGCACCCGAACTTATAGCATTATATGCATCGGCTCGAATCATGTCTTGGGTCAATAGTTGGGTTTGCCCGGCTCCCATGTTTTGGTACCTTCGTTCCATTATATCGGCTAAGGTAGCCTTGGGAGAACCAACTGCGATTGTGCCCCGTTGAGCTGGCGAGCACCTCGGTGGAAAGCTAAAACGGCCGTCATGATGAGGCGTCGATCGCTGTTCGAGAGGTTTTTTCGAGTCCCTAAAGACTTATGCGCTTAGGCGAGGAACCGGCTTTGTCGGCCAGGCGTGGATAGCGCCCCAAATTGACCTTCGAACATTAGGGGCTTCACGAAATTTAAAATTATAGAATTCTATGGCTAAGTGAGAGTGTTCAAGCACTATAAGTCCGGTTGCCTTGTTACGTTGTGTTGGCGCCTCCTAGATGGACCCAAAAATGGGAACAAGAGCGCTCAAGTTTATCCCGAACACCCCAGCACTCGTGGCATGGGGGCTGAAGCCGACGACTTGCCATCTCTCAGATTTGATAAACGGCTGCACAAAAGGTAATATTTTAAATCAATAAGCGTTGCTTAGCACATACGAACAAAGTTTTCGGCGCACAGGATAACAAAATGCGAGTCTACTCAAATATTACATCCTTGGAGCACTCACCCGCAATCATCCGGGCACCCTTCAGGACACCCTTATAATACATCTCGGGTGTGCGATGCTCCTTGCCCGGCGGTGGCGCGTCCATCACAAGCTTCTCAGCGTCCATCCTGCCCCAGTGCACTTTAGCACGGGCAAGCGCCCGACGGGCACCTTCAATGCAGGCGGAGTGCTTGATGACTTCAACCCAGGGACACGCATCCACCAGCCGCTGCACCAGGTTGAAGTAGCTCCCAGGCAGGGCCTCTTTGGGCCATAGACGAACTATAAGGCCCTTCATGGCCTGTTCGGCCACCTTGTGGAGCTCGACCAGCTGCTTGGTTGGTGTTGAGGGCACCGGATGTCGACCTCGGCATCTTTGAGACGAACACCTTCTCGTCGAGCTCCCTCCTCGGCTCTGTAGAAAGCGGCAGCGCCGGACCTGTTGCAAAGGCAGATCTGCGACAGCTCTAGAGCTCTGAATCGGATAAGTGTGAGATAATTCACTTTTACATGCTTGCTTTGCATGAAGAATGCCTTACCGCCGCTATTTTATTCAATTCCTCGATTTCTGGAGGCCTGTGGCCCGGCCTTCAGCTTTGGCACTCTGAGCAGCCGACGGCTCGGACTCTCGAGTCTTCGAGTCATGCTCCAAATTCTCGTGTTTTTCCACGAGAGCCTGGAGCTCTTGTTGTACCTCCGCCACCCACGCCTCCTACTTCTCTCGTCGGCGCGTTCCGCAGCCGCATTGCGTTCGGCCACGGATACCGCCTCCTTCAGGTTCGCCACCTCGTTCGTAGCCCCTGAAGTACCCACGTTATCCTTGTCATTCCTCTTGCAACCAAATCCTTTACTGTAAGGTAAAACTCTAATAAGGTGTTACTCACCTTCCTTGTCCTCGAGCTGCTTCTTGGCACGGCCGAGCTCGTTCTCGGACCGCTCGAGGCTCTGCTACAAAGCATTGACCTCCGCAGTCAGTGCGGCAGAGGTCAGCAGCGCAGCCTGCATTCCCATATTGACATATTTTTGTTAGGACTCCTGCGTATATCTTTTTAGATCCTCAGTCCGGCTTTTCTTTCCGAACACCGAACCGAGCATCGAGAGACTCTGTGTATCTTGGTACTACTTTACGCATATTAAAATTCTTACCTCAAAGCTTGTTAGAAGGCTGCTGCGGGCTTGGTCAGCCCGCTCTTGGCAAGCTAGAACCTTCGAATCACCGCACTCATGGCGGTCGGTGTTATTCTTCGATGGAGCGCCATTGGCGCCTCCGGCAAATTATCCGGCGCCTCGGTTGGGCGGAGCCGCCCGATGTCACGATCTTGCCCTTCTTCGAAGGGCGCCAGCCGGACTCCGGAACCACTGCGAGTTCGGCGCGGAGTCCGAGTGCAAAGTCCGGGAGGTTGCCTGCGGCACCTCGGGGCCTCCTCCTCTGGTGGGTCCTTCCGGGATCCCACCTCGGCGGCTATCGCGAGAGGTGGGGCGGTCGGAGCAGAATCCATATCCGGCGTGCCCAAAGACCCGCTCGATGAAGCGAGAAGATAAATCCTTAGGCGGACTCTGAGGGTTGTATGCGGCATTAGAAAGACACCATGCGACAAAAGAAAAATTATAAATCATTTAGGAGTCCGGATACTTACGATCTCGCCAGGGGCTTGGCCCTTGAGGGCCACTCCTCATCGCCATCGCCGGCGGTGGCGGAGCAGTCCGGGGGAAGGGTCTTTCCCTTCTTGGGCCCTTCGGCCTCCCTCATTGGGGAGGCCTTCCTCTTCCTCTCTCCCCCCGCTGGGGGAGAGGCCTCTTTCTTCTCCTCCTCGTCCTCGTGGGAAGAGTCCTCCTCGGAGTCATCAGACGATGAATCCGATACCACCTGACGCCGGGAACTTCTTCGGGTTCCTGTGGCCTTCTTCTTGGCCTTCTTCTCCGGCATTATGTAAAGTCTGGGACCAACAACTCTGTCAAGCGGGCATCCGCTGGAGTCCTCTGGAAGGGCGGACGATTAACTGTCCGGGCGTCTCTACCCGCTGTTAAAAGTATTGGGAGTTTAGATCCCACATAGAGTCAAACTATGAAAAGCAAGTGTCCCATGAAGGATAACATGGCTTACCTGCTTGGCAGACTGTTGCAAGCTGAATCCAGCGATCTTGATGGCGGATCACGGGGAACCTCACCACCCTTGAACAACACCTTCCGGGCATCTTCGTATTATAGTGTCGAAGAGCCCATAAGGTCGGTCTTGTCTTGGATTAAACTCCACAAATTGAAGTCCAGCTCTTGGCGGGGAGAATCCGGCGGATGAGCATGACCTGGATTACGTTGACAAGCTTGAGCTTCTTGTTCACGGGGTTTGGAGGCAGGATTGGAGTCGGTCGGCTCTTCGAACTACCTGACAGGCCCTTCTCTTTCCAGGAAGTGAGCCGCATGGGGATGCTGAATCTAAATTGGGGGACGCTGCTCATTCAGTCCGCGGCTCGGTGATGTAGAACCACCTCGATTGCCACCCTTTGATGGTTTCCACAAAGGCACCGTCGAGCAGTGGCGTTGGGCATCTTGCCCACCATGGCGCCTCCGCACTCCGCTTGCTTCCCTTCACAACCTTGACTTGACATTGAAGGTCTTTAGCCACAAGCAGTGGGGCTGGATCTTGAAGGAAGGCCTCGCCTGACGATAAACGACAAGATGTTGAGGATGAAATTGGGGGCGGATCGTGGAAATCCGGGGCGTGGTAGAACATGAGCCCCAGGACAAAGTGGTGGAGTGGGAAGCCCAGACCGCGGAGGAAATGGGGAAGGAATACCACCCTCTCATGGGGCCCGGGGGTGGGGATGAGCTGCCCCTCGTCGGGGAGCCGGTCTGCGATATCGCTGGACAAATATCCGGCTGCGTGGCTTCTTGATGTGCCCCTCCGTAATGGAGGCCATCCTGCCTCCAGCTCCGGACATTGTTGGAGAGGGTCGAGGTGAATGTGCGGACTTGGTATTTGGAGCTCAAGTCTTGCGAAGATGGATAAGCGAGAGGAGGAAGAAGGCGTAGGTAAAGGTGGATCCTTATCCCTTATATATGGGCGGACGAAACTATCGTCCCCACCGGCTGGTAAACTAAGCTTATCTCCCAAAGCGCCATAATCAATGGCGCGGTTGGGTTACTACGTCCGTATTGATGAGAATCTCGGAATAAGGGGACACGATCTCTGCTTCCACAAGACGTGCCAAGGAAACCGCTTCGCTAAACGCGCTGAGGCGGAATAATAAAAACGAGTAAAGGCTTGGTCATGGGTGATGTCACGCCACGAAATACCTCAGTAGATTGAACTTGTGTAAATATTATTCTCTCTACGATGGTATGTGGAATTTATTTAGCAGAGCTGGACACTATCCTGGTGTTCACAATCTTCTATGAATTATTCAGAGGAGGAACCCGCCTTGCAATGCCGAAGACAATATGCGCGCCGGACTTATCGTCATTGAAGCCTTGTTAAAGGGAACTCTTGAGGAGTCTGGACTAGGGGTGTCCGGATAGCTGAACTATCATCATCGGCCGGACTCCAAGACTATGAAGATCCAAGATTGAAGACTTCGTCCCGTGTCCGGATGGGACTTTCCTTGGCGTGGAAGGCAAGCTTGGCAATACGGATATGTAGACCTCCCACCATTGTAACCAACTCTGTGTAACCCTAGCCCTCTCCGATGTCTATATAAACCGGAGGGTTTTAGTCTATAGGACGAACAACAATCATACCATAGGCTAGCTTCTAGGGTTTAGCCTCCTTGATCTCGTGGTAGATCCACTCTTGTACTACCCATATCATCAATATCAATCAAGCGGGAGTAGGGTTTTACCTCCATCGAGAGGGCCCGAACCTGGTAAAACATCGTGTCCCTTGTCTCCTGTTACCATCGCCTAGACGCCTGATTAGGGACCCCCTACCGAGATCCGCGGTTTGACACCGACCTCCCCCTCTCCGCGAAGTGGGGCCTGGCGCCCCACAGTTCTTGAGACGGTCCTGCAAGGGACCACTGGCAGCAGAATCCGTCCCCAGAAGAGGAGCCAAGGATCGACCTCAACTATTTGCCGTCCACGATCAGAGGAGGAGCCCTAGGCAGGCTGGTCACGCCCTGGGCGAAGTCGCGAAGGAAAGGTGGCGAGAGCACAGGCTCAAGGTACCCCGCGGGCCGGCTCACTTCTCTGGCCGAACTCATGCCAGGGGCGACTCGCAAGCTCGGGACGCTCAAGGCCAGCGATGGAGGCGAGGCCTGCGGAGGTTACTCCTTAGCAGATTCCGCCGACTTGGCAGGAGGGATCCTGTAGGGCCACAGTCAGAAAAGGGAGCAGCGATTGAGGAATTACAAGAATGAAGAACTTACTCATCTATGGCAAAGTACTTCTTACGCTTCAGCGGCCGGTAGGGGCGCTCACTTCCACTCGAGGACTCCTTCCTCTTGCGGAGGGCGTCGAAGTCTATGCGGAACCGACCTAAGCTCTCAACGTGAGGGCCGGCACGAGGCGCGGACGAAGAAGCACCTAGGCAGCCTGCCTCCGTGGCACCAAGCTGGGAGGAGCGATCGGGCCCCACTCCTTGATGGCTTGCCGAGGCCTCAGGGGCTCCAGCCTCGGGAGCCACAGGTTGCACCCCCTCATTAACGACCGCCTCAGGGCGGGCCTCGCAAGCTCCGGCGGGTGACGCCTCAGGAGCCCCGTGCGACACCAACACCACGGCACCAGAGCCTCCAGCCTCAAGCGATGCTTGCCTCCCTGCAGCCGCTCCTGAGGCAAGATCGGTGTTGGCGACAGGGAAGGGAGCAACAGCGAGCGGATTCTCGCGAGGACCCACAAGGCCAGCCGGGAGCAACCCCCATTCGTCGAAGTGAGGCATCTGCCTCGCGAACTCAGCCCCGCCCGAGCAGAGATACAGGAGGCTGCCCCCATGCCGAATATCACCCGGCGAGGGATCGCCTGTCAAGACCTCAAGCACCTTCTTCAGCTTTTCGGGCGCCAGCTCCATATCCTGGAGCCTCATGCGGTCCTGGTATCTGGTCATGGCCCACATCGATCGAGAGTGGCGCTGGAGAGGAGCGATGCAACAGTGGAGGAACTCCATCACCACCCGGGGCGCAGTCACGCTGAGCTTTCTCAACCTCTCCAGTCGGCGCCAAACAAAGGATGGACGGGGGCTCACGAGCTGCTCGTGGCCCCAACCCCGATTGGGGATAGCAGGCAAAGTCGGGTGCGAGAGCAGGGGGCTGGGCACTCCGACATCCACGAACAGCCACCGCGTCCGGAACCCGCTCATGGAAGGTGGAAGGCCGAAATCAATCCCCGAGGCGGCCATCTCTCGCACGGCTTGGAAGCTCACACAGCCCGAGCACTGCAATGGGTCGGTCAGGCGCAAGGAGAAGAAGTGGCGCAAGAGGGCAATGGAAGGAGCAATGCCCACCATGGCTTTGCAGACAAAGGCGAAGATAGCAAGAAGGGTAATAGATTGAGGATCAAGATGCATCATATGGATCTGATAGTGGGAAAGCACCGCATTGAAAAAGGCGGAGAAAGGAGGAACCAAGCCGGCCCACAGGGCGTCAGCGAAGAATCGAACCTCTGTGACGATCCTGTCAACGGAGGCATGGGGCGTAAAGCCAAGCGTCGTCTTTCCTTTTCGTTGAAGCTGGGCGAGGTGGGCGGAGCTTGTCCAAGGCTTCGGGTTGCGTATCGGCGGCCCCGACGGGGGGCGCGATTGCGGGAGGCGAAGCTAGAAGCGAGAACACGGGCTTCTTCCCTTTCTCCTTTTGTTGGCCCCATGGAGCGAAGGCGAGCTCAAGTCAGATTAGGCGGAAGCAGAGGTTCAAGGAAGAAAGGGAACAGAAGCTCGCGAGGCGAAAGGGAAATAAATGTGTAAAACCGTGGCCGCCTAGCACAGGAGGATATTGGGGAGCATGGGAGCGAAGACGCCCCCGTCAATCAACCGCCGTGGGTGACCAAGGCCGCGAGCTGTTGGAGCCAGGCGCTCCGCACTTGCCCTTTGGCTTATTTGCTAAGCCAAGTCGGCCTTGGGCGGGGCTACCGTCGTGATTACGAGAATGCGGGTCCCAGTTGCTGCTGCGGCTGTGGTGTGGCTCGGTAGTGGCCAGTATGGCCCTTCTTCTTCAACCCAAGTTCAAGACCCTCGCGAGGAGCCAAGCCTCGCGGGGTGGGCAAGACAAGGCCTCCTCAAGGGCGGCCTCACCATGCAGGCTCACGAGAAGGCGAAGAGATCAAGGCAAGCAGTACCTCGCGAGGTGCTCATGACGCAAGCCATGACGATCCAGACCATGTGGGTGCCAGGCGGGCGCCAGCCTGCGCAGCGTCCTCGTTTCCTCTTTGGTGCAAAGGGGGCAGGTGCAGGCGTGGAGTACCGAGGCATAAGGCAAAGGTTTCCATATCGGTGCAACGAGACCAAGACCAGCAGCACGGCAGGACGGAGGTCACCGTGGATCCCAATACGGCATCATCACTAGTGCCTTTGGAAGTCGAAGACCACCTTTAGTCAGGATAGCTTGTACTAGCTGTCCCCCTTCAAAATGGCCGTTGTTGGCTCCCTTCCCGCTCAATATCTGGGAAGAGGACCAGGGCCTCTATATATAGAGATAGCCACGACAGTAGAGAGCATCTACTCCTTCCCAAGTAGAACACCGCACCAGCTCAAGAACACCTCTCGCGAGCCTGTTCTTCCTCTGTACTGTTCGCCATGAGCCCCAGAGGCAATCCACCACGCCACACACTGGATTAGGGTATTACACCACAAGTGGCCCGAACCAGTATGAACCTTGTGTCTCTTCCGTTGTTCATCGTGCTAGCTAGATTCGCGATGAGGTTTTGGGGCGTGGATCGGTAGGGAGAAGATCTTTGTGCGCACCCCAGAGTTCGAACCTGAAGGGTTTTGCCGGAACCCGATATCCGAAGGAGTTCCCCGAAGAGCATGGAGCCTACGTTGTCTTCACGAGACAAGCTGATGACAGGCGCAGCCGGCGCTGGCAGCACCAAGAGGTCAATGCTGTCGCCTCCAAGGTTCCAGAGTTCATGCACTGGTATGAGAAGCCCATCAGCTGGAGTCGAGCTGACCACCCGGAGGTGATGCCTTCTCCGGATTCCTATGCCTTGGTGTTGGATGCCACCTTTGCTACAGAGAGGCGAGCTGCTCGGTTCTCACGAGTCCTGATAGATGGTGGTAGCAGTATCAATATCCTTTACCGCGATATCATGGAGAAGCTGAACATCAAGACGAAGCAACTCCTGCCCAGTCGGACCGTCTTCCATGGTATTGTACCCGACCTTTCCTGCTCACCAATCGGCAAGATCAAGATAGATGTCCTCTTCGAAGACAAAGATCACCTCCGCCGTGAAGCGGTTTGATTTGAAGTGGTGGACCTGGAGAGCCCCTATCATGCATTACTTGGCCGACCTACTCTGGCCAAGTTCATGGCTTTGCCCCACTATGCCTACCTCAAGATGAAAATGCCAAGCACCAAGGGCATCATCACCATAGACAGAGACTACAAGAAGTTGTCCGCCTGTGCTACAGCAAGCAGCAGGCTGGCCGAGTCCCTTGTGATTTCTGTAGAGAAGAAGATCCTTGACCGGGTTGTAGCCATGGCCGGCAAGCAACCGGTCCTGTCGCCGGACCCCAAGGAGTCGGAAACTCAGGGCTCCTTCCAGCCGGCCAAGGAAACCAAGAAGATACCTTTGGGCCCAGACCACCTAGAGAGGTTCGCTCTTGTAGGAACCAACCTTGATAGCAAATAGGAAAGCGACCTCGTCGATTTCCTCCATGGGAATCGGGATATATTTGCATGGCCCCCCAAGGACATGTCAGGTGTTTCAACGGATTTCGCCGAGCACAAGCTACACGTCAGAGCAGATGCAAAACCAGTCAAGTAACCCCTATGCCGACTGTTGGAGGAAAAGAGAAGAAATGTTGGTGAAGAGATAGCCCGGCTTCTAGTAGCCGGCTTCATTATGGAAGTGTTCTTTCCATAATGGCTTGCCAACCCAGTCCTTGTACTAAAGAAGAAGAATAGGTGGTGCGTGTGTATTGATTATACCAGCCTCAACAAAGCCTGCCCAAAAGATTCGTTTGCCTTGCCTCGGATTGATCAAGTGATAGACTCCACAGCCAGATGTGAGCTGTTGAGTTTCTTGGATGCCTACTCAGGGTACCATCATATTAAGTTGGACCCGGCCGGCTGCCTGAAGACCGCCTTCATCATACCATTCAGAGCCTTCTGCTACCTAACTATGACATTCGGCTTGAGAAATGCCGGTGCCACTTTTCAGCATTGCATGCAGAAATGCCTCCTCAAGCAACTCGGCAGAAATGCCCATGTCTATGTAGATGATATTGTGGTGAAGACGGAGAAGCGCGACACCCTGCTGGAAGATCTCAAGAAAATGTTTGACACTCTACGCCACTTTCAGATCAAGCTCAACCTCGAGAAATGCGTCTTTGGGGTACCAGCCGGCCAGCTCCTAGGCTTCTTGGTCTCTGAACGCAGCATTGAGTGCAACCCTATGAAGATCAAGGCCACCAAGAGGATGGAGATTCCCACCCGGCTGCGAGATGTCCAGAAGTTCACCGGGTGCTTGGCTTCCCTTAGCCGCTTCATCAGTCAGCTTGGAGAGAAGGCTCTTCCCCTGTACCAGCTCATGAAGAAAACCACTCACTTTGAGTGGAATGACCAGGCGGATGAGGCTTTTCACCAGCTGAAGAAGACATTGACTACACCGCCTGTCCTGGTGGCTCTGAGTAACAAAGAGCCCATGCTCCTTTACATTACCGCAACTAGCCGGGTGGTCAGCACAGTCATCGTGGTTCAACGCCCAGAAGACGGCAAGGCACAGCCGGTCGAGAGGCCTGTGTATTATTTAAGCGAAGTACTGTTGGCCTCAAAGCAGAACTACCCCCACTACCAGAAGATGGGTTATGGTGTGTACTTTGCGGCCAAGAAGCTCAAACCATACTTTCAAGAGCACCCCATCATTGTGGTTTGCACTGCCCCACTGGCCAAGATCATGGGCAGCCGAGATGCTTCATGCTGTGTGGCCAAATGGGCAATCGAGCTGCCTCCTTACACCATCTTCTACCAGCCTCGCACCGCCATCAAGTCCCAAGTGTTGCCTTCTAT
Source organism: Aegilops speltoides (assembly GCA_021437245.1). Classification (NCBI taxonomy): domain Eukaryota; kingdom Viridiplantae; phylum Streptophyta; class Magnoliopsida; order Poales; family Poaceae; genus Aegilops; species Aegilops speltoides. The sequence continues at coordinate 458,333,497 of CM038144.1, forward strand.
CTGCCGCCAGCACCGGACTCCACCCATTGGCGGATGCACTTTGATGGCTCCAAGATGTGCACCGGTTTGGGAGCCGGCATCATCCTCACCTCTCCCAAAGGCGACAAGCTCAGATACACATTGCAAATCCACTTCGCCGCCTCCAACAATGTGGTCGAGTATGAGGCGCTTTTACATGGCTCCGGCTGACCAAAGAACTCGGCATCCGCCGGATCCTGTGCTACGGTGACTCCAACTTGGTGGTCCAATAGTCGTCCGGCGACTGGGACGCCAAAGATGCAAACATGGCGAGCTACTTCTTCCTTATTCAGCAACTCAGCGGATATTTCAAAGGGTGCGAGTTCCTTCACATGCCACGAGCCGACAACGAGCAAGCAGATGCCCTGGAATGAATCGGCTCCACTCGGCAAGCCATACCAACCGGCATCTCCCTTCAATGCCTCCTCAAGCCGTCTGTCAAGCCTTCACCAGAATCAGATTCCATCTTCGTGTCGGCCGACCCCGAAGCAGTCGGATCCAGCCCGGGGACTTCGGCAGGCGGCTCGGGGGGCTGCAGCAGCCGCACCCGGCAGGGGGACTTCAGAGCCCGGCCTGGGGACTGCAGCAGGCGGCCCGGGGACTTCAATGACACAACAAGTGGTGGCCGACTCCAACCCACCACCTACCAGCCCAACCGCCCTAGTTGCAGTGGTCGTGCTGACAATAGAAGAAGTCGCAACTCCATCATGGGCCCAGCCCATCATCAACTTTCTGGTGAACAAAGAGCTGCCAGCTGATCAAATCTCGGCCCGGCAAGTTCAGCGTCGGGTAGGAGCCTACACAATATTAAACAGAGAGCTCGTCAGGTGCAGCGTGACTGGAGTCTTCCAGTGTTGCGTAGAGCCAGAGAAAGGCACGGCGATCCTCAAAGATATTCACCAAGGCGAGTGCGGCCACCATGCGGCTTCAAGAACACTTGTTCCCAAAGCTTTCGGCCATGGCTTCTTCTAGCCGACTGCTTTGGAAGACGTCAAAGATTTGGTCACACACTGCAAGGGGTGTCAAAAGTTCAGCTCCAAGCAGCATCTACCGGCTTCTGCACTCAAGACCATCCCCCTCACCTGGCCCTTTGCCATCTAGGGGCTAGACATGGTGGGCTCATTCAAGACGGCACGCGGCGGCATGACTCATCTGCTTGTCGCCGTTGACAAATTCACCAAGTGGATTGAAGAAAAGCCAATCAAGAAGCTGAATGGGCCGACTGTTGTGACCTTCATCGCAGATATCACCGTTCGGTATGGCATATCACACAGCGTCATCACCGATAATGGCACAAATTTTGCCAAAGGAGCATTGGCCCGTTTCTACGCAACGCAGGGCATCCGACTGGACTTAGCGTCCGTTGCCCATCCGCAGTCAAACGACCAAGTCGAGCGAGCAAACAGCCTCATCCTCTCCGGCATCAAGCCCCGACTGGTTGAGCCACTGGAGTGCTCGACCGACTGCTGGATCGACGAGCTACCGGCCATCCTCTGGAGCCTGCGCACCACTCCAAACAAGTCAACTGGCTTCACTCCCTTCTTCCTTGTGTATGGTGTCGAGGCCGTCATCCCAACTGACATCGAGTTCGACTCACCTCGCGTCACCATGTACACGCAGGCGGAGGCGAAGGAAGCATGAGAAGACAGCGTCGATCTGCTGGAAGAGGGCCGGCTGTTGGCACTCAGCCGGTCCGCCATCTACCAGCAGAGCCTGCACCACTACCACAATCGGAAGGTCAAGCCAAAATCCTTCCAAGAGGGAGACCTTGTGCTCCGGCTGATCCAGTGAACAGCCGGCCAGCATAAGCTCTCGGCCCCTTGGGAAGGCCCCTTCGTCATCAGCAAGGCCTTGGGCAACGACTCCTACTACCTGACGATGCACAGAAGCCCAGGGCATGTAAGAGGGACGACTCCGACAAGGAATCAGAGTGCCCATGGAACAAATCTCCTTCGAAGATTTTATAGTTGATGCAGTATGTACCATGCTTGTTGGGGAACGTAGTAATTTCAAAAAATTTCCTACGCACATGCAAGATCATGGTGATGACATAGCAACGAGAGGGGAGAGTGTTGTCCACGTACCCTCGTAGACCGTAAGCGGAAGCGTTATGACAACGCGGTTGATGTAGTCGTACGTCTTCACGATTCGACCGATCCAAGCACCGAACGTACGACACCTCCGAGTTCAGCACACGTTCAGCTCGATGACAATCCCCGGGCTCCGATCCAGCAAAGCTTGGGGGATGAGTTCAGTCAGCACGACGGCGTGGTGATGATGATGATGTTCTACCAGTGCAGGGCTTCGCCTAAACTCCGCGACGATATGAGCGAGGTGGAATATGGTGGAGGGGGCACTGCACACGGCTAAGGAACGATCCTTAGATCAACTTGTGTGTCTATGGGGTGCCCCCCCCCCGTATATAAAGGAGCAAGGGGGGAGGCCGGCCGGCCCTTGAGGGTGCGCCAAGGAGGAGGAGTCCTCCTCCTAGTAGGAGTAGGACTCCTCCTTTCCTACTCCTACTAGGAGGGGAAGGAAGGGGAAGGAAAGAGGCGCCCCTAGTCCACCTCGGACCCGGAGGAGAGGCGCGCTGCCACCCAGCCGCCCTCCTCTTCCCACTAAGGTCCATGTGGCCCATTAACTCTCCCGGGGTTCGGTAACCCTCCCAACTCCGATTTTCTCCAAAACGTCTGGAACACTTCGGTGTCGAATATAGTCGTCAATATATCAATCTTTATGTCTCGACCATTTGAGACTCCTCATCATGTCCGTGATCACATCCGGGACTCGAACAAACTTCGGTACATCAAAACTTATAAACTCATAATAAAACCGTCATCGTAACGTTAACAGTGCGGACCCTACGGGTTCGAGAACTATGTAGACATGACCTAAAACTATTCTCGGTCAATAACCAATAGCGGAACCTGGATGCCCATATTGGTTCCTACATATTCTACGAAGATCTTTATCGATCAAACCGCATAACAACATCGTTGTTCCTTTGTCATCGGTATGTTACTTGCCCGAGATTCGATCGTCGGTATCCAATACCTAGTTCAATCTTGTTACGGCAAGTCTCTTTACTCGTTACGTAATGCATCATCCGTAACCAACTCATTGGTCACATTGCTTGCAAGGCTTATAGTGATGTGCATTACCGAGAGGGCCCTGAGATACCTCTCCGACAATCGAAGTGACAAAACCTAATCTCGAAATCGCCAACTCAACATGTACCTTTGGAGACACCTGTAGTACTCCTTTATAATCACCCAGTTACATTGTGACGTTTGGTAGTACTCAGTGTTCCTCCGATGGCAGGAGTTGCATAATCTCATTGTTACAGGAACATGTATAAGTCATGAAGAAGGCAATAGCAATATACTAAACGATCAAGTGCTAGGCTAACGAAATGGGTCATGTCAATCACATCATTCTCCTAATGATGTGATCCCATTAATCAAATGACAACACATGTCTATGGTTAGGAAACACAACCATCTTTGATTGATGAGCTAGTCAAGTAGAGGCATACTAGTGACTATATGTTTGTCTATGTATTCACCCATGTATCATGTTTCCGGTTAATACAATTCTAGCATGAATAATAAACATTTATCATGATATGAGGAAATAAATAATAACTTTATTATTGCCTCTAGGGCATATTTCCTTCAATGCTATCTTTTATTTTAAATACAAGACATCAGGTCCCCGAGGGGCACTCGAGGACTACCCTCTTTTATCTATATGATAAGTTTTATTCCTATGAATGTGTTACTACATTTTTTCGCCTTGCACCGGGATCGACCAGTCGGCCTGGGGGCTTGCCGCCTTGTATTATGTTAGTGCTACCTGCAGTCGGACAAGTAGTGTGCTAGCATCTAAGTCCTCTCTTGCCACAAGCCGCAGCTCGTAGAGCGGCTGTCCGGCTGGCAAGAGTCAAAGGCAGGAAATGGTGCCCACATGAAAAATGGCTAAGGACCAACGCACTTACATAACATAAGCCGACTCCCCGCCTTGCCGACCGCCTGCTGAGCAGCCGGCCGGCCGGCTTCTCACTTACCTTGCTACGTCCTAAAAAGCCGAAGTACTTGTCCTCCCAAAACGGCTAAGCACTTGTTCCAGCCACAGTTCACAGAGCGGCTGTCCGGCTGGCAAGGTGGCAGCTAAGGGAGGGCGGCAAAGGAAAAAGCAGAAAAGGACCCAAAAGCAAGCAAAGTCAGAATGCAGCACAAGCATAGCACATGCGGAATGATATTTACATAAACCAAGGCTTTCAAAGACGGAATTCAACACAGTTTGAATACACCCCCAGTGGATGGAACTGCGCGAATACAAGTAGGAACAATTGTATTGGCGCCCCTAGTTGGGTCACGCTCGACTGATTTGCCACTAGTTTTTCAATAATTGCGGTTTTGCCCAGCTCACTTCACTTGCCTTGTGTTTTTGCCCTTCCAGGGCGGCTCCAACCAATGAGCAGTCGCCACGTGGCGAATCATGATTGGTCGGAACCGCCCCAGAAGGGCAAAAACACAAGGCGAGTGAAGTGAGCTGGGCAAAACCGCAATTATTGAAAAAATAGGGGCAAATCAGTCGAGCGTGACCCAACTAGGGGCACGAATGCAAAAATCCCCAACAAGTATTGTTCAAAAGACTATTAGGCAGAAAGATAAAGATAAGACTGGCCGCCTAGGCCAAGGGAGCAGCGGGCGAGTCTGGCTGGTTGGTGGAGACGGTGGCACCGGCTGGTGGAGTGGCCGTTGGTGAGTCTTGGCTTGGTCATCCCCAGCAGCAGTCGGCGTGTTCGCACGCGGCTCGTTGCTAGAGGCACGGTCGGGTTGAGGCTGGTCGTCTGCTCCATCGTCTGGCGTAGCGTCTTCGCCGTCCTCGCCCTCCTCGTCTTTGCCCTCGTCGCTGGAGTCGATCTCCTCTGCTGAGTCCTTGCTGTCCTTCGGTTCAGCCTGAACTAGTCTGCCGGCACCTCAACACCGTCCTCGTTCAGCTCGGGGACGAAGATGCTGGTGTCGATGTATTCGGCGATCGCCACGGCGCGATGAATGAGAGCGGGCCTCACCGCCACCAACTCCTCGTTGGGCTCCTGTCGGAACATGGCTAGCTGGGCTAGATCCAGCCCAGGGTACCATGCCCTGACAAACTCCAAGGCCCGCCTGGCACCTGCCCGGGCCGAGCAGGCCTTCCACGCCTCGAAGCGGCCGACTGCCACATCCAGCCAGTCGGCAATCCGACTGGGGGTGCATGGAGCCGGGATGTCAGGCCAGAGGGCGGAGATCACCTGAGCTCCGACACGCTCCAGCCGGTGGAGCATCCGATGAGCTGGCTGGAGACGGGTCTGGATGGCTAGGAGCTGCTCGCCGAGCGTCCGGTGAGTGTTCGACGTGATCTTTGCGCCAGCCTGCCTCCGCTCTTCGCGGTTGGCTTCGATGGCTTGGCTAGTGGCGACGGCATAGCCAGGGAAGTACTCTGCTCAAAATGAAAAAAATAAGAGGTCAGAAGCCGGACCGTATAACGGTCGGCAGGGGAAAGAAGAAGAAGGCAACTCACTGTCGACCATGTCCTCGATCCGGCCGTAGCCGTCGTTTAGCGCCCTCTCCGCATCAGCCCAGTTCATTGCCTGGGTCTCATACTCGGCCTGGAGGGTGGTCTCGCTGTCCTTCGCCGCCTGAAGGGCCGCCTTGTGAAGCTCCTCCTGGTCAGCCAGCTTCCTGGCCAGGTGGTCGCGCTCCTGGGCCACCTTGCTGCACTCCTCCTCCTTGGCGTGCAGCGCGGTTTGGGCCTTGCCCAACTGTTGCTGCAAGGCGGTGTTGGCCTCTACAAAGACAGAAAAGAAGGATGGTTAGTAAGCAAGAAAGAAAACGAGAAGTCGCCAGAAGAGATCCGGCCCGACTGCTCAGCAGTCGGACCGAATCTCGGGGACTACAGCCAGCGGGTGCGCTGACACGCCCCTGCGAGAGAAAGAAGGCGGAGTGCTTACTCCAGCTGTCGAACAAGTCGGCGGTCCGCTGGGCCAGCTCCCGGACATGGGAGTTGAAGGCGGCCGCGCGGAGATTATGATAGTCCTGCAATAAAGACAACAGACAAGAAAGAAAGGAAATTAGCACTTGAGCTTACTTGAAAGTTCCAGGCCGCCTACTCAGCAGCCGGCCCAGAACTCGGGGACTACACCCAGTGGGTGCGCTGACGCGCCCCCACGAAAGAATACAGGAATAAAAAACAAGAAGCAAGAAACATACCCTGATGGCTGTCAGCGATGCCAGGAACTCCTGGTTGTATTTATGGAGGGCGGCGGCCTGAGCCTGGAGCCGAGCTCGAACGTCCTATGTCACCGCGTTCAGTGCGTCCTTTCGCCCCCAAGCGTCCACTTCGGCGAGCTGATGCTAGCGGCCTCCAGCTCCAGGGCCGACGAGCTTGCGCCCCTGGCCTCCTGCGGTTGTGGCGCCGAGGCCGCCTTCTCCGTGCGCCGGCGTGCCGGAGAGCGGACTGCGGGGTCCGCCCCCGCCGCCAGTCCACCGCCAACCGGCGGCGCCGGTGGTGCATTGGGCTGGCCGCCTTGGTCCTCGACGGTCAGCACCAGCGGAGGCACATCCGCCCCCAGGGCGATGCCGTCGCCCCCTCCCTCTCCATGGACGGCTGGTCACCACCGGCTCCTTCACGCGTCACCAAGTCTTCGGGTGCGGGTGGCATGACGCGGAGAGGGACGACAAGTTGCGGGGTTTGGCTGCGTGCGGCCTCTTCCGCCTGCGCCTTGGCCGCGACGTCCGCTTGGGCCTTGGTCACGGCGTCAGCTTGCGCCTTGGCGGCCTTGTCCGTCTCCTCCTGCGATGCCTTGGCCGCTACCGCCTTCTGCCGCTCCGCCTCCTGCTCCTCGCGCGCCTCCTGCGCGTTCCTCTCCGTCGCCGCCTGGAGCTCGGCATGCTGGTTGATGTCTACTACGCAACCTTCTCCTTGTAGACGTTGTTGGGCCTCAGAGTGCAGAGTTTTGTAGGACAGTAGCAAATTTCCCTCAAGTGGATGACCTAAGGTTTATCAATCCGTGGGAGGCGTAGGATGAAGATTGTCTCTCTCAAGCAACCCTGCAACCAAATAACAAAGAGTCTCTTGTGTCCCCAACACGCCCAATACAATGGTAAATTGTAGAGGTGCACTAGTTCGGCGAAGATATGGTGATACAAGTGCAATATGGATGGTAGATATAGGTTTTTGTAATCTGAAAATATAAAAACAGCAAGGTAACTAATGATAACAGTGAGCACAAACGATATTGCAATGCTAGGAAACAAGGCCTAGGGTTCATACTTTCACTAGTGCAAGTTCTCTCAACAATAATAACATAACTGGATCATATAACTATCCCTCAACATGCAACAAAGAGTCACTCCAAAGTCACTAATAGCGGAGAACAAATGAAGAGATTATGGTAGGGTATGAAACCACCTCAAAGTTATCCTTTCTTATCGATCTATTCAAGAGTCCATAGTAAAATAACACGAAGCTATTCTTTCTGTTCAATCTATCATAGAGTTCATACTAGAATAACACCTTAAGACACAAATCAACCAAAACCCTAATGTCACCTAGATACTCCAATGTCACCTCAAGTATCCGTGGGCATGATTATACGATATGCATCACATAATCTTAGATTCATCTATTCAACCAACACAAAGTACTTCAAAGAGTGCCCCAAAGTTTCTACCAGAGAGTCAAGAGAAAAACGTGTGCCAACCCCTATGCATAAGTTCATTGAACCTGCAAGTTGATCACCAAAACATACATCAAGTAGATCACGTGAATATCCCATTGTCACCACAGATAAGCATGACAAGAGATACATCAAGTGTTATCAAATCCTTAAAGACTCAATCCGACAAGACAACTTCAAGGGGAAAACTCAATTCATCACAAGAGAGTAGAGGGGGAGAAACATCATAAGATCCAACTATAATAGCAAAGCTCGCGATACATCAAGATTGTATCACCCCAAGAACATGAGAGAGTGAGATCAAACACATAGCTACTGGTACATACCCTCAGCCCCGAGGGTGAACTACTCCCTCCTCGTCATGGAGAGCGCAGGCGATGACGAAGATGGCCACCAATGATGGATCCCCCCCTCTGGCAAGGTGCTGAAACGGGCTCCCGAGAGGTTTTTTGGTGGCTACAGAGGCTTGCGGCGGCGGAACTCCCGATCTATTGTGTTGCCCGATGTTTTTAGGGTATATGGACATATATAGGCGAAAGAAGTCGGTCAGGGGAGCCACAAGGGGCCTACGAGGGTGGGGGCGCGCCCAGGAAGGTAGGGCGCGCCTCTCTGCCTCGTGGCTTCCTCGTTGCTTCCCTTACGTGCACTCCAAGTCTCCTGGATTGCTTCCGTTGTAAACATAACTCTCCTGAAGGTTTCATTCCGTTTGGACTCCGTTTGATATACCTTTTCTTCGAAACACTGAAATAGGCAAGAAAACAGCAATTTGGGTTGGGCCTCCGGTGAATAGGTTAGTCCCAAAAATAATATAAAAGTGCTTAGTAAAGCCCATAAACATCCAAAACAGATAATATAACAGCATGAATGCTTCATAAATTATAGATACGTTGGAGACGTATCAGCATCCCCAAGATTATATCCTGCTCGGCTCGAGTAGGTAAATGATAAAAATAATAATTTATGGAGTCTGAATGCTAGCAGGTGCATAAGTTTGATCAATGATAATTTCAATCTCCTTTTCTAGCATCATTATATGTCATAACAGCAACTCATCTCATAAAACTTCTCATGATCAAGTAACAAGCTATTCAAACGTTAAAGCATAGACCATAAACTTTCTGGAAAACTAGCGAACTATGTTCTTTGTCATCAAACAATTGCAATTCATCTTTTTTCAGGAAGGGTCTATGTAAGAGCTTTGATTTTAGCAAATCCGACATACTCAACTATCATATAGTCTTCCATGATTGCTACTGCTCAAAGCATGTTTTTAGAACAAATAGCATCGATCAAACACAGAGAAAGATAGGGGCTTAATGTTTCGCCTCCCAACTTACTTATCATATAGATAATTGTTAACAATAACAATTCATGATCAAATATATTTGAATGGCCATATATCCTTAGATCTTTCCCCATCACATGATGCTTGCCAACTAAAGAGTAGGTTGGAATGAGAAGGAATACTACCGACTCTTGCATAAAAGTAAAGGATAGGCCCTTCGCAGAGGAAAGCAGGGATTTGCAGAGGTGCCACAGCTCGATTTTGAAATAGAGATAAATAATTTTGAGAAGTATGGTTTCATTTTCAACATAATAACCAAGGGTTCCCAGTTTCTTCCACACTGGATACATTATAGGCGGTTCCCAAACAGAATGGTAAAGTTTTTACTCCTCCTCCACTAACAATCATCAATCCATGGCTTGCCCGAAACAACGGGGGCCTTCAACTAACAACAATCCTGGGGGAGTTTTGTTTGCAATTATTTTGATTTGATTTTGATCTTTTGATCATGGGACTGGGCATCCCAATTTCCAGCCATTTTTCTCGTGAACGATGAGCGGAGTCCACTCATTGTGAGAATAACCCACCTAGCATGGAAGATACTGACAGCTCCTAGTCGCTACATGAGCGATTCGGGCATACAAAACAGATTATTATTTGAAGGTTTAGAGTTTGGCACATGCAAATTTACTTGGAATGGCAGGTAAATGCCGCATATAGGTAGGTATGGTGGACACTCATGGAAGAAACTTGGTTCAAGGAATTTGGATGCACAAGCAGTATTCCCGCTTAGTACAGATATTTTGGCTAGCAAAGGATTCTAAATAGCAAGCACCACATGTTGGAGGATCTATAACAATATAACTTCTATACAAATATACCCAAGCATAACTCATTACGTTTCTTCCTTGTCCAATTTCAACTAATTAGCTCAGGTTTGAAAATAATTAATGGGGCTCACAATCATAGAAGATGTCTAAGATAGTATATTTATATGTGAAATCTCTCTTTCTTCAATATTCTTTCATGAATTGTTCAAGTGACCAATACAATGTTTGCTAACCTTCAATAAATTTACCGCCTCTACTTCTTAGATGTGAAGTCATTACTCCCAATGGGGTAAGCATGTGAAACATATATAATTTCAGATTTATGACAATCAACTCATTCAACCATTTACTCATAGGATATAACTGAAGCACACGAGTAAATGACAAACTACTCCAAAAAGATATAAGTGAAGATCAATGAGTAGTTAAATAATTATGTAGCTATGTGAAGACTCTCTCTCATTTAAGAATTTTATATCTTGGTATTTTATTCAAACAGCAAGCAAAGCAAAATAAATGACATGACGCTCCAATCAAAACACATATCATGTGGTGAATAAAAATATAGCTCCAAGTAAAGTTACCGATGGACGAAGACGAAAGAGGGGATGCCTTCCTGGGCATCCCCAAGCTTAGGCTCTTGGTTGTCCTTGAATATTACCTTGGGGTGCCTTGGGCATCCCCAAGCTTAGGCTCTTGCCACTCCTTATTCCATAGTCCATCGAATCTTTACTCAAAACTTGAAAACTTCACAACACAAAACTCAACAGAAAACTCGTAAGCTCCGTTAGTATAAGAAAATAAATCACCACTTAGGTACTGTTATGAACTGATACATCTCCAATGTATCTACAATTTTTGATTGTTCGATGCTATTATATTACCCGTTTTGGATGTTTATGGGCTTTACTCTACACTTTTATATCATTTTTGGGACTAACCTACTAACCGGAGGCCCAGCCCGATTTGCTGGTTTTCATGTGCCTATTTTAGTGTTTCGAAGGAAAGGAATATCAAACGGAGTCCAAACGGAATGAAACCCTTGGGAGTGATCTTTTTGGAACAAACACAATCCAGGGGACTTGGAGTGGACGTCAAGCAACAAACAAGGCGGCCACGAGGGTGCCCGGTGCGCCCCCCACCCACGTGGGCCCCTCGTTGCTCCACCGACCTACTTCTTCCTCCTACATATACCCACGTACCCCAAAACATCCAGGAGCACCACGAAAAACTATTTCCATCGCCGCAAACTTTTGTATCCGCGAGATCCCATCTTGGAACCTTCACTGGCGCTCCACTGGAGGGGGAATCGACCATGGAGGGCCTCTACGTCATCTCCAAGGCCTCTCCGATGAGTTGTGAGTAGTTTACCACAGACCTTCGGGTCCATAGTTATTAGCTAGATGGCTTCTTCTCTCTGTTTGAATCTCAATACAAAGTTCTCCTCGGTCTTCTTGGAGATCTATTCGATGTAACTCTCATTTTGCAGTGTGTTTGTCGAGATCCGATGAATTGTGGGTTTATGATCAAGTTTATCTATGAGAAATATTTGAATCTCCTCTGAATTCTTTTATGTGTGATTAAGTTATCTTTGCAAGTCTCTTCGAATTATCAGTTTGGTTTGGCCTACTAGATTGATCTTTCTTGCAATGGGAGAAGTGCTTAGCTTTGGGTTCAATCTTGCGGTGTCCTTTCCCAAAGGATGTTAGGGCAAGCAAGGCACACATTGTATTGTTGCCATCGAGGATAAAAGGCTGGGGTTTATATCATATTGCATGAGTTTATCCCTCTACATCATGTCATCTTTCTTAATGCGTTACTCTGTTCTTCATGAACTTAATACTCTAGATGCAGGCAGGAGTCGGTCGATGTGTGGAGTAATAGTAGTAGATGCGCAATCATTTCGATCTACTTGTCATGGACATGATGCCTATAGACATGATCATGCCTACATAATATCATAACTATGCACTTTTCTATCAATTGCTCGATAGTAATTTGTTCACCCACCATAATACTTATGCTATCTTGAGAGAAGCCACTAGTGAAACCTATGGCCCCCGGGGTCTATCTTTTATAATATAAGTTTCCATCTACTTTTATTTGCATCTTTTATTTTCCAATCTATATCATAAAAATATCAAAAAAAAAATCTTATCTTATTATGTCTATCAGATCTCACTTTCTCAAGTTACCGTGAAGGGATTGACAACCCCTTTATCGCGTTGGTTGCGAGGTTCTTGTTTGTTTGTGTAGGTGCGTGGGACTTTTGAGGAGCCTCCTACTGGATTGATACCTTGGTTCTCAAAAACTGAGGGAAATACTTACGCTACTTTGCTGCATCACCCTTTCCTCTTCAAGGGAAAAACCAACTCAAGCTCAAGACGTAGCAAGAAGGATTTCTGGCGCTGTTGCCGGGGAGGTCTTCGTTGAAGTCAAGACATACCAAGTACCCATCACAAATTCATCTCCCTCGCATTACATTATTTGCCATTTGCCTCTCGTTTTCCTCTCCTCCACTTCACCCTTGCAGTTTTATCCGCCCTCTCTTTCTCGTTTGCCTCTCTCTTTCGCTTGTCTTCTTGTGTGCCTGTTTGTCCTTATGGCTTTGCCTAAGAGCACCGACCTTCATCTTAGAAGGTTGGAAGAGATTGAATTAAACATTAGAAGTTTTATGACTTTACAGTTTGAGCATAATAGTTTCTTTAGAAAAGAGCTTAAAGAACAAAAAAGCTTTATGGAGTACATGAACAAAGAGCTTGATGATATGTCTAAAGAATTTATGGTTTGAATTCTCAGATTGCTCGTCTTGAAAAATCAATAGCCCAAATTTCTGATAAGCAAGCCACCTTGGTTAATAAGATGGATGCCAAACCAGAAGGGTTAGAAGAAAATAATGATGAAGATCTAAAAGTTATTGATGTATCCCCTATTAAATCCTTGTTTTGCAATATGAATATTGATAATGATGGGACTGGAGATGAGTCAACTTTAGTTAAAAGCCATCCCAATAATTTGGAGTTTTTAGATCTTGATGCTAAATTTGGTAAAAGTGGGATTGGAGAGGTCAAGACTTTAAATAGCATTGAACCCACTATTATGGATTTCAAGGAATTTAATTATGATAATTGTTCTTTAATAGATTGTATTTCCTTGTTGCAACCCGTGTTGAATTCTCCTCATGCTTATAGTCAAAATAAAGCTTTTACCAAACATATTGTTGATGCCTTGATGCAATCTTATGAAGAAAAACTTAATTTGGAAGTTTCTATACCTAGAAAACTTTATGATGAGTGGGAACCTACTATAAATATTAAAATTAAAGATCATGAGTGCTATGCTTTGTGTGATTTGGGTGCTAGTGTTTCCACGATTCCGAAAACTTTATGTGATGTGCTAGGTTTCCATGAATTTGATGATTGCTCTTTAAACTTGCACCTTGCGAATTCTACCATTAAGAAACCTATGGGAAGGATAAATGATGTTCTTATTATTGCACATAGGAATTTATTGCACATGGGAATTATGTGCCCGTAAATTTTATCGTTCTTGATATAGATTGCAATCTTTCATGTCCTATTATTCTTGGTAGACCTTTCCTTAGAACGATTGGTGCAATTATTGATATAAAGAAAGGGAATATTAGATTCCAATTTCCATTAAGGAAAGGCATGGAACAATTTCCAAGAAATAAGGTTAAATTACCTTATGAATCTATCATGCGAGCTACTTATGAATTGAATGCTGAGGATGGCACTACTTAGATCTTTTCTCGCTTTTATGCCTAGCTAGGGGCGTTAAACAATAGCGCTAGTTGGGAGGCAACCCAATTTTATTTTTGTTTATTGCTTTTTGATTCTGTTTAGTAATAAATATTTCATCTAGCTTATGTTTAGATGTGTTTTTATGTTTTAATTAGTGTTTGTGCCAAGTAGAACCTATAGGATAACCTACGGTAATAGTTAATTCGAATCTGCTGAAAAAACAGAAACTTTTGCACGCACAAAAATAATTTTAGTAATTCGCAGAAACATTCTTTTGCGTTGCTTCTTTTTGCTGTAGATAAATAGATAAATTTTCCAGGACTTCCTAGTTTTGTAGAAGTTTTAGAGTTCCATAAGTATTCGAAAGTTACAGATTGCTACAAATTGTTCTGTTTTTGACAGATTCTGTTTTTCGTGTGTTGTTTGCTTATTTTGATGCATCTATGGCTAGTAACGGGGGGTATGAACCATAGAGAAGTTGGAATACAGTAGGTTTAACACAAATATAAATAAAGAATGAGTTCATTACAGTACCTTATGTAGTGGTTTTTCTTTCTTGCACTAACGGAGCTTATGAGATTTCCTGTTGAGTTTTGTGTTGTGAAGTTTTCAAGTTTTGGGTAAAGATTTGATGGACTATGGAATAAGGAGTGACAAGAGCCTAAGGTTGGGGATTCCCATGGCACCCCAAGATATTCAAGGACAACCAAAAGCCTAAGCTTGGGTATGCCCCGGAAGGCATCCCCTCTTTCATCTTCGTCTATCGGTAACTTTACTAGGAGCTATATTTTTATTCGCCACATGATATGTGTTTTGCTTGGAGCATCATGTATGATATGAGTCTTTGCTTTTTAGATTTCCACGATCATCCTTGCTGTACACACCTTTTGGGATAAACCCACATGATTTAGAATTTATTAGAATACTCTATGTGCTTCACTTATATCTTTTGAGCTAGATAATTTTGCTCTATGTGCTTCACTTATATTTTCTAGAGCACGGTGGTGGCTTTATTTTGAAGAAATTGTTGATCTCTCATGATTCACTTATATTATTTTGAGAGTCTTTTAGAACAGAATGGTATTTGCTACAGTTATAAATTTGGTCCTAGAATGATGAGCATCCAAGTTGGGTATAATAAAAACTATCATAGAAAGTGCATAAAAACACTATGATCAATTTGATGCTTGATAATTGTTTTGAGATATAAAGGTGGTAATGTTAGAGTCATGCTAGTTGGGTAATTATTAAATTGAGAAATACTTGTGTTGAATTTGGCAAGTTCTGTAGCATGCACGTATGGTAAAAGTTATGTGACAAATTTGTTGCATTGGGTGCTCTTTTAATTGTCTTCCTTATGAGTGGAGGTCGGGATCGCGTGATGGTTAACTCCTACCAACCCTTCCCCTAGGAGCATGCGTAGTAGTACTTTGCTTCGAGGGCAAGTAGACTTTTGCAATAAGTATATGAGTTCTATATGACTAATGTGAGTCCATGGATATACGCACACTCACCCTTCCACTTTGCTAGCCTTTATTATGCCGCGCAACCTTCGCCGGTATCATGCACCCATTATTTACCTTCCTCAAAACAGCCACCATACCGACCTATTATGGCATTTCCATAGCCATTCTGAGATATATTGCCATGCAACTCTCCACCGTTCCGTTTATTATGACACGTTCCATCATTGTCATATTGCTCTTTGCACGATCATGTAATTGACATCGTATTTGTGGCAAGGCCACCTTCATAATTTTTCATACATGTCACTCTTGATTCATTGCATATCCCAGTACACCGCCGGAGGCATTCACATAGAGTCATATTTTGTTCTAAGTATTGAGTTGTAATTCTCGAGTTGTAAATCAATAAAAGTGTGATGATCTTCATTATTATAGCATTGTCCCAAGTGAGGAAAGAATGATGAAGACTATGATTCCCCCACAAGTCGGGATGAGACTTCGGACTTTAGAAAAAAAGAGGCCAAAGAAGCCCACCAAATAAAAAATGAGAGAAAAGAGAGAAGGGACAATGCTACTATCTCTTTCCACACTTGTGCTTCAAAATAGCACCATGATCTTCATGATAGAGAGTCTCCTATGTTGTCACTTTCATATACTAGCGGGAATTTTTAATTATAGAACTTGGCTTGTATATTACAATGATGGGCTTCCTCAAAAATTCCCTAGGTCTTCGTGAGTGTCGGTGTCAAAACCGGCGGATCTCGGGTAGGGGGTCCTGAACTGTGCGTCTAGGCGGATGGTAACAGGAGACAAGGGACACGATGTTTTACCCAGGTTCGGGCCCTCTTGATGGAGGTAAAACCCTACGTCCTGCTTGATTAATATTGATGATATGGGTAGTACAAGAGTGGATCTACCACGAGACCAAGGAGGCTAAACCCTAAAGCTAGCCTATGGTATGATTGTTGTAATGTATGCTGTCCTACGGACTAAAGCCGTCCGGTTTATATAGACACCGGAGAAGGCTAGGGTTACACAGAGTCGGTTACAATGGTAGGAGATCTACATTTCCGTATTCGCCAAGCTTGCCTTCCATGCCAAGGAAAGTCCCATCCGGACACGGGACGGAGTCTTCAATCTTGTATCTTCGTAGTCTTGGAGTCCGGCGGACGATGATAGTCCGGCTGTCCGGACACCTCCTAGTCCAGGACTCCCTCAGTAGCCCCTGAACCAGGCTTCAATTACGATAAGTCCGGCGCGCATAATGTTCGGCATTGCAAGGCGGGTTCCTTCCTTGAACAATCCAGAGAAGATCATGAACACCAGGATAGTGTCCGGCTCTGCAAAATAAATTCCACATTCCACCGTAGAGAGAATAAAACGTACACAAGTCCAATCTGCTGACGTATTATGCGGCATGACATCACACCGCTACTAAGCCTTTATTTGAATCGTTTTTTATTATACCACCTCAGCACGTTTAGCGAAGCGGATTCCTTGGCACGTCCTGTCGAAGCAGAGATCGTGTTCCCCTTATTCCGGGATTCTCATCAATACGGACGTGGGTAACCCAACCGCGCCATTGATGGTGGCGCTTGGGAGATAAGCGAGTTTAACCAGGCTAGTTGGGGACGCATAGTCTCCGTCCGCCTATATATAAGGGATAAGGATTTACCTTCTCACCTACACCTTCTCCCTCCTTTGCTTATCCATCTCCGCGCACTCAAGCTCAAACGCTCAAGCTCGCGCATCTCGCCTCAACCTTCTCCGACCATGTCCGGAGCGGGAGGCAAGTGGTTGGCCTCCACCGTTAAGGAGGAGCACATCACCAAGCTGCGCAGCGCCGGATACCTTTCCGGCGACATCGTGCATCGGCTGCCCGACGAGGGGCAGCTCATCCCCACCCCCGGGCCCCATGAGAGGGTTGTTTTCCTCCCCCACTTCCTCCGCGGACTGGGCTTTCGTCTTCACCCTTTTGTCCGAGGGCTCATGTTTTACTACGGCCTGGATTTCCACGATCCGGCGCCAACTTCATCCTCAACATCTCGGCGTTTATCGTCAGTGTGAGGCCTTCCTCTGCATCCGCCCCACTTCGCTGTGGGCTCAAGACCTTCAACGCAAGCGAAGGTTGTGAAGGGCACGCATAGCGAGAATGCGGAGGCGCCATGTTGGGCAAGTTGCCCAACGTCCTTTAACTCGAAGGGCCTTCGTGGACTCGATTAAGGGGTGGCAATCGGGGTGGTTCTACATCACTGAGCCACGCGAACCTACGTGGGCGGCGGCCCCCGAGTTTAGATCTGGCATCCCCACGCAGCTTACCTCCTGGAAAGAGAAGGGCTTGTTGTGGGGCAATCCGAAGGAGCTGACGGGACTCCGAGCCTGTATCCAAAAGCTGGTGAACAACAAGCTCAGGCTCGTCGACGTGGTCCAAGTCATGCTCATCCGCCGGATCCTCCCATGCCAAGAACGGGCATTCAATCTGTGGAAGTTCAATCCGGAACAGCACCAGGCGCTAAGCAGGCTCTTCGACACGACGTACGAAGGCGCCTGGAGGGTGCTGTTTAAGGGCGCCGAAGCCCCCGCATCCGCGACGGAAGATCGCGGATTTCGCTCGCAGCATCCAGCTGACGAGGTAAGTGATTCGACCCCTTTACGGGACACTTGTAGTAAATAGATTGATTCTAAGAGGGTTTCAATCTCTCTCTTCCTTTGGCAGGAATGGATGGAGAAGGCCGAGCAGCTCGTCTGTCTGGCTCCTATGACAGAAGACCCAGTGAACGCCCGTCTAGCGGGGCTGCTGGTTCCGGCACAGCACGTGGTGCCGGAGAAGAAGGCCAAGAAGGTGGCCACGGGGACTCGAAAGAGTTCCCGTAATCAGGCGTCCGACGACGAGGCGGACTCCTCCCCCGAAGACGACGAGGAGGAAGAAGACTCTCTCCCGGAGGAGGGAGAGAGGAAGAGAAAGGCTTCCCCAATAGGGGAGGCCGAAGGGTCCAAGAGGGGGAGAACTATTCCCCCGGACAGCTCCGCCAACACCAACGTTGGCGAGGAGGAGTGGCCTTCAAGGGCCAGGCCTCCTGCAAGATCGTAAGTATCCGGATCTCTGTATAATCTAAAATTTCTTTCGTGCCACATAGTGCCTTTCTAATGTCGCATACCGTCTGCAGTCCGGCCGATGATGATCTCCCCGCTTCTTCGAGCGGGTCGTTGGCCCCGTCGGATGTGGATTCACTTCCGACGGCCTCTACCCCCCGCGCCGATGAGGACGCTGAGGTGGGGTCCCGGAAAGGGGCCCATCAGGAGGAGGCTCCGGAGGTGCCGCAAGGCAGCCTCCCGGACTTTGCACCGGACTCTACGACGGAACCTGCAGTGGTTCCAGAGTCCGGCAGGCGGCCCCTTCGCAAGAAGGACAAGACCGTGACACCGGCGGCCCCCATCCAACCGGAGGCGCCGGACAACTTGTTGGAGGCACTCAAAGGCGCTTCCACCGAGGAAGAACACCGCACTATCATGAGTGCGGTGATTCAGAAGGTTCAGCTCGCCAAGAGTGGGCTGACCGAAGCCTGCAGCAGCCTTCTAACAGGCTTTGAGGTAAGAAGTTAGAATTATGTAATGTAATACCGCATAGACAGTAGCCCGTGATGCTCGGTCCGGTGTTCGGAAAGAAAAGCCGGACTGAGGATCTAAAGAGATATACGCAGGGTTGCTTGAAATATGTCAATATGGGTTTGCAGGCTGCGCTGCTGACCTCTGCCGCACTGGCTGTGGAGGTCGGTGCACTGAAGCAGGATCTCGAGCGGTCCGAGCAAGAGCTCGGCAATGCCAAGAAGCAGCTCGAGGACAAAGAAGGTGTGTAACACCACTTTGAAGATTTACCTTACAGAAAAGGATTTAGGTTGCAAAAAAAAATTAACAAGGATAATATGTGTATTGCAGAGGCCATAAACGAGGTGGCAGCCCTGAAGGAGGCTGTGTCCGCGGCCGAACGCAGTGCGGCCGCGGAACGGGCGGAGCGAGAAAAGCAGGAGGCACAGATGGCGGAAGTGCGGCAAGAGCTCCAGGCTCTCATGGAGAAGCATGAGAGCTTGGACCGTGACTTCAAGACTCGAGAGTCTGAGCTTGCCTCGGCTCTCGAAAGTGCCAAGTCCGCCAAGGCCGAGGCCCGTAAGGCCCTTCAGGAGATTGAAGATGTAAAGAAGATAGCGGCGGGTAAGGCATTTTTCATGCAAAGCAATCATGTTAATGTAAACTACCTGACACTTACCCGCATTCGGAGCTCTCCAGGGGCGTTTGCAGATCTGCCGTGTAGTGTGTCTGATGCCGCCGCATTCTATCGTGGCGAGGAGGGAGCTCGACGGAGAAGGTCTTCGGTGTCGATCTGTTGAGGCCGGCCATCCGGTGCCCCAAGCGACCAAATGAAGCAGTGGTCGAACTCCTACAAGGTAGCCGAGGAGGCCATGAAGGGCCTTATAGTCCGGCTATGGCTCGACAGCCGTGCTCGGAGCTACTTCAGCCTCGTCGGCGGCTGGTGGATGCGTACTGGTGGAGGTCATCAGCGCTCACTTTGTATTGAAGGTGCTCGTCGGGCCCTTGCCCGCACAAAGGTGCATTGGGGCAGGCTGGATGCGGAGAAGCTTCTCACTGACCCACTGCCACCGGGCAAGGAGTATCGGACGCCCGAAACGTATTATAAAACTGTCCTGAAGGGAGCCCGCGATATTGCGGATGAATGCCCTAGAGATGTAATTTTTGAGTGAACTCGCTATGTATTATCCTGTGCGCTGAAAACTTTGTTCATGTGCGCTTTAAGCAACGCTTGTTTTAATTTAAAATATTACCTTCTGTGCGGCCGTTTATAAAGTCTGAGAGATGGCAAGTCATTGGCTTCAGCCCCCAAGCCACAAGTGCTGGGGTGTTCAGGATAAACTTGAGCACCCTTGTTCCCATTTTTGGGTCCATCTAGGAAGGCGCTCAACACAACAAAACAAGGCGACCGGACTTATGATGCTTGAACACTCTCACTTAGCCATAGAATTCTATAATTTTAAATTTCATGAAGCCCCGGTATTCGAAGACCGAATCGGGCGCTATCCACGCCTTCGCTTGACATTATCCGAACTTCGCTCGAAGCGGCGTGAGTCTTTAAGGACCGAAAAGACCTATCGAATAGCGTTCGATCTCGCCTTATCATGCGGTTAGTTTAGCTTTCTCCATCGAGGCGCCGCCTGGCTCAATCGGGCGCAATCGCGATGGTTCTCCCAGTGCCACCTTAGCCGACGAACGGAATGTAAGGCACCAAAACGTGGGGCCGGCAAACCCAACTATTGACCCAAGACATGATTCGAGCCGATTCATATAATGCTATAAGTTCGGGGTGCCGCACTTATGAAAGTGTTCGGACTTATAACACCATAATGTGGGGAACATAAGCCCCTGGTGTATTAGGCCGTACCAAAATATACGGGTGCAAGATGTCATGTAATGAACATATATATATATATATATATAAAGTAATGTAATTGCAGTCGAAAAGTGCTGCATTATTTATTAAAGGAAGTCTGCTATGAGTGCGGACTGATACAAATAGTGCAGTAAGCAAGGGATTTGGACTAATTAAACATGTCCCCCTCCAGGAATGAGCTGCGGACTTGGTGTATATAATCGAATTTAATGCTCATAATTGAGACCACCTGAGTGTTCGTCGCAGCCTTCTTTCTTCCCTGGCCATTGCATCGTTAGTTCGGCAGGTTCACCGCCGGACAAGGCCTCTGGTTAATGGAGTCCTGTGTATACAAAGAAGAAAAATAATAATAATAAAGAGTGGCACACTTGCGAGCCCCTGGTGTGGTCGAGCCGCACTCTGGGTCCATTGTGGTCGTGCCCCTTCCCCTGCGCCCATGGTATCTCCAAAGCGTAATGATGTACGCGGAGGGTTGTTCTTGCAATCATGTGAGGGCGGGGGTTAGGGCCGCATTGCTACTGGCGATGCTCGATCGTGCTGTGGTCTTGGTTGGTATTGCTTGGTAGCGTTTTTTGTAGATCCGCCGCTTAACGGCGAACTCAAAATTGCCTTAAAAGGCTGCTCAGATTTCGCGAGAGCCGCTGTATGTTCCTCCGTTCGGAGGGCGCGCCGTATTTCCGCTGACCGTGATGACTCCACGAGGGCCTGGCATCTTGAGCTTGAGGTATGCATAATCGGCACCGCGTTGAACTTTGCAAACGCGGTTCGGCGGCGAGCGTGATAGCCATCATGAACGGGACTATGTCAAGATTAACTCCTCGCCGAAATTGTCCGGGATCCGAAGACCACTTCGGTGTGGTGAGCTGCATAGCTTGGCCTCCACACCTGGTATGACACCTTTAAAGGTTATCTTTGTAGGTTTAATCCTTAAGGGTCTATGCCCATTTTGCGACCGTATCCCGATAAAGCAGGTTCAGTTCTTGCCGCCGTCCATCAGGACTCTCGTGAGGTGAAATCCATCGACGATTGGGTCTAAAACCAATGCAATAATCCGCCATGGCGTATGCTGGTCGGATGGTCTCTTCGATCGAAAGTGATCAGACAAGAGGACCATGGATTGAACTTCGGGGCGACTGGCTCCATCACATAGACGTCCCTTAGTGCACGCTTCCGCTCCCTCTTGGGTATGTGGGTTGCGTAAATCATATTCACCGTTCGCACTTGTGGGGGAAAACCCTTCTGTCCTCTATTGTTCGGCGGTCGGGTCTCTTCCTCGTCGTCGCTGTTTAGCCCCTTGTCATTGTTTTTGGCAATTAACTTGCCTGCCTGCTTGAACACCCAGCAATCTCTGTTGGTGTGATTAGCTGGCTTTTCAGGGGTGCCATGTATCTGGCATAAGCGGTCGAGTATTCGGTCCAAGTTGGACGGACCCGGAGTGGTTCTTTTGAATGGCTTCTTCCACGACGGGTTTAGAGCCTCGAATCCGCGCTGACCGCCGATCCTCCTTATCTTCGCCGTTAATGTGGCGTTTATTTTTGCTTCGACGTGACCTGCCATTGTGGTCCTTAGTATCCGAACTGCCAGAATTTTTATTGAGATTATTGCTGCGAGCTAGCCAGCTATCCTCTCCCGCGCAAAAGCGGGTCATCAATGATGTGAGGGCTGCCATGGATTTCGGCTTTTCCTGTCCCAGGTGCCGGGCTAGCCACTCGTCGCGGATGTTCTGTTTGAAGGCTGCGAGGGCCTCTGCATCCGGACAGTTGATGATTTGGTTTTTCTTTGTCAAGAACCGTGTCCAGAATTGTCTGGCCGATTCCTCTGGCTGCTGAATTATGTGGCTTAGGTCATCGGCGTCTGGTGGCCGCACATACGTGCCCTGGAAATTGTCGAGGAATGCGGCTTCCAGGTCTTCCCAACACCCAATTGACTCTGCAGGCAAGCTGTTAAGCCAATGCCGCGTTGGTCCTTTAAGCTTGAGTGGGAGATACTTGATGGCATGGAGATCGTCGCCGCGGGCCATATGGATGTGGAGGAGATAATCTTGATCCAAACCGCGGGTCTGCATTGCCATCGTAGGATTCGATGTTTACGGTTTAAATCCTTCAGGATTTGATGATCCATTACTTCGTCGATGAAGCATAGCGGGTGTCGGGCCTCTATATTGAGCAATATCACAACGCAGCTTGAGAGAGCGTTATGCTGCTGTGTTCGCCCGGCCGGGTTATTGTATCCGCGCGACGATATTCGTCATGGGTCGGGGGCGCCCACGTGATCCGTAGATGGATCTGGATTGCCTTGCTTTGTCCTCCAAGACATCTCGCAAGTCCGGCGCGTTCCCTCTTGGCCGTACTTTTGGAGCGATGCCGGGTGCGGTCTTGATTGAGGGCTGGATGCCTCTCGCCACGACCACGGGTGGTCGGTCGGCCGTGTCGTCTTGCTGGTGATGAAGGTATGTATGCTTCCTCCTCTAATCGGGGGAGCAACTTGTGTCTTGGGTAGCTTTTGGAGGGGCGTTCGAGTTTAAACTCTTCGGCCGCGAGGACCTCGGTCCATCGATCGGCCAGCAGGTCCTGGTCAGCTTGAAGCTGCAGCTGCTTTTTCTTTAGGCTATTTGCCATGGTGATAAACCTGCGTTTGAAATGCTCTTGTTCGATGGGATCCTCGGGCACGGCGAATTCGTCGTCGTTGAGGCTTGCCTCGTCTTCGGAGGGAGGTATATAGTTATAATCCTCGACCTCTTCGTCTGCCGCCCTCTCGTGAGGGCTTGCTTCTGCATCCTCCTGCGCTGAGTCTTGCTGGAGGGGATTGTCTTCGGCACTCTCTGGGGTATTATTATCTCCTGTGCCGGAATCTCCATTCTTGCTGTGGCGGGATTTAGAGCGACGCCGCTGACGCCGGCGCTTGGGTTGTTTCTTTAAGGAATCTGCCTCCGCTGCTTCATCGCCGTCCCTGTCTTTTGGGGTGTCCACCATGTATATGTCGTATGACGAGGTGGTTTTCCAGAGCCCTGTAGGCGCTGGTTCCTGTTCGTCTCTGGCATCGTCGTCCATAGCGTCAATGTCTTCGGAATCGTAGTCTAGCATGTCGGTAAGATCGTCGACAGTGGCTACAAAGTGGGTGGTGGGTGGGCTCTGAATTTCTTCGTCGTCCGTATCCCAACCATCCTGGCCATAATCCGGCCAGGACTCTCCAGATAACGAGAGATGCTTTAGCGAATTTAGGATGTCGCCAAAGGGTGAGTATTGGAAGATGTCTGCGGCGGTGAATTCCATAACCGGCGCCCAATCAGATTTGATTGGCAGGGGCGCGGGAGGTCCGGAGTCCGGCACCTTGGAGTCATGAGTTTCGCGACGGACAAGGCTAGTGTTCGGCTCCATCGCCGTGGATGTTGGAGCCCCCGAGGCGGTGTCCAACCACCGGTCCTCGATCTGGGCGATCGGCTCCGGTCTAAGGGCCGGAGCAGATTCTTGTGCGGCCACCAAGGCACTGTTCGGCGGAGCAGATTCTTGTTCGGCTAGATCATGCCCATCGTAACAGTGCGGCACGCTTGGCTGTGGCTCGAGCCCGTCGAAGATCAAGTCTCCGCGGAGGTCGGCCATGAAGTTTAGGCTTCGAATCGACTGATGGCGGGGCGTAGCTTCGATCTGCTCGGATGGCTGCGAATTAGCCCGCAGTGCGAAGCCACCGAATATGAAGATCTGTCCGGGGAGAAAAGTCTCACCCTGGACAGCGTTGTTGATTGAAGACGCCATCGAGCCTATCAGTGACGACACAGAGGAACTCTCAATGAAAGCACCAATGTCGGTGTCAAAACCGGCGGATCTCGGGTAGGGGGTCCCGAACTGTGCGTCTAGGCGGATGGTAACAGGAGACAAGGGACATGATGTTTTACCCAGGTTCGGGCCCTCTTGATGGAGGTAAAACCCTACGTCCTGCTTGATTAATATTGATGATATGGGTAGTACAAGAGTGGATCTACCACGAGATCAAGGAGGCTAAACCCTAAAGCTAGCCTATGGTATGATTGTTGTAATGTATGCTGTCCTACGGACTAAAGCCGTCCGGTTTATATAGACACCGGAGAAGGCTACGGTTACACAGAGTCGGTTACAATGGTAGGAGATCTACATATCCGTATTCGCCAAGCTTGCCTTCCACGCCAAGGAAAGTCCCATCCGGACACGGGACGGAGTCTTCAATCTTGTATCTTCATAGTCTTGGAGTCCGGCGGACGATGATAGTCCGGCTGTCCGGACACCCCCTAGTCCAGGACTCCCTCAGTGAGCAAGCAAGTTGGATGCACACCCACTTAGTTTATTTTGTTGAGCTTTCATACATTTATAGCTCTAGTGCATCTGTTGCATGGCAATCCCTACTCACTCACATTGATATATATTAATGGGCATCTCCATAGCCCGTTGATACACCTAGTTGATGTGAGACTATCTTCTCCCTTTTTGTCTTCACAACCACCACCATATACCACATATAGTGCTATGTCCATGGCTTGCGCTCATGTATTGCGTAAGAGTTGAAAAAGCTGAAGCATGTTAAGAAGTATGAACCAATTGCTTGGCTGAAACCGGGGTTGTGCATGATGGGAGTATTTTGTGTGATGAAAATGAAGCATGGCCTAACTATATGATTTTGTAGGAATAACCTTTCTTTGGCTATGCTATTTTGATAAGACATGATTATTTGTTAGTATGCTTCAACTATTACTATTTTTATGTTTTATAAGATTTTATCTTAAATTATTTGGATCTGAACAATCATGCCAGAATAAAGAAAATTACATTGAGAATTATGCTAGGTAGCATTCCACATCAAAAATTCTGTTTTTATCATTTACCTACTCGAGGACGAGCAGGAATTAAGCTTGGGGATGCTTGATACGTCTCCAACGTATCTATAATTTTTGATTGTTCCATGCTATTATATTACCCGTTTTGGATGTTTATGGGATTTACTCTACACTTTTATATCATTTTTGGGACTAACCTACTAACCGGAGGCCTAGCCCGAATTGTTGTTTTTTTGCCTATTTCAGTGTTTCGAAAGAAAGGAATATCAAACGGAGTCCAAACGGAATGAAACCTTCGGGAGCGATCTTTTTGGAACAAACGCAATCTAGGGGACTTGGAGTGGACGTCAAGCAACAAACGAGGCGGCCACGAGGGTGCCCGACGCGCCCCCTGGGGGTGGGTGTGCCCCCCACCCTCGTGGGCCCCTTGTTGCTCCACCGACCTACTTCTTCCTCCTACATATACCCACGTACCCCGAAAACATCCACGAGCACCACGAAAAACTATTTCCACCGCGGCAACCTTCTATATCCGCGAGATCCCATCTTGGAGCCTTCGCCAACGCTCCGCCGTAGAGGGAATCAACCACGGAGGGCCTCTACATCATCTCCAAGGCCTCTCCGATGAGTTGTGAGTAGTTTACCACAGACCTTCGGGTCCATAGTTATTAGCTAGATGACTTCTTCTCTCTCTTCGGGTCCATAGTTAGTAGTTTACCACTAACCGGAGGCCCAGCCCGAATTGCTGTGTTTTTTTGCCTATTTCAGTGTTTCGAAGAAAAAGAATATCAAACAGAGTCCAAACAGGATGAAACCTTCGGGAGCAATCTTTTCGGAACAAATGCAAACCAGGAGACTTGGAGTGGACGTCAAGAAGCGAACGAGGCGGCCACGAGGGTGCCCGGCGTGCCCTAAGGGGGCAGGCGCGCCCCCCACCCTTGTGGGCCCCTCATGGCTCAACCGACCTACTTCTTCCTACTATATATATCCACGTACCCTGAAAACATCCAGGAGACCACGAAAACCTAATTCCACCACTGCAACCTTCTGTATCTGCGAGATCCCATTTTGGAGCCTTCACTGGCGCTCCGCTGGAGGGGGAATCGACCATGGAGGGCCTCCACATCATCTCCAAGGCCTCTCCAATGATTTGTGAGTAGTTTACCACAGACCTTCGGGTCCATAGTTATTAGCTAGATGGCTTCTTCACTCTGTTTGAATCTCAATACAAAGTTCTCCTCGGTCTTCTTGGAGATCTATTCGATGTAACTCTCTTTTTGCGGTGTGTTTGTCGAGATCCGATGAATTGTGGGTTTATGATCAAGTTTATCTATGAGAAATATTTGAATCTCCTCTGGATTCTTTTATGTGTGATTAAATTATCTTTGCAAGTCTCTTCGAATTATCAGTTTGCTTTGGCCGACTAGATTGATCTTTCTTGCAATGGGAGAAGTGCTTAGCATTGTGTTCAATCTTGCAGTGTCCTTTCCCAGTGACAGCAGGGGCAGCAAGGCACGTATTGTATTGTTGTCATCGAGGATAAAAAGATGGGGTTTATATCATATTGCATGAGTTTATCCCTCTACATCATGTCATCTTTCTTAATGTGTTACTCTGTTCTTCATGAACTTAATACTCTAGATGCGGGCAGGAGTCGGTCGATGTGTGGAGTAATAGTAGTAGATGCAGAATCGTTTTGATCTACTTATCACGGACGTGATGCCTATATACATGATCATGCCTAGACAATCTCATAACTATGCACTTTTCTATCAATTGCTCGATAGTAATTTGTTCACCCACTGTAATACTTATGCTATCTTGAGAGAAGCCACTAGTGAAACCGATGGCCCCCGGGTCTATCTTTTATCATATAAGTTTCCATCTACTTTTATTTGCATCTTTTATTTTCCAATCTATATCATAAAAATATCAAAAACATATTTATCTTATCTTATTATGTCTATCAGATCTCACTTTCGCAAGTTACCGTGAAGGGATTGACAACCCCTTTATCGCGTTGGTTGCGAGGTTCTTGTTTGTTTGTGTAGGTGCACGGGACTTTTGAGGAGCCTCCTACTGGATTGATACCTTGGTTCTCAAAAACTGAGGGAAATACTTACGCTACTTTGCTGCATCAACCTTTCCTCTTCAATGGAAAAACCAACGCAAGCTCAAGACGTAGCATGAACTCATTCTAAACTCATATCGGTGTAATATCTACTGTATTCCAACTTCTCTATGGTTCATACCCTCCGATACTACTCATAGATTCATCAAAATAAGCAAACAACACATAGAAAACAGAATCTGTAAAAAAACAGAACAGTCTGTAGTAATCTGTATCATTCGAATAATTCTGTAACTCAAAAAATTCTACCAAATTAGGAAAGCCTGAGAAATGTGTGTACCAACCCAGAGCAAAACGAATCAGATCAAAATCATGTTTATTTGAATTATCTAAACTAATTTACTGGGTGCAAAAGTTTCTGATTTTCAGCAGGATCAACGCAACTATCACCGTAAGCTATCCTAAAGGTCTTACTTAGCACTTTATTGAAACAAAACCTATAAAACATGATTAATACAGTAGCATAATCATGTGAACACACAAAAACAGTAAGGGTAAATATTGGGTTGTCTCTCAACAAGCGCTTTTCTTTAATGCCTTTTTAGCTAGGCATGATGATTTCAATGATGCTCACATAAAAGATAAAGAATTGAAACATGAACAGAGCATCATGAAGAATATGACTAGCACATTTAAGTCTAACCCACTTCCTATGCATAGGGATTTTGTGAGCAAACAACCTTTGGGAACAATAATCAACTAGCATAGGAAAGCAAAACAAGCATAAGTTCAAAACTTTAAGCACATAGAGAGGAAACTTGATATTATTGCAATTCCTACAAACATATATTCCTCCCTCATAATAATTTTCATTAGCATCATGAATGAATTCAACAATATAACCAGCACCTAAAGCATTCTTTTCATGATCTACTTGCATAGAAAATTTACTACTCTCCACATAATCAAAATTCTTCTTATTCGGAATACTGGGAGTATCATAAGAGACTCGAATACTATAAATTGTTTCCACATTAAAAGAGTAATGTTCAGAAAAAGGGTAATCATAACCATGACAAGTTTTATAAATATAATCATCACTACTTTTTATAGGATAAGTTTCATCACAATAATCATCATAAGTAGCAACTTTGTTCTGATCATAATCAATTGAAACCTCTTCCAAAATAGTGGATTCATCACTAAATAAAGTCATGACCTATCCAGATCCACTTTCATAAATATTATAAGATTCAACACCCTCCAAAATAGTGGGATTATTACTTCCTAAATTTGACACTCTTCCAAACCCACTTTCATCAATATAACCATCATAAATAGGAGGCATGCTATCATCATAATAAATTTGCATATCAAAACTTGGGAGGCTAAAAATATCATCTTCATTAAACATAGCATTCCCAAGCTTGGGACAAACATTAATTGCAGAAAATATATTCTCAAATATGTCATTCTCATCAAACATAGCTTCCCCAAGCTTGGGCCTTTTCATATCATAAGCATAATCACTCTCATCATTAATAGTATGGATAGCACCAATAGTATAGCAATTATCATCATCACAATGAGTAGTAGGAGCAACATCATTTGGGAGGGATACCTTTCTACCTTTGCTTATTCGTCTTTTCTTTTTCTTCTTCACATCATGTGTAGGTTTAACCCTCTTCTTTGAGCTTCTTATTAATGAGATTGGTTGAATAGAAAGCTCCTCCTCGTTACCTGATTCATCATAAGAAATAATAGGAGGATATTGGGAAGTTTGTTCCCTTTCATTAGTATTCTCTTCATCTTCTATTATCTTTCTTGATTTTATGTAATTGGCAATATAAGGATTTTCAATGCAATTCACCGCACAATACATATAAATTTATTCTAGATCAAAATCAAGAACTTTGTTAAGGGCAAATTCTGGAAGATTCTTAGTTAAACGTTTCATTTCTTCATAACCCAAAAGCAAACTAAGTTAATTATGATGTGCAAGGGAAATCAAATCATCACAATTTTTGGACACGATTCGATCATGAAACAATTTGCATCGGAGATGTAAATGATCACGTTCATTGCAAAGTTCACAAGTACGACAAAGAAATTTTAAATTTTCAGCACAAACATCTAGCCTTTCTTGCAACCATTTAGTTTCTAAATACTTATGCCTCTTGCAAAATCTATCTTCCCTATTTGGTGTGTACTTGCAAACTCTATGCACACCACAAAAATTGACATGCTTATAAGAGACATTTTCATCATGACTAGTGCAATCATCATTAGTACTATGGATATTCAAAGAGTTTATACTAACAACATTGCAATCATGCTCATCATTGAAATATTTAGTACCAAACATTTTATAGACTTCTTATTCTAGCACCTGAGCACAATTTACCTTTTCATCATACTTACGAAAGATATTAAAAAGATGAAGCGTATGAGGCAAACTCAATTCCATTTTTTTGTGTAGTTTTCTTTTACAAACTAGACTAGTGATAAAACAAGAAACAAAAAGATTCGATTGCAAGATCTAAAGATATACCTTCAAGCACTTACCTCCCCGGCAACGGCGCCAGAAAAGAGCTTGATGTCTACTACGCAACCTTCTCCTTGTAGACGTTGTTGGGCCTCCAAGTGCAGAGGTTCGTAGGACAGTAGAAAATTTCCCTCAAGTGGATGACCTAAGGTTTATCAATCCGTGGGAGGCATAGGATGAAGATGGTCTCTCTCAAGCAACCCTGCAACCAAATAAAATAGAGTCTCTTATGTCCCCAACACACCCAATACAATGGTAAATTGTATAGGTGCACTAGTACGGCAAAGAGATGGTGATACAAGTGCAATATGGATGGTAGATATAGGTTTTTCTAATCTGAAAATATAAAAACAGCAAGGTAACTAATGATAAAAGTGAGCAGAAATGATATTGCAATGCTAGAAAACAAGGCCTAGGGTTCATACTTTCACTAGTGCAAGTTCTTTAACAATAATAACATAGCTGGATCATATAACTATCCCTCAACATGAAACAAAGAGTCACTCCAAAGTCACTAATAGCAGAGAACAAACAAAGAGATTATGGTAGGGTACGAAACCACCTCAAAGTTATCCTCTCTGATCGATCTATTCAAGAGTCCGTAATAAAATAACACAAAGCTATTCTTTCCGTTCAATCTATCATAGAGTTCATACTAGAATAACACCTTAAGACACAAATCAACCAAAACCCTAATGTCACCTAGATACTCCAATGTCACCTCAAGTATCCGTGGGCATGATTATACGATATGCATCACACAATCTAAGATTCATCTATTCAACCAACACAAAGTACTTCAAAGAGTGCCTGTCGGTGTCAAAACCGGCGGATCTCGGGTAGGGGGTCCCGAACTGTGCGTCTAGGCGGGTGGTAACAGGAGACAAGGGACACGATGTTTTTACCCAGGTTCGGGCCCTCTCGATGAAGGCAAAACCCTACTCCTGCTTGATTGATATTGATGATATGGGTAGTACAAGAGTGGATCTACCACGAGATCAAGGAGGCTAAACCCTAGAAGCTAGCCTATGGTATGATTGTTGTAATGGTTGTTGTGTCCTACGGACTGAAACCCTCCGGTTTATATAGACACCGGAGAGGGCTAGGGTTACATAGAGTCGGTTACAATGGTAGGACATCTACATATCCGTATCGCCAAGCTTGCCTTCCACGCCAAGGAAAGTCCCATCCGGACATGGGACGGAGTCTTCAATCTTGTATCTTCGTAGTCTTGGACTCCGGCGGACGATGATAGTCCGGCTGTCCGGACACCCCCTTGATGTAATCATGCCTAGTTATGTACCCAATATTATTGCATCGTCGAAAAAGGTCACGCCTGAGAAGGAGGTGTGGGAGTCCGGTTCTAGAAAATATGTCATACCAAAGCACAACGTGGAGAAGCAAGCGGCATGTGGAGAAGAGGTGCAGTATACTTGGACCTGTGCTGCGTGAAAATCGACGTAAGATACAATGTTCGCTTAAATATCAATCAACAAAGGACACCACCAAAGCAAGATATCATGCCAAACTTTCGACTCCCGCTGGAATTAATCATCTTGGCGGTGGTAGTAGGAATCCATGCACGTGAAGGTCTCCTAGTTACATGGAAAGTCTACTAGTTTGAATCTAGCCGAGTCCTAGTTTATTTAGTTTTGTCAAGTCCGGTTTGTGTTCTCGTGAGTTTTGGTCTTAGTCCAGGTTGCTGCGTGTGACTATAAATAAAGGCCATATGGCCATGTAAAAGGGAGGTTTTAGTTTTGGCAAAATACTCGTAACATGCATCTAGCGATGCCCGCGTATCTGTGCTCATGCATTCCCTAATCAGGGTTTGATAATTGCATGTGTTTCGGCGACGTCGATCGTCAAGGCGCAAGTCTCGGTTTGATTCTTGATCTACAAGGGTCGATCTAGCTTCCTGTTCTTCTTCATATACTTATACTAGTGCTTATTACCCATCTGCTAATTACTTCGTTGCCGCCGCTAATCGCCATTAGCTTAATCCCCTGCATCTATACTAGTACTACTACCACGTACATCTTCCACCGCTGTTCATCTCTACAATCCATCCACCCATCTAGTTCGCTATTAGTCTCCTCCACGCACACATCCACAATCTCTTCGATTCCAACAAGATCCATTATGCTTTTTTTCCCGCAAGATTGCTTCGCTAGTACAACGGTTTGCGCGTGCAGAAAGATCGTGGCAACCTAAAATCGCCTCAACGCTACTTGAGGCGATCGGTTGGTATCGAGAGCGCCAGTTTATCATCTGCGTGCGATGTCAACCGCAAGCAAGCCCGACGAGGATGAGGTGCGGAGGATGATGGGCCGCCGCAATATGGTCCTGATCCGACCCGGTGTCCGTGCTATGTTCAAGGCTACGCACCAGCACTTCGACAGCCGCATGAAGGCCCTCGACGAGACGGTGACCGACGGGTTCCGTGCCATGCAAGCAGCCCTCCGTCGCTTAGAGGCAAGGGCAGCGGCGCGCGCTGCTCCAAATAGGGAACAACATGCCCGCAGCAGCGAGCACCAAGACATGTCCGTGGACGCGGACGCTGCAACGACGACAATGATGCTGAGTTCGAGGATGGTTCTCGATGCTCGCAGCGACTTGCCTCGCCGACCACGACAGGATGCTCGCCCCGTGATGATGGACCAAGGGCGCCGCGATGAGGACGAGGACGGAGGTATTGGTAGAATAAAATTACTATACCTTCGCTCACGTGCAAGGCCGGTCCCGAGGAGTATCTTGAGGGGAGATGCGTGTGGAGCAGATTTTGATAATCACCGCATTCGAGGAGCGGAAGATTCGCTTTGCTTCTCTTGAATTTTCAGGTTATGCATTAATTTGGTGGGATCAGCTCAACCGCAATGACGCACGCACCAGAATCATGGCGTGAGATGAAGCGCATAATGCGTGCTCGCTTTGTGCCGCTTATTTTCGTAGGAGCAACACACAAAGCTTCGACGCCTTGTTCAAGGAGCCATGACGGTGGATGAGTATTACCAACGGATGCAAGTTCGATGATCGTAACTAATGTGCATGAGTCCGATGATGCAACAATGACACGCTTCTTTGAGGGGCTGAATGAGGATATACGTGACCGTGTTGATTTGATGCAAGATAATGATATGCAAGAGCTTCTTCATCAAGCGGAGCGTGCCGAACAAAGGGTCAAAGCCAAGCAAGTTTCCAAAGTCCGCACTAATTTCAGCATGGGGCGACGCTCCTATTCGCATGACGATGATAATGTCAAGCCAGCTTCATCCTATAGGTCACCGCTACCGATCACAAGGAGATGAGCAAAGAATCTATGGCTGCGAGCAAAGTGGCTTCAAGGGCTGATTCAAGTGCGCAGATCGCTATGCGCATTAGTGAGATTGTTTGTTACACATGTGGAGGTAGGGGACACAAACGCATTGATTGTCCGAACAAGAAGAGAGTGCTCCTTGTTAATGATGGATATGTTTCCGAAGACAAAATTGACTCGGAGTCTGATGAGCCCAAGGAAGGGGAAAGTGAATCTAATCCTATCATGTGCTATCCTTTAGATTATGATGATCTACCATGCATCATGGTGCAGCGAGCTAAAGAGGATCAAATTCCAAGTTCGGGACAGCGGTGGAAAATTTTTCACTCACAATGCAAGATCAAAAACAAGTGTTGCAAGTTGATTATTGATGGAGGGAGCTACACCAACATCATAAGCAAGCGTGTGGTGGATGCTTTAGGACTGAAGGCATGGCCACATCCGCAGCCACATTGCATTGAGTGGTTGTACAACTCCGGACGTTTGAAAGTGACTCACAAGGTACGGGTAAAGTTCAATATTGGCGCCAGACACGATGAGGTGATTTGCGATGATGTGCCAATGGATGTGTGTCGATTGCTATTGGGTCGTCCATGGCAATATGATCGCAATGCTATACATGAGGGAGGTCTAACACTTATGTGTTCCGAGATGTCGGCATAAAACGTGTGCTGCAGCCCATGGGTAACCATGCTATCAAGATTGATCATGTGTTTGCCGTTCACAAGGAAATTTCGAAGAGTGCCCCGAAACCGAGGACGGTTTCGCGTGAAGGGAGGGTGGATGATGTAATCATGCCTAGTTATGTACCCAATATTATTGCATCGTCGAAAAAGGTCACGCCTGAGAAGGAGGTGTGGGAGTCCGGTTCTAGAAAATATGTCATACCAAAGACAACGTGGAGAAGCAACGGCATGTGGAGAAGAGGTGCAGGTATACTTGGACCCGTGCAGCGTGCAAATCGACGTAAGATACAATGTTCGCTAAATATCAATCAACAAAGGACACCACCAAAGCAAGATATCATGCCAAACTTTCGGACTCCCTGCTGGAATTAATCATCTTCAGCGGTGGTAGTAGGAATCCATGCACGTGAAGGTCTCCTAGTTACATGGAAAGTCTACTAGTTTGAATCTAGCCGAGTCCTAGTTTATTTAGTTTTGTCAAGTCCGGTTTGTGTTCTCGTGAGTTTTGGTCTTAGTCCAGTTTGCTGCGTGTGACTATAAATAAAGGCCATATGGCCATGTAAAAGGGAGGTTTTAGTTTTGGCAAAAATACTCGTAACATGCATCTAGCGATGCCCGCAGATTCGTGTTTCATGCGCTCCCTAGTCGTGGTTTGATCATTGCATGTGTTTGGGCGACGCCGATCGTCAAGGCGCAAGTCTCGGTTTGATTCTTGATCTACAAGGGTCGATCTAGCTTCTCGTTCTTCTCAATATACTTCTACTAGTGCTTATTATCCATCTCGCTAATTACTCCGTCGCCGCCCGCCGCTAATCGCCATTAGCTTAATCCTCGCATCTATACTAGTGCTACTACTACCACGCACATCTTCCACCATTGCTCATCTCTACAATCCATCCACCCATCTAGTCTCGCTATTAGTCTCCTCCACATACACATCCACAATCTCTTCTCGATTCCAACAAGATCCATTATGCTTTTTTCCCCGCAAGATTGCTTCGCTAGTACAACGGTTTATGCTGCAGAAAGATCGAGGCAACCCAAAAATCATCTCAACGCTACTTGAGGCATATCACCCCTAGTCCAGACTCCTCAAGAGTCTCTCGAACCTGGCTTCAATGACGATGAGTCCGTGCGATAATGTTCGGCATTGCAAGGCGGGTTCCTCCTCCGAATAATCCATAGAAGATTGTGAACACCAGGATAGTGTCCGCTCGCAAAATAATTTCCACATTCCACCGTAGAGAGAATATCATGTACACAGTTCAATCACGACGATCTTGTAGCGTGACGTCATGCCACTACCAAGCCTTTACTTGAATCGCTTTTTATTACACCACCTCGGTAGCGTTTAGCGGCGCTTCTTGGCACGCCTTGTCGGGCAGAGATCATGTTCCCTTATTCCGGATCCGCATCAATACGGACGTGGGTAACCCAACCGCCATTGATGGTGGCGCTTGGGAGATAAGCGAGTTTTACCAGGGCGGTGGGGACGATAGTCTTCGTCCGCCTATATATAAGGGATAAGGATCCGCCTTTTTACCCACGCCTTCTTCCTCCTTTGCTTATCCATCTCCGCAAGACTCGAGCTCCAGCGCCCAAGTTCACAAGATCTCGTCTCAACCTTCTCCGACCATGTCCGGAGCGGAGGTAAATGGTTGGCCTCCACCGCTAAGGAGGAGCACATCGCCAAACCGCGCAGCAGCGGATACCTTTCCGCGACATCACAGACCGGCCGCCCGACAAGGCAGCTCATTCCCACCCCTGCCCCATGAGAGGGTCGATTTCTCCCCACTTCCTCCGCTGATCGGGCATTCCACTTCACCCCTTTGTCCGGGGCTCATGTTCTACTACGGCTGATTTCCATGATCCGCGCCAACTTCAACCTCAACATCTCGGCGTTCATCGTCAGTAATGCGAGGCCTTCCTCGCATCCAGCCCCACTTCGCTTGTGGCTCAAGACCTTCAATATCGTCAAGGTAGTGAAGGGCACGCAGCGGAGTGCGGAGGCGCCATGTTGGGCAAGATGCCCAACGCCCTCTCGTTCGAAGGGCCTTCGTGGAGTCCGCAAGGGGTGGCGCGGGGTGGTTCTACATCACCGAGCCGCTGACCCTACATGGGCGGCGGCCCCGAAGTTCAGATCTGGTATCCTGTGCAGCTCACCTCCGGAAAGAGAAGGGCTTGCTATGGGGTAGTTCAAGGAGCTGACGGACACCAAGCCTCAGATCCGTAAGCCGGTGAACAAGAAGCTCAGCTTGTTAATGTGGTCCAAGTCATGCTCATCCGCCGGATTCTCCCATGCCAAGAACGGGCATTCAAGCCGTGGAGTTCGATCCGCACAAAGACCAAAGCGTTGAGCGGCTCTTCACACGACGCACGGCGGCGCTGGAGGGTGTTGTTTAAGGCGCCGGTTCCCGCATCCGCGACGGAAGATCGCGGATTTCACTCGCAGTGTCCACCGACGAGGTAAGTGATTCTACCCTTTATGGGACACTTGTTGTTAATAGTTCGACCCTAAGCGGGTTTCAATCTCCTTTTCCTTTGACAGACTGGATGAAGAAGGCCGAGCAGCTCATCCGCCTGCTCCCATGCCGAAGACCCAAGTGGACGCCTGCCTAGCGGGGCTGCTAGTTCCGCACCACATGTGGTGCCGAGAAGAAGGCCAAGAAGGTGGCCACGGTACTCAAAAGAGTTCCTGCTTTCAGTGTCCGACAACTCGAGGCGGATTCCTCCCAAGACGAGGAGGAGGAAGAAGACTCTCTCCCGCAGGAGGGAGAGAAGAGGAAGGCCTCCCCAACAGGGGAGGCCGAAGGGTCCAAGAGGGGAAGAACTATTCCCCCGGACAGCTCCGCCAACGCCAACGTTGGCGAAGAAGAGTGGCCCTCGAGGGCCAGGCCTCCGGCAAGATCATAAGTATCCTAATTCCGAATGATCTACATTTTCTTTTGTGTCACATAGTGTCCTTCTAATGCCGCATACTGCCCGCAGTCCGGCCGACGATGATCTCCCCGCTTCGTCGAGCGGGTCGTTGGCTCCGTCGGATGTGGATTCCATTCCGGCTGCCTCCACCCCTCGCGCTGCTGAGGACGCCGAGGTGGGATCCAAGGAAGGGACCCATCAGGAGGAGGCTCCGGAGGCGCCGCAAGGCAGCCTCCCGGACTTCGCACCGGACTCCACACCGGAACCCGCAGTGGTTCCGGAGTCCGGCAGCGCCCTTCGCAAGAAGGGCAAGACCGTGACACCGCGGCCCCTGGCCCAACCGGAGGCGCCGGACAACTTGGTGGAGGCGCCAAAGGCGCTCCATCGAGGAAGAACACCGCACTATCATGAGTGCGGTGATTCAAGGTTCTGCTCGCCAAGAGCGGGCCGACTGAAGCTCGCAGCAGCCTTCTAACAGCTTTGAGGTAAGAAGTTTAAAATTATGTAATGTAATATCAAGATAGACAAGAGCCCTCGATGCTCGGTTCGTGTTCGGAAAGAAAAGCCGGACCGAGGATCTAAAAAGATATACGCAGGTTACTAAAATTATGTCAATATGGGTTTGCAGTGCTACGCTGACCTCTCATCAGACCGACTGTGGAGGTCGGTGCTTTGAAGCAGGACCTCGAGCGGTCCGAGCAAGAGCTCGGCCGTGCCAAGAAGCAGCTCGAGGACAAAGAAGGTGAGTAACACCACTATGAATAGTTACCTTACAGAAAAGGACTTAGGTTGCAATAAAAATAACAAGGATAACGTGGGTACTGCAGGGGCCACGAACGAGGTGGCAACCCTGAATGAGGCTGTGTCCGAGGCCGAACGCAATGCGGCCGCGGAACGGGCAGAGCGAGAGAAGCAGGAGGCGCGGGTGGCGGAAGTGCGGCAAGAGCTCCAAGCTCTCATGGAAAAGCATGAGAGTTTGGAGCGTGACTCAAAGACTCGAGAGTCCGAGCTTGCCTCGGCTCTCGAAAGTGCCAAAGCCGCCAAGGCCGAGGACCATAAGGCCCTTCAGGAGGTTGAAGATGTGAAGAAAATAGCAGTGGGTAAGGCATTTTTCATGCAAAGCAAGCATGTTAATGTAAACTACCTAACACTTACCCGAATTCGGAGCTCTCCTGTATGCTTGCAGATCTGCCTCGCGAAGTATCCGATGCCGCCAGATTCTACTCGTGGCAAGGAGGGAGCTCAACGGAGAAGGTCTTCGTCTCAAGACGCCGAGGCCGGCCTTCCGGCGCCCCTAGCGACCAGTGAAGCAGTTGGTCGAGCTCCACAAGGTCGCCGAGCAGGCCATGAAGGGCCTCATAGTCCGGCCAGGGCTCGAGAGGCCATGCCCGGAGCTACTTCGCCTGCAGGCGGCGGCCGGTGGATGCGTGCCCTTGTTGGAGGTCGCTGCGCCCGCCAGATTGAAGGTGCTCGTCGGGCCCTTGCCCGCGCAAAGGTGCACTAGGGCAGGCTGGATGCGGAGAAGCTTATCATCGACGCGCCGCCACGGGCAAGGAGTATCGTGACGCCGAGATGTACTATAAGACTGTCTGAAGGGTGCCTGCAAGATTGCGGATGAGTGCCCCAGAGATGTAATTATGGAGTAGACTCGCTATGTATTATCCTGTGCGCTGAAAACTTTGTTCATATGCACTAAGCAACGCTTGTTTGATTTAAAATATTACCTTCTATGCGGCCGTTCAAAAAATCTGAGAGATGGCAAGTCGTCGGCTTCAGCCCCCAAGCCACAAGTGCTGGGGTGTTCGGGATAAACTTGAGCACTCTTGTTCCCATTCTTGGGTCCATCTAGGGAGGCGCTCAACACAACGAACAAGGCAACCGGACTTATAATGCTTGAACACTCTCACTTAGCCATAGAATTTATAATTTTAAATTTCGCGAAGCCCCTAGTATTCGAAGACCGAGTTCGGGTGCTATCCACGCCTTGGCCGGACATTATCCGTTCTTCGCTTGAAGCGCATAAGTCTTTATGGACTCAAAAGACCTCTCGAACAGCGACCAGTCTCTCGCCTTATCATGACAGCAGCTTTTAGCTTTCCATCGGGCGCTCGCCCAGCTCAACCGGGGCGCAATCGCAGTGGTTCTCCCAGTGCCACCTTAGCTGACAGAACGGAAAGTAAGGTACCAAAACATGGGAGCCGGGCAAACCCAACTATTGACCCAAGACATGATTCGGAGCCGATTCATATAATGCTATAAGTTCGGGTGCCACACTTGTGAAAGTGTTCGGACTTATCACACCATAATGCGGGGAACATAAGCCCTCGGTGTATTCGGCCGCACTAAAATATACGGGTGCAAGATGTCATTAGTGAACATATATGTAAAGTATTGCAATAACAGCAAAAAGTGCTGCATTATTTATTCAAGGAATTACTGCTATGAGTGCGGAATGATACAAATAGTGCGGTAAGCAAGGGATTGACTAATTAAACATGTCCCCCTCCAGGTGGGCTGCGGACTGGTGTATATAATCAAATTTAATGCTCGTAATGGAGACCACCCGAGTTTTCGCCGCAGCCTTCTTCCCTCCCCGGCTGTTGCATCGTGAGTTCGGGGGTTCGCCACGGACAGGCCTCCGTGAACGGAGTCCTGTGTATACAAAGAAGGAAATAATAAAAAGAGCGACACACTTGTGAGCCCCTCGTGTGGTCGAGCCGCACTGGTCTGTTAGGTCGTGCCCTCCCCAGGCCCATGGTATCTCCAGAGCGTAATGATGTACGCGAGGGTTGGTCTTGCAATTATGCAAGGGCTGGGGTTAGCCACATTGCTACGCTGCGTTGCTCGAACGTGCTGTGTTGTCTTGGTTGATGTTGCTCCGGCGCTTTGGCCGTGTCCGCCGCTTAACGGCCGGACTCGAAATTGCCTTAGAAGGCTGCTCAGATTTCCGCCATGAGAGCCGCTTGTATGTTCCTCCAATCGGAGGGAGCGCCCGTATTTCTATCGACCGTGATGACTCCACGAGGGCCTGGCATCTTGAGCTTGAGGTATGCGTGTCGGCACCGCATTGAACTTTGTGAACGCGTTCGTCCGAAAGCAGAGCATGATAGCCGCCGCGAACGGGACTATGTCAAGATTAACTCCTCGCCCGAAATTGTCCGGGATCCGAAGACCACTTCCAGTGTGATCGAGCTCGCATAATTGGCCTCAACACCTGGTATGACGCCTTTGAAGGTCGCCTTTGTAGGTTTAATCC
The DNA here is from genome assembly GCA_021437245.1 of Aegilops speltoides. Lineage (NCBI taxonomy): Eukaryota > Viridiplantae > Streptophyta > Magnoliopsida > Poales > Poaceae > Aegilops > Aegilops speltoides. The sequence goes on from CM038144.1 coordinate 458,373,638, forward strand.
TTGAGGGTCTATGCCCATCTTGCGACCGTATCCCGATAAAGCAGGTTCGTTACCGCCGCCCATCAGACTCTCGTGAGGTGAAATCCATCGATTTATTGGGTCTAAAACCAATGCGCGAATCGCCATGGCGATATCGGGTCGGATGGTCTCTTCGATCGAAAGTGATCGGGCAAGAGGACCATGGATTGAACTTAGGGCGATCGCTCCATCGCATATACGCCCCTTAGTGCACGCTCGCCCCTCTTGGGTATATGGGTTGCGATATCATGTTCACCGTCCGCACTTGTGGGGGAAACCCTTCGTCCTCTCATCGCTCAGCGGTCGGGTCTCTTCATCGTCGTCGTTGTGCAGCCCCTTGTCGTTGTTTTCGGCAATTAACTTGCCTGCCTGCTTAAATACCCAACAATCTCTATTGGTGTGGTTAGCTGGCTTTTCGGGGGTGCCATGTATCTGGCATGAGAGGTCGAGTATTCGGTCCAAATTGGACGGACCCGGAGTGGTTCTTTTGAATGGCTTCTTCCGCTGATCGGGTTTTAGAGCCTTGGAATCCAGCTTGACAGCCGTATCCTCCTTGTCGTCGCCGTTAACACGGCGTTTATTTTTGCTTCGACGCGACCTGCCATTGTGGTCCTTAGTGTCCGGACTACCAACATTTTTGCTGAGGTTGTTGCTGCGAGCTAGCCAGCTATCCTCTCCCGCACAGAAGCGGGTCATTAATGATGTGAGGGTTGCCATGGATTTCGGCTTTTCCTGTCGAGGTGCCGGGCTAGCCACTCGTCATGATGTTATGTTTGAAGGCTGCGAGGGCCTCTCGATCCGGACAATGACGATTTGATTTTTCTTTGTTAAGAACCATGCTCGAATTGCCCGGCCGATTCGTCTGGCTGCTGGATTATGTGGCTTAGGTCATCGGCGCTCGGTGGTCGCACGATGTGCCCCGGAAGTTGTCGAGGAATGCGGCTTCCGTGTCCTCCCAACACCCAATTGACTCTGCGGGCAGGCTGGTAAGCCAATGCCGAGCTGGTCCTTTAAGCTTGAGCGGAAGGTATTTGATGGCGTGGAGATCGTCGCCGCGGGCCATATGGATGTGAAGGAGTTAATCTTAGATCCAAACCGCGGGGTTTGTCGTGCCATCGAGGATTCAATGTTTACGGTTTAAACCCTTCGTGGATTTGATGATCCATAACTTCGCTGAAGCATAGCCGTGTGCGGCGCCAGAATGAGCAATATCACGACGTAGCTCAAGGGAGCGTTGTTCGCTGTGTTCGCCCGCCGAGTTGTTGTATCCGCTCGACGGTATTCGCCGGGTCATGGGGCGCCCACGTGATCCATAGATAGATCTGGATTGTCTTGCCTTATCCCCAATATGTCCCGCAAGTCCGCGCGCCTCCCTCGGGCTTCAGATTTTCGAGCGATGCCGGGTACGGTCTTGATGGAAGGCCCGATGCCTCTCCGCGACCACGGGTGGTCGCCGGCCAGACAGCGCTGGTGATGAAGGTATGTATGCTTCCTCCTCTAATCGGGGAGCAACTTGCATTTTGGGTAGCTTTTGAGGGGCGCTCGAAGTTCAGATTTTCGCCGCGAGGACCTCGATCCATCGGTCGGCCAGCAGGTCTTGATCAGCTTGAAGCTGCTGCTGCTTTTTCTTTAGGCTGTTTGCTGTGGCCATTAGCTTGCGTTTGAAACGCTCTTGTTCGACGGGATCCTCGGGCACGACGAATTCGTCGTCGTCGAGGCTTGCCTCGTCTTCGGAGGGAGGTATGTAATTATCATCCTCGACCTCTTTGTCTGCCGCTCTCTCATGAGGGCTTGCTTCTGCATCCTCCTGCGCTGAATCTTGCTGGAGGGGATTGTCTTCGGCACTTTCTGGGGTATTATTATATCGTGTGCCGGAATCTCCATTCTTGCTGTGGCGGGATTTAGAGCGGCACCGTTGACGTCGGCGCTTGGGCTGTTTCTTTAAGGAATCTGCCTCAGCTGCTTCTTCGCCATCCCCGTCTTTTGGGGTGTCCACCATGTATATGTCATATGACGAGGTGGTCTTCCAAAGGCCTCAGTAGGCGCTGGTTCTTGTTCGCTCCGCCATCGCCGCCCATACCGCCGATGTCTTCAGAGTCATAGTCTAGCATGTCGGTTAGATCGCCGACAAGGGCTACAAAGTGGGAGGTGGGTGGGGTTTGAATTTCTTCGTCGTCTGCATCCCAACCATCTCGCCATAATCCGCCAGGCTCTCCGGATAGCGAGAGATGCTTTAGCGAATTTAAGATGTCGCCAAAGGGTGAGTGCCGAAGATGTCAGCAGCGGTGAACTCCATGATCGCGCCCAATCGGATTCGACAAGGCGGGCGCAGGAGGTTCGGAGTCCGCAGGAGTCCGCACCTTGAGTCACGAGTTTTATAGGGACAAGGCTGGTGTTCGCTCCATCGCCGTGGAAGTTGCAGCTCCCGAGGAGGTGTCCAGCCACCCGTCCTCGAGCTGCGCGATCGGCTCCGGACTATGGGTCGGAGAGGATTCGTGTGCGGCCTCCAAGGCGCTGTCCGGCGGCAGAGTTAGATCATGCCCATCGTGATGTTGGCAAAGACGCACGCTTAGGCTTCCAAATTTGACCGACGGCCAGGGGGTAGCTTTCGATCGCTTCCGGATGGCCAAGTGAATTGCCCAGCAGCGGGCTGCCGAATACGAAGATCTGTCCGGGAGAAAAGTCTCACCGATGGCGTTGTTGTTGATTGAAGAAGCCATCAAGCCTATCGCTGATGACACAGAGGAACTCTCAATGAAAGCACCAATGTCGGTGTCAAACCGCGGATCTCGTAGGGGGTCCCGAACTGTGTGTCTAGGCGGATGGTAACAGAGACAAGGGACACGTTGTTTTTACCTGTGTTCGGCCCTCTCGATGGAGGTAAAACCTTACTCCCGCTTGATTGATATTGATGATATGGGTAGTACAAGAGTGGATCTACCACGAGATCAAGGAGGCTAAACCCTAGAAGCTAGCCTATGGTATGATTGTTATAATGGTTGTTGTGTCCTACGGACTAAAACCCTCTGGTTTATATAGACACCGGAGAGGGCTAGGGTTACACAGAGTCGGTTACAATGGTAGGAGATCTACATATCCGTATCGCCAAGCTTGCCTTCCACGCCAAGGAAAGTCCCATCAGGACACGGGACGGAGTCTTCAATCTTGTATCTTCGTAGTCTTGGAGTCCGGCGGACGATGATAGTCCGGCTGTCCGGACACCCCCTAGTCCAGGACTCCCTCAGTGCCCCAAAGTTTCTACCGGAGAGTCAAGACAATTACTTGTGACAACCCCTATGCATAAGTTCATTGAACCCGCAAGTTGGTCACCAAAGCATACATCAAGTAGATCACGTGGATATCCCATTGTCAGCACAGATAAGCACGGCAAGACATACATCAAGTGTTCTCAAATCCTTAAAGACTCAATCCGACAAGACAACTTCAAGGGGAAAACTCAATTCATCACAAGAGAGTAGAGGGGGAGAAACATCATAAGATCCAACTATAATAGCAAAGCTCGCGATACATCAAGATTGTATCACCTCAAGAACACGAGAGAGAGAGAGAGAGAGAAAGAGAGAGAGTGAGTGAGTGAGAGAGAGAGAGAGAGAGATCAAACACATAGCTACTGGTACATACCCTCATCCCCAAGGGTGAACTACTCCCTCCTCGTCATGGAGAGCGCAGGCGATGATGAAGATGGCCACCGATGATGGATTCCCCCTCCGGCAGGGTGCCGGAACGGGCTCCCGAGAGGTTTTTGGTGGCTGCAGAGTCTTGTGGCGGCGGAACTCCCGATCTATTGTGCTCCCGGATGTTTTTAGGGTATATGGAAATATATAGGCGAAAGAAGTCGGTTAGGGGAGCCACGAGGGACCCGCGAGTGTGGGGGGCATGCCCAGGGAGGTAGGGTGTGCCTCCCTGCCTCGTGGCTTCCTCGTTGCTTCCCTTACGTGCACTCCAAGTCTCCTGGATTGCTTCTGTTCCAAAAATAACTCTCCTGAAGGTTTCATTCTATTTGGACTCCGTTTGATATTCCTTTTCTTTGAAATACTGAAATAGGCAAGAAAACAACAATTTGGGCTGGGCCTCCAATTAATAGGTTAGTCCCAAAAATAATAAAAAAGTGCTTAGTAAAGCCCATAAACATCCAAAACAGATAATATAATAGCATGAATGCTTCATAAATTATAGATACGTTGGAGACGTGTCACGGGTCCACGCGACGGGTGTTGGCAGAGCCCTCCGCCGACCCAACTACAGATAGGGCGCCCGACCGCTCAAGAGAGAGCGGGGCCCTCATCGAGCAAACAAAAAAGTTCAGAAAGGCGTTTGCAGGAAAAAAGAAGAAAGGATGCGACAAGGAATCGGTACTTACGCAGACATCTTTGGGGGATCCTTCACGACCTTCCGAAAGCGGATCGCCTTCGCAGCAGCCACCTCCCGCTTGGTAGCCGCCGCCGAGCTCCTGGGCTTCTTCGGCAGGCTTCCGTACTTCGACGGCATGGCCCGGTGCTTCTGCGCGCTGCCTGGAGCAGCCGACACGGCTGACGAGCTCGTGCCCACCTGGTCGGTGGCCGGCTGGCGGCGCGGCGCGTTCTCTTTGTCGTCATCGTCCGGCCAGTCACCGAGGCCGCCTCCACCTCCGGAGCCGCCTGCTCCGCCACCATCGCCTGTGGCGTCGTCGTCCTCCAGGGCGGCCGCCCCCAAGTCGGGGTCATCCACATCACTCACCGCTTGCTCGAGGAGATACTCGTGGGCCTACCCCACGGCGTCGGCTGCTGACTGGATGATGGAGTTCTACTTCATGGCCGACTGGTCAGACGGCAGATGAGAACTCGACAACTAAAAAGTAAAGAGAGAGGAAGGAAGAAGATGGCGAAGGAGGAGGAGGGCGCGTGTGCCTCTGCTGCTCCCCTCCTCCCCCTACTTATAGCCCCAGACTGCGAAGCTGAGGGGGCCGGGGCGTGAGGGACATGGGATTAACTGCGCCCACACCCCCACGACCCCGTGTTTATCGTGCCATAACGGCGTGATTTAACCACGCCCGGAATGTCAACCGTCCGCCTCGGCCACAGCGGATCCACGCGTGGGCCGATGCACGATAGTGGCGGGCCCTAGCCTGCGGCAACGTCCTGTCGCGCGCGTAGGCTGGCAGGCTAGTCCAGCCAGCTGGCGCCGCGTGGCCACGGACAACGGGCGGTTGGCTCGACGCTCGGCGTGCACGCAACCTTGCTCCCGCCTTCATGTTTCGAAATCATCAAGACGGCGTGCCTGGACGCGGCTAACTCCTGTTGTCGGCCCTTCAGAGTAGGAAGCTGTTGAGGCCTCTCGCCCTTTCCGCGATGCCCCACCAGCTTCGGGGACTACTGTCGGAGTAAATGACCATGGGTATCCTTATCTGCTCCCCATGACGTTTCAAGACATCGGGGCCGGCTGCGCCCCTCAAGCATTCAAAACAAAGGGCCGCCTTCTCGTGGCCGGCTGGTCCAAGCGACCGGCTGCTAGAAGGCGGCGAGGCCTAAAGAGCGAACTCAGCATGGGCCGACTCCTAGCCGGCGGCCACCAGAGTGGCCAACTCCTAGCAGGCGGCCCACCCATATGCCCTCAAAGTTTGCGCCCACATAACATCGACGAGACGGGGCGTGGCTACAATGCAGCCTACCACCCCCGAATCCTGGAGCGGGCGTGGCCATAGTGCATCATACAGTATGCCATCCCTAGCCTTGCTGCGGGCACAGTCAGTGCGGCTGCAGCGGCGGACCCTACTTACCGTGGAGATACTGTATATGGCATGCTCGACTAAGCGACATAAGGGGAGGTCGGCTCCTAGCAGCCGGCCCTCCCCTTCCCTAGAAGTTTGTGCGCCATTAACAAGATAAGGCGGGGTGTGGCTACAGTGAACGCCCACCAGGCGGCGGTACTGTAGCAACGCTCTCCCCGACCAAGCCATCATCATCAGGGGCGAGGCCACAGTGATGAGCAGTCGATAGGGCTCACAGGCGGTGGGCCCAACCTGTCGGCCTAGAGCCCGGCAGCCGGCAGGACCCACCAGTCGGCGGGCCCCAGTGGCCGGTGGAGAAGCCGGTGGCCATAGACACTGACGGCCTGGGCCTACGCCCGGCTGGATTACCATTGTACCCCTGGGCGGTAGGCCTATATAAACCCCCCAGGGCACCCATGCAAAGGGTTGATCTCTTAGAGTTTCACACACACCCATAGAGAGAGGAGTAGAGCTAGCCTTGCCCTTGTTCCTCCTCTAGCCGAACAGCTCAAGGAGCAACTTGTAGCTACTTGCTGATTTAGTGACCATGTGGAGACCCCGCAGAGCAGGACTAGGGGTGTTATCTCCTAGGAGAGCCCCGAACCTGGGTAAGATTCGCCGACGTGCATGCCTTCGCCTTATCCCGTTAACAGGCCCCGACGACATTTTACTAGCTCCCAAAATGATTAGCCATCCTTTGGCATATGTCGCACCAACCACCCGACATTGTTTATGTCCTCGCCATCGTTCACCGCAACCGCGAGGGCATTGTGTGTGTTATGGATAGCTGTTAATCTTAATCATATCCCGTATAGGCAACCAAACACGGTGTAGTTATGTGAGCCGAATCAATGCAGGCAACCAAACGACATGTCTGCTCCCCTAATACAAGAGTCCTAAGGGCATGTACAATGCATAGCCTCAGGGTGATGCCTCACATGCCATGTAGGATCAGATATCAGGTAAGATAGGTTTGGATAGGGAATCGGGATCCTCTCCAGGAGGCAGATACTTGGAGAGAAAAAGTATGGTCTGGTGTCAAAAGCTGGAAAGGTTGGAGTGAAAAGTAGAGATACTTGTGTACTAGAGTATTTAATTTTTATTTGTTAATGAGGCCCAATAGTGATAGCTTGTATTGAGGAGAAAAAAATAAATGTAGGTGCCTCAAACTACTTTTTGCCATGAGGCATCTGTATCCATGTCACCATTGTACATGCCCTAAATGCGGGCAATCAAACAATGTGCAAATACCCACTTTTCGTCCGTTTTGTTTCAACGAGTCTCAGTTGAGCCAGGCTGAGCTAAGAGCAACTCTAGCAGACCCCGCATCCCGCCGGCTCGCAAAACGCGTTTGAAGTTCGCGCAAAATAGCTTTTGCGGGCTGGCTCAGTGGAATAGATGCAGACCCCCCAAATGAATCCGTAAAAAAAATATTCACGGAATATACTATTTTGCAGGTCGGCTTTGGGGGGTCTGCTCTTTGCGCTGCTGCATCCCGCATATCATCAGCCCGCAAATATCAAATTCAACAATCGAAAACAAACTGAATTATTCCAATCAAACATAATACAATAATCATCCGCATTACAAATAATTATTCAAATAACCGTAGCAAACTTAAATAGTGCAATACAAAATTTGTCATGAATACAAAAATAAGTCACTGTCCAGCCCTTTGCCAATGGTACTCAATGAGATCTTCCTGAAGTTGAAAGTGGGTGTCTGCATTTTCAATCTCCTTGTATGTCTGAAGAGAAGCTCCAATGCGGTTTGGGTCTCTAACTGATTTGACACGGCTACCCACATTGTCGTAAAAGAATTCTAAGTTCAATCCTCTCTCATCTTCAAGAATCATATTATGCAGGATAACACAGCATGTCATTATGTTCTTCAAAGTTTTTTATCCCAAAAACGAGCAGGACCACGGAGAATGGCAAACCTAGATTGCAAAACACCGAATGCTCTTTCAATGTCTTTTCGGGCTGCCTCTTGCACCCTTGAAAATTCACATTGTTTTTTGTTTTGGGTTCTTTGATGCTCTTGACAAATGTGCACCAAGGAGGGTATATACCATCTGCAAGATAGTACCCCTTTGTGTATTCATGCCCATTGATAGTGTAGTTGCAAGCGTGGAGCATCACCGCCAAAGAAGCCTAGCAAACAAATGAGACCGCTGCAACACATTGATATCATTGAGAGTGCCCGCATACCAAAAAACAATGCCAAATCCATAAATCCTCGGATGCTACTACCTCTAGCACAATTGTCAGATCACGAGACTTGCCACAAGACATTCCTTGCCAAGCCTTGGGGCAATTTTTCCAATTCCAAAGGCATACAATCAATGCTACCGAGCATGTCAGCCAACCTCTCCTCTCATTAGATGCCATCGGCTTTTGTGTCATCTTCATTGGGTGCTCAAGATACTCAAAGACCGAAGACACGGATGATCACTTTCGCAAATCTACGCACAGACTCAATTGTGCTATCTTCACCAATGTGATGATACTCATCGGCATAGTCAGCCGGAACGCCATATGCAATCACCCGCATAGCTGCGGAGATTTTTTGATGTGCACTAAATCCCTTTAAGCCCGCGGCATTCCTTCTTTGAGTAAAATACCGACAATTTGCCTCGCAAGCTTCAACAATTTTCACAAAGAAGGATCAGCGCATTCGGTACCTTCTCCGGCAGAGGTGCGGAGGATATGTAGGATTCTCCGCGAAATAGTCTTGCATCAACATCTCGTTCCCAAGATGGCCAGTCCGAGGAATGCACAAGCGCCCGACAGTCGATCCCGCCTCCTCTTCCGGTGCTCGTCTTCATGCTCCTTCACGGCAAGCGCCATGACTAATGTTTGCTGCCGGAAGTTCGCAAGCATGCTCTCAACATCTGAGTCGTCCGAGTCGGACGAGTCGGATAGCAAGAACTTCTCGCACGGGGTCAACTCCATGTACATGCACACCGTCACGTCAATCTACTACGCAGCTTGCAAAAATCACAAAAAAGGGACCAACCGGTGGCGGGTGATCCCGGGCGGCGACGAGGGGGTGCGCTTGACGGTGCTCGATCCCCGTCGGGGGCGACGACGAGGGGCGGCTCTTCTCACCGGATCCAGAGGCGGTGCAATGCTCGGCGGGAGGTGTGGGCGTTTCAGCGCGATTCCGCCGCAGATATGGCCTTAATCGCATGGCGGCAAGGCGGAAGCAAAAGGGCGGCATCACGGGAAGGAGGAATGCGCTGGTCGAAATGTCCTCCCACTAACCGCTTTCTCCGATGCAAGGCACCGCAGCCGCGAGGGGGAAACTCGTGTTTTTTCGAATTGGGGTGGGGAATTTGCGGCGCCCTCAAAAAAAATTTGCGGGCCGGGGCGGGATGCGGGTTCTAATCGGGCAGGCTTTCCGGCTAGTATCCGCATTTTGACAGTTAGTTTACAGGTCGGGGATGGATGCGGGTCTGCTATAGTTGCTCTAACCAGGTCCAGCTTCTATGGTAACTAAAGACGCCCAAACGGTCGCGGCAAGTGCTGCCGCAGCGCCGTACTTTGAACAAGGGTATGTATGCCGCTCCAGCCTCCAGCTAGGTGCATGCATACAAAATGCGGATGCACCTCCCTTGACAGCCCCTCGCTTCGTACAGCTCATGTCGACCTCGCACGTCCAGCTTTCCAGCCAGAGCCAGGCCGTTTCCAAAGTCTGTTTGCTCCCACGGTTTGTCCCCCCCCCCCCCCCCAACGGCGATTGGCACTGTCCAGTGCTGTCGTCGTGGTCCTCCGCAACCAGTGGCGGAGGACGAAACTTTTTTGAGGTGGGGCGAACTCTTGAGCATAATCCATTTGTGATGCAAAACAAAACTGACTATGCCCATGACTGCATTTTTTTTCAATTGTCATACCCCAATTTGAAGAAAACTTCATAACCAAACTAACCATCCATTTGGTCAGGTTAATAAAGAAAGCAATCTAAGAAATACAATTTATTCATCACAAAAATGCCACCAATCACTGCACTGTAGTTGTAGATTGTCAGATCATTATGTGAAAAAATGGCACTGCAATTTAAAAACGCATTACTTCTGCCCTTGGTCTTTGCTAGTAGCCTCTTCCTTTCTTGTTCATCGTTCCTGCTGACTGCCGAATACGCGACCACATTCTCTCGCGCTCCTGTTGGTCAATGGCCTCTGTTTTTTTTTCTGAGACATACGCTGGCTGATATGGCGTGAACGGACGTAAGACTGGATGACTAGATTTTTTTTTTGAGGGGTCTACTGGATGACTAGATTTTTTTTTTTTTTTGAGGAAAACTGGATGACTAGATGCTGGACCTGTTAGAGTGCTAGTTGCTACGGCCCAATAAGCTGTCTAGGTGGGTGCCAAGTTGCAACAGGGCCCAAAACGTTTCAGGGTGATTCTGAAGCAGTTTTATTTTCTAGCGATCGACGAGGCTGTATACATATATACGTATACCTAAAACAGAATCGCCAAAAAATCAAGGTAGGGCGAGCGCCCAACCTCGCCCTACCGGGAGCTCCGCCCCTCCGCAACGGTAATGCGAGGATAATTCCAGCGGAAGCAGAGGCCGCAGCCCGTTCCGGTTTAACATCGTGTCCACTACTGCACATCGAGTTACTGTAGTTTATTTACTCGGTCAGACACCGTGCGAACGCGGTCCAGCCGTATACGCTGGGAACAGTACGACCGTTCACGTGAAGAGTTTCCAGACAAACAAACGGTCGATCACATGGCCGGCGAACCGCAATATTCGCGAATCATCGTGCCGCCCGAGACTGGGGACCACGCATAATTTCTTTTCATTTTTCTGTCCGTGCCATCTGTCAGGACTCAGGACAGCACCTCCTCCCGGCCGTTGAACGACGGAACCTACCACAACGGCTAGTCGGCGCCCACCGCCCAAAGGGTCACGTCACGTCATGTCCATCCCAACGGGACGTCCCGGACGCATCCGCCGCGTCCGTTGGCGATCCAACGCACCACGTGGCCCCGGAGCTAGCCGTTGGACCCCGCGACGCGGTGCCGCTGCCCCAAGGGTCGGTCAGGTCGACATGGCCGGCGCCGCTAACGGTAACCCTGCGCTCACAGGCAGCCTGGTCTCGTCGCAGAGTGTCTCGCACGACGCCGCGTGACAGCGACCCCGCTAACGACGCGCCATCGGCTAAACCCTTTGCTTCTCCCGCTATAAATGGCGGCCTCCCCCTCGCTCCAACTCACAACTCGCAGCGCAGCACACCTCTCCCTCCCACAGCTTCCATACAGAGAGCCGGCCAGAGCACTCCGCCCGTCGTTGCAGCCCTCCACTCTCCTGCTAAGCTCATCCAGCTTTCGCTCCGTCCACCACCACCGGCACTACCCCCAATGGCTCGCTTCGCCGTGGTCGCCGCCATCGTGGCCCTCCTGGCCATCACCGCCGCGGCGCAGGGCCCCATGCCGGCGCCCAAGATGGCCCCGCTGCCGGCGCCCCCGACGAGGTCGCCCCCGGTCGCCACGCCTCCGACCGCATCGGCGCCGTCTCCGATGGCCTCTCCCCCGGCCCCGCCCACCGACGCCCCCACCGGCGCTCCTTCCGCGATGACACCCTCCGCGGTCGCCGGAGCGCCCGCGGGCGCACCCGCCGGCGCGCCCAGCGGCGCCACCCCCGCCAGCTCCGCCGTCTACTCCTCCGTCAGCCTCGTCGCCGTCGCCGGTGCCGTCGCCGCCGCCGTCATGTTCTAGATGTAGCGGTCCTCGCTCGACCGCCGCGGGAGTGCCGCTCTGTTTTCATCAGTACTGTTGTTTATACAACGAGATTCATTTTTAGAGGCCGCGGAGAGAGTGACATGACATGAGGTTGCCATGTTATCTTGCTACATACTGTATGCTCCAGATCATTATTAATGGAATTCTTTCATTTGTTACATTGTGCGCTCTCCTGGGTGTCTTCTCTGCTTTACCTGCAGTTACAAGTCGAGAACCTTTGCAGTCAGTGTGGTCAAATGCGACGTGTGTTACCGTGTTCTTCACGAGATGAAATTTTGCTTTCCGTGTTTGTAAAATGTAGCGTGAGATGCTGCATAGTAACTTTACTTTTCTCCGCGTTTTTGAGGTTCGCTGAGAGAAAATCGGCGGTCGGATTAAGAACATGCAAGTTGGAGCTTTGGCACTTTGCACAACCACGCATAATCATAGTAAATTTTTGTAGCGGAGTGAAACTTGTTTGGATCAACAACGCTGGATGCAAAAACAGAACATTTCCTTTGTAAACCATGTTTTTTAATCGTGAATGTTGATTTATCATGTACTATGAAACTGGTTAGCTCAGACAAAGAACAATTAGCAGGCAAAGTTAAGAGCAGATGGGTATGCGGGTCCCAATCAAAGAATTTCCAAATAGTGTTGGCTAGCATAACTCGTGATTTTTTTCTGTAAAACTTAAGAGCAACTCTAGCTGATACCGTAAAAGGGCTCGTAGTCAATAGTAACTGCCGTTTTAGCATTTTGGAGGTAACAAATTGCTCCTTCCTTCCAATAATATTGTTTTAGCGTTTTAGACGTTTTGGAGGTAACAAAGGACCCCATCAGATACGAAATTCGGTTGTACTCAAATTTTGATTTGCATTAAACTGAAAAAGGGAGCCCCGCGCCTCACATCCAGAGTATTGGCAACCTCTTTTTATGCATACGCAATATCCGTACGGGATTTGGCGGGACTGAAGTTCCAGCCGCCACCCTTCCGGCTCCCACGCCTCTGCCGACACCAATCTTGTTGCCCGTCCCACCACCCCCGCAGCTCGCGCGTCGCCATCGAGCCATTGGAGCGACCAACGTTCATCCTGAGGTCGCGCTACTCCAATCAGTTAAATTTGGCGTGGAACGACGATGACATGAGCCACCTCAGCTGTGGGTGAAGCTGCTGCTGGAGGACCTCCACATTTCGCCGCCTCTGCTTCGCCCCTGAAGGCCCGACATCGGCTTCTTCTCTCGCGAAGGGCGATTTCACGCCTATGTGGTCGGTAGTCGGCCTCATGCATTGGCAACGCCACATGTATTCCACCGGCGCCTCTCGAGCTCCATGTCCGGCCCATCCATCCAGCCAAGCGGCGCAACAACAAGATGTCGGGTATCACACGCCATGCCGAGCGGCTAGGTCCTTCGGCTCTCCTCTCTGGGGCCCAATTGTAATCTATTTTCTGCTTTTAGGATGCTTTGTGCTATTTTTCAGGACCCTATTGTAAATTCAATCAATGGCTGCGTGGGCTCCACGTCTGACCTAGAATGGTTTTTGTAGTATCTGTTCTACCTGAACCCGCTTTGTACTGTACAGAAGTTTTAGGGTATACCTTAAACCCCTATTACGGTACATGATTTTATAGTATCAGTTAGAGTTGCTCTAAACCCCCGTTTGGAGATATGTATTGAAGCCCCGGATTCGGAATTGGTATTGGGCCTTTTAAATACAACTGTTTGGATGACCTTCGACTTGAAACATGAAATCTAATTTCAATACCAACTGGCATTGAGCAATAGTAGCACCTTCACGAAAAATCAGACCCCCCCCCTCGCGCGCGCGCTCTTGTACTCCTTTGAATCGCCCTCTATCCTCAACTCATGGAAAACATACCACTTCGGCCAAGAAAAAAACTGGCGACGGGTGGATAAGAGGCGGCGACCACGGGAGGGAGGAGGACTGTTCATGTGCCTCAAACGACGCCGACGTCGAGGGTGATTGTCAGGTGTCGTGCGGGCTGAAGCGCGCCAGCAACGAGGGGGCGGTTGAGCAACTTCATGATAGCGACGTACACACGGGTTGCCGTGTCGATGATTGTAGGCGCATCGGCGGTAGCCCGGCTGGGCGACTATATCCTTAACGTGGGTGTGCGAACCCATGTTTTTTTTTTGCGAATAAACGCATGGATTCTAAATACTAGTCGACGGCTTCTTTCACACCTGGACGAAATCAAACAGTATAAATCAAATCATTTTTGTTCCCGTTACTTGTTTTCCCAACAGAGGCAGTAATAACCAGCCGGTAATAATAAACTTGCAACAACACCACCATTCCACCAAGCCCTGTTTGTTCAGCCGGTAAGTTACACCCGGAAGTTAAAATACACATGTATTGAATTACAGCCATACCAAGCGCGGCCAAAGAAACTGGAAAGCTCACAAAAAGCTAGGTACACCTAAATCTGAGAATGGGTTTTGTTTAACCGGGTGTTTTGGGTGGGTTTTCTACGTGGGTTTGTTTAGTTCGGGTCTTACTGGGTGGAGTCTCACTACAGTTTAGTTTGGTTTAGTTTACTGTGGGAAGTAATTGGGTTTGGGTGGGCAAAAATGCTAGACATACAAAGACTTACACGTTTTTACACGCTTCTTCCATCTAACAACCAATCACAAACCTTCCCCCCCCTGATTTTCAGGGGGTGGGCCGCCCCGCTCACCTATTAACCAATTAAGGTTAACCATCCTGTAAAAGCCTGTAAATTGTTTGTACGTGTAGCATTGCCGGTGGGTGGGTATGGGCTGAAACAGTTCCAGTTCAAAACAGTTTTTACCCGTGGTTAACAACCGGTGTGTGAGATCGCTTTGTATTCATAGTTTATCTCGTGTGGATGGCCGCTACAACTCGCGGCCCATCGTAAGGCTCAACAAGTCAACAGATCTTGGGAGGAAGCTACGGGTCACCTCGGCAAGCTCGCTTCCGCCTGCGCCCGAGGATGGGACTCCACTCCGGCTCGGCGACGCCTCTGAAAGCCACCGTGTTCCTGTGTCGCGGGTCCAGACGGCGTGTCCGCCCACCACGCCGCCGCCATGACGCTCGCCACTCTCTTCGCCCGCACTGGGCCATCGCGATACCACCTCGAGGATGCCTCGACAGGCCGATCCTTCCTGTGCCGTGATGTTGCCACGCCGCCGCCCCCTCGATCGCTTCCTCGTCGCCGACCCCGACGACCGCTTCGGCAAGACACTCTTTAGGATGAGCCGCTTTGCGTCCGACCTCCGCTTACGCTCTGCCCGCCAAAGGCGGGTCTCCGTGATCCGCCTCCGGCGATCGCGCCTCACGGGCGCGCGACCGATCGACGGATCAAGGAAGCGACGCGGCGCGACTAGGGAATTAGCGCATGTCGCCGCCAGTGGCGGCGCGGGCTGCTGCATGGTGTGCTCGCGCGAGCCGGTCCGTGGGCGTTGAAGGCGCGGCGCCATACCACATGTTGTTCTCGACAGAGCGCCGGCCGAGGTCGGCGCCGCCGCCCCGCCGAGTACTTCGAATCGCCGCGCCAGTGCTTCATGGAGGCCACGATGGAGCTCCTGATGACGAAGCGGCGGCGCGGTGCCATCGGGTGGCGATAAGGAGATGGAGCGAGGCGTCTTTGGCGCAGAGGCAGAGGGTGGCAGTCAAGAGTCATGTCGGTCTTCCGCAGCCGCCCATGTCGCCGAAGCTCCTCAACCACAGAGCATCCGACCGACATCGCCGTGTCCTTGTGTGTGGTGACGAGGAGTTGGCTTGCTCTTGTAAATTTGACGAGTATGTAATGTATGCTTTACCAATCTCTAGTAATTCACAAGCTGACCAGAGCCCAGCGCTCAACCCATTTGAGCGAACAGTTTTAACCAATTTCAGTTGATGGTTCCAACCCACAGGTTGCCATTCGGTTTGGTTCAGTTTGGGTGGAAAGATGAAACGGGTTTGGTTTTAGTCGGGCTGAGAAAAATATCAAACAGTTTAGTTGAGGTTGGGCCGCCATGTTTATTTGTTCGGGTTTGGTCCAAATATGGTTTAGTTATTAAACCATTCTCAGGATTAGGTACACCACTACCCTACGAACCATCAAATACCTAGTGTTGGAGATCGCGGATTAGGTCCAAATATGGTGTTCGAGTTTTTTTTTTAACCTGGAACACCATGCATTCCAATTAACCAGTGGACACGGTTAAATCACCGGCCACGGCACTATGTACAGCAAGAGGTAAATCATTGAGCCAAATACGCTCACTACCCCTCACCATCCTAGAACCAAAACTAGCTAGTTTATGCGTTATCACAGAGCAAAGGAGTACGGTTCTCCAAGAGGAGATGGGTCGAACTAGTCGTTGGACCGTCTCGCCGCGACACGGTGCCAAGGGTCAACTTGGGCTGGCACGACGCCCCTCCGCGAAGAGGGGTGGCGGGCATGAAAATGGCAGCACGGCGACAGTCTGGTCTCACGCGTTGTCCATTGACAGCGACGGCGCCGATGCCGCGCGGGATCTCGCGAGACCCGAACGTTACAGGCTGACACAGCCGTGGTTAACGGGCAGATTACGCGTCCCTCCTGCTATAAGTACCCTGCCAATCCCCTCGCCACCAGCACACACAGCTCGCAGCTTCCTCACACAGCTTCTACTCGCCATCACCTCCTGCTCTGCAGAGCTTAGCCAAGGTCTTCCACCGATCACCGCCTGCGCCAACCTGATGGCCCGCTTCGCCGTCGTCGCCGCCATCGTGGCCCTCCTGGCCGTGACCGCCGCCGCGCAGGCCCCTGGAGCGGCGCCCAGGATGGCGCCTCTCCCCGCACCGCCGGCGAGGTCCCCGGCCACCGCCCCTGCGCCGGTCGCCACGCCGCCCACCGCCGCGTCGCCGTCCCCGATGGCCTCTCCCCCGGCCCCGCCCACCGACGCCCCCACCGGCGCTCCCTCCGCGATGACCCCCTCCGCGGTCTCCGGCACACCCGTGGGCGCACCTGCCGGCGCCCCC